>CM069931.1:4867845-5467845 GCA_036172225.1 Cryptocoryne crispatula var. balansae
TTTTTTGTTCTTCTCGTATGTCCCGTGTTTTAGTTCTATTTTGTTTTCTTTTCAAGTTATTACATAGAAAATAGTTGAAGATATAGTCATATGTGATGGTTCAAAGATACCCGATTACGAACCGTCGTCCCCATGCATGCACATGATTTTGGCCTATCCATAAGTTCATCGAGCTACCATTTCATCAATGATTTTGTTAGAGGGGTTCTCAAGCCTGACATTCTTTGAACTTGAGGTCTTCAACATCTCTCGTACTATTATTTTGATGACTAAGATGCAAGTCCTAAAAAAGGGTTAAGCTATTTGTTTAATTTTTAATCATAATTCACTTTTTTTCCTTTTCTTAAAACGTCCCGTCGTTGGGATGCCTGACGTCCTGTTGCCAGCATAGCTACTTTCCTTGCACACTTTCTATTCTGGACCTGTCTTCCTTCAATCCAGAGAAAGGGAGGGTTTTAACCCCTCCATTCTTTCTCCCATTTCTTGCCATGGCCGCCACTTCGGGGGAAGACCCTGCCCTATTTATCTCTTGGCTCCTTCTTGCTTCATTCTTACTTTTCTCTTGCTCTTTTGTGCCCCCTTTGGCTCTCTTTATCAAACATGTTTTCATCATACAGATCTATAGATCCTCTAATGGTGAATAAGTTTGTTGAAATCTCAGGCACATACTAAACATGATCTCGGCCAGAGTGGTGAGTTTCTTTCTTCATTGATCCATATTATTTTGCTTTCTAACAATTTTTCCTGCCTTTGAGACCATATTTCAATCTTTTCAACATCACTTTTCTATATTTATTTAATTTTGTCGACAGTCTGGAGGTGCTTCGGCATCGGGACGCTAGACGTCCCGACGTCGGGAGGCCTGAAACCTTTAGGGCCTGTTTGGTAATATAAAAGTTTGGGGATAAATCTGGGTTATCTCCTAAATTTTGGGGATAACCCAGGTTTATCACCAAGTTATCCCCATACCAAACAGCACCTTTGGTATGGGGATAACTTAGAGATAAACCTGGGTTATCCTCAAAATTTGGAGAATAACATGAGTTTATCTTCAAAATTTTATGATACCAAACAACCCCTTAGAGACTAGCTTGTATGATTCTATCTTCTCCCTTTCTATGTTCCTATAGTTCTTTTGTTACTCCGTGCCTTGACATTCTTTCTTTTTAAGTTTCTCACCTTGGGGCCGAAGTGGCCCGGTACTGGAAGTCTTTGTCCTCTTGTAGACTCCACCCTTCGACCGAGGTGAGTTCTTTTTTTAGAGTCCGGTGTTTGTTCCTTTTATACTTGTACTATCGGTATACGATGTTTATTTCTAATTTCTTTTGCGGCTTCGATAGCTAAGGACGTGGGTAGCCGAGCGGTTGCGGCCGGAGAGCAAGTAGATACTCCGGCTACGTCTCCAAAACTCGCAGGAGGTGGGCTCACGGGAGGCACACCAAGCGGTGGAGCGGTGCGAGCTGGTGATGAAGCTCGCACGGACGCAATCCTAGGCTCAATCACATTGATCGAACTCTCGACAAACCACCTTGCAAGCTTGCGCGGGCCCAGCCAATCGAGTACTTCATGGATTGGGGAGGAGATTTTCCCCATGCCTCCACCTATATAGCAGGCTTTTACAAGTAAAATATGCGTACCCACATAGAGACCGAGAGACAAAGTTACACATAAAGATAAAAAAATTATCATGTTTTGTGAGGCGTGATGGTATAGATCATGTATAACTAAAGCACTCCTTTAACAAGTTATTCTATAAAACATACTTTTCTAATACAAATTAATTCAACTAAACATCGCATAAAGATTATCCCACCTTTTCTTCTCCACAATCTCAAATGAATCCTTCGAATTTCTCTCAACATCTTTCAATACATTACTAGATGTGGGTGGGGGAGACATTAGCAAAGAACGCACTTTGGCGGATGATATGCGCTTCTTGCAATCTCTCTCTCTCTCTCTCTCTATATATATATATATATGTATGAGTTCGGATTGTCTCAGGACGCCTCCTGAGGCGACTCCCTCAGTCGCCTATCCCTCGCGCCACATACGCGTCAGACCACTGCGCCAAACGTCCGTCGCGGGGCGACGGTAACGCCGACGAGATATAACCCGGACACGGCGACTGGCACGGTGCCGTTCGTGAACATGGCGTCAGACGTGCAACGTCATGATGACATGGTAAGGCGAGACGGTCGCGGCGTCAGACGTGCTGTTCGCGAACGGCGCCGTGCTGGTCGCCGTGTCCGGGTTATATCCCGTCGGCGTTACCGTCGCCCCGTGACAGATGTTTGGCGCAAGCCGGTCCGACGCGTACGTTGCGCGAGGGGATAGGCGATCGCGGAGTCGCCTTAGGAGGCGTCCTGAGGCGATCCGAACTCTATATGTATATATATATTGTAGCTAACATTTGAGCTCTATGTTCAATATGAAAAACTTCTTCAATGATCGTCACTTGTTCTTCCTTCATCACACACTTACAATTATCTTATTTTATTTTATTTAAAAGTTTGATTTCAAACATCCAAATTGTTAAAAATGTATTCAAGAGATGATTCTATGTGCAACCAATTGATAAATTATATTTTAATATTTCTTGAAAAAGTAGCTCTATAAAAATTTTACCTCACTTATTTTTTCATACACATAAGAAGAAAAGAAACAATGAAAATAAGCTCTAAAAAATAAAAGAAATAAAGTAAAAAAACAACAAGACGACCACAGTGGAACAAATCAGTGACCATATATTCAAGATGTGATGAAAAAGGTTAATGGGGGTGTTGGTTGCATGGTATTTTAGGCTTTTGTATCAAAACTTGTTAAAAATAGATAACAATCATTACAATTTTATATTTTAAGAGAGATTTTCTCTTTGGATAAAAAAGTAAGATCTTCATTTTTTTTCTTTCTTGTGATCCTCATCCTTTCTAATTATACGGAATCCTCACTTTTTGTTATCGCATATTTCCAAAATGATACAATTTTGTCTTCAGATAGTTCAAATTTTATTTTAACATAAAATTTTAACCAAAAACATATATAACCTTCTTGCGCAACCAAACGGAAAATATCTTCTTATTTCTCTTCAATTTATTATTTTTATTTTTACTTCTTTTTAATACGCATTCAGCTAAACCCCGATAACATAATAAAGTGTATATTACATATTAATCTCTTTCTTGAGTAGATGTAATACGGAGCTTACAACGGTCAGAATAAAAAAACTATATAAAGGAGATGTCTTCCCTTCGCCACGGCATTCTGCGGCCCCTCTTCTGGGGCGTTCTTGCTGCCGCCGCCGTCGCTGCCGCCGTCGCCGCCGCCTCCTCCTCCTCCTCCTCCTCCTTACAGAGATTCGGTGGCGTGGGAGACATCTTTTCTGTTCTCAACGGCGTGAAATCGGTGAGTCTTTCGTCGTCGTCTACGTCGTCTTCTTCTTCTTCGTCGTCGTCGATTTTCTTTTTGATTATCTGCACACGGGTGTGTCCCCGCCCGCATAGCGGAGAGCGGAGGCGACCGTCCGAGTGGGGTGGAAGGATCTTGCCGCCATAAAGAATGTTGACGACAGGAAGCTGTCGTCGATTAATGGTGGCCAGGCGACAGGAGCTAGAATTCCAGTGCAGTTTTCTTCGCCATCTGTTTCCATTGCAGTTTTCTCATCCTCTTTTGCTAAAATTCGTGGAAAGTTATTGTTCTGCCCAAAGAAAGCAAGCTTTTCAATGATTTCAACAATAATATCAACGCCAGTACTTCTGAAGGAATAGACATGGCGCAGGAGTTCCTCCATTGCATTGGCGAGAGAAGAACCACCTTCATTCATTGCTATTACTTATTTCTTCAACGTGGAGGTGTCTACAAGTGAAAATCGATCTGATTCCTGTTCTTCCCAGAGTGGCGCGGAGAGTCATCCGTCTTCCCCTGTCAAAAAAGAGGTTTCTACAAGAAAACGTAGTACAGAAGTTTCCTTTACGCCCTCCAAACCTTTACTATTGTTGAGGCAGATAGCACCAAGCCCACTTGGAATGCAAATAAGTGTTTGGAAGCTGGTAATATTCGAGATGTATTTGAAAAGCCAAAAAGGCATCAGGAAGTCCAAATCCGTGCGAGCAGTAAAACAGGTTTTATCCTAGTTAGAATGATCTCGCTCAATAAGAGTCACAGCGGAGAAATATACACATGTCGCCACCAACTTTGCAATTCATGGGCAACGTGCTATCATGGGAACTAACAAGGACAGCCGGATTTCTGTATTCCATAAGCTTCTGAAGTGTCTTATGCAAATGTGATTGATCACCGTCTTCTAGAAGGGGTAAAGGAGGAGGAGTTATTCTTACCTCGTATATAAAGCTCCCTGTACTTGAAGAAAATAGAACATGAAGCAAGGAAACCTGTCGAAGGGCATTTACAAATAAAAGATGAGATGGGTCGGTGAGATTATTTCGTGAAACAACTACTTTCTGTAACTCACTTAGAAGCAACATTCTGTCCCCCAGCACAAGTAAAGCTGGAAACACTTAATATCCCTGCACTCTCATGAGATGAAGTATAGGCAGCAGGTTTAGCTTGAGCCCCCAATGCAAGGCATGGCAAGTGATGGAACTGCTTACGGGCAATATGCCATCGGTGGAAATTTTATAATATTAGGATTTTTGTAATTGTGCTCTTGAGGCATTTGTAGGAGTATGGGCATGTTATTTTTGGTACTGCCTTTTTCTTGCCACCCATTGCATATTTGCTTGCTTGCCGGCTCTGTTGTGAAGCCAGATCGGCTGTCTCTGCCCCCACATGTTTTATACCTGTTCAAACTATTTGTTTTTGTAATTGTGTTCTTGAGGCATTTGTTGGAGTATGGGCATGTTATTTTTGGGTACTGCCTTTTTTTGCCACCCATTGCATCTTTGAATGCTTGCCGGCTCTGTTGTGAAGCCAGATCGGCTGTCTCGGCCCCCACATGTTTTATACCTGTTCAAACTATTTGGTTTTGTAATTGTGTTCTTTCGGCATTTGTAGGAGAATGGACATGTTATTTTTGGGTACTGCCTTTTTTCTGTCACCCATTGCGTATTTGCATGCTTGCCGGCTCTGTTGTGAAGCCAGATCGGCTGTCTCTGCCCCCACATGTTTTATACCTGTTCAAACTATTTGTTTTGTGTTCAAACTATAATATTTAGACGCATACATAAGAGCATAAAAGTCAAAAACGTTGGAAAGGCAGATTTGGTGGTTAAATATGGAGCCTTTGGGGGCTCTTTGGTATAAGATTAATTTGGGGATAAATTTAGTTTCTTTTCAAATTTTAGGGGATAAATCAACTTTTTATCACCCAAGACACCCTTGGATACAAGGATAAAATAGAAGAGGATCAGGGTAAGTCATTCTTTGTGACTAATCTTATCTCATGTTTGGTACGAGTTAAGATAAAATTTGCGGATAATTATATCTTATGTTTGGTATAATAGAGATGCTTTTAAGGAAAATCTTGTCATAGGGAAATTTGATAATGAGGTGTTTAGTTTCAAACCAAGGTTTTATAACTAAAAAATGGGAGACCACAGAGGAAAAAGAAAAGCTCTCACTTGTATTTAAAAAGGACCCTTTTATGGAACTAGGGATTCAAATAATGGCAATATCCATATCCGTATTCTTTAAGTAAAATATGTATATGTATATTGTCCGTTAATTATTGAGAACAGACATTATCATCGAACCACTTTATACTATTTAGTAAGAAGCAGTTTAATGGCTGGTTATGGATGTATAGAGATAACATATGCAAAGATCTAATTAAACTAGTAATTAATAAGAATTTGAACTAATCAAATTTAAGTTTTTATCAAGACATTAAATATCAAGTTATAACTTTTTGGATACTCAGTCAAACATCTCTCTCTCTCTATATATATATGAGATATATTTCTAATGAATATGTAAATGTCTTGACAACTTTACTGTTAAATAATTACATTAACCTTAGTCTAATGTAGTTAATGGCAACTTATGTAGTGTAGATTCTTAATTTAATTTAAATTAATAATATACATAATTTTTTTATTTTATCCCAATTAATAAAGAGATTATTAACTCCAACGAACAAAAAATAGATGTGGTATATAAATATAAGAGAGTTAAAATATGAAAGTTAAAATTGTCATTGGAAAAATAAGGTCCGACATAGGATGAAAATTTTGGTTGGATTAGGTTGCGAATAAAAAACCCAAATAGTGTCACACAGCTAACGATGTTGATATAGAAAGACGCCATTCCCTTTCTCCCTCACCCGCCGTCCTCTGCCTACCACCCCAGACCAAATCTTCCTCTGCTTATTATTTTTCCCCTGTTTTCTTCGTAGATTTACG
This sequence comes from Cryptocoryne crispatula var. balansae, assembly GCA_036172225.1. Classification (NCBI taxonomy): domain Eukaryota; kingdom Viridiplantae; phylum Streptophyta; class Magnoliopsida; order Alismatales; family Araceae; genus Cryptocoryne; species Cryptocoryne crispatula. The sequence goes on from CM069931.1 coordinate 4,874,202, forward strand.
ACAAAGGAGATATAGTGGGGAAGAATGGAATGCTGCCACTACATACCATGCTCTAGAACACACAAGATTTCAATTATATAATATTTATATATATTTTTTGGAGATGTGGTTAGAGATGTAATTAATCATGAGGTATGGTATGTAAAGTTCCTACGAGGACATTCAAGTTAATCTACTACCACAATATTCAATTACCTAATCTGCATCCTCTATCTAACTAATATATGTATATCGAATTAAGCTAATACCGCCAAGCAAGTTGTAATTAATAGAATCTAAAAAGTTTGTGATGATGACTCTCTCGCATCACAAATTAATTCAGAGCAACTTCCAAAAAAAAAAAAAATTCTTTCAACAGCTGATTATAGTTCAATGAGCCATGTCATCATAAAAACTAAAAGTTATTTGACATCGAGTTTCAGTTCTGGATGAAGATCATGGATGGAGCCCATGATGACTGGACATGAATGAATCGTTCTCGATCACTAAAGGGCAACATTGCATATAGTCATACAGATAGGCAATTTTATTAACCTTCTTTTGTTCTTAGAGCTCAAGCTACGGGGGGAAAAATGGCATCAAAAGAGAAGTCGCAAGGAATTTTTGGTGGAAATCACCACGTTTTTTTTATTTTTACGAAGCAGGTGCTCGGAGTCGGGAGTATCAACATCCTTGGGAATTGTGTGTACGAGGTTTCTCGAAAATTCTCCAAAATGTATTTTAAAAAAAATATGTTTAGAAAAAAAAAATTCTAGTGGTATTTGATTGAGCATTGTAGTAAACAGATATTTACCATGTGCTTCGATAAAAAAATTTAAATTTTTGATGAACTTCTCATGTCTGTTTCCAGAGAATTTGCGGGGAAGAAGAGGGTGGTCACGCACATGGCAGGGAACGAGTGGATAAACGGGTACCTGGAGGCCATCTTGGACGCCGACGGAGGGAAGGGCGGGCGGCAGCTAGGGAAGGAGGGGATAAGCCCCACCAGATACTTCGTGGAGGAGGTCGTCACCCGCTTCGATGAGGCCGACTTCTACAAGACATGGGTCAAGGCAAGCAGTACCTCAAAACACACACACTCTCTCTGTCATATCAAGATTGTTTCCTTCTTGTTGACGATCTCCACTGCTGTTTAGATCATCGCCACGAGTGGGAATAGGCACGAACACGACAACAGGCTCAGGAGCATGTGCTGGAGGATCTGGCATCTGGCACGCCAAAAGAAACAGGTGAGTGATTCTCAGATCGACACGGCCACTGATGTAAGTACTCTGCGTGCGCATCTGCAGGTTGAGCAAGAACAGGGCCACAAGGATGCGTCGGACGACCCGTCCGAGCTGCCGGAGGAGGAGAACGGCAGCCGGTCGAAGCGCCTCTACATCGTGCTGATCAGGTTTTCTTTCCCTCCTCGTCAAAGTCAAAGTCAGCTCGTATAGTCATATAAAAATACGTGCATTTAATCTTTGTCTGGCGGACTTCATTACCCATTTTTTCTGTCTCTCGTGTGGGTACAGCTTGCACGGTTTGGTACGCGGAGAAAACGTGGAACTTGGGCGAGACTCGGATCCGGGAGGCCAGGAGGTAAATGTAGTGTTTAATTAAGGATCGAGATGCTTGATGTGGCGGTTTTTTGTTTCTTTTTTTTTTTGCTGCTGGCGTTACTTATTATGCTGTTTACACTTCATCTTCTCTCTCTCTCTCTCGCGGTATGATCAGGTGAAGTCTGTGGTGGAGCTCGCCAGGGCCTTGGCGGCCACCGAGGGGGTCCACCGTGTGGACCTCCTCACTCGCCAGGTCGCTTCGCACCACGGGGAGCCCGTCGAGGAGCTGCTAGCACGGCCGTCCGATGCCGACGACTCCCACGGTGACGGCCGCGGCGCCTATATCATCCGTCTCCCCTGCGGGCCCACGCACAGGTCGGGTGGCTGGCTGCGTGGCCGTTTGAAATATTTTTCCTGTTCCCATCGCGATAGATATTGGGCCCTAACTGAGTTGGCCTTGGACAGTTGCCCGGCAGAGGAAACGCTCGGGCCCCATATCCCGGAATTCGTGGACCGGGCCCTGGTTCACATACTCAACGCCGCGCGCTCCCTCGGCGACCAGACGGGGGCGGGAGGCCCACCTGGCCCTACGTGATCCACGGCCACTGCGCCGACGCCGGCGAGGTGGAGGTGGCCGCGCGGCTGTCGGGCGCGCTCAACGTGCCCATGGTGCTGACGGCCCACTCGCCGGGCCGCAACAAGCTCGAGCAGCTCCTGGAACAGGGGCGGGTCGGCCGGCAGGAGATCAACTCCAGTAGGCGCCACCACATCATGAGGCGGCGGTGGGGAGTCAGTTGCCCACGCATGGTGGTAAGTACCTTGGCTTATATGTGCTACGAGATTTATTTTTTTTTAAAAAAATAATAATAAAAAATTAGGGGACAGATGAATTACCTGGCCCGGTTTAAAATTCGAGGATGAATCAGCTGGTTTTTCCCTAAATTAGTTATTAATCTTCTGCGCCGCCGGAGCCACGCTCTATCGAAGAAGCTCATTTGGCCAACTAATTTCTCCCTGCAGGCGATTCCGCCGGTGATGGATTTCAGCTTGTACGTGACGATGCAGGATTCACCGGAAGGGGAAGGGGTTTTACAGTCCCTGATCGGTCCTCCTGACAGGGCGATTAATACCCCCCAATATGGTCCGAGGTGGCCTCTCCCTCCGCTCTCCAGTCCCCATGCTCTGCAACGTCCTGCCAGTCATGCACGCAGTCCCCCTTATGTGATTTTTTTGCTATACATCACAGGTGACGAGGTTCTTCAGAAACCCGCACAAGCCGATGATCCTCGCCCTCTCCCGTCCGGACCCGAAGAAGAACGTCACGACGTTGCTCCAGGCCTTCGGCGAGAGCCGCCCTCTGCGCGAGCTCGCTAACCTGGTACGACGGCGCCCAAATTAAACAACATATGTCGTCACATCTTTAAAACTATATATATATACTGTGTTTTGATCGTGGCCCCTCGCGCTCTGGACGACGTAGGCGCTCATTTTGGGGAACAGGGACGACGTGGAGGAGATGCCGGCCGGCAGCGCCGCCGTCCTCACCACCGTCCTCAAGCTCATCGACAAGTACGATCTGTATGGGCAGGTGGCATACCCCAAGCACCACAAGCAGTCCCAAGTGCCAGACATGTACCGTCTCGCCGCAAAGACCAAGGTACGTTGCGTGGTAATTCTTCCTCTCTGACGTACGTTAATTTATATATATATGAAACTAATTAATCTTGGTGTATACATATATATGTATTATTCTCCGGCAGGGCGTGATCTTCATAAATCCGGCACCGGTCGTCGACCCTGGCGGCGGTATCACTCTCATCGCAGCTGCGTCTGCTTGTGGCCTGCCCGTCGTCGTCACCAAGAACGGCGACGTTCTCAAGGTGATCAGGAGGGCCGACGACCGTTCATCATTTTCCCAAGGTTCTTATGTTGCGTTGTTGTTTGGCAGAGACGCTGACGAGAGCAAGCTTTTTAATGTTTGACTATAGCAGGCGCTGAACAACGGCCTCCTGGTAGACGACCCCAACGACCCAGGCGCCATCTCGGATGCCCTTCTAAAGCTCATCGCCGACAAGGCCCTGTGGCTGGAGTGCCGCAACAACGGCCTCCAGAATATGTGCCGCTTCTCTTGGACGGAGTACTGTCGGAACTACATTTCTCGTGTGGAGCAATATCATCGTCTAGGCACCCGCGTGGACGTACTCGCTCCCCGCCCCGAGGAGCCCACCGTGTGCGACGATTCGGCCGACTCCCCGCCCGGCGGCGACGGCGAGGATGACGCAGTGTCATCCGAGTCCCCCATTGTGATGTATGTGGCCGTCGTCCGGTACTCTTCTGGAGACCACCTCGTCGACGCCCTCGCATCGTCAGTCTGAGAGGCATCATCATCTCTGATACAAGTAAGAGAGATGTTCTTGTTCACTGCCAGTTGGGTTCCCCACTGAGAACCACTGGAATTAGCTTTTCCACACAAAAGAAAGTAATACAAAATCTTCCATTCATTCGGAGTACATGCATGAAGAAGGATCTCTCGTTCCGTCTTTTTAATTGATTGCGAATTATCTCGAATCAAATTTATCATCGTACGTAACTCTCCGAATATTTTCAAATGATTCTTTCTTGGAAATAATTTTACATTCTAAATTACAATGCTGCTATATACGTGACAAGTGTCTGCGCTTAGAAAGACAGACATAATCTTTTTGGTCACGTAAATTTGTTCTAGATAATAATGTTTCTAGTTCTTCCATTTTAATTAGCATCTGTTAGGCTTCTAGGGGCTTGACAATGTTTGATAACATGATAATTGATAACATGATAAAAATATAATTTTAAATAGATAACATCAAATGTAGTAATTTTATGTAAATTATTAACTCAATTTTGAATACAAATTAATATTTAATATATATTTTAGAAATTATCGGATTCGGATTCGATTTCGATAATGGAATCGGAATCGGATCGAAATCGGAACATAGTGATTCCGAAATTATTGAAATCGAAATCTCTTAACTCCTGTCAGAATCGGAATCGAATTCTGATAATTCTCTTACCGAATTCGACCCGTTTACCGTCCTAATATTGAGATTATGAGTGGTTTTTTTTATCCACGTATATTTCATAGCATCATTTTGCTCTCTAATGCTGAAGTCAAAATTAATTTTAATATTTAAAATTCTAAATCAAACATGACCTAAAGTGAACCACCAGAGTAATCGAAGCAATCCACTTATTCTTTGTACCGGAGTGAATCCCCTATTCCCCAAGAGCCTCTTTGGCCGGAGGGTCATAGTTATACCGAAATATAAATTTCGAAATTAATTGGTTATGATGGATAAGCGGTGTTTTGATTGGGCAACGATCAATAGAATAAGAGAAATGCCATTTCGCTTATTCTTGAACTGTTTTGGTTCATAGAATGACTTGTTCAAAAAAAAAAAAACTTGGTAAAAAGACCCATTAGCTGAAGAGAATAATTGATAGAACGAATTTGATTCCACCTCGTTGTTCTCTGAATGAGCTGGCTCAAGGGAATTTTTCTTCAACTTGTTGAGAAAAAGTAACGCTGGATGTGATTGCAGCGTAAGCAATGCCCGGTTTGGTTAGAGAATAAAACAAGTGATGTTATATCAATTTTGGTATTGATTTTTATATAATAAATATAATATTAATATAAAAATTGATGCGAGTGAATATTTGTTTTATACATTATGTATAATTTTCATTAATATTTTAAATATTAACATTGATGGTCAAACATGATGATACATATCAATATCAATTTTAAAATTGATAATGATATAGATATTTAATATAATTATCGCTGATCTTAGTAGCCCCTCGAGGGTCCTCGGCAGCTCCGTCGCCGGACTCCTCAGCACCTACATCATCGCCTCGGCATCTTCACGGTTGGCCGTCACTCCAAGGCTCCCCTCTCGTTATTCCAGAATCCCGTCTTTTCGAAAGATGCTCCAACATCCTCCTCCGCCCTCTCCGACATCCCTCTCCAGTTGACCTATCTTCCCCAAGTCTTGTAGGCCCCCCTTCCGGTTCCTTGTTCCACATCCGCCTAGCTATCCCTTCACCTCACCAACCACTCTGGCTAGCACCCTCTGACCACCACCCTTTCGACGAATCCCCCTCTCCTACAAATCTTTGGTCGCGGACCACCATTTTCTATTTTGAGGTAATCTTGGGCAAGGGAGGGACCATCCTGATGTTTCATTCCTGTAGGTTTGTTCATATTCCAATGTTTTGCCTAAATATGTATTTAGGTCTTTTATCTTTGTTTGATGCACTGAACTTGGGGTTTTCGACGTATATAAGTTGGTATTTTTGTGTTTTCTGTTCTTGTCGTATGTCCTGTGGTTTAGTTCTGTTTTGTTATCTTTTCAAGTCTTTTTACATAGCTGTGATCTTTCTAACGTGACCGTTAATTTGGGTATTATTCACACATTTTTGGTGTGATCATCTAATCTCGTGATAGTTGTCAAACTCTTACAATGAAGTACCTATTTTTGTTGTGCAACTATAAGCATTTTACAGTGCAGAGTGCTTTGTGGCTATGCTCAAATTTGCTAAAGATGACTTTCAGTAGAACTTCTGTATCTTTATTGTACTTACATATCTTTTTCATTTTTTTACTTGTCGCCGTAATCGTGCTCATGTACTCTTTGGGTTTTTTATGAGTAAAAGTAGGAGGTGTTATTTGTCGAAAAAAGTACATGGTAGATGTGTCCAAAAAAATATAAGTTAGATCAATTAAAGTACTTATATTTATCCCTATTCAAAAAAAGTATCTATATTTATACACAAGTATAGCTACATATATAACGTTAAATTAGCTACAAGAGATGGTGGCATTAGCAAATCCAACGATTGAGGTGCGATAGACGCCTAATTAAATGTCCAGCCGGTTACGACCATTGACGTACACTTGCAGTTTTAAGAAAAAGACAAAAAAAATCTTTACCACTAAAATGGGTGTTACTTAGGTGAACAAGATGGCACATATTGCCGAGAATGAATTAGAGGAGGATGATTAATCTAATATACATTCATTTTCAGGTCTACTGAGTAACTTGTATATACCATGACCGCTCTAGAAAATTCGAGGGTTCATGTTAACACTTCCCACCTACCCGATTACCGACATTCAAATCAAGATCTTACGTACTCTGCTGTTAATATCATTAGCAACATGATTTAGACGTTTCAGAGTGCTCCTCTCCTTTACGACTGTGACAATCAATCCGTAGTCTTCTCGAAAAGTCCCTCTTTTGCGAGCTTACACCGGCAACCCATAGTGTCCGACGTCCGTTTAAGTTTATACCTTCTCCCGGAAGAATATTCCGGAAAGTTCATCGACCGGAAAGTGACCACTTTGAATAAAGTATGAACTAAAATATTTTGTTTCAATGACAACTTGTTCGATAGGATAGGAGCTTTAGGAGTGAGAATTGGCTTCTAGTCTACTTCGAAGGTGCACTCCTATTTTATCGGAACAACCATCATTTGTCTAGCGCAAGTTCTTACGAGCGCCTATCTGAGAGAACACTTTCCATCTAAATGCAAAAAAATGAGATTCACCATGATTAATCTCTTGACTTGACTAGTGACCGTGAGACTTACATAATAGAGGTGAATCTCATGTTTTTTGTATCTGAGGTGAAGAGTGTTCCCTCAGGTACCCACTTGAGAGAATCCACACTCTCATTTGCCCTAAACTGTGCCGTAGCAAGCATAGTTGCGCACACGCTACTTGTATCCAGTCGACCCTTTCTTTTTAACTTGAAACAATTTAGGGATGGTTTGGATATATACGAAAAGAATGATCATATAAAAACTTTTTTTACAAATTGATCTAACCACTATGTTAATTAAGAAACGTTTTTAAGTCATTTATCCTAAACCTATCTTCAATATAACACATTTTAACTTCTAAAGGTACGATGATCATCCTTGATCTCTCGTTTTATTTATTTTTCACCCTACTATATTTTGGAGTCTTCGGCTCCCGACTACCACTAACACTTTGCTCCAAAGCATCACCACCATCCGTTGAGTTTCGGGGTGTTTACAGCACGAAAGAGAAAATAAAAAGCCAGCCCCCTTGTGTGGGGAGTCTCTAGGCCTTGGCTCGTGAGTTTATTTCAGTTAGCAGCGTAACTTTGTGGTGTGTTTATACTAAGAAGAGCTAAAACAGAAATTGAGTTAAAAGACAGAGAATTTCCTATCATCTGGAGTTAGACTCTTCAAATTCGTTGAGCTCTCGTTGGAAGACTGATTTGGCTCAAAATGGGATAACCTATCGCTTCGATAGAAACACTTGTTGATCTTGCCGAAGAAGACGATTTTACAATGGTGAACATGAATGATATGCAAGATGATGCATGATGGGACAAAAGAAATATAAATTAGAAATAAAAAATAATTGAAGATATATATCACATGTGATGGTTGAAGATACCCGGTTAGGAACCGTCGTCCCCGTGCACATGATTTTGGCCTATCCACAAGTTCATCGAGCTGCCGTTTCATCAATGATTTTGTTAGACGGGTTCTCAGGTCTGACATTCTTTGAATGGGAGGTCTTCAACATCTCTCGTACTATTATTTTGATGACTAAGATACAAGTCCTAAAGAGGGGGTTAAGAGGGCCCTATTTTTTGAATTTTTATGCATAATTCACTTTTTTTTTCCTTTTCTTAAAACGTCCCATCGTTGGGATGCCTGATGTCCCGTTGCCAGCATAGCTACTTTCCTTGCACACTTTCTATTCTGGACCTATCTTCCTTCAATCCAGAGAAAGGGGGGGTTTTAACCCCTCCATTCTTTCTCCCATTTCTTGCCATGGCCGCCACTTCGGGGGCAGACCCTGCCCTATTCATCTCTTGGCTCCTTCTTGCTTCATTCTTACTTTTCTCTTGCTCTTTTGTGCCCCCTTTGGCTCTCTTGATCAAACATGTTTTCTTTATACAGATCTACATATCCTCTGATGGTGAATAAGTTTGTTGAAATCTCAAGGCACATACCAAACATGATCTCGGCTAGAGTGGTGAGTTTTCTTCTTCATTGATCCATATTCTTTTGCTTTCTAACAAATTTTCCTACCTTTGAGACCAGATTTCAATCTTTTCAACATCACTTTTATATATTTATTTCATTTCTGTCGGCAGTCTGGAGGTGCTTCGACATCGGGACGCTAGACGTCCTGACATCGGGAGGCCTCGCAACCATTCGGGCTCGTTTGGTAATATAAAATTTTGGGGATAAATTTGGGTTATCTCCTAAATTTTGGGGATAACCCAAGTTTATCTCCAAGGTATCCCCATACCAAACAACAGCTTAAGCATCGTTTGGTATCGGGATAAAATTAATGGGAATAAGGATAAACCAATCCTCGTGATTAACCTTATCCTCATTACGTTTGGTTTAACTTAGGATAAGTTTAAGGATAATCTTATCCTATGTTTGGTATGTTAACAATAAATTTGATGATAACTTTAAATTTTTAAATTTTTATCTTTATTCCCCCCCTTCCGCCGGACAGAGCGCGCTCCCCGCCCCCTCGCCCCGCCGGATGGAGCTCAGCCCACCCCCCCGGCGGATGGAGCCCCCCTCCCCCGCGGACATAGCCGGCCGGGCACCTCCCACCTCCCCCCACCTCCACGGACAACCGTCGGCGTCCCCCCGCGGACGGCCGCCCGGACAGCCGCCGCCCCCCTCCCCCGCGGACGGGTCCACCCCCTCCCCCCCCCCCCCCCCCCCGCAGACAAGAGCCGGCGTCCCACCGGAGACCGTCCCCCCGCGGACAGTCACGCGGGGCTTTTAAGGAATCGTTCATAAAAATATAGTGCAGCGGAAGCGACGATTCCTATGGGTTCCTTTAGAATCTATCTCAATTGGAACCGAACGACGAAAATAGAAAACCGATCAAATCAGGTTCGAATATACCTGATAGGAATTCATATAATCCCATGGAGAGGAATAAGATGAGCTTCTCAAGCTCTTCAAACCGCTCAAGTGTCCGGTCTCCAGCAGTATCCACACGAACTTCATCCACAGCAGGTTCTCTTTTCGCGCCAGTCTCGAAAACTCTTCCCGAACGGAGCTCCATCCACTATGGATACCTTCTGTAGAGAGGAGGAGGTAGGGAGGAGGCTAGGGACGTGGTTTTCACCCTTGGCTTGATTGGGTTTGGCTGAAACCATTAGTATTTATAGAGAATTTAGGAATTTTTCATAAATACCCAAAATTTCCATAAATTACATCCTTGCCCTTGTACTTATGGATAAGTCCTTTTGTGTGTGACCCACTAGGCCCAGTAGCCTATTTGGTTGATGCCTAAATAAAATAGAGCAATTCTATTTAATTTAATTAAATCTATTATCCGATAATAGATTAATCGACCTACCGATCATGAAGGGTACAAGCCACATCCCATGATCCCAAATGGCTATGAGGATAATCTCATCTCCATTGAGCCTTTCCATCATCATTTACCGTAGGGATATAAACCCTCATCCATCCAATGTCCCGGTCGAAAAGGAGTACGGCATCGACTGTCAACTCCTTAGTGTACCGACTCTATAGGATCCTGTACTCGGAATTGGATCAATTGGAAAACTCCTTTTCCAATTATCCTATCTACCCTGCCCAGGGATTTAGAGTACTATCCCATAGGACATTCACTCTCACTTACCGAGAGTGGACGATCCCTTGTTGTCCGCTCAATTGCCTCCATCGGATTTTCCTTGTACCCGATCCATCGCTATACCGGGACCATCTGAATGGTGATCTATAAGTCAATGGTCAAAGCACAAGTTCCACCCAACAAGGTATCTTTGACGACTCAGGCCAAAGGTCCAACCATGCAACCGTGATGATAGAAAAACCTGATTGACAGTTCGGTAAGATACCATTCAGAGTTTCTAATTCGGTCAGTTCAGTGAACTCATTCAACTAATGAGCACCAGTATGTGTATCTCAGTGTCTCCACACTAATGACCAATGAGATCGGTCATCCTCATCACACGAGAAGACATCACATACACTAGTCTATCCGGATTCTTGATGTCCCGTCTCAAGTATCCTATGACTAGGAACATTTAGATCAAATACATCTAGATGATCAATCTCATTATCATGATCTCATCATGATTTAATCATCATTGCATTTGATCAAGAACTTCATTATTATATTCCCTTATAATAAGAACTTATAATGAAGATTTGCCTAATTAATTGAATGAGATATTTCTAAAAATGTCGAATCATATCATATATGATTGACTTATAGGGCATACATTTCTATTAGAGCTCACCCCCCCGACGTCGTATCCCCGAAATGTTATTTCAGGATCAACCTAACCCAAGTATTAGGTGGGATGGATCTCCGCCCTCTTCATCATCGGTAATCGCCGGCGACAGGGAAAGCCCTCTCTCGGCACTCTCGTCTGAAGTCCCTCTCTTCCCCACATCTCGCCTTCCTTCGGTTTCGGCCATGTTAAATCTACCCCTGTCGGCCGTCGGCGAGCGACTGAGTAGGGCTCCGATCCTCCGCAAGGGTAGAAATCGCGGAGAGCGGGGGAGCTCGTGGGCGTCGTATCCCTGAAATGTCATTTCAGGATCAACTTAGCCCAAGTATTTGGTGGGATGATTTATCCCCACACTTATCTCTAATTTTGGGGATAACTTGGATTAACTTAATTCAGGTTAAACTCATTTTTAAGTGTGTACCAAACAGGAGATTGGGGATAAATCAGGTCTATCCTAAGTTATCCCCATACCAAACCGGGCGAGTCCAGTGTTTGTTCCTTTTATACCTGTACTATCGGTATCTGATGTTTGTTTCTATTTTCTTTTGCAGCTTCGGTAGTTGAGGACGCGGGTCGCCGAGCTGCCGCGGCCGGAGAGCAAGTAGATACTCCGACTACGTCTCCAAAATTCAGAGGAGGTGGGCTCACCGGAGGCACACCAAGCGGTGGAGTGGTGCGAGCTGGTGGTGAAGCTCGTATGAATGCAATCCTAGCTCAATCACATTGATCGAACTCTCGACAAACCACCCTGCAAACTAGCACAGGCCCAGCCAGTCGAGTACTTCATTGGTTGGGGAGGAGAGTTTCCCCATGCCTCCACCTATAGAGCAGGCTCTTACAAGTAAAATATGTGTACCCCACGTAGAGACCGAGAGACAAAGTTACACATAAAAACTTATCATGTTCTGGAGCTGGTGGTGAAGCTCGTATGAATGCAATCCTAGCTCAATCACATTGATCGAACTCTCGACAAACCACCCTGCAAACTAGCACAGGCCCAGCCAGTCGAGTACTTCATTGGTTGGGGAGGAGAGTTTCCCCATGCCTCCACCTATAGAGCAGGCTCTTACAAGTAAAATATGTGTACCCCACGTAGAGACCGAGAGACAAAGTTACACATAAAAACTTATCATGTTCTGTGAAGTATGACAGTATAGATCATGTATAACTAAAGCACTCCTTTGCCAAGTTATTCTATAAAACATTCTTTTCTAATAAAAATTAATTCAACTAAACATCGCATAAAGATTATCACACTTTTTCTTCTCCATAATCTCAAATAAATGCTCCGAATTTCTCTCAACATCTTTCAATATATTTCTAGATGTGGGTGAGGGAGGCATTAGCAAACAACGCACTTTGGCGGATAATATGCGCTTCTCTCTCTCACTCTCTCTCTCTATATATATATTGTAGTTAACATTTGAGCTCTATGTTCAGTATGAAAAACTTCTTCAATGATCATCACTTGTTCTTCCTTCATCACACGCTTACAATTATCTTATTTTATCTATTTAAAAGTTTGATTTCAAACATCCAAATTGTTAAAAATGTATTCAACGGATGATTCTATGCGCAACCAATTGATAAATTATATTTTAATCTCTTGAAAAAGTAACTCTAAAAAAATTTTACCTCACTTATTTTTTTCATACACCTAAGAAGAAAAGAAACAATGTAAATAAGCTCTAAAAAATAAAATAAGACAACCACAGTGGAACAAATCAGTGATCAGGGCCGGTTCAGGCATTTTTGACCCGGTTCAAGGCGGTTTAGGCCCGGTTCATCCATCCAGAAGCCGATTCAGGGCCGGTTCAGGGAGTTTTGACCCGGTTCGGCCTCGATTGACCCCGGTTCAGCTGTTCCTAGGCCGGTTCGGGGCTGTTTTGGACCGGTCCGCACTTGTGGGCCCGGTTCAGCGGCCGTGGGGTCCGGTTCGGGGAATTTCAGGTCCGGTTCAGCAGTTTCCAGCTCCGTTTGAAGCGGTACAACACGGTTCGGGATCTGTTCAGCACCACATCACCTCGGTACAACTTTCTCGGGCCCGCCGACGTGCACGGGAATGGCGGCACCTCCTCTACCGTCCCGCATCAGTTTGGTATCAGAGCTGGCACCGACTTGTTTCCACTAGTCGGGATCCTTACATTGCGCAGGACATCGACACTTCAGTTTTGACGTCACATTACCATTGGAGGTGCACACCACGGCATTTCTGTCCAGCTCTTCACGTAGCGTCATCTTGTAGTCTCTTGTCGAGTTGATCGCTCCAGATTATCAGGTGGTCGAGGATGGTCGAGCTTATATCCAGTTTGCTCGTATTGTCAGAGGCCAACTTAGACCATGGACAATGTAGTACGTAGAAGATGCCTGGTGAGAGATAGTTCCCTACGGGCACTGTCTCATCCTAGGTTCAGAGTGGTTAGCTGATCGGCAGGCAGATTTGGACACATTCGCTCGAGAGCTTACCTTGCGGCCCAAGGAGTACAGAGCACTGAGAGAGCCGATCTACATCGGCAACACTTGTGCCCAGTGGCCTGTGCCTGAGAAGCAGCTTGACACGCTTATTGATGTAGTTTATGAGGTCAGTCCAGAACTTGCCGCAGAGTATGAGCAGCAGTGCACCATAGATGCCGAGACAGACAGAGCCATCGAGGTTGAGCTGACTGAGCAGCTTACAGAGTTACTGCTTGAGCTGACGACAGAGCAGCGAGACCTTGTCGAGGCCGAGACCGATCGAGCCATCCTGACCGAGTTGACAGCACAGGTTATGGAGCTACTGATAGAGCTGACCACCGAGGCTGTTCCAGAGGATCCGCACATAGTTGACTCGACAGAGTACCCAGACCTGGAGCTTGACAGCACGTACAACACTGTCTAGGTCATCTTCTGTGGTTACTTTGGAGCTTCCCGGTCCCACTTTGTTCTCACCCGGGTCGCACTACCGCCGTCCTCCATTTTAGTAGTAGCCGTGTTGATCGTACGGCACTACAAAACTCGAGGACGAGTTTTCGCAACCAGGGGAGAATGATGGGGACCGGTACGGACCGGATCATCCGTTTGTTTGGAGATAGCGTCTTCCGGGTCCTCGGGAAACGACGTAGTTATTTCTTTTATTTCGTAGTGTTAGGATTTTATTTTTATGCATTTTATTTGAATATTTAGAGTTCTTTGAGTCCTTCTTTTTATTTTAGTCCTTTAGAGGACATATGTGTAATTAGCGTTTCTAGAGATCGATCTTGTAATGTCCAAATCTATTTAAAAAGCTCAAACCTAATGAAAGAAAAAAAGAGATGGATGCTTGAAACAAGGAGAGAAGCACCTCCCGTTTCCCTTTTCCCCCTCCGACGTCGGCGTCATTCCCTCACCTCCGGGTGCTCCCGGTTCACCCTTCCCCTTCCTGGTGTTTCTCCTCACCTCTGGAGCTAGGTCCGGTTCCCTCTTCCCCTATCCCGTTCGGTTTTCCGACCTGCGTCGACACCTCCGTCGATGCTGCCCTAGGTCCGTCCGGACCTTCTCCCGCCCCGATCCCTCACCTCCCCTCGACCCCTACAGCAGCCCCTTCACCCCTCCACGGACCCCTTCCCCGCCGGAACCCCCCGCGACAGACACCCCCATTCCGGTCCGTCTGCACCGCTCGCGCCCTAAACCAAGCACCCCGCCCTAGGCAACTCTTCTCCGCCCCCATGAACATCCCCACGGACCCATTGGCCCCCTCACGGAACCCTCAAAACACCCCGAGCCCCCCCCCTTCGTCGTTCCCCCTCCCTGCGGTTGAACACCTCTTCCGGAAGACTCGTCGGAGACGAAGACGGAGAGGAAAGAAGAAGAAGAAGGAGATGGAGGCGACGACGTTGGCGGCCGAGCCTCTCCGGCCTTCCCCTCCCCTCCGACGACGGCAACGGCGGCGCCCGGCGCCGCTTCCAGCGCCTCCGCCTCCCGCCCGACGCGGCCGCCGCGGACGACGCCCGCGGGAGCCCTCGCCCGCGCGAGGCGTCGAAGACGACCCCCCCCGATCAGGGTACGCGGCACTGAACCGCGCGGCCATGACTCCCTCATCCGGACGAGCCCCGCGTTGCCACGAACCCCCCACGGGGTAAGTCGCGGCCGGCCACGCGACCGGCCGAGCTCGCCCTCGCCGCCGGTTTGTTATAAGAAATGTAACAATCGTTAAAGAAAATATGTTTTGTATAGAGGGTTCCTTCTTGGACAAAACAGAAAAGATCTTTTTCCTCCCCTGTGGTCTCACCTTTTATAGTTATACATGATCCACCCTCTTTTTTGTTATATATATCACCAAACATGATATTTTACATTTTAAGTTATCTTGAATTTTATTTTAATATAATTTTTTATCATGAAAATGTAATGACAAATTAGTGTCCAACCAAACAGGTTAACCCGTGGTACTTACTGCTCTTCCACTGGTTGTCAAAGCCTTGACGAAGACTGCGTTTGAGAGCACGTCTAGCTTCTTCTGCTCCTCACCCTGAATCACAGATTCACTTCTACCACTTTTCCAATTAAAAAGAAGGGAGTATGATCCCCTGCAGCAATTTTACCAGCTCAGTCACTTTTTAACTCCCTGAAAAACTTGGCTTGAATTGTTACAGTTTTAATGTTGTATTTTCAGTATCATGACTGATCAAAAGCGTAAGGCTTAACCTGAACGTTGGTCTCTCCGGCAAGTCCAATTAGCTTCGCGAGGCCAGCCTGCTTGTGAAAACATAGTGTTAGAATAATGCAGTTGGGCAGATCTACAGAGTCCACCCGTGTCTTAAAAGTTAGTGTTAGAAGAATGACCCTGTTAAGAAGCTTTCTACACCTCAACCAATACCCAGAGCTTTTAATGCATGAAAGGTACTGTGTTTCTTAAATTGTTTTTGAAAAAAACAACATTCAAAACTAGGCGGACTTCTCAAAGGTTCTTAAAAAAGAGGTGGTTTTTTGTCATTGTGTTTTCTATTACATGAGTGGTTAAGATTGAATCCTTGACATTGGGAGCCTAACGTTGGGATTTTGTCTTAGTAACGGTTTGGGTCATTTGGCGTACAAGGAATAGGGGGATTTTAAGATCCATTCTGAGCACCCGAGGCTTATGATTAACCGGATGTACCTTCTATTGGGGGTTTGCATTCTCTAGTGGTAAGCAGCAACTGCATGGACGACACTTTTTTTACCAAGATAATAAAATTTTAATTCTCTTCTTCTTGTAATGTCCCAACCTCAACTATCATCTCAGGCTCTCAGCAATTGAGAATCGGGACTCTCTTTTCTTCATCTTTGTTATCTTTCCCTATACTTGTTTCCTTTTCATGTGAATTAATAGAAACCTGTGGCATAGGCTACTTTCAAACAACAGAAGGATGTTTTATTTTATAATCTAGGGTCTTTTAAATATATCTTGATAATAAAGGTGTTTTAACCATTCTATGGTTGTTAATCTTTATATTTGTAGTTAATTAGGGATGTTCACCATTCGGTTCTAACCGAAAAATCAAAACAGTTTTTCGACATGATTTGTTTTAACTTGAAATAATAGTTGGTATGATTTGATTTCAAAAATCAACGAAATCGGTAAACTGCCAAGTTAGATTGATCACTCATGTGAAATAGAATTTAATAATAATATTTTATAAGAGCTCTCTGGGCTCTGATTTGATTGAATTGGTTCACTTCTGATCAAATGTGTTCGTACCTTTTATGTGTTTGAATGTATAACCATTCAACTTGGTTGGTACCGGGATTCGGTTGAATTTATCCTAACCGATCCTTTTAGTTTCTGATAAAATGTTTTATTAAATTTTTATAATTTTGTAAAAAAATAAATTTAAAATAAAGTATAGAATAACTATAAAAATAAAATTGTTTACGTCAACGACATGATTGTTTAAGGCCTTTTTTAAATTTTATTTTAAAATTGCCTATCTAAATTGAGACGCTTCTTGATCTCAAAACAAATGGTTTTGGTTTTATTTAACTAGTTAAAACACATGAAAACAAAAGATATTACATAATTGGGCTGATCCTATAAGTATACAACTTCTCATATAGCTTTCACTCCACGTCTTATGTGATTCAAAACCTTTTTAACTTTTTATTTGACATTGAAAATGAGAAATAAGGTAAACTAAAACAAGTAGAATATTTCACAGGGTGTTGGTTAAATGATAAAATGGATTTCCTTTTTGGCAACTAAACCGACCCAAACAATTTAAGACTGAGAAGCAAGACTAGTTAACTTATTAGTTCTTGTTTAACATCGTCTAGATAGCCTCCATCTTTTCATCGTCACATCTCATCGAAGGTGATAATTTTATTTTTTAGGCATCTTATATATTACTTTGATACATGATAAGCAGATGAATCCCGAATGAAAACGAATAAAAAAAATATAAAAAAAGCATCTAAGAAAAACAAAAACCTTCCAACCGTGACAGCGACGCAGGAGAGCAGACGGAAAGGGAAAAAGGGAAGAAAAAAAAAAGAGGGAAAAGGTTCCTTCCTCGCGTACGAGAACCGCGGAGGAACAAGCAAGGCGAGCACCATCCGAGATCCAACGAACACCGCGCGCTGATTGCCGAGAGCGCAGGAGGAGGATGAACGGCGAGACCCGCAGCGCGCAACCGCGGGAGGAAACTAAAACAGCATAATCGGGGAGCGAGCGGGCGGGCGAGAGCGAGAGGGAGGGAGGGAGAAAGAGGAGAGGGAGTTATGTGTGACCTTGTTGACGGCGGTGCAGACGAACTTGCAGCCGAGGACGATGTGGCTGAGGAGGATGGTGAAGTCGCCCTTCGACTCCGGGTACTTGGACTGCTCGTTCAGCACGTGCCTCGTCAGCGTCATCAGGTCCGTCCTCTGCGCGTCCGCCGCGTGATCCATCGCGCCGCTCCTCTCCCGTATGTAAGGAGAAGAAGAGGAGGCGGCGGCGGCGGATTATAAGGAGGCCGGCGTTGAGGAGGGAGGAGGAGGAGGAGGAGGGGGAAGGGGATCGTTCGAGAGAGATAGGGCTATCTATCCGACGGGCACGGAAGGTTAGGAGACACGTGGCTGACGCCTCGTTCGAGGACGAGGCTGGTGGTTCTGAGGGGATAACGCTGCTGCATCGCCTTCCTCCGTCTCCGGGGCCTCTCTCGCCTTCCGCTGTCACGGCGCTTCTCCGTCGGTTATGGCCCTCGTCCTCCGTTCCCGCAACGCGACGCGACGGTGGGGCGGAAGCCCCCACCCGCTACAATTTGGTACAGTTGTTGAATGGGGTTATGCAGGGTAGGGATGTAAACGAGATTTTTTTTTTTTTTTGAAACGGGAAAGTACTTAATAGCATTAGAAATTAGGGATGTCGTTACATAAGTGCGGTAAAACCGTTTCCGGAAAGTTGGCAGGAAGCGAAGGGGAACTAAAATTTAGGGCCCATTTAGCCAGAAAATGAGCCTACTGATTACATTGTCTAGGGGAAAACAGAAGCGTGATATTTGAGCTCCTCAACAGGATTTGACAATGGATTATGTCTTCTTGGGCGCGCCACAGCACCGGACTTGAACCCAGAATAGCTTCCACCACAGCTTTAGCGTCACTTTCTATGAGGATACGAGATTTCTTCCGGAGAGCCCAGAGACAGGCCTGCAAGATGGCTTTAGCTTCCAAAATATGTGAGTCAGTAAAAGGATGCTTTTGGAAATCCCAATAGATAATAAGACCATCGTGGTCCCCGGCAAGCAGACTGGTGGCCCCAACGGTACCATTAGTGGCCCCGTCAACATTGATCTTCAAAGAATGGCGCTCGGGAGGGTGCCATTTGGAGTAATTGCTGATATCCTGCACGGAATGGTTCTTGAAGATAAAGTGAGTGTCATGTTGGGCTCGCTCGAGGATCCTGAGAGGGCTGTCAAAACCTCCTTTGAAATTCACATTACATCTAGCCTTCCAGATATGCCAAAGAATTTGAATAGCAAGGATGCCCAGATATCTAATATGTTCATCCGGTTTCCTTAGCCAAAGAAGCCAAGTATTGATGATGTTTCCCAATGGCTGAAGCGCCCAATTTTCTGGATATCCCAACTGGGAAGCACCCCAAATTGCTTTGCTGCGGGGACATTCAAGAAAAAGGTGTTGCAAGGATTCCGGCATACTCCGGCAGATTTTGCAGGTGTCCTCTATATACGGGCATCTCTTTGAAATAGCCAAATTACATGGAAGGTTGTGGGACAGAATTTTCCAAAGATAGATCTGAATTTTGTGAGCGCAGAGTTTACCTGAAGCAGGGTGCCACAGAGAAGTCCATGAAGTGTTGTCAGACGGCCCCGGGGGTCTGTTGGCGTCGAAAAGAAATCTGTAGGCCGCCTTGGAAGATAGGTCCCCGTCAGCTGTCCAAGGCCAGACTAAGGTGTCTTCAAGAAGATTAGGAAACACTGGAGTTTGTAGAATTCTGTGCACCGACCCCCCGTCAAAAGTAGAGTTCAAGAGGTCCACATTCCAAGTATTGTTATTTATCAAAAGAGACACTTTTCGGGAGTTGATCTGGACCCCCTGGGAAGGAATAGGGGGTCCCCTCCGGTCTATCACCCAGTTATGGTTAGAAATATTGATATTCCGACCATCTTTGATTTTCCTGATGGCCCCCTGCAAGATGGGGATCCTGGCATGAATCATATTTTTCCAAATGTGGGACGCTGTGACAGCCAGTTTAGCTTCCCAAAAAGTAGTATGGTGCAGATATTTAGAAGAGAGGACCCGAGCCCATAGACTGTCTTTGTCATGCAGAAACCGCCAAGTTAATCTCATGATGAGGGCCTGGTTCATAATATTAAAATCTCTAATGCCCAGCCCCCCAACAGATTTTGGATGTTTAATAGAAGACCACTTTGAGAAGTGAATTTTCCTTTTCTCATTGGATTGATGGGCCCACCATAAATCCCTCTGGATACTGTCCAGCTTGTTGATGATGCTCCTCGGAAGCTTCTTGACACTCATAAGATGAAGAGGCAGTTGGCTAAGAGTGAACTTAATAAGTGTGGTGCACCCAGCAGTAGACAGGAGGTTGGTCTTCCAAGATGCAAGTTTGCTCTGACAGGTATTCAGGATCTTGTGTGTATGAGCTGAATTCAGCCCGCCCAAAGCCATAGGAATCCCCAGGTAAAGTTCATCCGGTGGGCCTTGGGGCATGCCCAGAAGGTGGCAAATTTCGGTTCTGACAGTGTTGGTGACGTTCTTGCTGAAAAAAATCTTGGACTTATGAGTATTTATGGCCTGACCCGACAACTTTTCATAGAAGTTCAGAATCTCCTTGAGCTTGCAAATCTCCCGGATATCAGATTTTCCACAAATCAAGTTATCATCAGCAAAAGAAAGATGAGATATATTAGGGCCCCCTCTGCTCACAGAAATACCCGATAATTCACCTTGTTGGACAGCCATGGAGATAAGGCCCGATAAGGCTTCAGCACAGATAATATACAGGTAGGGGGAAAGGGGGCACCCCTGCCTAATTCCTCTGGTTGGGATGATAGGACCCGAAAGCTGGCCGTTAATATTAATGGAATAAGACACAGTTTCAATACAAACCATAATAATCTCAATTATATCATGTGGGAAACCCAAATTTTCTAGCATAGCCCGAATAAACGTCCACCTGATACTGTCATAGGCTTTCCGGATGTCTAATTTGAGCATGAAGCTACCCACTTTGCCTCTTTTGGAATTAAAAGAATGAATAATTTCCTGAACAATAACAATGTTGTCTGTACTCACTCTCCCGGCACAAAAGCAGATTGGCTTTGAGAAATGATGTTAGATAACAGAGGCTTCAACCGGTTTGCCATGATTTTTGTGAAGACTTTCAATAACACATTACAGAGGCTTATCGGTCTAAATTGCTCGGGGGTGGAGGGATGCTCAACTTTAGGAATAAGGGTAATTGTAGTGTGGTTTAGGCCCCTGGGGATCTCTTTAGAGGTGAAGATGTGGCACATGAGAGAATGGATATCACCCTGGATCTCGGACCAGAGGGATTGAAAAAAAATAGGTGGAAAGCCATCCGGGCCCGGAGATTTTTCAGGCTTCATAGAAAACACAGCTTTTCTGGTCTCCTCCAGAGTGGGTAAGGTATCCAGAAGAGAAACCATACTAGAGCTCAGAAAGGGACTCTGCCAGTGCTGAACAGAAGAATGACCATCTTGAGGTAAGGCCTGCTCATCCGCATCCCTACCATCAGAGAAGAGGTTCTTGAAGTAGTTGCAGAAAATTAATCTGATATCAGAAATAGCCGTAGACCAAACCCCTGACTGGTTGATGACTCCGTGAATTTGGTTCCATCGTCTTCTCGCAATGACCCTAGCATGGAAAAATTTAGTGCATCTATCCCCATAATTGAGCCAATGGCTCTTTGATCTCTGATGCCAGAAAATCTCTTCCATATCCTTCAGGAGCTTCATTTCTTTCTCCAGGTCTGATTCCCTCTCCAGCTGCGCTTGGTCATCAGGGCTCTTTGGGAGACTGTCCAGTTTGTCACGAATAGCTTGGAGCTTGCGAGGCACACTACCAATATATAATCTTTTCCAATTAATCAGACGACCCTGCAGGTTCCTGATCTTAGCATTATAGTTAGACTCTAGATTTGGGCTGTTCCTCCAGGCAGGAATGATATAATGAGTGAATTTAGGGTGTAAAAACCAGGCTGCCTCCAATTTGAAATGGGGCGTGTTGCGTCTACCAGGGGGATTAGTATTAATATAGATGGGGCAATGGTCACTGACATAAGTAGGAGTAGTGTAGAGGTTGGTCCTCGGAAATAGACTGAACCAAGAAGTATTAGCCAGACCCCGGTCCAGTTTCTCCCGGACATGGAACTTGAAGCTTCTCCGATTAGTCCAAGTATAAGCAGAACCCACATTCTTGTTGTCCATAAGTCCGTTAGACTGAATGAAGGTGTTGAAGTGACCCATGTAGGTAGAGTTTGGTTTATTGCCCCCCCATTTCTCAGTTTTCTCCTTGACGCAGTTCCAATCATCCACTAAACACGTAGGAAGGTTAATAGTAGTCAAACAGTTAGAGATGTTCTTCCACATGCTAACTCTGTCCTTGTCCTTCATGGGAGCATAAACCGTGATCAACAGCCAGTTGGTACGTGTAGCCTGACAATGAATAGTACTAGCAATCCAGTTGCTGGAGGAGTAGATAATAGACATCTCCAGGTGGTCCTGCCACCAGAGCCAGAGCCCTCCAGAGCGGCCCACTGGGTCCACAATGTGATAATTTTTAATACCTCTGAGCTTGAAGGAGAGAAGGTTGTGATGCTGCTGGCATTTTGTTTCAGAGACAAAGAAAACATCCGGTGTGATGGAACGGGA
Source organism: Cryptocoryne crispatula var. balansae (assembly GCA_036172225.1). NCBI lineage: Eukaryota > Viridiplantae > Streptophyta > Magnoliopsida > Alismatales > Araceae > Cryptocoryne > Cryptocoryne crispatula. The sequence goes on from CM069931.1 coordinate 4,896,408, forward strand.
TAACCTATCAAGGTGTCGAATTGTCGGTTGTCCATTCCCGCCCCGACAATTCCAAGCTATGAGCTTCATTTGGGTTTCGGTGGCTTGTTAGGGAAAGCCACCACAGCCCCTGGGGAATTATAAAGTTTGTCAGAATGTATGGGGGGAAAGACATCCACCTCGGCCGCATCGCCCATAATTTTCAACATCTTAAAAGCTTTCATTTTCCCTTTTTCCAATCTACCTGATCTCTTTACACTCAGTTTATTTGACCGGGGAGTATTGGAAGCCTTCGGGTTTGGGGTGGATAATTCAATATGGAAACTATGACCCGAGGAACTCTGAGGGGTTGACTGGTATACCTCATAAGAGATCTCATGTTCTGATATTTGGATGTTTTAATTTGATTTCGATAAAAATTAATAAATTTAAATTTAAATTTTATATCTTATAAATTATCTAAATCAGAAATATTTCGATAATTTATCGTAATCTAAATTAAAATTAATTAATTTTATTTCCGTTAATTTAATTTTGATGAAAAGTAAATATATAAATTAAATTAAATAAATTATAAAAATAAATTAAGTAAAACTGATAACACGATAAAAATAAGATTTTAAAGAGATGATACCAAATTTAGTAATTTTATATAAATTAGTAAATTATTTTTAAATAAAAATTAATATTTAATATATTTTTAAAAAAATATTGAATTTATATCTTATTTCGATAATAAAATTGAAATCGGATCCGAATCAAAATATAGTGATTTTAAAATTATTGGAATCGAAATCAGAACATCTTAATTCTTATCAAAATCGGAATAGAATTATGATAATTTTACTATCGAATTTGACCCACTTACATTCCTAATACTGAGATTATATGTGGTTTTTTTATCCACGTCGGCTTCTATATTTCTTAGCATCATTTTGCTATCTAATGCCGAAGTCAAATTTAATTTTAATATCTAAAATTTTAAATCAAACAGGACCTAAAGTGAACCATCAGAGTAACCGAAGCAATCCACTTATTCTTCCTATGGAATTGAATCCCTTGTTCCCCATGAGCCTCTTTGGCCGGAGGTTCACAGTTATACCGAAATATAAATTTCAAAATTAATTGGTTATGATGGACAAGCGGTGTTTTGATTGGGCAACGATCAATAGAATAAGAGAAATGCCATTTCGCTTAGTCTTGAACTGTTTTGGTTCATAGAATGACTTGTTCAAAAAAAAAATCCTTGGTAAAAAGACCAATTAGTCGAAGAGAATAATTGAAAGAACGAATCTTATTCCACCTCGTTGTTTTCTGAATGAGCTGGCCCAAGGGAATTTTTCTTCAACTTGTTGAGAAAAAGTAACACTGGATGTGATTGCAGCCTAAGCAATGCCCGGTTTGGTTAGAGAATAAAACAATTGATGTTATATCAATTTTGGTATTGATTTTTAAATAATAAATATAATATTAATATAAAAATTGATACAAGCGAATATTTGTTTTATACATTATGTTTAAATTTCATTAATATTTTAAATATTAACATTGATAGTCAAACATGATACATATCGGTATCAATTTTAAAATTGATAATGATAAAAGATGCTCGATATAGTTATCGCCGATCTTGGTTGCTCCTTGAGGGTCCTTGGCAGCTTCGTCACCAGCATCCTCAGCACCTAGATCATTGCCTCGGCATCTTTATGGTTGGCTGTTGCTCTAAGGCTCCCCCTCTCGTTATTCCAAAGAAACCCTTCTTTCCGAAAGATGCTCGGCATTCTTCGCCCTCTCCGACATCCCCCTCCGCTGACCTATCTTCCCCTAGCCCTGTAGACCCCCTTTCCGGTTCCTTGTTCTACATCTGTCTAGTTATCTCTTCACCTCACCAACCACTCCAGCTAGCACCCTCTGACCCCCACCCTCCGACAAATCCCCGTTGCCTACAAATCTTTGGTCGCGGACCACCACTTTCTATTTTGAGGTAATCTTGGGCGAGGGAGGGACCCTCCCTAATGTTTTGTTCTTGTAGGTTTGTTCACATTCCAGTGTTCTGCCTAAATATGTATTTAGGTCTTTTATCTTTGTTTGATGCAATCGGACATGTGGTATTTTTTTGTTTTCTCGTTCTTCTCGTATGTCCCGTGTTTTAGTTCTATTTTGTTATCTTTTCAAGTTATTACATAGAAAATAGTTGAAGATATAGTTCATATGTGATGGATGAAGATACCTGGTTACGAACCGTCGTCCCCATGCATGCACATGATTTTGGCCTATCCACAAGTTCATCGAGCTACCGTTTCATCAATGATTTTGTTAGAGGGGTTCTCAAGCTTGACATTCTTTGAACTTGAGGTCTTCAACATCTCTCGTACTATTATTTTGATGACTAAGATGCAAGTCCTAAAAAATGGTTAAGAGGGCCTATTTGTTTAATTTTTAATCATAATTCACTTTTTTCCTTTTCTTAAAACGTCCCATCGTTGGGATGCCTGACGTCCCGTTGCCAGCATAGCTACTTTCCTTGCACACTTTCTATTCTGGACCTATCTTCCTTCAATCCAGAGAAAGGGGGGGTTTAACCCCTCCATTCTTTCTCCCATTTCTTGCCATGGCCGCCACTTCGGGGGCAGACCCTACCCTATTCATCTCTTGGCTCCTTCTTGCTTCATTCTTACTTTTCTCTTGCTCTTTTGTGCCCCCTTTGGCTCTCTTGATCAAACATGTTTTCATCATACGTATCTATAGATCCTCTCGATGGTGAATAAGTTTGTTGAAATCTCAAGGCACATACTAAACATGATCTCGGCTAGAGTGGTGAGTTTCTTTCTTCATTGATCCATATTCTTTTGCTTTCTAACAATTTTTCCTGCCTTTGAGACCATATTTCAATCTTTTCAACATCACTTTTCTATAATTATTTCATTTCTGTCGACAGTCTGGAGGTGCTTCGACATCGGGACGCTAGACGTCCCGACGTCGGGAGGCCTGCAACCTTTAGGGCCTGTTTGGTAATATAAAAGTTTGGGGATAAATCTGGGTTATCTCCTAAATTTTGGGGATAACCCAAGTTTATCTCCAAGTTATCCCCATACCAAACAGCACCTTTGGTATGGGGATAACTTAGAGATAAACCTGGGTTATCCTCAAAATTTGGGGAATAACGTGAGTTTATCCTTAAAATTTTATGATACCAAACAACCCCTTAGAGACTAGCTTGTATGATTCTATCTTCTCCATTTCTATGTTCCTATAGTTCTTTTGTTACCCTATGCCTTGACATTCTTCCTTTTTAAGTTTCTCACCTTGGGGCCGAAGTGGCCCAACTGGAGTGCTGTCCTACTGTAGACTCCACCATTTTGACTGAGGTGAGTTCTTCTTTTAGAGTCCAGTGTTTGTTCCTTTTATACTTGTACTATCGGTATTTGATGTTTGTTTCTAATTTCTTTTGCAGCTTCGATAGCTGAGGACGTGGGTGGCCGAGCAGTCGCGGCCGGAGAGCAAGTAGATACTCCGGCTACGTCTCCAAAACTCAGAGGAGGTGGGCTCACGGGAGGCACACCAAGCGATGGAGCGGTGCGAGCTGGTGATGAAGCTCGCACGGACGCAATCCTAGGCTCAATCACATTGATCGAACTCTCGACAAACCACCTTGCAAGCTTGCGCGGGCCCAGCCAGTCGGGTACTTCATGGGTTGGGAAGAAGAGTTTCCCCATGCCTCCACCGATAGAGCAGGCTCTTACAAGTAAAATATACATACCCACATAGAGACCGAGAGACAAAGTTACACATAAAGATAAAAAAATTATCATGTTTTGTGAGGCGTGATGGTATATATCATGTATAATTAAATCACTCCTTTCACAAGTTATTCTATAAAACATACTTGTCTAATACAAATTAATTCAACTAAACATCGCATAAAGATAATCCCACCTTTTCTTCTCCACAATCTCAAATGAATCCTCCGAATTTCTCTCAACATCTTTCAATACATTACTAAATGTGGGTGGGGGAGACATTAGCAAACAATGCACTTTGGCAGATGATATGTGCTTCTTGCAATCCTTTCACAAGTTATTCTATAAAACATACTTGTCTAATACAAATTAATTCAACTAAACATCGCATAAAGATAATCCCACCTTTTCTTCTCCACAATCTCAAATGAATCCTCCGAATTTCAATCAACATCTTTCAATACATTACTAGATGTGGGTGGGGGAGACATTAGCAAACAATGCACTTTGGCGGATGATATGTGCTTCTTGCAATCTCTCTCTCTCTCTCTCTCTCTCTCTCTCTCTCTCTCTCTCTCTCTCTTTATATATATATATATATTGTAGCTAACATTTGAGCTCTATGTTCAGTATGAAAAACTTCTTCAATGATCATCTCATGTTCTTCCTTTATCGCATGCTTACAATTATCTTATTTTATTTATTTAAAAGTTTGATTTCAAACATCCAAATTGTTAAAAATGTATTTAAGAGATGATTCTATGTGCAACCAATTGATAAATTCTATTTTAATATCTTTAAAAAGTAACTCTATAAAATTTTTACCTCGCTTATTTTTTTCATACACCTAAGAAGAAAAGAAACAATGTAAATAAGCTCTAAAAAAATAAAAGAAATAAAGTAAAAACAACAACAAGACGACCACAGTGGAACAAATCAGTGAGCATATATTCAAGATGTGATGAAAAAGGTTAATGGGGGTGTTTGGTTGCATGGTATTTTAGGCTTTTGTATCAAAACTTGTTAAAAATAGATTTAACAATCATTACAATTTTATATTTTAAGAGAGATTTTCTCTTTGGATAAAAAAGTAAGATCTTAATTTTTTTTCTTTCTTGTGATCCTCATTCTTTCTAATTATACGGAATCCTCACTTTTTGTTATCGCATATTTCCAAAATGATACAATTTTGTCTTCAGATAGTTCAAATTTTATTTTAACATAAAATTTTAACCAAAAAACATATATAACCTTCTTGCGCAACCAAACAGAAAATATCTTCTTATTTCTCTTCTATTTATTCTTTTTATTTTTGCTTCTTTTTAATACGCATTCAGCTAAACCCCGATAACATAATAAAGTGTATATTACATATTAATCTCTTTCTTGAGTAGATGTAATACGGAGCTTACAACGGTCAGAATAAAAAAAAAAACTATATAAAGGAGATGTCTTCCCTTCGCCACGGCATTCTGCGGCCCCTCTTCTGGGGCGTTCTTGCTGCCGCCGCCGCAGCCGCCGCCGTCGCTGCCGCCGTCGCCGCCTCCTCCTCCTCCTCCTCCTCCTCCTCCTTACAGAGATTCGGTGGCGTGGGAGACATCTTTTCTGTTCTCAACGGCGTGAAATCGGTGAGTCTTTCGTCGTCGTCTACGTCGTCTTCTTCTTCTTCTTCGTTGTCGATTTTCTTTTTGATTATCTGCACACGGGTGTGTCCCCGCCCGCATAGCGGAGAGCGGAGGCGACCGTCCGAGTGGGGTGGAAGGATCTTTCCGCCATAAAGAATGTTGACGACAGGAAGCTGTCGTCGATTAATGGTGGCCAGGCGACAGGAGCTAGAATTCCAGTGCAGTTTTCTTCGCCATCTGTTTCCATTGCAGTTTTCTCATCCTCTTTTGCTAAAATTCGTGGAAAGTTATTGTTCTGCCCAAAGAAAGCAAGCTTTTCAATAATTTCAACAATAATATCAACGCCAGTACTTCTGAAGGAATAGACATGGCGCAGGAGTTCCTCCATTGCATTGGCGAGAGAAGAACCACCTTCATTCATTGCTATTACTTATTTCTTCAACGTGAAGGTGTCTACAAGTGAAAATCGATCTGATTCCTGTTCTTCCCAGAGTGGCGCGGAGAGTCCTCCGTCTTCCCCTGTCAAAAAAGAGGTGTCTACAAGGAAACGTAGTACAGAAGTTTCCTTTACGCCCTCCAAACCTTTACTATTGTTGAGGCAGATAGCACCAAGGCCACTTGGAATGCAAATAAGTGTTTGGAAGCTGGTAATATTCGAGATGTATTTGAAGCCAAAAAGGCATCAGGAAGTCCAAATCCGTGCAGAGCAGTAAAACAGGTTTGATCCTAGTTAGAATGATCTCGCTCAATAAGAGTCACAGCGGAGAAATATACACATGTCGCCACCAACTTTGCAATTCATGGGCAACGTGTTATCATGGGAACCAACAAGGACAGCCGGATTTCTGTATTCCATAAGCTTCTGAATTATCTTATGCAAATGTGATTGATCACCGTCTTCTAGAAGGGGTAAAGGAGGAGGAGTTATTCTTACCTCATATATAAAGCTCCCTGTACTTGAAGAACATAGAACATGAAGCAAGGAAAACTGTAGAAGGGCATTTACGAATAAAAGATGAGATGGGTCGGTGAGATTATTTAGTGAAACAACTACTTTCTGTAACTCAGTTAGAAGCATCATTCTGTCCCCCAGCACAAGTAAAGCTAGAAACACTTAATATCCCTGCACTCTCATGAGATGAAGTATAGGCAGCAGGTTTAGCTTGAGCCCCCAATGCAAGGCATGGCAAGTGATGGAACTGCTTACGGGCAATATGCCATCGGTGGAAATTTTATAATATTAGGATTTTTGTAATTGTGTTCTTGAGGCATTTGTAGGAGTATGGGCATGATATTTTTGGGTACTGCCTTTTTTTTTGCCACCCATTTGCAGCAGGTTTAGCTTGAGCCCCCAATGCAAGGCATGGCAAGTGATGGAACTGCTTACGGGCAATATGCCATCGGTTGAAATTTTATAATATTAGGATTTTTGTAATTGTGTTCTTGAGGCATTTGTAGGAGTATGGGCATGATATTTTTGGGTACTGCCCTTTTTTTTTGCCACCCATTGCATATTTGAATGCTTGCCGGCTCTGTTGTGAAGCCAGATCGGCTGTCGCTGCCCCCACATGTTTTATACCTGTTCAAACTATTTGGTTTTGTAATTGTGTTCTTGAGGAGGAGTGTGGACATGTTATTTTTGGTACTGCCTTTTTCTTGCCACCCATTGCATATTTGCATGCTTGCCGGCTCTGTTGTGAAGCCAGATCGGCTGTCTCTGCCCCCACATGTTTTATACCTGTTCAAACTATTTGTTTTTGTAATTGTGTTCTTGAGGCATTTGTTGGAGTATGGGCATGTTATTTTTGGGTACTGCCTTTTTTTGCCACCCATTGCATCTTTGAATGCTTGCCGGCTCTGTTGTGAAGCCAGATCGGCTGTCTCGGCCCCCACATGTTTTATACCTGTTCAAACTATTTGGTTTTGTAATTGTGTTCTTGAGGCATTTGTAGGAGTATGGACATGTTATTTTTGGGTACTGCCTTTTTCTTTCACCCATTGCGTATTTGCATGCTTGCCGGCTCTGTTGTGAAGCCAGATCGGCTGTCTCTGCCCCCACATGTTTTATACCTGTTCAAACTATTTGTTTTGTGTTCAAACTATAATATTTAGACGCATACATAAGAGCATAAAAGTAAAAAACGTTGGAAAGGCAGATTTGGTGGTTAAATATGGAGTTTTTGGGGGCTCTTTGGTATAAGATTAATTTGGGGATAAATTTAGTTTCTTTTCAAATTTTAGGGGATAAATCAACTTTTTATCACCCAAGACACCCTTGGATACAAGGATAAAATAGAAGAGGATCAGGGTAAGTCATTCTTTGTGACTAATCTTATCTCATGTTTGGTACGAGTTAAGATAAAATTTGCCGATAATTATATCTTATGTTTGGTATAATAGAGATGATTTTAAGGAAAATCTTGTCATAGGGAAATTTGATAATGAGGTGTTTAGTTTCAAACCAAGGTTTTATAACTAAAAAATGGGAGACCACGGAGGAAAAAGAAAAGCTCTCACTTGTATTTAAAAAGGACCCTTTTATGGAACTAGGGGTTTTCATCCAAGATGGCTAACCAGCTAAGGGTCCAATAGTTTATCCGTTCAGTTTCTTGAATTGAATGGAATACTTTTTTTCCGTTTTGTTCAAGTACTCCTCAAACTTGAATCACCCCAAAAAATTGGTTGACCCAGTTTGACATGTTTTATTTATATATTACTTTTATGTAATATATGTTACTAAAAATATATTATTAATAATATTAAATTAAAGGTAAATAATATAAAATAGTTATCTCTTATAAAAAGTATTAATCATATTATTAACTTATATTATTTAATTTTTTAATTTAGTTTACTTTAATTTTTTGTTTATTTCTATAAATTAATAATTTATATTAATAAACTAATGAAGTGATGATCTACTTGGTTCACAATAGATTTGAGATTCTAGGACACTAGATATCCGCACTTGAATTTCGTTGTCAAAGAGAGATAGGAGAGCAACCATTATAATTTGTACAGGATTCCTTTCCCTGCTCCATGTAGAGCTTGACAGGAGACATGGGAGTGAAGGTAAGGATGTTAAGGTGTCAAATACAAGTCAAATAATGACAATATCCAAATCCGTATTCTTTAAGTAAAATATGTATATGTATATTGTCCGTTAATTATCGAGAACAGACATTATCATCGAACCACTTTATACTATTTAGTAAGAAGCAGTTTAATGGCTGGTTATGGATGTATAGAGATAACATATGCAAAGATCTAATTAAACTAGTAATTAATAAGAATTTGAACTAATCAAATTTAAGTTTTTACCAAGACATTAAATATCAAGTTATAACTTTTTGGATACTCAGTCAAACATCTCTCTCTCTCTATATATATATGAGATATATTTCTAATGAATATGTAAATGTCTTGACAACTTTACTATTAAATAATTACATTAACCTTAGTCTAATATAGTTAATGGCAACTTATGTAGTGTAGATTCTTAAATTAATTTAAATTAATTATATAGATAAAATTTTTTATTTTATCCCAATTAATAAATAGATTATTAACTCCAACGAACAAAAAATAGATGTGGTATATAAATATAAGAGAGCAAAATATGAATTTATCATATCACCGAAAAAAAAAGAAAGTTAAAATTGTCATTGGAAAAATAAGGTCCGACATAGGATGAAATTTTTGGTTGGATTAGGTTGCAAATAAAAAACCCAAATAGTGTCACACAGCTAACGATGTTGATATAGAAAGACGCTATTCCCTTTCTCCCTCACCCGCCGTCCTCTGCCTACCACCCCAGACCAAATCTTCCTCTGCTTATTATTTTTCCCCTGTTTTCTTCGTAGATTTACGACAAAGGAGATATAGTGGGGAAGAATGGAATGCTGCCACTACATACCATGCTCTAGAACACACAAGATTTCAATTATATAATATTTATATATATATTTTGGAGATGTGGTTAGAGATGTAATTAATCATGAGGCATGGTATGTAAAGTTCCTACGAGGACATTCAAGTTAATCTACTACCACAATATTCAATTACCTAATCTGCATCCTCTATCTAACTAATATATGTATATCGATTTAAGCTAATACCGCCAAGCAAGTTGTAATTAATAGAATCTAAAAAGTTTGTGATGATGACTCTCTCGCATCACAAATTAATTCAGAGCAACTTCCAAAAAAAATTTTTTTTTTCTTTCAACAGCTGATTATAGTTCAATGAGCCATGTCATCATAAAAACTAAACATTATTTGGCATCGAGTTTCAGTTCTGGATGAAGATCATGAATGGAGCCCATGATGACTGGACATGAATGAATCGTTCTCGATCACTAAAGGGCAACATTGCATATAGTCATACAGATAGGCAATTTTATTAACCTTCTTTTGTTCTTAGAGCTCAAGCTACGGGGGGAAAAAATGGCATCAAAAGAGAAGTCGCAAGGATTTTTTGGTGGAAATCACCACGTTTTTTTTTATTTTTACGACGCAGGTGCTCGGAGTCGGGAGTATCATCATCCTTGGGAATTGGGATTGTGTCTGAGGTTTCTCGAAAATTCTCCAAACTGTATTTTAAAAAAAATTCTGTTTAGAAAAAAAAAATTCTATTGGTATTTGATTGAGCATTGTAGTTAACCGATATTTACCATGTGGTTCGATAAAAAAATTTAAATTTTTGATAAACTTCTCATGTCTGTTTCCAGAGAATTTGCGGGGAAGAAGAGGGTGTTCACGCACATGGCAGGGAACGAGTGGATAAACGGGTACCTGGAGGCCATCTTGGACGCCGACGGAGGGAAGGGCGGGCGCCAGCTAGGGAAGGAGGGGATAAGCCCCACCAGATACTTCGTGGAGGAGGTCGTCACCCGCTTCGATGAGGCCGACTTCTACAAGACATGGGTCAAGGCAAGCAGTACCTCAAAACACACACACACACTCTCTCTGTCATATCAAGATTGTTTCCTTCTTGTTGACGATCTCCACTGCTGTTTAGATCATCGCCACGAGTGGGAATAGGCACGAACACGACAACAGGCTCAGGAACATGTGCTGGAGGATCTGGCATCTGGCACGGCAAAAGAAAGAGGTGAGTGATTCTCAGATCGACACGGCCACTGATGTAAGTACTCTGCGTGCGCATCTACAGGTTGAGCAAGAACAGGGCCACAAGGATGCGTCGGACGACCCGTCCGAGCTCCCGGAGGAGGAGAACGGCAGCCGGTCGAAGCGCCTCTACATCGTGCTGATCAGGTTTTCTTTCCCTCCTCGTCAAAGTCAAAGTCAGCTCGTATAGTCATATAAAAATACGTGCATTTAATCTTTGTTTGACGGACTTCATTACCCATTTTTTCTGTCTCTCGTGTGGGTACAGCTTGCACGGTTTGGTACGCGGAGAAAACGTGGAACTTGGGCGAGACTCGGATCCGGGAGGCCAGGAGGTAAATGTAGTGTTTAATTAAGGATCGAGATGCTTGATGTGGCGGTTTTTTGTTTCTTTTTTTTTTTGCTGCTGGCGTTACTTATTATGCTGTTTACACTTCATCTTCTCTCTCTCTCTCGCGGTATGATCAGGTGAAGTCTGTGGTGGAGCTCGCCAGGGCCTTGGCGGCCACCGAGGGGGTCCACCGTGTGGACCTCCTCACTCGCCAGGTCGCTTCGCACCACGGGGAGCCCGTCGAGGAGCTGCTAGCACGGCCGTCCGATGCCGACGACTCCCACGGTGACGGCCGCGGCGCCTATATCATCCGTCTCCCCTGCGGGCCCACGCACAGGTCGGGTGGCTGCGTGGCCGTTTGAAATATTTTTCCTGTTCCCATCGCGATAGATATTGGGCCCTAACTGAGTTGGCCTTCGACAGTTGCCCGGCAGAGGAAACGCTCGGGCCCCATATCCCGGAATTCGTGGACCGGGCCCTGGTTCACATACTCAACGCCGCGAGCTCCCTCGGCGACCAGACGGGGGGCGGGAGGCCCACCTGGCCCTACGTGATCCACAGCCACTGCGCCGACGCCGGCGAGGTGGAGGTGGCCGCGCGGCTGTCGGGCGCGCTCAACGTGCCCATGGTGCTGACGGCCCACTCGCCGGGCCGCAACAAACTCGAGCAGCTCCTGGAACAGGGGCGGGTCGGCCGGCAGGAGATCAACTCCAGTAGCCACCACATCATGAGGCGGGGGTGGGGAGTCAGTTGCCCACGCGTGGTGGTAAGTACCTTGGCTTATATGTGCTACGAGATTTTTTTTTAAAAAATAATAATAATAAAGAATTAGGGGACAGATGAATTACCTGGCCTGGTTTAAAATTCGAGGATGAATCAGCTGGTTTTTCCCTAAATTAGTTATTAATCTTCTGCGCCGCCGGAGCCACGCTCTATCGAAGAAGCTCATTTGGCCAACTAATTTCTCCCTGCAGGCGATTCCGCCGGTGATGGATTTCAGCTTGTACGTGACGATGCAGGATTCACCGGAAGGGGAAGGGGTTTTACAGTCCCTGATCGGTCCTCCTGACAGGGCGATTAATACCCCCCCAATATGGTCCGAGGTGGCCTCTCCCTCCGCTCTCCAGTCCCCATGCTCTGCAACGTCCTGCCAGTCATGCACGCAGTCCCCCTTATGTGATTTTTTTGCTATACATCACAGGTGACGAGGTTCTTCAGAAACCCGCACAAGCCGATGATCCTCGCCCTCTCCCGTCCGGACCCGAAGAAGAACGTCACGACGTTGCTCCAGGCCTTCGGCGAGAGCCGCCCTCTGCGCGAGCTCGCTAACCTGGTACGACGGCGCCCAAATTAAACAACATATGTCGTCACTTCTTTAAAACTATATATATATATACTGTGTTTTGATCGTGGCCCCTCGCGCTCTGGACGACGTAGGCGCTCATTTTGGGGAACAGGGACGACGTGGAGGAGATGCCGGCCGGCAGCGCCGCCGTCCTCACCACCGTCCTCAAGCTCATCGACAAGTACGATCTGTATGGGCAGGTGGCATACCCCAAGCACCACAAGCAGTCCCAAGTGCCAGACATGTACCGTCTTGCCGCAAAGACCAAGGTACGTACCCATCGATCGATCGATGCGTTGCGTGGTAATTCTTCCTCTCTGGCGTACGTTAATTTATATATATATATGTGAAACTAATTAATCTTGGTGTATACATATATATGTATTATTCTCCGGCAGGGCGTGATCTTCATAAATCCGGCACCGGTCGTCGACCCTGGCGGCGGTATCACTCTCATCGCAGCTGCGTCTGCTTGTGGCCTGCCCGTCGTCGTCACCAAGAACGGCGACGTTCTAAAGGTGATCAGGAGGGCCGACGACCGTTCATCATTTTCCCAAGGTTCTTATATATGTTGCGTTGTTGTTTGGCAGAGACGCTGACGAGAGCAAGCTTTTTAATGTTTGACTATAGCAGGCGCTGAACAACGGCCTCCTGGTAGACGACCCCAACGACCCAGGCGCCATCTCGGATGCCCTTTTAAAGCTCATCGCCGACAAGGCCCTGTGGCTGGAGTGCCGCAACAACGGCCTCCAGAATATGTGCCGCTTCTCTTGGCCGGAGTACTGTCGGAATTACATTTCTCGTGTGGAGCAATATCATCGTCTAGGCACCCGCGTGGACGTACTCGCTCCCCGCCCCGAGGAGCCCACCGTGTGCGACGATTCGGCCGACTCCCCGCCCGGCGGCGACGGCGAGGATGACGCAGTGTCATCCGAGTCCCCCATTGTGATGTATGTGGCCGTCGTCGGGTACTCTTTTGGAGACCACCTCGTCGACGCCCTCGCATCATCAGTCTGAGAGGCATCATCATCTCTGACGATATAAGTAAGAGAGATGTTCTTGTTCACTGCCAGTTGGGTTCCCCACTAAGAACCACTGGAATTTGCTTTTCCACACAAAAGAAAGTAATACAAAATCTTTCATTCATTCGGAGTACATGCATGAAGAAGGATCTCTCGTTCCGTCTTTTTAATTGATTACGAATTATCTCGAATCGAATTTATCATCGTACGTAACTCTTCAAATATTTTCAAATGATTCTTTCTTGGTTACATTCTAAATTACAATGCTGCTATATACGTGACAAGTGTCCGCGCTTAGAAAGACAGACATAATCCTTTTGGTCACGTAAATTTGTTCTAGATAATAATGTTTCTAGTTCTTCCATTTCAATTAACATCTGTTAGGCTTCCAGGGGCTTGACAATGTTTGATAACATGATAAATTGATAACATGATAAAAATATAATTTTAAATAGATAACATCAAATTTAGTAATTTTATGTATATTATTAACTCAATTTTGAATGCAAATTAATCATTTTGAATGCAAATTAATTAATTTTGAAAATAATGAGGCTATAACATCATCCAGCCTAAGAGTGTCAATTTTATATAGCATGGTCATCATGATGTGATCATATGACACCAACAATGATGACAATAGGAGAAGCATTCGATCCTCTTTTTTGATTTATTTGCCCAGAGATAGCACCACTGTCAAAATCCTGTCGAAATCATCGAGATGAACTTTGATCATTGTTCCTTCGATCATCTTCAAGCCATACACCGCTTCTTAGCTAGTAACCTATTTGTTAGTATTTTGAACTTATACCTATTCTCAAGCTTCTCCCAGACGTTCGTCGGGTCTTTAAGCCGATCACCTCCCGGAGCGTATTGTCTGTCAAGAATAGCTGAATCATGCTATTCGCTAGTGCCCACTTTTCAGCCTACTCCTCCTCTATCAACTTTTTCAGTTTGTCTGCTACTTTGTTGAGAGCCTTGATTAGTCATTCCTACGTAAGAATATTCTTCACGCGTTGCTGCCATAGAGTGAAATCTCTGTAACTGTTCAAGGGTTCTATGGAGAAGCATGTAACCCTTCCAATTGATCTCTGACTTGTGTAATCCTGCCCTACCATCAATCATTCTTGATCAAGTAAGCCCTTGATCGATATCAACGCACACCTACACCTACATAAATCAGACATTGGTTTAGAAATCACCCGATCTAGATTGTCCAATGAACTCAGAGTGCTTGAAAACCTAGTGTTGGACTCCTGGATCGCCCGATTCCGACATCGAACACCCCCAATCAAGCTGAAACAACGTCGGTCATCTGATCGATAACCTTGCTCGTTACGATCAAATCCTGTTAACGGGTACAAACCAGACCTGAAAACCCTATTAGACTCCTGGATCCAACAACCTTACTTTATCGGATCCAACCGAACTTAAAATCTAAGTCTTAATAATCGGATCTGATAAGAACTAATCCGATCCAATAAATATTTAAATATTGGATCTTCTTAACTTGCTCGAGCAGTGTTTCTCTCTCCCTTCTCACTCCCTTTTCTCTCTCTTGTACCACACCAGCACTGTAAGGAATCAATCTAATCATTTAAAATAATTTTGATTAATTGAATTCAAGGTCTTAGCCTTAATTGAAACCAAAACGACAAAATCGAGAATCGATAAGAAGGAGATCGAATATACCTTCTTGGGATTTGATAAATCCTTCACCAGAGATGAAGAGTGGATGTTCCTTGCTGCTTCAAACCGTTCAAGTGGACGGCCTCTAGCAGCATCAACACAAACTTCTTCCATGGACTAGTTCTCCTTCACTCCAAGCTCGAAAACTCTTCTAAAACGGAGTTGGACCATGCAGGGACTCCTTCCAGAGAAGAGAGGAGGGAAGGAGGCTGCCAAGGACATTCTCCCACCCTTTGGCTTGATCGAGTTTAGCTTCTTAAGCCTTTAATATATATAGAAGATGTAATTTTTCACAAAAATCCAAATCTTCTATATATTTACATTCTTGCCCCTATCCTTAGAATTACTTCTAATGTATGTGACGACCCACTATACCCAATAGTCAATTTGGTTGAAACCAAATTTAAAAAGAACAATTTTTTTAAATTAAATCAAATATATTATCCAATAACATATTTAATGACTTTTTGATTATAAAGGGTACAAGCCACATCCTATGATCCCAAATGACTTTAGGAAGTTAAATAACATCCATTAAGTCTTTTCATCATCAGTTACCACATGAATATAAATCCTTGTCCATGCAATGTCTTGATCGGTCAGGGGTTCGGCACCGACTGTCAACCCCTTTAATAATCTGGCTCTATAAAATCTTGTACTCAAAAATGGATCAACCGGAAAACTCTTTTTCCAATTATCCTATCTACCTTGGCCAAGGATTTAGAGTACTATTACATAGGATTCTCTCTCTCTCTTACCAAAAGTGAACGATCTCTTGTTGTCTACTTAATTGTCTCCACCGAGTTTCTCTTGCACCCGATTCATTAACTATACTGGACCAACATGGTGGTGATCCATAAGTTAATAATTAAAGTATAAAAAACATTCAGCAAGACATCTTTGGCGACTTAGGTCAAAGATTCAACCGTGTCACAGTGATGATAGAATACCCTAATAGACAGTTCAGTAAGATATCGATCAAAATTTCTATGATGGCTAATTCAGTGAACTCATTCTACTAATGAGAACATGTATGTGTATCTTAATGTCTCCACACTAATGACCAATGAGATCAATCATTCTCATCATATGAGAAGATGTCACATACACAAGTCTATCTAGATTCTTAATATCCTATCTCAAGGACCTATGACTTGAAACATTTAGATAACTAGCATTTAAATGATTGATCTCATTATCATGATCTCATCATGATTCAATCATCATTACATGTGATCAAGGACTTCATTATGATATGCGTATATAAAGATAGATGGTAATGAATAAATATCTTTTATTATGAATAAGATGATACAAGAAATGTCTAATCATATCATATATGATTCGCTTGTAAGGCATACATTTCTATCAATAACATAGAAAGACCCACGTTTGCTCCCACATGATTACAACAGGAAAATTAAAAGAAAAATAAAAATTTAGTTTGGTAACTCTTTTAATTTTGAGACAACCTCATTTTTGAAATCAAAATCACCTGATGTCTCAATTTTATTTTTAAAATCAAAGAAGCACAACCATTTTGTGTTTGACAAAAGTATCACAAGTTTTAAAAATTATAGGGTAGTGTTTGACTATGATTTTAAAGTCAAAAGAAGTTGTATGATACACAATAAATATCAATAAAAATAAGCATCTCATCACATCCATATTTATTTAATGTCAACTAACATATATAAATAATGAACATGCCTCTTTTTACAAAGTTAATAGAATCCTTTCAACATCTTCTTAATAAGCGGAAGTCACTTACATATGTATTATGAGCTATACAAAGTGAAATTGAGGTCGCCATTAAGTCTACGTTTGGTATCAGAATAAAATTAATATGGATAGGGATAAACCAATCTTTGTGTTTAACCCTATCCCCACTATGTTTGGTTTAAGTTAGAATAAATTTAGAGGATAACCCTATCTTATGTTTGGTACGATAAAGATAAATTCGAGGATAACCTATATTTTTTATATTTTTACCTTTGTTCTTTTATATTATATTATTTTATTTTTTATAAAGATATTCTTAACCATCTCACATAGTCATATAATAAATTTAAATATAATTTAAAAATAAAAATAAAAATAATATAAAAGAACAAAAATAGGTTTTATCAACCGCCGTGATCCCCAACTCCTACGAAAAATACCAAAAATGTCCCCACCAACCTTCTTATATTATAAATGAAACCCTCTTCTTCGTTGCCCATGGCCGAATGTAATTACGCAGGGAGATACGCCGAACAGAGGAGGAAGAGGATCCTCGCCGTCGCCATGGCCGCCACCATCGTCAACTGCTGCCTCAACGTCTCGCCACCGAGCTCCTCCCCTCCCTCTCCCCTCCCTAAGCCCATCGTTTCCCCCTGGTAAGCTCGCTGCTCCAATCCTTCGCGGACACCGAAGTCCTCGACGATCCGCGGCGGCGACAGAATGTCTGGCGGAATGCCGAAGTGCGCCTTCTGTTCTAATGCCCGCGAGTGTTCAATTCTCCTTTCAAGCAGGCGACGGCGGCGGTAGCACGGAAGGACGCCAGTTGGAAGGGCCGATGCATGTCGACAGTGGCTTGCGTGATCCTAGGATCAGTGGTGGCGCTCGCCGACCTGGAGAACGTGGCTTGCGCCGTCGGAGAGACTCCCGCCGCAGCGACGGCGCATCGGTGGAGTGAGATGACGGAGTGCCCGCCGTGGCATGCCAACTCGCTAGAGAACATCGTGTCGGAGAACCTCCCCCAGCCCTCAGCGCGCCGGAGGTTCGAGAGCGTTAGGGTGGCAGCCGAGAGTGCGCCCGTCTTGTATCGTATCCCCCGAATTAACCTCACTTTTAGGAATAAACTAGATTAAATAAACTCATGATAAAAATTATTCACCTGCCAAACATAAGATTAGAGATAAACCTGATTTATCTCAGGTTCGTACCAAACGTAGCCTAAGGCGTCGTTTGGTATCGGGATAAAATTGATGAGGATGGGGATAAATCAATCCATGTTGTTGACCTTATCCCCATTATGTTTGGCTTGACTTAGGATAGGTTTAGGGATAATTCTATCCCATGTTTGGTATGTTAACAATAAATTCGAGGATAACTTTAAATTTTTATATTTTTATCTTTAATTTTTATATTACCTTATTCTATTATTCATAACATATTCATAAATAGCTTAACTCATTTACATATTTATATAATAAATATAAAATATTATTTAAGTATATAAATAAAAATAAGTTTAAACGCGGACGGAGCTCAGCCCGCCCCCCTTCGGACAGAACCCGGCGGACGGAGACGGACGGTGCTCCCTGCGGAGCCGCTCCCCACCCCTCCTTCCCGGCTAGGGGTGGGCACAAAACGGTTCAAACTGAGAAATCAAACCGAACCAGCTCATTCGGTTCGGTTTGGTTCGGTTTGGGATCCCTTTCGACTTGGTTCAATTTGAAAATTCTCTAAACCGATTTAAACCAAACCAAATTGTTTAAACTGATTTAATCAAAAAAATATAAAAACTATTATAACATCCCCCCCGGCTGTTCGCCCCCCCCCTCCCGCAGACAGCATCCCCCCGGCGGTTTGGGATCCATTTTGACTTGGTTCGATTTGAAAAATCTCTAAACCGATTTAAACCAAACCAAATTATTTAAACTGATTTAATCAAAAAATATAAAAAATATTATAATATTAATAAAAAAATTATTTCCGGCGGCCCGAGCCCTCCCCCCCCCCGGACCGACGGACGGTGCTCCCCCCTGGCGGTTCCCCTCCCACAGACGGCACCCCCCCGGCGGTCTCCTCCCCCCCCCCCCGAGGTGTCGCCCCCCCCGCCGGCATTCGCGCCCCGCCCCCGCAACGTGCGTTCCCTCGGCGGTTCGCCCCCCTCCCGCGTACGCATGCCCCCCCCGGCGCCCGCCCCCCTCCCACAGACGGCACCCCCCCGGCGGTCTCCCCCCCCCCGCGGCGGCCACGGCGCCCAGCAGCCCCCCTCCCGGACAACGGACCCCCCCCCCCCCGCGGTGCGCTCTCCCCGCCCGGACGGACGGAGCTGGGGGCATTGTATCCTCGAAATATCATTTTGGGAATAAGATATCCCAAGGATTAAGTGGGATGGTTTATCCATGTACTTATCCCTAATTTTGGGGATAACCTGGATTAACTTAATCCAGGTTAAATTTATTTTTGAGTGTGTACCAAACAAGGGATCGAGGATAAACCAAGTTTATCCTAGGTTATCCCCATACCAAACAGGGCCTAAGAGACCATTGCTGCCCTTCGGAGCATCTGATCTGGGGCAGCGATGCATATATACAACGATCGGACCCAAAAGAAAAAAGGTGTCGGACCCAAAAGAAAAAAAAAAGAACACTTCTTTGTACAAATTTTGTTACGAAACTAAACACCCCATAAGCCATTTGTTGTCCCCAACAAGAAGAGAATATCTTGGACATGTGCGCGTTGACGACCAACATCACCATTTTAATCTCACTAAAATCTTATTAGCATTTGTATAAGATCACGATCTTCATGTTGCAACAACTGGGCAATGCTACGTATAAAATACATAATGGTTATGCTGTCAATATACAGACGGTAGTAATAAACGCTACTGATGTGCAGTGCAGAGCATGGTATTACGAGGCAGAATGTGATGACATGATCATAAAGAACCAAACAGTATATATATATACATACATATCAGCTTTTAAGTAATTTGAAAAGTTAATCTATAAAATATTTTTATTCAAGGTGACACAGCCCTTATATGTTTCTACCTTTTTAACCACCCGCTTGAGTGCACGAACGAGCGTGCAGTGGTGTGGTGTTTTAAAATAATTGAAGTACCTCTAAAAATACAGTTTAGAACGTATTGAAGCGCGCCCTGTGATAATCTTACTCTCCTCGATCGTCATTGCGTATTATCTTAAAAGGCGGTTGACGTTTTCGTATGTACGAACTTTACCGCACGTAAAGGCATCACCCCGAGTCTTGACTCTTGAGGATGTATGTTTATTTCCTTCGGATCCAAATAAGGTACAACTATGGCAATTACTTCGCGTATTTTTGCTTTATGTAATTGTAGCTTTTTTATTAAGGCTTCTTAATTAAGACATCGATCCAATCCAACTAGTTGAAGAGCTGAAGAGGGGCCAATCCCTTTGCGGGCCAGGCCAGTCAAGGCCCAAGTTAGGTGCCAAACATCTTAGCCCATTGGGCTGAATAAGGCGGCCAGATCAACACAGTGTCACCGCGAAAATCAATTTTATTGCTTCCTTCACTGCTGTCATGTCACATCCTCGGGCATTCGCTCAAGTTTCTTCGGTCCAGTTCTCTACTAAACTGGCCGACGATGTCATTTGTACTGGCTATAAATAGGTTGTAGCTTTTAGTTATTTCCAATTTTATAATGTTATATTTTATGATTAAGTTTGTTAAGTTTGTTGGTAATATACATTTTATCATGAAATAAAAAATTAGAGTTGTTCACTATTCAACCCGTAAAATCAAACTAAACCAGCAATTTGATTCGGTTTAATTTAATTTAAACTACCGATCGATTTGATTTACTATATATATTGACATATCTATTATACTTTAATAAAATATGGTTTAAACCAGATCAAACCAATACAAACCATGGTTTGAGAAAAAGTATGCACCAGGTTTCGTTTGATTTGATTTGATTTGATTTGTGAGATAATTTGATTTGATTTGGTTTGAGAAAAAATAATTAAAAATCAAATCAAATCAAATCATGAACATCCTTAACAAAAATAGGCTAGGCCAAGGTGGACAACACTTTAGTGCAGGTAAGGCTAACACAAAATAAAACTTAATGCGGTGTTTGGTTGCGAGACAAATTGTTTTTTTGTTAGAAAAATATATCTGTATAACAAAACTTGTTAATAGCAGCGGTTGGCAATTATTACAAAGTTATGTTTTTAAAAAGATTTCTTTATCAAGCAAAAAAGGTAAAACTCTCTCTTGCCTTTTCTTGTACCTCCCACCTCTTTTGGTCAAAGATGGCAATTTATTTCTTTGCCTAGTTTTGATTTTATTTTAATATAACTTTCTATCATAAAAGTGTATAACAATTTATTGTGCAACCAATCACGTCTATTTGTTAGTCATGTGTAACATATTTTCTGAAAAGTTGAAAGAGAACTCTTACTTGGTGGTATGTAAAATTGTGGTTAAGTAAAAACCTATTTGACCCAACTAAATCTTTATTTTGGCACCTCCAACAGAGTGGCCTAAATTGAAAGAGGGAACACGTGCATAGTAGGTGGGGGTGGGGTATCCGGCATCATTTATTTTATGTATGTATCATCCTGAACAGTTACACTTTATTGTATAGCCATCAAAAATAAAAAATATAATCACTATAGTTAATAACTATGTAAATATTTTATTTTTAGAGTTATCAGGCCTTGCGCTCATCCTAACCTATAAGTTGTCTGTTAAAATAATTTTAAAGCATTTTAGATGAAACAAATAATTAAAAATATTTTCTAAAAAATAAAATTTACATGTACCAAATAAGTAATTTTGTTTCTCATTTTCTTTGAAAAATCAACCCTACGTAAACTGCTTTCTTATTAGTCTCAACGCAGATGCAAAGTCTAAATTCATCATAGAATGAGTGCCTCAATTTAGTAGTAATTTTATCTTGCTTTTTTAGAGTTTAATAACTGATAATTGGTATGTTAGAATATTATAAATTTAGGTATAGTCTCTTTACACCTGGCCAAGCGGGGATAGCTCAGTTGGGAGAGCGTCAGACTGAAGATCTGAAGGTCGCGTGTTCGATCCACGCTCACCGCAATATCAATAACATGTTTTCTTTTTACCTTTAAAAATTTTCTGTCTTCTGTTACTGAATGATTCATGCTTCGTACTTTTTCGATGACAGTCAGCTTTTATGTAAAAATTCTTAGGAGCAACCCAATGGTGTATTTTTATTTTCTCTCCCATATTGGAGAATAGAGATTCGGTAATCGAATGTTTGACTTCCGAAACTAGGATTTCCAGGGGCATCTTTGCAAACCAACAAAAGGACTTCAACAACTTCTCATAAAAACTAGGGGTGTCAATGGGCCGGGCCCGGCCCGGCCCGAGGTCGGCCCGTTTAGGGCACAGTCCAAAATATATTGGCCCGGCCCAACCCGGCCCGCACTACATTGTTGGCCCGGTCCGACCCGGCCCGCAAAAATTATTGACTTGGCCCGACCCGGCCCGGCCGGCCCAATTATATATTTTATAAATAAATATTTATTAAATATGATACATTTAATTATTTAAGATAATATTATAAAATTAATAATAGTTTAAATAAAATATATTTTTAATAAGTAAAAATGATGTTTTTGACATAAAAAATTGAAAATTATTTGGTCCGTTTTAGCTCGCATCGGCCCGCTTCGGCCTGTATGTCGGCCCGACTAAAACCCGCGGGCCAAAATGTTTGGCCCGTCAAATGACCCGCAGCCGGCCCGACCCGCGAACCCATGGGCCGGCCCGGCCCATTGCCACCCCTGATAAAAGCACTTTATTTCAAGTTGTGTTCACCGTAATGTTTTTCCGAAGGCCGATCGCCCCATTTGTTCCCACTCGATCAGGCTGGCCGAATATTTATCTAAGCTCCGATTCAGTCAGATATCATCAGATGGCTAGATTTGTTTGGTAAATAGTCTGGATGCATGTCTGACCGGCCGTACTTATAAAATATGAAAAATACTCTTAATTAGTTATTCGGACAAAACATATTGCTTTTGTTATTTCAGAGGCGGTGTACCTCGTGGCAAAATGCGGTGTGGGCTCATGATATGTTCTGTTGATCCCTTTTATATGTCTTACGTGTATATATCTTATTAACACTACAGGAAATTGGGTCTCGTCGCCAATACTGTTAAAAGCGACGGCTAAATTAACGCCGTCGCTAATAATTGGTAAATAGCGACGGTTAAATATAGCCGTCGCAAATTCTTGGTATTGCGACGGTCAAAGCCGTCGCAATACCCAGAAAACGGCCCGTGCGGGTTTTTTTCACGGAAAAGTGGCGACGGCTTCATACGCCGTCGCTAATAATATTAGTGGCGACGGCTTAAGCCGTTGCAATACCCAGAGAACGACCCGTGCGGGTTTTTTCCCTCGGAAAAGTGGCGACGGCTTACACGCCGTCGCTAATAATATTATTGGCGACGGCTTGCCGTCGCCACCTAATTCACGGTGACCGTTGAACGGTCGACTTTTGTTGGCGGTGCCGTCGCAATGTAACTTATCCTCAGTTATTGGCGACGGCTTCAAAAGCCGTCGCCACTAAGTTTGGCTTAAAAACCCCTCGACGCCCTCCTTCCTTCCCCCCGCTCCCTCTCTCTCTCTCCCGCGCACGCCCTGCCCCCGCCGCCGCCGCCGGTCGCCGCCGCCGCCGGTCTCCGCCGCCGCCAGCATTTCTGCACTCTCGTCGCCGCCTCGTGAGGGGAGAGCTACGAGGAAGCCTCCGTGGGTGTCGCCGGCTCCGCCGCCGCCGCCGCCGCCGCCGCCTCCTTTGTGCCGGATTTAAACCCTACTTAGGGTTAATCGAACCTCCTTTGAGGTATACATCTTCAACAAACAAATTTTTGTTTAATTTTTTTCCTATACATCACAAAGCATATATGCAATAGATATGTGCCAAACATCGATCCCTAACAAATTAATAGGTTAGGACTTACTCAAACCAAATATGTAGGACCTTGATCACTTTAATTATTTAGGAGATAGAACAAAAGTAGATATGTGCATAGAGTTTCAATTAGATTATCACTAAGTTTAATACCGATTTTGCTAAAAGTTAGATATTAAAAGGAAAACTAAGAGAATTTTTTTTACGGGCTTAATGTGAAAATATAAACTTTTAGTTGTCACTTAATTTAACTTAATGCAATATCCTTAGAACTTAATTTTTTTAAATGATTACATTAAATGACCTAAATGACCTAAATGACCTAAATGACCTAAAATGAGTTAATTTTTTCTTAGATGTTTACATTACATGACATAAATGACATTAAATGACCTAAATGACCTAAATGACATTAAATGACCTAAATGACCTAAAATGACTTAATTTTTTCTTAGTTTTCATGTCTAACTCTTCGTTTGTGATAAAAATATTTAATTGGTATGTATAAACATTTATTGTCCAACAACAAGTCTAATTTTGATCATTTTATCTCTTTTTCAGGAAACTTCAATCGAGATATACACTTGAGAGTTTCTTCTTTCGGTGGAGGTTCGGTTATATATTGAATTATTTATTAAATTAACATTTCTTCATTGTATTTCAATCTTTTAACAAATTAAGATGAGTAACTTGAACAAATCATGGATGCATAGTCCTAATAGATTAGAGTCTAGATATATTGAAGGGATCGAAGAATTTTTAAACTATTCTTTTAATGATTCTAGAATACAATTTAGACATGGACAACATAACGATCTAATACAGTGTCCTTGTAAAAAATGTTGTAATACATTTATTTTTAAAAGAAATGTTGTCAAAGAACACCTAATATGCAATGGTATATGGTTAAATTATCAAAAATGGATATGCCATGGTGAAATTGAAGTCAATATGATAAATGAGGACATTTCAATTTTAAATGAACCACAAGATAATTATGTAGATGATGAGGTAATGGAAATGTTACAAGATATTCAAAATAACGAATCTTCTATTCGACATAATGAGGAAGAACACAATGAAGATAATTTTCAATATTCCAAATTATTAAAAGATTCTGAAACACCTCTATATGAAGGTGTTAAAAATGTATCTAAATTAAAATTTATATTAAAGTTGATTCGACTTAAGTCCATTAATGGTCTCATAACCTATTTTTCTTTATAATCCACAATTCATCACGGTAGGATTTTAATTTTTATTCATATTATTTATAGGAAAATATGCAAGGATTGATGAATCCCCCAAAGATCCGGAATCCTCGGATCTTTGGGGTATCGCAGCCTCCACTCACCGTGGAGGAAGCTTTCGTATCCGTGTTTGGTAGAGATCGACCAGGACGGATCCGATGTGGTGGGCGAGGTGAAACTCGCCACACTTGGTATGGTGAGTCAAGCGGAGGTGCTTCTAGCTCGACTCAAGAAGTTCGAGAGCTTAGAGATCAGGTGGCGAGGCAAGGAGAAATCAATGAACGTTATGAAGAACAAATAACTTCATTGAAACAACAATTGGACAACCAACGAAATCATTCCAAGATAATTTCGATCGCCTCAATCCGATCATTGAAGGCTTCGAGTCAAAGGTTCCCGACTCCCCGATGTGCCATCCACATCGGGCATCCTCCGCCTCAACAAACAGAGGACGTAAAATGGCGATGTCGACGAGGACTACGAGGATGCCGAGGAGAGTGAAGATGATGATGAAGATGAAGATGAAGAAGATGAATAGATTATGATGTATTTTTTACTCTCTATCAATGTTATTCATATGTATCAAAACATTTTGTGTATGAATGTGATTTTGAATATGGTATGTGAATATGAATTTAAATTTGGTGAATTTCAATTTTGGTATGTTAATGTGTGTTGTTTCATCCTAATTCGATGTCCGTTCCGAGTTTGAAACGAGCAATCCGGCACCGAAATTATTAATATAAATCAATTTTTGGATTGGTAGATCCGATTTTAGATCTTTATGAAAGTTTCAAGAATGATTGATTTTCCGGATTGATCGTATAATTGATCCAATCCGGCCAATCAAATTAATTTTTTTTTTCAGTAAATTTATTATTGGCGACGGTTATATAAAGCCGTCGCCAATAAAGTTATCGACGGCTACGGTCGTCCCGAATATAAAAAACGCCGTCGCAATACTGTGAGAAAAATTTCGGAACCCGGAGTTCGGGAATTTTTCTCCTGCAGTATTATTCGGCGACATTCGGACGGGCCGTAGCCGTCCCTCATTACTTTTATCAAGGACGCTATATAAAGCCGTCGCAATACCGTAGAAAAATTCCGAACCGGAGTGAAATTCGGGGCCTCGCTATTTGCGGCGAAACGCTTACGTGGCCGTCGCAACTACATTTATTGGCGACGGCTGGTTAGCCGCGGGCCAATAAGATTATTTCGAGACGCTAACCCGTCCCAAATAATTTCATCCGCCGTCTAATCTCCTTATCGTTTCGCGACGGCAAAAGCCGTCCAATAACTTTATTGGCGACGACTGTTTAAGCCGTCTCCAATAATTGGTCGTTTTGCTAATAACTTATGCGACGGCTTACGAGCCGTCGCCAATAAACGTACTCGGGACGGCTTAACAATAGCCGTCGCGAATATTATTGGCGACGGCGTTATTTGCGACGCGTTTGCGACGGCTTTGAAGCCGTCGCTAATATTTATTAGCGACGGCTTTTTGGTTGTTTGAGACGGCTTACAGCCGTCCCTAATAACCTACTTTCTTGTAGTGTAAATTCAGCACCATCTTACCACCAAATAATAAGTTAGAGGTGAAATTAAGAGTTTAAACTTTCAACCTAAATCAAAACAGGCGTCATCTTAATTGACGTCTAAACTGTGAATCAGGTGGTTCAAACTGTTTGTTAAAATATCTGAATATGGCACAGATATCTCGAAACATTATTTAATTTTAAGTGATTTACTATATTTTTTGTGTTCCAAGATCAGACATGAAATTATGACTTAAAACATTTCATTAAGGCAAATGAAATTACATCATCTCTAGATGGTGTTTGATGACACTGATTAATAGACATCTCTATGGTTATCCATTTTGAGATTGATATTGCTATATAAACATCACTGGTATCAATTTTGGCACTTACAATACATATATAAAACATGTTATGCATTTTAAATGCCAACTTGTACTAATTTTTCATATGAATACTCAAACATTGCGTCATCTCATCGCCTTCCTCAGCAGTGATACCGGCCAGTATCCCTTGG
Source organism: Cryptocoryne crispatula var. balansae (assembly GCA_036172225.1). Taxonomy (NCBI): domain Eukaryota; kingdom Viridiplantae; phylum Streptophyta; class Magnoliopsida; order Alismatales; family Araceae; genus Cryptocoryne; species Cryptocoryne crispatula. The sequence goes on from CM069931.1 coordinate 4,923,232, forward strand.
AGAGGAGGTGATCAGGAGAGATGATGTAATTTGGCTTGGCTCAGAATAAAATAGGAGAGATGCACACAAGCCTAGCACGTCAACACTTGCCTACTAAAGAAGGGGGAAAGATTCAGGTTCAGACGCCGGCAGTGTTGACTGCTGATAGGACTCCTTTTTAGTTTTTTAGCTGCCCTGTAGAGGGATTTCTAACGTCATCATGCTCATCACCCAAACAAGAGTTTTACGTATCAGTCCTCGTCATTATTTGCAATCTCGAACATGACATCCCCAAACTTTAAAATTACAAAAGAGTCTCATTAAAAATACAAATTTGTATGATCCGTGGACCATGCATGCTTACTTCGGTGTTACTCTGTACTTCTCCAAATATAGTTTACCCTTATTGCTGATAACCTACCCTACCCTGGAGACATCTAGATTCTATAAAGTAAAAATGATACGAAGCATCTTCCTTTCTCAACCTGTTCTGAAAAACCAGCAGATTTCACAATCGAGGTTAACAGTCGAATTAATATAATGCGGTGATTTATATTAATGTAAACAAAATATTTTATGTGCGATATATAGAAGTGTTTGATACTGTTATAAAACAAGTTGTAGATATTCATCGTAGATGATCAATCGACTTAATCATGTACGTGAAAAAGAATAGATCTTCCCAAGAAGATAATTCCGCTGGCACAGTTAACAAACTCAGTATATATATATATATATAGTTAGGCTTGCTTGACCCTGTTTTATTTCTGACAATCAGAATCTCTTCCGGATTTAAAAATAGTTTTCGGGTTTGTCAAGGCTTTTTACGTTTTTAGCGTCAATGTCAGGAGTGGCAGTGAAACCAGCTATATATATATACGGTGTGGTGTGGCAGCATGACAAAACAAGGGACTGGAAGTTATATACTTCAGTAGATCACTGACTCAAAATTAAATCGATCTTCTTAACTGGACCAGAAAGCAGAATTTCTCAAAATAAAAATCACGTCTTGTAGGGTTCAATGCGTCAGCAAGTTGACTCCCACTACGCCCCCATTGGCGGAAAGTTTTTGAGCTGCTGTCAGCAGCTGGGTGCAAACCGCAAACATGGCGTTGGCTCGTCGGCGGAAATCCCATCGTGACCGCCACGACGAAGAAAGAAAGGAAGAAAGGAGAACTCGGATATACGAAGCGAAGGCTGGCGTGTTCTTGCAGCAATGTGTGACCGTGATGCGGCTTATTACGTGTATGGATGGAGACATTGAAAAGACGCCCATTACAGTAAGGCATACACCTATGTGCATCAGAATATATACGAATATATATATATATATATATATCTCCTTCTCCCTTCTCCGTGCGCGCGCGTGCATTGCAACCTTGTTTTTAGAGAAAAAAATTAAATCAAATCAATTAACCACGCACAACCTTATGGCCTGTTTGTTTACTGTATCAAGCACCTGTAAAAACTGATATTGATACTTTGCATTGGTGGGCCCCCTTGGCCCGGCCCCCTCGCCTGCGGCCCCCTCCGCGGCGGAACCCTCGCCTGCGGCAGCATCCGTGGCGGTCCCTCGCCTGCGGCCCCCTTGGCCCGGCCCCCTTCGCCTGCGGCGACTCCTTCGGCGGTCCCTTCGCCTGCGGATGCGCCCGCGGCGGTCCCTTCGCCTGTGGCGACTCCTTCGCCTGCGGGCGCTCCCGCGGCGGCTCTTTCGTCTGCGGGGGTCTCTCACACGGCAAGGCGTTTCTCCTGAAACCCTCATAGTCTCTCTCGCGGCCGTTCCCAGCGGCAGCTGCACCCTCGCGGCTTCCCCCTCGCAGCAGTACTCTTTGCGACGGCTATTTCAAGGCAGCACCCATTGCGAAGACTGAAGCCCTAGTTTCCCAATAAGCAGGTGTCCAGCACTCCAGCCAGCTCAGGCAGTGTAAGCCCTTACGTGACTACAAGCTAAAGCCTTTGTTCTCTTGTTTTGATTGGAATTTTCGTTGTGGAAGCTCATCGTCGTCGTCGTTTTGAGGTTTTCTTCGGTTTGGGAGGGAGGGATGTTCCTCCCTCCCAATCTCCCTTTCTAGCTTTTTGCCTAAATATATTTTTAGGCGTTTTATCTTCTTTTGTCATGCTAGAATTGCGGAGTTCAGGTTATTTACGTCTGTCTTATCTTCTTTTCTTTTTGTTGTTGTTTGTAGTCCCACGGCCGAGATATGACTTATGGTTTGCTTCTCTTAGCGTCTTGGACGCTAACTCTTTCTTGAGACCGTTGGTATGGGCATTATCCACTCCTGTTTGGAGTGATATTCCGGTCTCAAAGCAATTGTCATACTCCCATGACGGAGTCTCTACTTCTGCCATCCGACCATGTTTGCACCTGAACGTGCTAGTCAATTGGTGTCTTCCTTTGTCTTTTGGAAATATATTTTCTAAGACAACTATGTTTGTTGTTAACTCGGCCAAATGTTTCAATGTGTCGTTGTATCCAGTATGTATCTCTGTTGTATATCTGTCTAACTTAAGTCCTGTGTCTGTATATGTTACCTGTGTACCTTTTATGTTATAAATGAAGTAAATCGTTGTGTTGTTCAAAAAAAAAAGATACTTTGCATTGGTAGGTGTTTGGATATCACTATTAATTTTAAAATTGATAGTTAAAAAAAATATCAAAAATAATACAGCTCAGGACCTGTATTGAAATCAATCACGCGACGTCTCCCCCGCGGCCGCCCTCCCCGAGTCTCTCCCCGCCGTCGCCCCCCTCGCGGCAGACGCTCCCCCCCGCGGCAGACGGCGGCCGTCTTCCCCGAGTCCCCCTCGCCGCCCCCCTCCCCCGTGGCGGCGCACGGCGGTCGCCCCTCGCGGCGTACGCTCCGGGCACCACCCTCACCGCCGTTCCGCCGTCCGCCCCGCCGATCTCCGCCCCGACCGCGCCGCCTCCTCCGTGAACTCCACCCCGCCGCGCTCGTTCTCCGACGATCCGGGGAGGAGTTCCCGAGGAAGTAGGCCGAGCAGCTCCTCGACGGCACCCTCCCCCCGACCGACCCCTTCCACCGGTCCTTCTCCACCCGGCGCCGCCGCTTCCATCACCACAGCCGGCGAGGTCGGCCCGCAGCACCTCCCCCCGGCTCGCCGCCGCGCCCGACTCCGCCGTCCGCTCCCCCGCGGGGGACTCGCTCGCGGCGCCCGAACTCCGCGCCGTCGTCCGCGACCGGCTCCGTCGCCGGCGCTTCCGCCCCCAAGTCATGTCCGAGCTCGCGGGCCTCCTCCGGCGCCCCCGCTAGGCTTGCCTCGCACGGTCCCCCGCCGGAGCCCCCCTCCGCGCGTCCCCCCGCCCCTCCGCGCAGCCCCCGACGGAGCCCCCCCCTCCGCGCAGCCCCCCGACGGAGCCCCCCCCCTCCGCGCGCTCCCCCGCCCCTCCGCGCAGCCCCCCGCCGGAGCCCTGCCGCGCAGCCCCCCACACAGCGCCCCCCGCGCGCAGCATCCCCCTTCTCGCGGGACACCTCCGCAAATACTCATCTAATATCAATTGTAATATTGATATAATTTTATCAAACACATAAAAAATTTGATACTATCAATGTTGAAAGTGATATTTCAATTTCAAAAATTATCAATATCAATATTGATATAGTATCAAATTTGAAACTCTAACCAAACGGGCCATTACCTAACACATTTAGAATAGAACTAGGCAGAGAAAATAAGGAAGAGAAGAGAATATGATTGCGTGAAAATTGTAGAGCCCACCTCGCTAAAGCATGAGCATCTCCATTGGTCTTCCCAGGACAACAAAAGAAAGAGACAACAGGTGCCCGGGGCATCATGTCACGACATGAAAAATAACCAGACATAGTATAAAATCTATATTAAAATTCATTTATTTCACCAGATTTTATACTCAAATTTCAAGTAAATATTACCAAGTTCCATCAAGATGAAAAAGAAGACAACCATAAGAACAAGTCCAACAACATATTTAATCAAAAATCAACACAAACCATCTAAATGCAGAATATCACTTCTTTCTAATGGGGTGTTTGGTTGCATGACAATAGATATTTTTATTTTAATTTTAAAAAATTGTAAGAAAACTTGTTAAAAGAGGTGTTTGGCAACCTTGATAATTTTATGTTTTGAAAGTGATTTTCTTCTTAAACATAAAAAGAGGGTCCCACCTCTTTCTTTTTTCTTGTGGTCTCCTACTTTATTTGATCATGAATGATAGTTACTCTTTTTTGTTATCACATCCTTCTAAACATCACAACTTTATGTCATCAGTTGGTTCACTTTTTATTTTAAAATAATTTGTTATCATGAAAGTGTACACAAAATTATATATCATGCAACCAAACATCCCGTAAGTTTAGTAGACTTTGGTTTCTCTTGCTCCACTTGAGTCTCACTCTCAAACTCTAGATCCTTAAAATCTATTGAAAAACTTAATAACAACCATGGGATGAGTCCGAAGACTCCGTAAGATTTATACTCTTTTTTCGTCAATCAGATAACTAATATAAGTATGCAATCATATATAATATATTCATCTTGAAGCATAACTATAAGTATATAATGTCTTTTATATTAACCTCACAATGTCATAACCAAACAAAAATTATCTTTATGAAAAAAATCATGCCAAAACTACACAATTCTAAATCAATACTGTAGACACGCAATTTTGGTCCAATTGAAGAGCTTAAATTCTTGTTTTCATAAAGAATATTTGAGTAACCTTTCAAGGAAACCGAGTTTTCCAGAAAAATCAAGATTTTTGGCGTATTTCGAAGAAGATCGATAGGGCGTTGACCAGGGTCAAAGCGCCCTATATACAGGGCACAGGCGCCCTGTATATAGGGCATTTGGCGCCCTACTTATAGGGTACCACGCGCCCTATAAATGGGGCGCCTGGCACCTAGTCAAATCGATTCTATCGACCGATTTGACCACTCACGGGGACTCGTCTTATCGATTTGACATGGCTCATGATGCTAGCGCCTCATATATAGGGCGCTTTGCCGCGTGGAACTGGTTTTCAGATTTGACCAAAGTACCCTCTTTTTGGCTATAAATAGGCACATTTGGAGCTTTGAAGAGATCCTAGCTCCTTCCAACAACCCAACTCATTCAATACCCCAAATCCAAGACCTCAGCACACTCCCTAAGCCCTCAAATCACCTCAAAACTCTCTCCCAAAAACTCCAAAAACTTGCAGTTTCAGCCACCCAGAAATATAATTTTCTTCCGACTTTGAAAGCCTCTACTCACCATTTCTCTTACATCCAACGACTAAACACCCTACCATTTGCATCATTTACATATTGGCTATAAGGAGGAGCTACCGTTTCTTCTTGGAGGTCTTCCTACACTCCGGGGCGACGCCACGAAGATGAGAAGAAAATCTGCTGAAACCAGTCCCTGGTGCCCCATAAATAGGGCGCTTTGACTTTGGTCAACGCGCCCCATAAAGGGGACACCTGCAGCTAGCGCCCCATATATGGGGCACTAGCAGGGGCAGACCCCGTTTTACATTTTTTTTGAGTTTATTTACATTTCCAGTTGATCTTTTACTCCCCTCTTTCATTTTAACTTTCATTAACATGTTATTTAGCATGCATTAAGTCACACATTTGCATCTTCATACCTCTTTAAAAACTTATCAAAAATAGGGGTTGGGGATTTAGTCCCAATCCAGTCAATTCCTTCCCTTTTGCATGTTTAAGTTCGAATTTGAGCATGATTCCACACTTTCACTAGAACTAATGATCTTTTTACTTGTTTCTATATTTTCTTATGGACATTTGTAGGTAAATCCGGCTGAGGCAAAGCTTCAACCGGATCAAAGACGAATGACTCACTAAGCTCTCTTCTTTCGGCCGGCCGAGAGAGGAGAAGTCAGAACCCAACAATCTCTCCGCTTCCAAAGGTACGATGGTCATTTTTATTCTTTATTCTTTATTTCTTTCTATTATATTTTAGAGCCTTTGGCTCCTCGCGACCACAACCACTAACATCCCATCCATCAAGTCTCTAAAGCAAGCGTAGGGGCCAGAAAAGGGAGATCTACGGATCCCGTTTCAGGTGCTTACAAATACATACTACACCACACAAATTAGACAAATGCCTTTTAAATGACCTCAAAAATTGATATATTATGACCATAACATAAATGGATAGATATGATTTTTCTAAACATATAATGACACTAGCATACTTACATGACATATCAACAAGCATATTTCATAATCTACATAACACATCAACAAATAGATTTTATTTTTTTAAACATAAAGCTATATATCAAGGAATTTGTCATCTTATGCTCACACATCACATGTATAAATCACTTTCACCAGCTCTAACATATATAGTAGTAACATAAACTAAAGTAGACCTATAATGCACCTAGACAATGGTGACATTTAGGGTAACCGCATCATTAAAGATCTAACAAATGCACCAGATTCATCTAAATTACCCACTGCCCACGGATAATTGACTAACATAGGTAGTTGAAGCTTTTATAGCATATTGTAGAAAGAGTTCATCATATTCATATTCATACCATGCATACAAGATATAGTTATCTAATCTCAATGCCCTTTGTAATGTTTTGAAAAAAAAAAGAGAAGGAATTTTGCATGTAACTCCCCCCCCCTCTTTTCTATCAGGTTGCTTGTTGTGAACTTTTGGGATGATATGTGCTTAAACTCTATCCCCTATGCTTTCCTTTGAAGATAGAATTTGTGGATGAACTTGGCTTGGTGTTAGGTTGTTTAAATGTTCAAGTTTATGTTGAAATCTTGTGAAATTATGTGAACTTGGTGATTAGTGTTATCTACATGCTTGTTTGGGTTATGAAATCCAAGTGGTAGATTTCTCCCACCGTCATAATATTGTGTATTTCTGTTGTGTAGTTGTGATTATGTTATTTAAATTCTGGGTCGTGACACCCTTCATGCAAAACATGACATTCACCATAATTTTGGCAATACTCAAGACAAACCTACCTAATTAACATGTTCTAAACAATACTCATACTAAACATGACCATATGAACTTGAATAAGCCTCAAGAGACTTATTACATGATCCGAAACAAAACTAAGTAAGAACTATATGAACAGCTTACATGTAATAATAACAAGTCGAACTAAACATACTTAAACCCATACAAAACAATTCACATAATTCAAACTTTACATAAAAAAAAGCATGTTAGGTTCTGATTTTTACATCAAGGTTCTGACATAAACATGGTTCTAAAAGTTCAATTTGATGATTTCATGATTTACCAAACATAATTACCTAACTTTTAATAGCTAAGTTCACACTAGTACATAACTAGTAATTCTATGGTTCATAAAGCCAAATCTAAAGCAAAGATCTTTTACCCAAGTCGTACATGGTTTAAATATAATCAGCATAATACAAAAAAACAATTTTTATAATTTAGTTCTAAACATTTTGGCCAAAAACTTACCTACAAGTCCAAAAATCCTAATTATGCTAATCTATATTCATGAAGCCTTTTCATAAAATTTTCACATAATTATGAGTCTAAATAATTAGATGAGCTTGAGAAACTTACTTGAAATCATTTGGAATTTTTATGGATTTTTTGGGATTTTCACTATTTTCTAGCATTTTTTTCTTTTCTCCAATTAGAAGAATACCCCTTTTGAATAATGTTGAACAGAAAGACGAACCAGGATGGACTAAAGGGCAGATCGAGGTTGGACTAGCTACTAGCTTGGGCTAGCTAGATTAGCGGTTGCTCATGGCACCCATGACAAAGGAGGAGGTGTTCTTGGGGCAAATGTCGATAGCAAAAGATGGTGATGTGCTGATATGGCATAAGGGGCGATGCGGCCAAGGATCTTTGGCAATGGCAACGGAGGCACCGGAGATAACAACGAAAGCAAGGGAGGCAAGCTGCATTAATAATGAAGTATTACACAATAATGGACAGTGGAGGTAGAGAAAGGATGGCAGCAATGGGCAAGGGTTGACAGTCCTCATGGTAGCTATGTCGACAATAGCAGGATAACGAAGTGGCAAAGGGGACAACGCCAGAGTCTCTTGCAGTGGCTGCACTGGCAATGATAGGATGGCGAGGGAGAGACCGATCGAAGGGCGGTGGTTTAGGTGTGTGTGTGTGTGTGTGTGTGTGTGTGTGTGTGTGTGTGTGTGTGTGTGTGTGTGTGAGAGAGAGAGAGAGAGAGAGAGAGAGAGAGAGAGAGATCGTTGGAGTTGTTACCATAAGAGATAGGGATATGACAGGGTTAGGGGAGCCGTTATGGCTCTCCCATATTTTTTTCCCTTTTTTAACTGGATATTACACACCAGGTGACACTGATTGATGAAATGTTGCACACACCAAGGTGATGATCCAACACCATTGATAGCATCAATAATCACCTTAGCATTGCTTTTGATGATCACACTCATGTCTTGATGTAAGGCCGATGAGAAAGCTTATAACACCATTTCAACTTCCAAGGTCTATGGGTCTTCATAAACGAAGTTATGAACCAGCCATTCCAAACTTTTTTCCCCATAGGATCTCTGGCTAGAATAGTAATAACCCTTACTTTCACTTGTAGCACAATTCACATTGATTTTCACCTGATTGATGACCAGGGATTCCAACATTGTTGGTGGGGAAGAGTGGGGAAGAGAACAAGGCTCTGAGTTGGAAAAATAGAAAGAACCTTAATAGACAACATTCATTAGAGCCTCCCTGGGATCCATCCTCTGATTCATAAAGTTGGCATCACAACGTGATTTCCAAATTTGCCAATGTACCTAGGTAGGTAAAATGTGCATCATGTTTGATGATCTAGTCCAGCCAAGAGCCAATAAAGTCCAGATAATCCACTAACTTTCCAAGAATCATTACAACCAAAGGGGATGCAAACCAAACTACTTTACTAAAAGGGCAGTCCAAAAATATATGTTCAATCAATTCCAAATCTTGGTCACAAAGAGAGTAGACATTGTCAATATGAGGGCATCTATGACTTAATGCCTCACTGGTAGAAAGATTACTTGTAAGCTCTTCCATATAAAAGTAATAATAGTTTGGAGGCAAATTCTAGCAATTTTTTGTTTCCATAGAAGGTGTCAAATATCGTGGTTCAAATGCCTTGATGGAATCCCCTTTTCTCTAATGAATTTGTAGGCAAATTTGGTGTTTAGAATCCCATTAGAGCGAATGGCCATATAAGATCACCTTTGAAATTTGCTTGGTAGATAGGCATTCCTAGAGTTCTATCAACTATGACTTTGTCAAAATAGTGGTTCAATAGTCGACTATTCCAGGCTTCTAGTGACCATCTACAATCAGGTCTTGAACCCAATAAAGGTAAAAATTAACAATAGTATTAGGGATGGGAGGTCCTCTTCTATCAAACATCCAATTCTGACCCCACACCGGGATGCGCCCATCAGTCTTATCCTTCCAAATACAACTCCTAGAGAGCTCACTTCTTGCATTTAAAATATTTTTCCAAATGTCTAAATGCATCTACTTGACCTAGGTATTTGGAATGTAGCATTCGAATGTAACTTATGTTTGTCATGTAAGGAAGACCAAACAAGCTTTAAAAGGAGAGCTTGGTTCATGGTCTTATGATCCTAGATACCCAAACCACCATTGAATTTATATTGATTGATGAAATCTCAACTAGAGAAATATATCTTCTTTTTACCATTCTACCTATGAGCCCACCAAAATGAATTTTGAATACTATTAAGCTTTTTGATAACCCTAGTAAGAATTATCTTCACTGACGTGGCACGGATAGGAATTTTGTTCAAAGTTGACTTGATGAGAGTAGTTCGGCCACCGGTGTGAACAATTTGCAAGCTTGTTTTAACAATTTGCAGTCAGCAATGAAAATGATTTATCCTATTATAGGAGATACCACGAGGGATACCTAAATAGTTATCATGAAGATAAACTTTGGGAAAACCTTTGATGTAGCACAGTTTATCCTGATGATCCAAAAGGACATTTTTGCTAAAAGTAATGCTAAACTTCTAATTGTTTACAACTTGACCCGATAGAAGTTGGTTTGAGTGGAGAATACTTAACATGGCCCTCACATTGTTTTCATTAGCACTATCACAAAAAATGATATCATCATCAAATAAGATGTGAGTGATACTAGGACCAACCCTGGAGAATTGCAAACATGAAAAACATCCTTGGAAAGAAGCCAAGTTTATAAGGAAGTTTATAAGGAAGGAAAGGGCCTCAACATGAAGAATTTAAATGTAAGGTGAAAGAGAACAACCCTATCGAATACCCCTTCTAGCCTAGATAAAATCACATTGCTAACCATTTAAATTAAGAGAGTAGGTTACCGTAGTGATACATGTCATATTCAGATTCACAAGTTGGAAGGGAAAACCAAAATTGGTGAGCATGAGGTGAATAAATGACCATTTATTTTCGCCATATGCCTTGTTGACATCTAGTTTGACCAAGAAATAGCCTAATTTACCTCTTTTTGCCTTGAAAGAATGCATAATTTTCTGTGCTACAATGATGGTGTCAACCCCCAATCTGCTAGGGACAAAGGTTGATTACTGGTCCAAGATAAGGAATGGCAACAATCTCTTTATTCTTCAGGCCAGAAGCTTCATTAAAATTTTAAAATTTACATTGCATAAATTAATAGGATTGAAGTGCTAAGGCAAAACAAGTTTTTTTTCTCTCTTGGGTATCAAGGAAATGATCATGTGATTAAGCTCAGTTGGAATGATATTTGTATTGAAAATATGAAGGATAAGGGAAATATCGTCTTTATGAATCCAATGCCACACGCTCTGGAAGAAAATCGGAGAATATCATCTGGGTCAATAGCTCTCCCAAGTTTCATAGAGAAAAAAGAATCCCTTATCACATCCGGAGTGGGTAAAATAACCAAGTTGGCATCTTGATCATGAGAAAGTATAGGAAGGTGGAAATGGCAAGGGGCAAGGAGGGTTTGAGTTCAAAATAGGAAAATAAGAAACAAAAATAGGAATCAAAGACCCCTTAAATAACAAGCCAATTATCAGACCAACTATCATCCAATAAATTGACACCCAAGGATTTTGCTCCACTTCCTTGTTGGGAGAACTTTCATGTGGAAAAACCTAGTGCACTTGCTGTTGAAATTGTGCCGATGAACCTTCACTCATTATCTCAAATAGATGCTTTCCATATGTGGTGAATGAAGTTTTCTTTCTAATTTTAATTGCCTGTCAATATGGGCATGATCTGTTGGAATACCTTGGAGAGGAAGCACTTGCAACCTGATCCGAATGATATGATTTTTTGTACTACCTAGCACTTCCAACAATTTTTAGGATGTACCTTTACCTCCCTCTGTGCTAGACTTCGGGAGAATCACTTGGAGATGCAATACAAACTAACACACTTGACCAGTACTTTGAAACTTGGTTCCCCACCGAATCTCCGCCTACCGGTCCCAAAGTCTGTCTGGTTAAAATATTGTCTTTTAAAATTTGACACAATTTGTTTATCACCTTAAATATACAAACTTAAACTAAAAAAATAAAACTTGACTGTTTCATGAGCCAAGTTTGAGTACCAACCGGTAGGGGTGTTCATGATTTTTTAGTATTTTTTTTCTCAAACTAAACAAACTTTCAAACCAAACTGACTTGATTCAAATCATATTTTACTAAGGTACGATAGATATGTCAATATATAATTTTATTTTTTATTTTAAATTATTTTCTATTAAAATTTAGTGTATATGTCTATACAATTCATTAATTTTATTTTAAAAATTGTCAAAATAATTTTTTATAAGAAAAGATACAAAAATATTGTACTAAATAGACTTAAAATAAAATATTCAATCTAATTCGGGTTGTTTATTTTAACGATTTATTTTAGTTTCAATGACCTTAGAAATTAAACCAAACCGATGGGTAGTCCAAATTAAGCTAAATCGAACCAATTTATTGGTTTGGTTTGATTTTTCGGGTTGTACCGAATAGCGAACGACCCTACCCATCGGCGAATAGCTCAATTAAATAGTTGGAGATTAAATATTTATTTTATAAAGTAAACAAAGATTATCAATGGTAGGGCTGCAAATGAGTTAGATTCGGTAGCAAAATCACGTAGATTCAATTTTAATTCCAATAAAAGATTAAGGTGTCCAGATCTTTGAAATCATTATGTTCCAATTTTAATTCAAATTAATTCTCATTTTGTCATGAAAATCGGAACAAAATTTGATGAATTATGAAAGACATTATATATTAATTTTTATTTAAAATTAAGTTGATAATTCACATATAATTACTAAGATTCGATATAATACCTATTTTTAAGATTTTAGTTTTGCCACTTTTATGATTTTATACATCATACCTCATAATTTATTTAGATTTTTTAATTAATTTACTTATATATACTTATTTTTTATCATAATTAGATAAATAAAGATAAAATCAGCTAATTTTGATTTCGATACCCTATACGATACAATAACAGCCACCAACAAGTTTCGAATCGAATTACAAAGTCAGAATATTAGATTCCGTGTACGTCTCCAATTAATAGTTGTGTAATGCCACAATTGTTATACAAGTAGTAAGTAAATGCAGTTTAATTGGAATCTGCATTCGGGACAAATTCCATGGATGAATCAAGCTTCGATTTTCGCATATAATTTTAGATTAAATTTAAATTTTATAAATAAATCGATACTGAATTCGAACTCAGATATAGATTGAACTTTATATTGGAACCCGGGAGCACCGGGCGAGGGATGCCACCGCGCCACCTCTTCGAAACCCCGAAGGGACAATTCAAATTAAGAGAGTAGCGTAAAATAAACAGCATGTTACTCCACGCGTCTTTATTCGTTTGCATCCCCAACTGCACAAACCTGGCGCCAGTCGGGCGCTTGCGTGCTTGCCGGCCGACTTTGGATAAGCTCTCCAGCGACTCCACTCCACCACTTCGGTGTTTGTTTTTGTTTTAATGTCTCTTCGGATATTTTACTTTTTACTTACATCGGAGAGATAGCGTTCGGGTTATTCAAGTCTTATTCTCTTCTATAGTCTGCTTTTATATTATTATCTTATAAATTGTGTGTCTTGGTATGTGCTTTTGTCTTTCCAAGTCAGCGTCATAGTCATGTCTTCTTTTATGAGATCGTCAGGCGGAGCGTTATTCATACCTTTTCGGTGTGAATTGCGGGTCTCCGGTTACTTGTGGAACTCTATTTCGAGAGTTCCAATCTGTGCTTCTGTCTTGACTTTATCTGTGAGATCGTTAGTTTGGACAAATTCCACACGCGTGATCTTCCGATCTTCTCGAGATTACGACACTCTAGTTTGAGAGTTCTATTCTCAGCTCTTCGATCGTCAATGCACTTTAACTTGCAGATCGTCTTATCGACATGACTATATTCGCTTGAGTCGGTGAAGACTTGGTTTTTAATCTTTATGTGTTATGTGGTGTCTCTGTTATGATCTTATTCAGGTCTACAATTTTATATTATCTGTTAATCTTTCGTTTTTCAAGAGAGAGAGAGAGAGAGAGAGAGAGAGAGAGAGAGAGAGAGAGAGAGAGAGAGAGAGAGAGACTCCACTCCACCGATGGTCTTCACCTACGCTGCACTTTTCCACTGTACCTCCTCCTCTTTGCATTTGCGTATATACTCCCTGCTCCGCCGGCCGAGCAAGCTTTACCTTGGCTGGTGCCTCCGCCTATCATATCATTAGCCTATTCTCATCAGTCTCCGGTGCGGCCACCCGACGGAATGTTCGCGGGAGGGTAATGATTAGATTGATGTATTCAAAAAAAAAAACATTCACCGGGGAATAATATTGCAAATACGCGTAAATAGTCCAACAAAGATAATATAAAAAATATAATATGTCGAAATAGAGACGAGGGGTTGCACATGTTCGAGGCAGAAGTAAAAGAAAACATGATGTCTCTACAAAAGTACGGTGTATTTGTATTTAACAGCTGCGTACCGTGTATTAAATTACATTAGAAGTTTCAAAATAAACATGTAACTCGGCTTAAAGATAATGGGGTGTTTGGTTGCATGATAACGAAAGTTTTTGTTATAATTTTTAAAAATTGTAAGAAAACTTGTTAAAAGAAGTGTTCGGTAACCATGACAATTTTATGTTTTAAAAGTGATTTTCTTCTTAAACAAAAAAGAGGGTCTCACCTCTTTCTTTTTCTTGTGGTCCCCCCACTTTGTTTGGTCATGTGTGGTAGTTACTCTTTTTTGTAATCACATCCCTCCAAACATGATAATTTTATGTCATGAGTTGGTTCACTTTTTATTTTAATACAATTTTTTATCATAAAATTGTACAAAAAATTATCATGCAACCAAACACCCCCTAAGAGAAGATCAGATATCTTATGGGGTGTTTGGTTGCATGATAATTTTCCGTACACTTTCATGATAAAAACTTGTATTAAAATAAAAAGTAAACCAACTCATGACATAAAATTATCATGTTTGGAGGGATGTGATTACAAAAAAGGGTAACCACCGCACATGACCAAATAAAGTGGGGGACCACAAGAAAAAAAAAAGAGGTGAGACCCTCTTTTTTTGTTTAAGAAGAAAATCATTTTCAAAACATAAAATTGTCATGGTTGTCAAACACCTCTTTTAACAAGTTTTCTTACAATTTTTAAAAATTAAAATAAAAACCTCAATTATCATGCAACCAAACACCCCATTAAGTTGGATTTAGGTGACTTTTTATTGCATTGGAAATTTGAGATCTAAAAGGTAATATATCTTAAATAAATAACATATTATAAAGAATAATCTAGTGATAACCATCGTGTGCAAATATTTTTAAAGTCGTGGATTGTTACAATTAAGTTTGAGAGAGTACCTTACATGAGGGAATTAGAAAACATAAATATTATCATTTTTTATAAGTGGGTCATGTATAAATATTCTAAAATCTATTTTTCTTGTAATAGACGATAAAATGCTATCACGGTGCGGGCCGAGAGTAAGAGAGAGTATCAAAAGGTCGAAGAGATAGAGAGAAACATCTCACTCAATCCAAGTTTGTGGAGGGGCGGAGAAAAGATAAGTAATACTTCATCCTCATCGACCTTACGTAGGTACGGTGCCACTTACTGATTGACATGATAACTTTAACGATTATCACTTTTCGGATCCCATTTAGTTATATGTTAGAACAGGGTGTATCCGAAAGATGATAATTTTCTTCGCAACAGAGGAGGCATGTCTATCTTAGTTATATGTTACTGTAATACATATGTCAGAGCTAATGTAAATAATTCGTATTTGTGATATGTGAAGATAAGATAAGATGATAATTTTCTTACTACTTTGCAATATGATTATAGCAAAATGGAATCGTTTGCTTGTATGTCGTGCAGGTTGAGTTTAGTATCATTACGTGTCTAGAAAAATCGGATTTGTGCATTGATGATTTGGTCATGTCAAGTTAAGTCATGAAGCCTTTTATATTGTACATATATGGTATGTGATATAGCATGTTAATAGTTTAGAAGTAATCAAGATCTTTCTTAAGGAATATTTCTTGATTGGTTATGGGTTTGCGAGGTTGAATATAGAAGACATAATATACTTTTAGTTATACTATAAGATGAATATATTATATATAATTGTTTACTTGCATTAATTATCCGATTGATAAAAAAAATAGTGTAATCTTACAGAGTCTTTAGATTCACCTCATGATTGTTATTAATTTTTATAGTAAATTTTGAGAATCTAGAGTTAGAGTGTGAGACTCAAGTGAGATAAGAGGAATAACCGGAGTTTTCTGTACTTAGAGAAGAGTGATTATCTCGATTTTGATTGCCTGCGTTAATTGAATAAATATGTTGTTAGACTGGTCTTATGATTTGTCACCCTTCTTTTATTGAATATTGTAATATGAATTGTCTCAAGTTTGAGTTTGGAGTCTTATGATGCAGATTTTATAATATACTTGTTTGAGTTGTAAAATCTAAGTGATGAATTTGATCGCTCGGGCCCGGCAACCCTTGCCCGGCGGATTCTCACCACGTGGCTTCCCTCACCCGGCGGAACCCTCTGCGGCGTTCTCCTTCCCCAGCAGAACCTCATTCGGCGGGGAGCGGAAGCCTCGCCGTCTCTATCGTCGCTCCGCCAAGTGAGGCTCGGCGGTTCTCGCAAAGGTCCCAAATCTACGGCTACTCACTTGGCAGGTCCTCCCTCAACACTCTCTTCATCCATCATACGCAGAGCCTCACTGTCCTAGGCAGCACCTTGTCGTCCGGCGGTACCTGTTTCGCGGTCCTCCTGCTTGGCGGCTTCTTATCAGGCGTCATCCTTATTCGTTCTAAGAGGCACAACTCGTTGTGAAATTTTTTCTTTTTTATTTTGTAGTCGTTTTTGTCTTGGGAGGGAGGAAAATCTTTCCTCCCATACTCTCTCTCCAGTGTTTTGCCTAAATTTGATTTGGGCTCTGTCTTCTTTTGTTGCACTGGAGATGTGGAGTTCGACTTATCTATATGGTTTAGTTGTCTTTGTATTATTGCTCTATGTTGTGTGGTCGGGTTTCGTTAGGTTATCTTTTCCAGTTACTTTCATAGTCACTTACCTTAATGCGAGACCGATAGTCTGTGCGATCTTCACACCTTTCTTTCATCCGGTCTCGGAACTATTGTCAAACTCTTTTATAAGAGTATCCTCACCTGTTGTTCGACCTTGCAAGCACTTTTATGTGCCGATCGACCTGTGGCTATGGTTAAGTCACTTAGGAAAGTTTAGTTCTTCTGGATCTGTAGTTACCTATGGTTTGGTTGTGTGTCTTTCTAACCTGAGTCTTCTATTGTACTATCTTGTGTACTTTTTCTATTATCTATGAATTAGGTGGTTTTGTTGTTGTTCAAAAAAAAGAATTTGATCTCATTGTTACGGCATTGAATTTTTCATTGCATAATTTGTGCTGTGTAAATTTCTGGCTATCAATGTACTTAAATGTGTTAATCTAGTGGCGTGTTTGGTTGCATGTTAACTTTTTGTACACTTTCATGATAAAAAATTGTATTAAAATAAAAAGTGAACCAACTCATGACATAAAATTATTATGTTTGGAGGGATGTGATTACAAAAAAGAGTAACTACCACACATGACCAAACAAAGTGGGGGACCACAAGAAAAAAGAAAGAGGTGAAACCCTCTTTTTTGTTTAAGGAGAAAATCACTTTTAAAATATAAAATTATCATGGTTACCAAACACCTCTTTTAACAAGTTTTCTTACCATTTTTAAAAATTAAAACAAAAACCTTCATTATCATGCAACCAAACACCCCATAGGCCTTTTACGTAATGATTTGAAATTAATATCGGACAAAAACGTCGACAAGAATTAACTTCAACGCAATCGAATATGCTCGTGAACTCGAACGGTTTAGTGATCATGCATGCAATGGATGCATATGTTGTAAAAAATGCAAATGATCTCTTTAATGAAGAATGTCCTACGTACGTACCCATTCATATATACGTAACACATGCCATGTGCTTGCGATGATGCAATTTTGACTATTTCAGTTTTGGAAGGAGAACTGAGATAAACTATTCGCCACAAGTCAGCAGACACTCAACATCTTGGTACTTATTTTGTAGCACTCGTTTGGTAGAAAATAATGATAACACAATCCTGAAAAAACTGAGAAGAATAATTTAAAATTAACTTCTTACCAAACCAGGTGCCGTTGTTTTATACATGATCATCCGATGGAGTTACTCAATGTGAAGTTGCATTCGTATACCAACCACTGTGATGACACCCACCTCCGAAGATACTACCCAAGGAGCTAGAGATCTCTCTCTCACGTATAGGACGTAATACGTATACGTATATATATCATCATGTATATGTTTATTAGCGGCAATGACGATACGGTCAACATATCATATATATGTTAGTGGCCAACACCCACGCTTGAACGCTAGATTGACACATCACCATATTCACCACCAAGCTGTATGGCTGTGGCAATAATCACTCCTCCTTTTCCGATAATTTAATTAATACTAATATAGACACGTACTCTCTCTCTCTCTCTCTCTCTCTCTCTCTCTCTCTCTCTCTCTCTCCGTCGGTATTGTCGGCTGCCTCCGCTAATTAATAAGGAAGAACAATTCTGATGTGAGAAAAATCGGACGGACGTGATTAACAACACCCCACGTCTCTGATCCGAAGATCCCAAAGGTGGACTGGCATATATATATGTTGAAGAGAAGAAATGGACGAATATCCTAACTGGTTAATTAGTTGATTGGCCTGGTAACAATGCAGCATGTTAATTAATTACTATGTAATTATATGACTTAGAGACAATACAACTTAAAAATTGAATTTTCAACCTTTGTATTCATATATTTTATATTTATCATGATATTAATTTTATTTAAAGATAATCGAATGATTTGGATGATTTATAAGGTAAGAAAAACACGTGCTGAATTTATTAATTTTTATCGAAACAAGATCAAGATTAGGGCTATAAACGGATACGAATAAAATTCGGATTCGTTCCGAATTCATATCCGTTTAGGCGGATAATATCCGATTTTAGATATCCGTCGGAGCGGATATCCGGATACGGATATTATCCGATTGTTAATTGGAGCGGACACGGAAATGCCCGCTCCGCTCCGTTTAAGATCCGCTCCGAATCCATCTTTGATAATATATACATAATATATATAATTATATATTTAAAATCATTATATTTACAAATATGATTAAGTATTCTTTACTATATATTAATATACTAAGTTAATGTTAATAAATGTATGATAAATTTTATGTTTTATAATTTTATTTATATGTATTGTATATTATTAAATATATTAATTAAATAATAGTTAATTAACATTCCGAAGCGGATATTATCCGTATCCGCTCCGAACCCAAAGATTATCCGACTCATAATATTCGATCCGTATTCGTATCTGATTCGGACCGAATACGGATTATTCGAATAGTTAGACGGAGCGGATACGGAAACGTCATGTCCGCTCCGTACCCGTTCCGTTTACAGCCCTAATCAAGATATCGAAATATGCCGTGCCGGCCGCTCATCCTTCGGACGGACCCTCGTTTAGAATAGGACGACGACCCCTCGTCCCCTCGAACGGTCGGAGGAGCAGAAGAGTAAAGAAAGGCGGCGATCCTAAACAAAAGGTAAAGGGGGCGGGGTTTGAGGGGTTATTACGAAATAACCAGTACGGAACCAGGGGACGAACTGCGAGACGAGGATGGCGCCCGGCGACGCGGTTCCAGTTGCGTGTGCGCCGGTCCTTCCTTCTACCGGACACGACCTTGGCACGTCAAGGACGTCACCCGCCACGACGGACGACGGCATTTAACAGGCGGAGTTTAAAGTGGTGCGGAGGTGGTCGGGGCCACCGTGTAGGGCTGGCGTTTGCACCGGCCGGAGCCTGACTGCCACGGGGATTCGGCCGATGCCAATCAGGTCGTTTGGAGAGCCGAGCCGGAAACATGGGTCGGATAGGTTACCGTAGGGAGCAAGGAAGGGAGGGTCGAGTCGACTCGGGTTGGTCGACTTCAAAATCGATCTAATCGAACAGAGTCGCAACTCCCGGTTGGATGGAGTCGGATGGGTCAAATTTTATTTATTTTATTATAAAAAATTAAATAAAAATAAATAGAAACAATAATTTTTATGTCATATATTTATGTATACATAAAATATATACATAAATATAATTATATTTTTATATTATAATTGAATATGAGTGTTTATCTATGTATACAAGTAAATATAATTTTTTTGTGATTATGTTATACCAATATATGTTGGGAAAGTGTTAATCTTAAGTGAGAAGATAAAGATACTTAACAAACAATTTCATAAATTTTAAGATGTATCGTATATTTATAGTTATAAATTAACATACATAATAATATAAATGACAGTAAAATATTATTGTACAATCAATAAATGGGACACTCAAAAAATAATTATTCTTGACAATTTTGACGATGTGTGTGAAAGAAAAGATAGTTGAAATAAATCTTTATAAAATTTGAGTATATAACACATATTTAGGATTAAAATTTTTATATACATGTGATGGTATAAGTGAGTGAAGTATTGTTATATTATTATTAAATACAGTGCAGAGTAGTCACGTATCGACCTTTAATGGTGGTAATGGGGAGGGGGGAGAAAAAATTTTAAGTATATAATAATAGTATAAAAAAAGTTGACCTAGTTCGGGTTGTCGGGTCGACGGGTCGCGCGACCCCCTGTCGGGCCGGCTTGGAGTCGGCCCAGTAGAGTCGTTTCTTGGCCGTCGACCCGAAAACTAGCCGGGGTCAACCGACCCGACAAACCATGGTAAGAAGATCTTTGTCAAATATTCTAACGTTTCAAAAGTTAAGAGTAATGTATGTGCGAACTATTATTGGGTAGTGCTTGGATAGAGTTTTTTTCTAAATAGCACAATTTTCTTTTAGTTTTAAAAATAGTACAGTAAAACTTTTAATTATAAATCTAACATAGTTGAGTCAAAATCAAATTTTGAAAACTCGATTTTCTGCCCTGATACGAACTCCGTGTGTTCTCAGTGGTTAATGATGTTTAATAAAAATTGAGTTTTGATATAACTACTTTAAAAGTCGAGTTTTTGTAACTCGATTTTCAAACCGTCTTTTTTCCGCCGCTTGACTTCTTTTTACTCCGTTGAAAATCGAGTTTCAAGAACTCCATTTTCAGCCGAGTATGTGCGAGCCAAACGCCTATTTAATTTATCGATATTTATTGTTTATTTAAATTTTTTATTTGACATAATAAAAAGAAACTATTTAAGTTTGTATGGAGTTGAATTTCAATTACTTATTCCCATCCTTATGGTCAGCCTGAAATTATAAGATTATCAAAATGCCATGTCTATGTGTTTCATGGGTACATCTCACGTAATTTACGATACAGAATCATTATTTCTATTTAAATATTAAGCATAATTTTGCCATCGATCTTTAATAATATATGTTTCAGCTCATACGTGGCAGTTATCATGGTCATCACAGACACACTATGTGGTCACCATGCAGGTTGATTTATAATACTTAAATTCTTAAACAATACTCTCAATAATGACAAATAATTGACAAAACTGCGTAGATGTAATTAACTTGACATCATAGATAAATAAATTAATATTTTACTTAAGTCATACTAAAGCCAGCAGTAAGATGAAAAGGATAAAATATGTGGTAGCTAGCTATATATAGTAAATAAATTAGAAGTATGAGTAATAAGTTGAATCAACTTATATAAATCCATCCAAATCAATGTACAATTCCTAGGTGCGACTCCTGTGGCTTAAGTCATTTGGTGCGACAAGTGTGAGGATAATGATGCCGTGCCGTAATTTTTTTTTAAAAAAAGGGTTAAAGGGTTTTTACATATTAGTAGTGATCTTCATTGCTCTTCATATTTATAAGTATATTCCTACGAAATAAGAAACTCTAAAATATTTTATTGACTTCTCTCTTTTCTAGTGATACAGAGAGGGTAACTTGCATTATAAGAATATAATTATTCAAATAACATTGTTTAAATATTGTAAACAGCGAAGACTTGTTTGGACAACAAAATTTGTTATTCATAATTTAAATATTTATACATTCAACGCTCTGTGTAACGATAGATTAAATCAATTAACCTAACAATCGTGTTATTTTTCAAAAAAGTTATCTATCTTTCGGGGATAGCACTCTTAACTTCGAAGTTCTTTCAATTTAACATTTGAAAGATAATCAACCTCTATTACTACTAATTCATCGATTTAATTTCTTAACATATTCACAAATTAGAATGTCAAAATCTACCTCTCTTAAAGACTTCATACTCTCGTCAAGATCACATACCACATACTCAAACGATAGACTAAATGAATTAATTAATCTAACAATCGTGTCACTTCTCGTGAGGTCACTTATCTTTTGAAGATAGCATATTTAACCTCGAATTCTTTTCTATTCAACTTTTAAAAATAGTCAATCGATGTTATCGATAATTCACTGATTTAATCTTTTAATATATTCATAAATTGAGAGGTTTAAATCTTTGGATACTAATTTAATCTTTGGTTCAAACAACCGATGTCATTGACGTACTGGGAACAACCGACCAAGGCGAACTTTTCAGGTGTCCGAGAGTTTTGAATCAAAGCGCTTCAAAAACAGTACCCAACCGGCGCCTAGGCTGACAAGCCGTGGACCGTCGGTCGCCCCTACGCCGCACGTCCCAGAGGGGGCGGGGGAGGACGTACGCACGCACGTACGACGGCACTGTGCAGATCCGTCGGATATGAGACCACCCCACGACGGGAATCTGCAGACCCGGACCAGGGGCTGCGGGGACCACCATTCATTTCTCCATGTGCCCTTGTTGTACGGAGGTACGCGCTTAATCGGACGGTCCAACGGGCATGCTGCGCTAGGAAGTGCACCGCAGGCTACATTAGGTTGCCTCTGCGATAGATTTTTTTTGGGAAAATTGATTGAAGGTCCGATTAAGAAAGTCAACTTAATAGTTAGTCCGTTGACCGAATATGTATAATCTTAGATCCATTTTTCACGATTCATATGACAATAGGTCCGGTGAAATGTTTTTCGTCCATCGGCTCCAGTCAATTCCGAAAAAATCCTCATTCGAAAGAGGGGTAGACGGCTTGAGACAGACCCCGAGACGAACAACGACGATGGCGATGCCTTCCTCCTCCGACACTCTGACAGCCCTCGATCCTTCGGCTTCTTCCCATCAACACCCTCGGTCCTTCATCTTCTTCCCCATCAGCACTGTGGCGACAAATCTAGTGCACCACTCGGCGGCCAACCGGAGATTGATTGAGCAGCGACGGCGGTGGCATCGTTTGACACGACCCGGAATTTAAATAACATAAAACCACAACTATGCAACGGAAAACATAACATCGTGACAGTGGGAGAAATCTATCATTCGGATTTCATAACCCATACAAGCATGTAAATCAACTAATACAAACAAGTCTATAAAATTCCACAAGATTTCCAAAATCTGGAGTTAACCACTTAAAAACCAAGCCAACTTCATCTAGTCCAACTCCAACCAAAATGGAAACATTCAAAACAACTAAATTTCAAACCAAGTTCATTCATATGTTCCATCTTTAAAGAAAATCACTAGATTGTTTAAGCACACAACATCCTAAAAGACCAACACAAGCAACCTGATGAAAATAAAATATATCACTCTACTCCAACTCCAGGAGATTCTGGTTCTTCCACGGCCTCTACTTGAGCCTCCAAGCCAATCTTCCGATCTTCAAAACCTGCTGAAAAATATTAACCCACAACGGGGTGAGTCCGGGGACTCCGTAGGATTTACACCATTCACCCATCAATCGGGTAATTAACATATAAACAAGCAGTGGTATGTAACATATCTAATTTGAGATGTAATACAAAAGTATAGACTGTCTTCTAGCACATAAACATATACATAAATAACATATGGTCAAATCTCATGAAAAATACTTCTACCCATCTAGAATCATGACAAACATGTTCCATAATATTCAAAATATCATTTTCAAAGTTCTAGTTTCAAGGGTTTTTGAGAAAAATCACAAATCTTATGTCCAATGTCTAAACTAGTCAAATCAAGGTCCATAAGTTAAATCATGCATATTTTCTAATCAAAATGGAGTCAAATACATAGACAAGCTTGAGAAACCTACTTGTAATCTTCTGTGAATTTTCCTGATTTTTATGGATTTTTCTGCTATTTTTATTGGCCTTAAATCTAATGTCCGGATTTAATAAATCCGAAAAATCAGAAATTCCAGAACTGGCACCGAACCGGGCGGTTCGACCGGCTGAACCGGGGCGGTTCGAAGGCGCTGGACCGCGGCTCGACCGGCTCGACCGGCGGCTTACGACGGCAGTTCGCGGTGGTGCTGGCAACGGCGGAGGCGGCCGGCGGCGCTCGACGGCGACGGCTCCGGCGATGGCAACGGCAGGGGGGTGACCTCGACGGCGACGGTGAGAGGAAGGCGAAGGCCGGAAACGACGGCGGCGAGAGGAGCTCTCGCGGCGGTCCCGGCTGGAACAGGGGAGGTCGACGGCGGCGCTGGCTTCCAGCGGCGACGACGACGGGCGGCGCGGGAAGGGGCTGGACGGCGACGGTCTCGCTGGCAAGGGAGATGCCGGAGGGAGGAGACGACGACGAGGTGAGGGGCCGGAGGCTGCAGCGGCAAGGGGGGCTCAGCGGCGCTGGGTTCCGGCGGCGACGGCGCTCGCGACCGGCGACGGCGATGGCGACGGAGGAGGAGGGAAGGCTCGCAGCGGGGAGACGGCACGAGCGGGAGAGAGAGAGAGAGATCCAGCAGGGGGGTGCAAAACCGGCGGCGGCGAGGGGGGGGAATTGCGACGCTCCGGGGGGGGGGGTGGCCGGCGTTACGGCGGGGACGGCGGCGAGGAAACCGGGAGGGGGGAGGGAAACGGGGGGGTTACCAAATTAAATTAAATAAATTTTTTTTAAATGCCAGGTATTACATCCTCGTCTTCTTGGCGGGTTGATTTTGTTCGCTCCTTCTCCTGCCCGTTCTCTGGAGTAGCGGCTAAAATGAGGGGGGTTTGCCCCTGTTTTTGATTCCTCCGGCGATGTCCCGCTCATCCGCAGGTTGGGCGGTGGGAGCAGGGGGTATTGGGAGTTCTGTTGGCAAGTGGCGGCTGTCCGCGGGGCGAGGGGTGAGGGGCGAGGGGCGAGGGGCGAGAGGCGAGAGGTGAGAGGAGATGGGAGGAAGAAGAAGTTGCTGCGTCTGCTGCCGTCTCCCCCAACGCTCCCCTTCGTCGGCAACCTCCACCAGCACCGCTCCTGTACGCCCTCTCTAGGAAGCACGGTCCCATCATGCTCCTGCGAATGGGTAAAGAGGTCTTCTTACATGTCCCTTTAACCCCACCGTCGTGGAATATGTACGAAATGGAGTTAAGATAGTTCAAATATGTGAAAACGGACCTGACGTTAAAGTGATATTTTGACTGGAGTAGCTATTAAACAGCGTAGGTTGAAACGGACTTGTTATTCATTTCTCCTTTTTTTTTCATAGATTGAAATGAACCGAAATTTGGTTTTTGCTCTGGCTTATTTGATGTTTAGACTCCCTGATTCTATCCGATTCCATATAAATTTTTTAAAAATTTATGTAAGTTTATACGATTCAATATATTTTTATTTCCAGAGAAATAAATAACTAATATTTTGTGTTACGAGATTAGAGATAAAACTAGACGTTTAAAATTTTAAAATTTTCGGATTAAACCAAAACAAGGATAAAGTAATATTGTGTTTGAATGCCCCGAACGAAACTCTAACATGTGATCAGGTCAGATGTTTGATGAGAAAACATCTGAAATACTCTGTCGGTATTTCTGAAGTGTGAACAACGGTGTTGAAAGTAAGTGAGAATTGATTTTTTTTTTGGGTACGTTGTGATTCTCTCTTGTCACCTCGACACATATCAAAAAACAAATTTAAAAACTAATTCTGTTCATTTTTTTGTATTTTAATAACGACATATCACATATCCTGCGATTGATGGCGTTACGGTAGTGGTTGGTCGTTGGCATACATAATTTAGGACGTTCCCATCTTATCGGTCGTTAGTTTTAATCGGGTTTGTGTTTCATTATATTTTAGATATATTATTTATCTCATAATTGTATAAAAATTATAATACAACAAACACCTATAAGTGAGGGGGCCTTTATCAGATCTTTAGTTGTACAATATTTTAAAAAGCAAAACCTAATTAAAATTTGTTTTTTACGGTTACCAAATTTTATGATATATTTAATTCCACGTTATTTTTGGACATTTTATAAAAAAATTATATTAAAATATATTAAATTTATCTATAAAATTTAGAGAACGGATCAGCGCTCCTTGCGCGGGGGCCAATGGGAGGAAGCTACGGCCCCTTTCCATCACGTGATATATTTTTTAAAGAATTAGTAATACACGTAAGTAATTAGTAATAAAAAATCAAATAAACTTATATGGTCGTGCTAAGTGGATGTGGCTCCCCTCAGGGCCGTAAACGGGTCATATTCGGTAGCGGGTTCATCAAAATCTGATTTTGATTCTAATAAGGGTTAAGAGGTTTCGATTTTGATTCCGATAATTTCGGAATCACTATGTTCCAATTTCGATTCCGTTATTGAAATCGAAATCGAAATCGATAAAATCCGAAATACATATTAAGTAATTAGTAATAAAAAACCATATAAACTTATATGGTCGTGCTAAGTGGATGTCGCTCCCCTCCAGGGCCGTAAACGGGTCATATTCGGTAGCGGATTCATCAAAATCTGATTTTGATTCTAATAAGGGTTAAGAGGTTTCGATTTCGATTCCGATAATTTCGGAATCACTATGTTCCGATTTTGATTCCGTTATTGAAATCGGAATCGAATTCGATAAAATCCGAAATACATATTAAATATTATTTTTTATTCAAAAGTGAGTCAATAATTCACATATAGTTATTAAATTTTAATATACTTTTCTTAAAACTTTATTTTTACCATTTTATCAATTTATATATATTATATTTTATAATTTATTTAACTTCATTTTGTTTATATATAATTATTTTTAACGAAATCAGATTAACGAAAATGGAACTAACTGATTTCGATTCCGATAAACTATCGAAATATCCGATTCCGATTCCGATAGCTTATATAATACAAAAATAAGTTCCAAATCTATTAATTTTTATCGAAATCGAATCGAAATATCGGAATAACAGTTTCTGTTTACACCCCTATTCCCCTCATTGTCATTGGTGGGTGCTTTCGCCCGAGTGCTCGTATAAGATAATATGATCTCTAACTATAAAGACATGTTTGGTATTAAAATATTTTTACCATAAATCTGGTTTATTCTCAAAATTTAGAGAATAAATCATGTTTATCATATTTGATAAGATACAATGACAAAAAAATAATGAGACCATATATAACTATAAAAAGGAAGACTACAAAGAATATAAGATTTTACCTCTTGTTGTTGTCTAACCAAAAAATCTTTATAAAATATAAAATTTAATCATTATTAAATATTTTTTATCAAGTTTAGTTTCAAATCCATGTCTTTGGACCAACAAACTAATTTATGCAACCGAACTCAAATTCAAACGATGGTTTTTAATCGATTAAAATTCCAAAACACAAGAACTAATGCCCTGTTTGGTAACATTATTACACATCTCTATCATTATTAATTTTAAAAGTAATACAAGTTGACACTTGTATTACATAATATGTTCTGTAAGTACTATAAATTTTAAAATTGATACAATTAACCAAACACCTCTAAATGATTTCTATCAATATCAATTTTAAAATTAATAGTAATAGAGGTACCTGATAGTGTTATCAAACAGGGCGTTAGCCATTATCAAAAGTCATTCCAATTAAAATTTTGTCAACGGCCAAAAAGCTATATCAAAATTAAATTAAATACTGCATATTATAAAATTTAGTGTCAATATATTTTATGTCAATATAAAATGATATTATATCAATTTTAGTTTTATTACCAAAACGGCACTACGAGCTTGCAGGTCAAAAGTTAAATTTGGTTGAATTCCAAAATTTTAAGGATAAGCTTAGTTTATTTCTAGTTAATCATGCACAAAATGGCCGCCAACACTCTTATGTGAAGATTGGTTTCACAAATTTTCTGGTAAAAAAATTAAAAATTATACATTTTAATTGTTACAAAAATATATTTTATAAAAATTTATTATGGGATAAAAGTGAGTTGATTTTTTTTCTTGTTATTCCCCATCTTTTACAATTATATAAGGTCTCCGTCATTTTTTCATCATATATCACCAAATATAATAATTTTATATCTTTAGTTATTAAAATTTTGAATATAAATATTATCATGAAAATATAGAATTAGTGTGCAACCAAATACTTGGTTAATTTTCCACCGATTGGGGAGATACGTAATTTGAAGATGTTTTAAAACACGGCGTAATGGTATATCCGAAATATCTCTCGACTCCGGGGGCCCAGGCTGTTTTCTTTATCCGGAACCCTATCCGTTTCGCCATCTTCTGAAGTCCTTTCCCTGCTCTCTCTTGTCAAATGCCATCATCATCAGCCTTCTCTCTGTTTTGTCCTCGTAATTTCTCCGATAAACAGAGTCACCAAAGATGCCTAAAGAATTGCGCAGGTACCCCCCCGTCTTTTCTGGTCATACGCAACATGTCCAGAGTTCTAGCTGACGGTCCGGGCGGACCAGATATTCTCCCTGGATCGCAGAGCCACGTCATCTATTCCCAGTCCCCACTCCTCCAGACTTCCGCCGAACCCAGGGGCTGAAGTGACTATTGCGCCCCTGGTCGCCTCCGCAAATTACTCCTCTTGTCCCCGGAGAGAGATTCTTCTAACCGTCGAAGATCCCGTCTGCCGTCCTAGCTGACCCCGCCCGCCGCGGCTGTCGCTGCCCTCCCCGCTTTCTTCTTCCTCCGCATCCCTGCTGTCCACCTCCTATGCTGGAACCCTAGCTCTGCACGGAGCCGGTAGGGGAAAGATGGTGGGAACGTGCTCCTGATGAGGTGCAGACGGCGAGGCGTTGCGGGTTGGGGGAGGAAAACAGATGGAGCTGCTGGTGGAGGAAGTCGGGGAGAGCTCGTCCCCTCCAAGACCCTTCGGCGGTTTAAGCCTTCATGACATCGGGAACGACATCTACAACAAGCTGCTGGAGGACGGCAACGAGGACGCTGTCTCCAATCCAGATTTTAGGAGGCAGCTGGACGCCCATTTCAACCGCTTCCCACCTAGGTGCATTTATCTTTTTCTCCTTTCATCCCTTTCGGATGTTCTTCTTGAATCGTTGTTTGTACTAGTTTCTGGACTATTCCGGGTTGTTCTTTTCCCAGCAAGCCGGGCTGCCGCTTCTTTCTCATTCACTGGTTGCCGAAATGCTCTGTAGCGGATTTCTCACGGTCTCTCCATTCAGAACGTCGAGCTTTTCCATAACGATTTTCTCATGCGCGATACTGTTTCTCGTCCTCCTTTTCTTTTTAAGGCGCTGATGGTTCACCGTATTGTAATTTTGATTAATAATTTTCATTCTTCGTGCACTGGTTGGATTGGGCCTCTCCATTTGGAACGTCGACCATCTGTATAACGATGTTCCCACGTGCGATAGTCCCCATCGTTTTAAGGCGCTGACGGTTCACTGTGTTGTAAATTTTGGTTGATGATCTATAATTTTCATGGGATTCTTGGATTCTGACGAATGTTGATGTTATGCCTACTACAGTGTTTATCGTATTCTGACTTTAGAGGACGCTGAATGTTTGAAATATTGCAATCTTGGGTCTAATCATCTTTTTGCTGGTGACACCAAGTGGTTAACGCCGTACGCGTTTGATTTATTTATTTGTTGGTTCTTTACCAGCTGAACGGTGACTATCTTTTCATGTGAAGTCTTTTGTTCTGGATTCTGATTTTAGCTCTATATGCACCAGCTACTTACTAGACGTGAGCGTAGAGAAAGCAGAGGACGTTGTTTTGCATCAGAAGATTCTTGCGAAAGCCAGGGATCCCAACAAAAGACCAGTCTTTCATTCCCGCTTTTTGCAGGTGTTCTCTCTATAGATCTCATTAACCCTAATAATTGGATATTTCTTGTGGCCTGTTTTTTTCTTGATATTTCTTCATAATGGTAATTTGTCTCTTGCCATGCGTCTAATTTAATCTTACTGGCCGTGCACGTGGAAAATTTGGCTTCTTTAGCTTTATGCATACACATTAGTCTGTTTTAAGTATCTTCTGTAGATTGAATGTTGAGGTATGGTGCTTCTCTTTTTCTAGTCTTTCCTCTTAAAAAAAGCTTTTATGCCTGGATTAGTACAATCCACTTGGTCATTCGTTGCTTTGGCTGCTGATATAGTTTGATGTGATTGACTGGACGGAGGACATTGCTTAATGATCATGTATTCTTCGTGAGGTTCAAAACACTACTTCCGTTATGCTTTCTCTAGCATAATGTTTTTCGGACATGACAACATCTTAGTCCCTTATATTTATTTTCTAGAATATCCATGCAGATTGCTGCTTTATATGCTAAATAGCGGCATGCATTTTAAGTTACCTGAAGGTTTAAAGCCTTACCTACTTCCAATTTAAATTTATAGAGGATATCATCTTCATATACTTGAAGGGAGAATTAGGTTCTGCACACAGGTATTTATATAGTAAAGTGAAAATTGTGACTTTTAAATTTTGCTTTAAAGCCCTTAAAATTGAACAATATATGTAAATAAGGAAAAAGTCAAAAATAAAAACCGGTAAACTTATAGAATAATCTTAACTTGATGTTGATGCCGATTAATCTCATTCGGTAGTGACCAAGGATTGTGGGATTAGAATCGGGTATTGGATTGGCTAGTGCCGATTTTGATCTAGTTCATATTAAATTGGTAGAATCCATTGATTGTATGGGAGAAAAATTGATCCGAAATTGGTCTAGATCAATTTTTAAAAATTAAAAAAAGCTTCAACAAGAAGCTTTCTCATGAAATGCTTGTCATATCCGACTCTTCTGGGGCTGAAATTGGGGCTAGAATCGACTGAAATTTTAGCGCAGAGTTTTTGCATCTTCCCCACAGATAAAAAGTATGAGCCAGTGTTGTAACCGAAAATTTTCAAAAAAAAAGAGGAGAAAACAAAAGGAAATGGCATGCTCGGCCCAAACAGGCCCAATTCAGTCCATCTCCAAGGCCCATTCACGCCCATCTCTCCTGGCTGGCCCATTTAAAAAAAAATAAAATATAGAAAGAGAAGCTGTCCGATTGAGGAAAGAAACCAACTCCCGTCGGATTCTCCCCCGGAGCCAGAGATGGCAGGGGACTGCCGTGAGAAGGCAGTGCAGGATAAGAAGGGAAGGGTGGGTCGATCCCATAAAATCCGGGATTGCTCCGAGTCCTGTTTGGAGCCGCAATCTCCGTTGCGGGAAGTCTCCCAACGTGGTAGGAAGGATCGGAGGAGAGAACGGAAACAAATCCCCACAAATCCTGGATCTCCCCGAGCCTAGCTGAAAGCCAGAGGCATTGTTCGGTAAGCTTCCCTACGGAAGAAGGAGAGCCGGAGGCCTATAAAATCCCATCGGAGCAGTCGCGCACAGAGGGGGGGGGGGCGAAGATTGGAGTGGCCGTGAGGTCGAAAAGAGAGAGAGGAGAAGAGCATTGGGCAGGAGGAGATTTACCGGGGCCGCGAAGCATCTTGTTCTTCCTCCGCCGGTTTCTGCTTCCGCCGGACGCCGTAGCCTCCACCGCACACCGTAGAAGGCACCGTAGAGGACCAAATCTCTTCCTGTGATCACCGGTGAGGACAGCTTCTCCTTCCCCTAGAGCCGACAGCTTCTCCTCCCTCCCCTGTCAGGCACTGTTGCTGCCGATTGGAGCCGGAAGCCGCCGAGAGGAGCCGTCGCTGCCATCGGGTGCCGGAAGAGGTCGAAAGGGCACTGTAGCAGCCGGAGAGGGGGGAGAAATAATGTCTCCCCAACATTAGGCCACGGTGGAAATAGGCGGGGCCCACAAAAAAAAAAGAGGTGAAAAAAAAAAGGAGGAGGAGCCGCGGCTGTCGATCGCGGGAGAGAAGCGCGGCCGTGTGAGGAGCCATTGACCCGCGGGTCAACCAAGGTGGGGCCCACCAGAAAAGGATGTTAAAAAAAAAGAAGAAGAAGAGGAGAAGAAGGAGAGTATCCGCGCAGGGCCAAAAGTGTTGGGCTGGGCCCATGAAGCCCATTTGCCCCACATGAGCAGTACCCTGGCTTCAAAAATTAAATTTTCAAATCAATCTAATTTAAATAAACCGAGGCAAGCATAAGGCCGGTTCTAAACCCACCTCATGGCTTCGGCATAATCTAAAAGAAAACAATTGGGCAAGCAGAGGCCGGTTCTAAACCCACCTCGACCATGATTAATCCAAAATAATAAATAAAACAAACAATCAATTTAAATTAAATAAAAATCCATTTAATTTAAACAAACCGAGGCAAGCATAAGGTCGGTTCTAAACCCACCTCATGGCCTCGGCTCGACTTAAAAGAATTCAAAACAAAGGGAAACCGAGGAGGCCGGTTCTAAACCCACCTCACGACCCTCTTCTTAAGGTGGGCATACAAAGGTCTAGTTAAAAGACCCCAATGTCTTACCATCCCTCACGAGGGAGTTATTTTGCCCATTATGCCATGGAGAGGTTGTGCATGATCAACATGTCAACATGCCCAAACCATAGGCTAATGAGGATGACCAACCATGGGATGAGTGCCCACGAGCTTATCAAAAGCCGGGTGTGCTCAATTTCAAATCAGTGAGTTGATTGCCCACAAGCTTATCAAAAGCCGGGTGTAGTCAATCTCAAAACAGTGGGGGATGCCCATAAGTCTATCAAAGACCGGGTACATGCCGCCCACGAAATGACAAGTTCATCAACTCATGAAGATCGAGATGAGCTAATTTCGCACAAGCCTATCAAAGGCCGGGACATGCTCAATCTCAAATCAGCGAGAGGAATGCCCACAAGTCTATCAAAGACCGGGTGTTTTTCCATCTCAAACTGATCAAGCAAGTTCCATGTCCATCAAGGACTCAAAGGGACCGGATTGCTATTCAAGTTGTAAATCATGTCTCATATTTTTGAGAGAACAAGTGAAATTCATGTTCGGTGCATTGATTGATACTACAAGGAGAGGACAACCCCATGAAATTTTGGAAAGCAAGACAAAAAAAAAACTGAAATCTGTAAAACATGTAATTCAACTGAAATAAAAAATCTGAAATTGTAAAAATATGAAACCGAACCTGTAAAATTGAAATAAAAAATCTCTGAACTAAAAAAAAAAACAACAAAGTCTGCAGTTTAAAATTTGAAGTCCGGAAATCTCTGAGCATGCAGAGAATCTGAAAAGACATAAAATCTGAATTGCTCAGGCCGCACCTGTGAGTCTGAAATAATAAGGCTGAGAATCTGGAAAAACAGAGGTCTGAAATCTGAAGTCCGGAGCATAGAAGTCTAAAAAAAATCAGAGGTCGGGGACCAAAATGTCTGAATCAAAAAAATCAGAGGTTGTAAAATTCTGCAAGTGGGTCGATCCTGGAAATTCCAGATATGAAGGAAATCAAATTCTGAACCTGTGGGTCCGAAGCTTGTAAAAATCTGCAAAATCTGGGTTGCTGCAGAATCTGGAGGTTGAGAATTTGGAGAGAGATCTGAAAATCTGAAGTTTGAATTGGTACAGAATCTAAGAAAAACCCTGCAAATCTGAAATGCAGAAATCTGAAAATGCCGAAATCTGGAATCTGGGGTCTGATATTTGAAGAGGTCAAATCTGAACTTTGCATTTAAAAGCAAGGGATTGGGGGCTGTAGATGTGCAGATCCGAAATCTGAAATGTGAAATCAGCAATCCGTGGTTTGTGAATGAAAAATCTGAAAGTTTAAGGCCTACAGCCGAAAATCAGAAGATGTGCAATGTATAGAATTTGAGTCTGCAGGAGATTGGAACTAAAATTCTGCAATTTGAGGTTTCAAATATGAATTTCAAAAACTGAAACTAGTACAAATCAGAAGCTGGTCCGTAGATAGGTGGTCCCAAACCATTCAAACCCATAGAAAATTTAAATTCAAAGCCGTCCCAAATCATTTCATAAAATCTGAAAATTGCATAAGAGAAAACCCAGGAGCTGTCAAAATCTGCAGATTTAACTGAAATCTAAACCAATCAAAATTGAATTCAAATCAAACTCAACTCTAATTCAATCAAATCAAATTTCTCTAAGTAATCCAAATTCAAGCAAATCAGAAATCTGTAAGTTTCAAGAAAATTTAAACTCCCAAACCAGAAAGATCAACAAATCTTAACTCATTAAATCTTAATGCAGAACATTAAACCAAAACTGAGAACAAATCTGTTAAAGAAATTCCAAGTCCAAAACAATCTGTCAAATTCAAGTGAATTCTAATAAAATAAAATTCAACCCGAATTAAATCAAACAATCCACCGAACAAATTAAATCCACCAGATTCAAAACAAATCCAAACAAATTCAAACTCAATCAAATCAACTCAAATACAAATTAAATCAAAGTCAGACTCAATAAAATAAATCCAAATTAATCAAGACAAAATTTAAATTCAACTCCAATCAAACTAAAAAATCAAACAATAAACAAATTAAATCAAACTCAGATCAAGTTTAAAATCAATCAACAAATCAAATCAAACTTAAATTAATAAGCAACTCAAAAAATGAACAAATCAAATTCAACTCAAAACTAAATTCAATTCAATCAAATTCAAATCAACCAATTTAACTCAAGAAACCAATTAAATTCAACTCAAACTAAATTCAATCAAAATCAAACCAACAAATTTAATTTAATCAATTCAATTCAAATCAAATTCAAAAACTAAAATCAAGTGCTTGCATTCCACTGATTGCATGGGGCTGTTTTCTCCTGTGTATGTGAATGTTTATTTTGTGGATGTATTGTTTTCTATTTCCATGGATTGCTATGACGATAATCAAGGGTATTCGAGTTATCTCGATGTAATTAACGTCGGATCTTCGCACCATCCGACGGGGAGAGATCAAAATAAATTTTCAAAGAACCTAACAACCTCAACAAATAAATTTTGACCCTAGTTAGTACTTTTATGGAATACCATCTATTTTCCTAATAAGTCAATACTAAGGTCTAATCAAATCTAATCCAAATTCAAAAGGAAAATGAATTTCCAAAATCAAAAGAATTAATCTTTTGAAAAATTTGAGGTTACATCAGCCAGCTAATCACCTGATGCAGATTATTGGGTCCATTGGATCCAACATGATATATCCGGTACGTTAATTAATTTATAAATATGCTATATTAAGTCCCTTGGACCCGGTGCGACTATGGTAGGGAAGATGAAACAACGCCTATTTTTGTGAACCATGTTTTGTGGTGTTGTATGATCCATGCGACCACTACAAACATGCTGGATGGCTTACAAGCAACTCATACAATGGTGATGCGCCATGATTAGTAGAATCGACTGATTTTTGGATTGGATCGGTTTTTGCCGATCTGATTCCCCCCCGAAACAACCGATCCAGAATTGAGTTCCGGGGGATTCAGTAAGGATCCGGCGGATTGCTAACGGATCGCCTGATCCTCCAGGATTGATCCGGGAATCGGCAGACCCCCTAGAACTTTTGTAGTTTCGGAATTGGGTCTACCGAAGACCGTGATCTCCAATGAGGGGGGATATTGGACCGATCCTTCCCCACCCCCCAATTCTCCTTTCCCACTATCTACCCCCTTGTTTAGGGCTCTCTTTCAGTGAGACC
This sequence comes from Cryptocoryne crispatula var. balansae, assembly GCA_036172225.1. NCBI lineage: Eukaryota > Viridiplantae > Streptophyta > Magnoliopsida > Alismatales > Araceae > Cryptocoryne > Cryptocoryne crispatula. The sequence continues at coordinate 4,958,693 of CM069931.1, forward strand.
TCCTCCCCAAGGCTGATCCAACTCAAGAGGGTACCGATTCCCCCTTCCCTTCCTGGATCCACCCTCCCCACTCCCATCCTTGAAGGGGGAGGGGGGCTTTTGCCACCCCTTCAGGGGTGTCGCATTCTTACCACCCCGAAGGGTGATCTCCCTGCACAGCCACCCCTTCGGGGGTGAGTAGTTCACTTATTTTTTTTGATTCAAAATTTTAATTATTATATTTGTAATTTTGTGTATAGAAAAAATATCTGACGAGGAGTAAGTTACCCCTGGTTAGAGGGACATTGTGGCAAAATGGGTACTTGTTGAATGTGGGGAAGAAGAGAGTAAGATGTAAATAGTGTTATAATGATATGAATGAAGGTGTTTTCCACCTTAAGTAGCTTATAGTTGGTGTGAGTGGAAATGTGAAGAAGTGCGATAAGGTCTCAACTGAGTTGAGGGAAGAAATGAGAGGTTATTGAACCGGAAGAGCATTGCAATATTAAAGTTGACCATAAAGCTCATCTACATGATGAGTTGCTTGGATGAAAACATAAATCTCATGTTTGGAAGGGATAATAAGGGAAAAGCATAAGTTCATGTATAGGTTGATTCACCATCTTTAGAAGAAGAAGAGATGGAGATTAGAAGAGCCATGCATGTTTATAGGGCTTAGGCCATAGAGGATGGGGAAAGAAGGGGGCAGGATGTTCGGGTGCCAGAGCTAGACATTTAGATATGGAAGGTAGCCGGCCTACATAGGTGCGAAGCACTGATTGTAGATTTGGCCGGATTGGATCGGAATCGGTCGATTCTGGAATCGGATCAGTCGATTTCGATCTGATCCATAGCTGAAAGACTGATTTTGGAGGAATCGGACCAAATCGCTTGAATTAGCCGGAAGACTTAACTTCCGGTCCTTTTAGGGCCAGAATCGACCCCTTCGAAAGGCCTTGCGCAGCTCCCCGTCGATCCCCCTTCGGCAAGGAGATTTAGCGATGATTCCTACCTAGAATCGCTCGATCCAGCCCAAAATCGCTCGATTCAACCGTTTTACAGCAGGATCAGACTGATTTCGGTGATCCCTTCAAGGGATTCCAGCGATTCAAGCTCTGTTCCACCTCCGATCAACCTGATCTTCCATTGTTTGAATGTTGTTGGTAAGATTTCTTCGTTGGAAACCCCGTACGTCCATTTCTACGCATTTCTGATGACTCCGACGATGATTAACCTGTTGATTTCTTTCTGAACAGCTCCGTTCAACTTGTAAGAACATCAATTGAATGTTCTTAGTAAGGAAAAAAAATTTCGAAATCCCTGTACGCTGACTTACGACCCTTTCTGGCGTAGACGTAACCCTCTAAACATACTGAACAGCCTGTTCGATGCTGTTCTCTTCCCGAATTGGTCTGATCAAGTTTATTATACACTGTTAACATCTTATTAATAACATTCAATAGCTAGAATGGCTATGAATTAATTTTTATAGCTTTATGACGACTCTGAAGTAGTTTTAACCATGGTTCGCTGGGTTGGCGACCTGATCGGCCGGGTCGCCCGATCCGGCCGGTTTCAGGGCCGACTGGCCCGGAAATGACCCTGCCGGGTTGACTCCAAGACGGCCCAGCGAGGGGTCGCGCGACCCAACTTTGTCAAGAATAATTATTTTTTGAGTGTTCTATTTATTGATAGTACAACAATATTTTGCTATTATTTATATTATTACGTATGGTTAAAATTTATAATTATAAATATATGATATACTTTAAATTTATAAAATTATTTGTTAAGTATCTTTACCTTCTCACTTAAGATTAACTCTTTCCCAACATATACTAATACAACATAATCACAAAAAAAATCATATTTACTTGTATACATAGATAAACACTCACATTCAATTATAATATAAAAAATATAATTATATTTATGTAAAGATTTTATGTATACATAAATATATGATATGAAAATATTGTTTTTATTGTTTTTCTTATTTTTATATAATTTTTTATATTTTTTATAATAAAATAAATAAAATCTGACCCTATCCGACCCCATCCGACCCGGGGTCACGACCTCGTCCGACTAGGTCGGTTTTAGGGCTGACCTACCTCGGGCCGACCCTCAACCCCGCCTTTCTTCGTTTTAACATACTGCAAAAGCCGACTAATGGACTTTTATCTTCCCGAACAGCTCCTAAAGCAATTGTATGCATGTCTAACAAGCTGCTATGAATTGTTTACATATTTTGCAGGTATAAGTAATGGTCGATCAAGATGATGTAATGTCGGTACGTCCTTCTGACGTCGGCTGGGAACACAGCCACATGGTAGATGTATTAAAGAAGAGGATACAATACCAGTGGTGTGGCAAGGAGATGAACGGGTGTGTGTTTTGGCTTAAACAACACATTGCTGGATTAGGTGGAAATGTAAAAAATGTGATAAGGTGTTTAGGGAGAAGAGTGAAGAGATGAGAGACTACCTTATAGGTAGAGCCTCTCAACGACAGGTTAGGATTGAGCAGAGGGAAAAGTTGCAGGATGAGCTGCTTGACAGGAGGAGGTATCGGGATTTACTAACCTATAAAGGGAAAGACAAGGTGAAGGCACCAGCCGAGGCGGAGCCGGAGAGTGAGGGCGACTCTATAGACTCCGAGCTTAGGAGAGCTAGGCATGTTACCAAGCGTGCAGCTGCTGCGAAGAGAGGAGGGGAGCAGGAGGGTCCAGAGCTGACCTAGTTTTTAGCTAATCAACATCGACTCGCCCTACTCGGGACCTGGAGATTAAGGGAGGGAGACATGAGCCACATCGTCATTCTGCTAGTACTCAGTTTACACTGAGCGATGAGTACTTATTTAGGAAACAAAGTGCTGGACAGATGAACATCAAACAAGTCATGAAAGGTGTGAAGGTAACAGGAACAGCTACAAAGAGAGCAATTCGTCACATTGTTAAGTGGTTTTTACATGCAGTTATCACTCTTAAAATGACATGTATGTATGTTTTATTTAGTTAACATTGTTTATGACTGATAGATATTTTTTTATAATTTAATGTAGGCATCGCAACACATGTAGCCACCATCCCTTATTTCCAGACGGTAGTAGATGCTGTGGCTGAGGCTGAACCGGGAATGCAAGTCCCAACCAATAGACATATATAAGGTGGTGGGTTGGATGAGAAGGTGCGGGAGTTGAGAGAGTGGATGGATGGGTTTCAATTGGTATGGAAGGAAAGAGGTTGCACAGTGATGTACGATGGATGGACTGGCATTACAAAGTGGTCTATTATTAATTTCTTGGTGTATTGTTCAGAGGGCACAACATTTTTGAAGTCGGTAAATACTTCTAGAAAGATAAAAAATGCCGACTACAATTTTTCCTTGATGAATGCCGTGATGGAGGAGATTGGGAAGGAAAATGTGATTCAGTTTGTCACTGATAATGAACCCTTCTATAAGACGGCTGAAAAGAAGTTGATGGAGAAGCGGCAACATTTATTCTAGGTGCCTTGTGCGGCACATTCTATTGATCTCATATTGGAGGATATAGGCAAGAAGGAGACATTTTCCACACTTGTTGGGCAGGCGTAAACCATCGCTTCGTTTATTTATTCACATCCCCGTCTACTGTATATTATGACGTCATACATTGTAGGGCACGATCTTGTCTGGCCGGGTCCTACTCGTTTTGCCACGAACTTCATTGCACAGGAGAGCTTACATCGGCGCAGACATACGCTTGTCAGGTTCATCCAGTTTAAAGAGTATTATAATTATATGCTGTACCACATGCATATTAAGGAAGACCAGTTGAATATTCTTGTCAGGTTTGAGAGGCAGATCACTGACAAGAGATTCTGAAAGAGGATTGCCTACTATTTGTCAATCATAGAGCCACTAGTAGTTGTGTTGAGGTTGGTAGACTTCGATGACAGGAACCAGATGGGTTCGCCTTATGATGCAATGGATCGGGCCAAATCGAAAATAAAAAAAAGAATTTTAGAGGTTACAAAAAATGGTGGAAGATCATAGACGACCGATGGGACATAACTTTGTATCATGATGTACATGTTGCAGGTTAGTTAGTGAATAAATTCTTTGTACTTATCTATTTTCTACTTAGTCAATAATTGCCTTGTTCATAATGTAATATTCATAAATGATTACATGATATTTTTTGAACCCCCGCATCCAATATGGAGGATAGGTGGTGAACGACCATGAGGTGATGCGGGGTACACTTAATTATTCAGTGCCTTTGTCGATCTCAGCAGGATATGATAGAAGCTGATATAAAAGTAAGTTAGAGTTGCATTGAGAATTTGAAGTAAATAATTATTTGACAACTAATCAATTTTATTTATCATTTTTCAGATGTAGAGGTATAAGATGAAGGTTGAGGTCAGATACTGATCTGAGATATTCTTGCGACAAAGTGTCTCCTAGTATAGTTATTAAGATAATGTTTTTATTTCCTGTACTTATAAGTTATAAGTCCACTAATTCATGTCAAAGAGGGTTGATTGTTATATTCTTTTTTTTTGCAACTGAGTGGTGGGTTCATGTGAACACTAGGAGTGGATGGAATCCACTTGTTACTATTGGTATCAGGATATTTAGTTAGAGCACTAGTTCCTCTCATTGTAAGAGGAACTGGAGCACATTTAACTCGATACATACAAAGAAGAGGACACAGGTTGATCTCAGACAGGTTGGAGAAGTTGGTCTTATGTCATTACAACATGAGGTTGTGCATCAAGAATATTAAAGATCGACAGAAGATTTCAGAGGAGAGATTTGTACGCTTCGCAGGTGGTCCTTGTGAGAAGAGGCATAGATCAACCACACCACCACCACCTGAGAAGGTCGACATGGATCATATTTTTTAGGAAGAGCATGCACTTACTTCCTATATAGAGGAGAGGACAGCCAGGGATCATCCAGCTGAGTTTGATCTCGATGATCGTGCATGAGTAGAAAAAGAGTTGGATGGTGTAGAGGCTGAGGATGATGTTCTACCTACTTCTTAGGCTCAAACAAACCCATCTTCTACCCCATTAGTTGTACAGTAGCTGCCTCCAGTATTAGTCCCAGCTACTTAGCCCATTTGCAGTCCAGGCAGGACTAAAACAAAAGTGACAACACAAAAAATGGGCAAATTTTCAAAGTTGAAAAAATCTTTGGGTTATGATGGGACATTTGAGATGGCTGAAGAAGTGAAGAGAAGAAAGCTGGAGATTAGATAACGCCCTGTAAGCTTAGGTGACAGCACACATGCTCATTCTCACTTCTCAGTCGATGATGACGAGGAGTGCATACTAGTCACGCAGCCAACAGGAGGGGGAGAGGTGCATAGACCAGGTGCAGGTACAACAGCTCTGGAGTCACTTGATTCACGGCGGCCGAAGCCATATTTCACCCCGGATGAGTAGACACCACAGTATCATTATATGGATTCATAATATCTAGCATTGTATGATCCTCAACAGATTTGGATTCCTCCACCTCAGTCTACCTACGTGTCACAGTCCGATGCTTACGATTTGAATGACATGGCATCGTCATTTTTTTTTATGGATATGCCCCCGTACTAAATAGAAGATTAGGCACAACTGAGGACTTTCGAAAGCAGTAGGAAGAGGATGAAGGTCAATATCCATATCGTGGATATTGGTGAAGATGTGATAAAATGTATATTTTTACCTTTGTATTTTCATGTGACATAGTTACATCTTATTATACTTTTTGCATCTTGCCATGTAGTTAACATCTTCTCATGTTTGTTAGCAATTAGCATATTCTGTTGTTATAATGTTATAATCATTAGATTCATTACCATCTTATTGTTGTAAATTGTAATGTTACATATGTAAGTACTAAGAAACAAGCAAAAAAATTTCATCTTTCTGGAACCAGCCGATTCCGATCTGATTCGGCTAATTTCGTGTTTCAATGCATGCAGATGCATGCTAACCTTTTTCTTAGAATTTTTTCTTGGCCATTTCTGATTTTTCTGATTTTTTTCTGATTTTTTTGAAGGAAAAAAAAACCAATTCCGGTCGATCCGGAATCAGTTTCCTTCCTAGGATTCCGGCCGATTCCGATTCCAAAGAATCAGATCGGTCCCAATCGATTTCGATTCCAATTCCGATTTTGGATTCCTTGGTGTGAAGGCTATATAGTGAGTTCCATTAGTTGTAGTTAACTCGGCCAATGGGCACCGCCATGTATAGGTAGAGTGATAGAGCAGATGTTTATCAAGCAGGCTTTTAAGGGAGTGAGTTATTACAAGGATTGCAAAGAAGGTAGTCATATATATTTGCAAGTGGTTTCTTCGTGTAGGTATATGAAAGTTAAGTTTTCTTAACTGTATGTCTTATTTTATTTTTTGAATAAATGTTAATAATGGTGTGATCATTTTTTTTCATGTAGGTGTCCCAGCACATGTAGTGACTAGTCCATGATATATGTCATTGATGAGGCTAAACTAGAGTTGAAAGTCCCCACCTCCAATTACATTTATGAGAAGGGGTTCGATATAGAGGTTGATGAGTTGACCCTATGGATATATGAATTTAAATCTATATGGAAGGAGAGGGGTTGCAGTGTTGCACTGTGATATGCGATGGGTGGATATAAATCACAAAGAGACTGCTTATCTACTTCTTTGTGTATTGTTTTGAAGGCACCACTTTTTTGAAGACTTTTGATGCATCGAGCTTGGCAAAGAATGTAGATTACTTGTTAGCTTTGATGAACATCATGGTAGATGACATTGGGGAGAAGAACATTGTACAATTTGTCATGACAATAAGACTTCATACAAGGTTGCATGCAAGAAGTTGATGGAGGCGAGTCCTCATTTATTTTGAGTGTTCTGTGTTGCGTATTAAATTGACTTGATGTTGGAAAACATTGATAAGAGCCAACTATGAGGTCTTTGGTGAGTCAAAGATAAGTTATTATATCTTTTATTTATGGGCACCTCAGGTTGCTCTTTATCATGAGAGAACACACAGATGGTCGTGTTCTAGTTCAACCATATTTGTTACACAATTTATTGTATTGGAGAGCCTCTATAGATACAAACATGATTTGAAAAGATTCATGGTTTTTACGGCCTATTAGGAGTACATGGATATAACGTGAGTCACAATGGAGCAGTGTGAGACTTTATTAAAGATGGAGAGTCTTATTGAGGACAACATATGGTAGAAAAAAGTGTGATATTACCTGTTGGGCATAGAATCCTTAGTATAAGTGTTGAGATTGGTTGACTCTAATGATAAAAATCAAATAAGGTATTTATATGATGCTATGGGCAAAGTTAAGATAAATATCAAAGAGAAGCATCTCAGGAGGTACAAAAAATGATGGAAGATTATAGACACCAGAGGGGTTAAGACATTTTACTGTGATATTCACGCTGTATGTATAATTTTAATTTTTTAATATTATTTTATTGTTGCAATACTTTGTTAATGCTTTAATGATATTATTGGGATATATTTTGACAGGATAATTCTTGAACCAAAAAATAATGGCTAAGTATGTAATGATACATAGGTATTGTCAGATACATTGTCAGTGATCAAACATATAGCCAATATTACACATGATAGAACAAAAGTTTAGATTGTAGTTAGTATTTGTTACTTATTTTCGATTATTGAGCATTGAAGAGAAGTAATAAACTTAACTATATTTCATATTGTATTTTAGATGACATCATATAATATAGAATTGGAGTTTATAGAGATCCATATCTTTAATATTCACATGATAAAGTTTCTTCTAGTAAATTATTGCACATATCATACATGGTAAACATTCTTAGTTAGAAGTTTATGACCCTTACTAATTATGACACTATTTGTCTTTTTACAGTTGATTGGTGGATCCAAGTGAATAACAAGAGTGAATGGAATCCATTGGCAGCTATTGTAGTTAGGGTACTGAGTCAGAATACCAGCTCTTTCCAATGTAGAAAGAATTGAAGCACCTTCAATCTTGTACACACAAAGCAAAGGAATATGTTGAAGACTGAAAGAATGAAAAAAACTAGTTTTTTGCTATTACAATGAGATTTATAATTAAAAATATTAAGAATAAGCAAAAGATATCCGAGGAAAGATTTGTTAGATTTGTAAGTGGTTTGTATCAAGAAAGAGTTGAAGTTGTACAGCCGAATCTTGGTTTTAGATTAGATCTGAAGGGGCCAAGCCAGGGGGGAGAATCGGACTAGGGTGATTGTATCTTTCAGGGTGACTTCGATGGTAGGGGTTCCCCCTACCGAGGGGGAACAAGGGCTGGCGGGGAGGGGGAAGAATCCCCTTGATCGGCCTTATGGTAGAGGGAGAGGATTGGAGGGGAAGGGGGAGGGGAATACCTTACGAGGGGTGCTCCTCGTTGGAGGGGATGTCAGAGGGGGAGGGACTATGAGAGTGTCGGGGAGGGGAGGGAGGGGAGGGAATGGGAGGGCGGGGGGTAGGGAGCCCTACATTGGGAGGGGAGGAGTAGGGGAGGGCAAGATTGGGGGGAGGGGCCGAATCAGTCGATCCCCCCCTTTCTTATCGGAATTGGATCCGTAATTGGGCTTGATTTCAATCTTTTTGAGTTTTTGGCAAATTGGCCGATTCCTGATCTAATCCTATAGGATTCGCCGATCCAATTCCAATTCTGACCGATTCTTATGAGAGTTAGTCTTGGATCAAATATTCGGGCGAGAATCGGATCAATAGGTGCTGATTTAATCTGAGAATCGGCTAATTTTGATTTGGATCACGCAAAAGTTTTAGTGATATTTTCATTCTCCACAAATACGAGGAGAGAGATAGTGCGCTCACTATATATATAGAGAGAAATTTGAATATGATCTAGATATTATCCGAATTCGTTTATATTATCAGGATACTTTATAGCCCTACATAAACAATTATCAGACAACAAAATAAATCTAGGCATTTGAGATTTTTTGACTTGTTTGTTTGTTTTTTATTTTATGACTGATATTTACTTATTTAATTTAAACTTAGTTTAATTTATAACTTATCCATAAATCCGTGCATAAGTTCAAGTATTTAATCAATTCATTTTTTATATTCTATTTTTTGTCAAATCTAAACAATCAAATCAACATTTAACAAACATAATTATATTGTTTGGAAATAGAAGATCAGGAGAAAGATTTAAAAGGACAAGATATAAGTATTTCATAAAATAAAAATACCTAATACTTTAACAACATCACACTCAGGAAATATTTGGCTTTGTTCTAGCGAGATTTGACCAAAGATCGTCAGAGATCAAAACATGAAATGCCAAGATTTTCATAAAAAACAATCTAAATATGAGTAAAATAATGAAAACAGGCAGAAAACAAACCTAATTTTGTAGATCTAGTATTCATAGGCAGCAATTCTTGAATAACAATACCTTTTAACACCTGAGATGTAAAATAAAAAAAATTACCGATCTTAACACGTTTTAAGAAAAAAATGGTTAAAGAAAGCTTACCACCTTAGAAAACGCAAGGTTGAAGAAGAATGCGTTCACCTCTTATTAATAGAAAATTGGTCTGCTGACCCTTATCGAAAAAGGTAGAAGAAGAAATGATGTTCCACGAACCTTTTGCAGCCTCCAGCAAGGCTAAACCCTAAAGCCCCATCCTGTCATCTTGCCATTGGTGGAGAGAGAGAGAGAGAGAGAGAGAGAGAGAGAGATGATCGCAAAGGGCTAGGAGCCTTAAGCTAAGATCCAAACTTTGAATCCTTATTGGGCTTCCAGGCCCGCGACTGAGTCCGCTTGGATTCTCGACTGTGACCTGCTGTGTCCCTTCTCTTGGCATTTTGGCTGCTAAAACATGAGCCATGCTTAATTGCATCCTCTGGTGAGAATGTTGATACTTAATTGTTAGATAGATGTTGATCATTTAATTACTTTTATCAAGATACTGTAAAGTGAGTTTGTAGTGCTTTTATGATGGCTGTAAGTATTCAAGTTTCTTTAAATACCTTTTGGAGCATTTAAAATATACTTACATAACCCCTGTGTGAGGATGATGATTGCAGTTCTGGAGATCTTAATAAGTGATTTCATTTCGTTATGTGCTCTCTACTTGCCTGTTTTTTTAGTTATGTACAGAGGAAGCGATGAGGTAGCCAAGTGTGGAACTAGAAAATCTCAACCCCTAAAAAAGGGTCAAACACATGTGCGGATAACTAATAAACGCGCGTGTCGATCGGCAAACTCCGATGTTGGTATATTGAAACGAATCCGGAAAGGGATAAACCCCAACCGGTTAAATCTCCGGTGGGTTGTTAAATTGACCGGTCCTCTCTCCAAAGGAGGCAGACGAAATCTTCTTTGGAATAAAATAACCTGATCGGAAAGTGACGATTAAAGAAATCTACCGTCGGAAATGAAAAAAAGAGGGAAAGGACAAAAGGGTAGCAAAGTTACCATTGTTCGGCAGGGGCTGATGCCGTCAAAAGGAGTGGAGACTGAAGATTTTCCACCGTTGTCACTATCGACGTTTCAAAACGATGTTGACGCTGCTGTCAAGCAACACCTGAAGGGCCCCTGTGCGCCGAAGAAAAAGAGGAGGCCGAAGGCCTTTTACCATCGTCGACGTTGTGTTGATGTCGCAAAACGACGTCGGCACCGCTGCCTTGTTGCCACAAGGAGGAAGCAATGTTGGGAAGGGCCCCTGTGCATCATAAAACCTTTGTCGCTTGTGAAGGATAGCCAAAGGGGAGGGAGGCAAAACCTCTCATGCCGTTGTCGCCTTCTCAAACCTTTGGGAGAGTTGCTGTTGAAGGGAGAAATGTCACGAGACTCCCTTGGCTACCATCAAGAGACATTGAAAAGAGTCCCTTTCGCCCTGTTGTCGCTGTGAGAGGGAGTCTGGGGAAGGAGGCCAGGGGAGAAGAAGTGCCACTAGTTTGACCTCCTATTGCCGTTGCCCTCGCTGGACCGCCCCTTTGTCGTCACCAACCCCTATGGGAAGAGAAGTTGCCGTTGTGAACCGTCAAGCCCACCGCCGTCGCTACCACCACCACCACCACCACCGGAATCTACTGCCAAGCTTGTCGCAGTCGCCGGGAAAGGGCACCACCATTGTGTGGTTCTATCTCAAGAGAGGGGGAGTCAGGGAGAGAGAGTCGCACGAGAGAGGGAGACCTTGGGTGAATAGTGCACCTGGGTCAACACTGGCCTCCACTGAAGAGAACCAGCCAATGCAAAAAAAAAGAAAAATAAAAAGGGGGGAGACTGGTCAAAACCGGCCTCCCCCACGTCGCAAGAACCAGGGAGGTGCGCTCACGCACCCCACCTCCTGGAAATGGTCACCTCGGGTGACCTCATCCTCTGGTTTGACCACCGATCAAATAAGAGCTTGAAAAGGGGAGGAAATGGGGTAATCTCACCTCGAACCCGATCACTGCCCACTATTGCGAAAATGGACTTAGTGGGGGCCTGCCAAATAACCAGAATACCCTTCCAAAAAACTCCTATAAATACTTCCGAAGTGCCATACGTACAGGGGTTGAAATTATGAGTGGAGAGTTGGAATTTTGTTTTAAAAGAGGGAATTTGAAGATCTCCTTAGTGGTAGTTTGCTTAGAGTTAGAAACAAGTTCCGGTTTTCTCAAATTGGCTTTTGGCCATTCAAAAGAGAATGTAGGGTTTTGCCCGACCTTGATGTCCAACGGATTTTGATCCCACCTTTCTTCGAAAGGGGAACTGAGTAACCCACATTTAAAATGTGAACTCAAGCTACTTTGAAAATTAGAAAGAGAAACTCAGTTCGGTAAAGTCAAAATGTCGACAAAATTGAACGGGACTGAGTAGCCTGCATTTAAAATGCGAACTCAAGCTACTTCGAAATTCAGAAAGAAATACAGTTCGGTAAAAACAAAATATCGACAAAACCGAATGGGATCCGAAAGTCACTACATTTAGAATGCGAACAAGTTATTTTCAGAAATAAAAAAGAAAACCTAGTTCGGTAATGGCAAAATGCCGGTAAAATCGAATCGAGTAGCCCACATTTAAAATGCAAACTTAAGCTACTTCAGAAATCAAAAAGAAAAGTCGGTTCGGTAACGTCAAAATGCCGGATAAACCAAACGAGATCCACAAATTACCACATATTAAATGCGATGAAATTATTTTTGGATAAATGAGGAAAGCCAGACTTGGTTTGGTTGGAATGCCATTGAATTGTTGAATTAAATATGCATGAAAATTCAGATTTTGACATTTATTGAGGAGCAAGATTGTACTTCCATGTACTCAGATCAAGATGAAATGAAATTCAAGTTCAATTGACATGATGTGCCATTTCAAAATGACATTGAATCCCCATGAACCGCAAAAGGTGGATAAAACTAAATAAGTCACTTAATTGACTTAAAACTTAATCAAATAAATAGATTTGATTAAACCCGATCAAATAATGACTTAATCATTAACAAAAATGCCATGATAATCAGATCAATTCCATATCATAAAATCATATATATAAGATAATCACAAATGGTTACAAAACATATTAAGTTTGAATCCGACTTAACTAAAAAATTAAATCAAGTCATAGATAATACTACTTAATCAAATAAGTATGCATACTAAAATCCAAATTAAATAAATAACTTAAACATTAATAAAATGTTAACATAATTCAACAAAAATCATGTTATTAAATAATACATAAAAATGTCTACTAAACACTACAAAAACATGTCAAAGTCGGATTAAAGTCAACCATAAAATTTAAGTGATTAATGTTGTTAAGAAAAAATCTTAATAATAAAATCCACTTAAACCGTAACCAAATGGTAACAACCAAGAAAATGGAAATCAATTCCAACATAAACAAAGAAAAATCAACTCAAATTGTTTAAGTCAATTAATGATGAAGGACATGAACAAATCAAAGAAACCAATTCAAATTGTCCAAGTCAATTAATGATGAAAGGCACGAACAAATCAAAGAAACCAAATCAAGTTGTTTAAGTCACTTAATGACAAAAGACAAACAAATCAAATCTCAAACAAAAAAAAATCATGAACTTAAACAAAAGTTTGAATTAAGTTCAACCAAATTTTATCTCATAAGGCTATGGGGATGTGTCTTCTAGTTTTGTGTTTATGTGGATGAATGACTTTCGTTCGATATGTTATTGTGATGGTTAATCAAGGGTGTTCAAGTATTTACTCGGTGTAATTAACATCGGAATATTGTAAGTCAGGTGGGGAGAGGTCAAAATTTATTTTCAAAAAACTCAGTAAACCGCAGAAATAAAATTATGATTCAAATCATCAATGTGGTGAGTAATTCTCATATTTGACACTTAACAAATTCATGGAACCATCGATGTTCCTATAAAATAATATCTCATAGAATTAGCTCATACTTCTATAAATATCACATATTTCCATTGTAGTGAATGCTAGTCAAAAAAGGAAAAAGAATTTCCAAAAAGAATTCTTCTACTCTTTAAAAATGAGAGGTTTCAACACCAAGGCTCGCCTAGGCAATGAGGTGATAATTTACTGATGTAAAAAGGTCCAAAGCATAGTTATGCTGATAAATGTATAGAAAAAATAAAACCTAAAAATTACCAAATCGTTCAATTTAGTGGTGTCAAATATCAAGGATAAACGTACAAATGGATCTTCAGAGAACATGTAGAGTCCATGTGCTAGGCAAATAATAATGCTCAATGAGGAGGCAAAAACTACGTGGTTAATGAATGAGAGTCTGAGGTGTGAGGGTGGGAAGGGTACTTTTTAAGCTTCTATAGGTCAATTGATTTCAGAAATCATGAGTATTAGATGGACACGTTGCTTGGAACTTGTGTAGTTGAGGCACCAAATGTGACCACCTAGTCATCCGGTAGGTCTTTTTCTTTTAACTTCTAAATTTCTAATATTGCTAGAAATTTGAGCAGTCTCTGGTTGTTTCATTGCTTTTACCATGATTTATCACCATTGTCTCCTCAATCCTCATGGAAGCTGACAACAAACTTTTGCTTTTTTAGCTTTTTATTATCATTTTGATTTGCAAGTTTGGGGGTGCGAAACATTTTCCATTGGTATAGGTTATGACTTATGAGTGATCAGGGTAGAATGTCTTTGATTGGACAATTTTATTATACTTGGGACTTCTGAAGATGATTCTTGGCTTGAATTGGAATGCTCTACGTGAAAAGGGAAAAGGGAAAATTTTGACTCAGTTGGCTTTATGTCTGTCTATAGTTTTATTTCACTCCAAACACTGGTAAACCAAGTCAGATTCTGTGAAATATTGATTCTGTTTATGTATGGGAGAGATTTCATCACGAAGTCACTGGGCAGTAAACACCTTCGTATTTTTGCTTGGGCAAAGGCAGGGTTGAACGGCACATCGAACGTCTGCAAGATATTAACGTGCAATTGACTGGAAACGATGTATAAATACTGGTTTCCATTCTTTTCTTCCTATTCTTTGATTGTTATTTTAAATTGATATTTCATCCTTATCTGAGGATCTAATCATTAGTTATACATAATATTATAATAGTGTCTAAAGAATTGCATTAGGGTTTATCTTGGCAATTTTTTTAGTAGTAAAGTCATAAGATAATGTCAAGCATGCAGCTGCAATCTGAAGCTTGCTAGACCTTCCTATACTGTAGTCCTGAGTGTTTGATATCAACCAACCTTGCATTCCAAATTTTTTCTCAGTACTTTTTCTGTTATGCTGGGTAGCGTATTCAGACTAGAGCATTTCACAATGATGAGGAACAACGTAGAAGGGTTCAAACTACATCAAAAGTTCGTGGTATGACCGTACAGGAAGAGAACGTGCTATTGGACATCAGGTTGCCATCCTTCTAAGAGTTCATCTGTGGTTTCATTCCTTGGGATTTTGACTACTAAACTTAATGAGTGAATAAAAGATACCATAGCAAGATTATTGTTATGCAATTGTTGAATGCTGTCTGGATCCTTTTTGCTGTATGCCATGTTTTTTGTTTACATATTGGGAGTATGTTTCTTGATTAATGATTTATAGCACTCGTTTTAGTGGAAGTGGGAATTGTGAGATTGACTTTGAACCTTGCTCGAAGCTTGAAGACCTGAATCTGGATGTTAAAGGGAATCCTGAAGATAGTGAAGACAGCAATTTGCTTGCTGAAGTTTCATCTACAAGGTATACCATTTTGCTAACTTCGTGGTACCAAAAATCAATTTTTTTACTGGACCTCATATGTGATGACATTATTTGTTTACCAATTTATGATCACAAGATTCCCCCCTCCCCAGTTGGTTGTGGGTGGAAAAAGTAGTTGCTGATTGCACACCCTCTCGATCAAGGATGAAACACTTTTGTACCCATGGACAGCTACATGCGTTAGGATGAATCTGATTCTATCAAATCAGTTCCGATTGGATTGACATCTGATATTCATTTTCAAAATCATCCTTTTTCTTCCTATTTAGGAACTGGGGTTATGCAGACATTTTTGCGACTAGGTTGAAGGCACTATATTCTTTTGTTTTTTTATTTTTCTATATACCCCTGAAATATGTCTACTTTGAATTGATAATGCCTGTCTTTGTATTTGTCAGGGTGACATTTGATACGGATGTCAGTCGTTGAGGTCCAAGGAGTGCACAATTGAATTGCCTTCTGTTTCAAGTTCAGAAGTTTTCATCCCTATACAAACTCTTTTTTTTTGCCAAGAGAGGGAGTGTGTACAGAAAATATTCTTCATGCTTTGTAGTTAATCAAGGGGGGATACATGATTCCTACATTATTATTTTCAATAATATTTATATGTAATATGATCAATGTGTCATGTAGTGTTAAACATAGATTGTATTCACATATAATCCTGGTATGCGGCACTTACAAGATCTATTTGACATTGAATAGTAGAATTTGCATATTTTTATTTCGTGTATATATGTATGCTGTACCAAATGTTTTTTCACCCCCACCGCAAAGTTCAGCTGTGAGGACTTAAACCAACATAATACTCAGTCAGAGACCGTAATGTTGTACAAAATTTTCACCTATACTCAACTCAACTCAACTCAAGCCTTACTCGATTATTTCTTTAGATTGAGTTCTTTCTTTAGAGATATTTAAATTATGTAAATCATATTAAATTACCCTTCAAGTTAATTTAGGTCTACCACGTCTTTTTCATCTCTACTATTTTGATAATTTTAACTTCTTTAACTAGAGCTTCCGTAGGGTGCATTTAGGAACCGTTGGGAAGTCCTTCCCAGTTACTTCTAGTTCCAAGAGAAGTGATTCTTTTTTCAAAAGGACTGTTTGGTTCCGTAAGTGCATGACCTTCTGCTTCCAGCGGGAGGTGAAAGCGAGGAGGAGTTTATTTCTCCTTTGGAAACTTGAAAAACTCCTAATAACTACTTGTCGACTTGTCTCTCGCGGCAGACACCTCTTTCTCTTCCACGGAGCATCTTCAAGAGGCAGGATCTACCCTGACACCTTTAATCGGTGAAGGTAAGATTTCTTACCATCTTCAACTTTCTCTGTTTGGCCTAGGAGGCAGCGACATTAACATGGCACTTGAATTGGACGAGAGGTGTGGGGGAGAAAGTATGTTATACAGTTCATAGTGCTGGGAGAAGAAGGCTGACCGCTCTGTCTCATAGTACCTAGAGAGAGACTGCCCTCCCGGAGTTTGTTGCTGGTGCTGGTGCTGGTAGAGATGGTTGCTCAACATTGAAATGGCGTTGGGTGCTGCAGCTGTTACTGTTCTCTGCAGGGCCAACAACTGGCCGATTACGCGGCCAGCCACTGACAGTTTCTGCTTCCGTAGATGATGATTCTCATAGAACACTCATGATTCTCTGGACAATGAATTGATTCATCAACATTAGAACACCTGCTTCGATGAAATCCTTAACGGTTCTGACTAGTTAACTGCCAAAAGTTCCTTCCATTAGAGATATGGAGTGGGGCTGATAATGAGCTACATGTGGAGTCTGCCGGAAATTACACCAGGGACATCAGCTACTTGAGGTTAACAAATCACAGAAAGTCAAGCAGCATCCTTGTGAAACCTCGAAGATATAAACTCATCAATATATGTACATTGCATGACATGGTTTTTAAAATTTATTTGATTTCTGTTCATTTGGGAAAATAATTTTCTGTATCTTTGGTTAACATAAACTATTATGAAAAAAATTATGATATCCCGTAAGAGTATCAGCCAAAATACATGGTATGCAAAAAAAACAAACATAACTATGTCAAGGTTTTGGGTTCATTAAACATGTCTTTGAACTTCTCTCCATTAGAAGGTGCGAATGAGACACTCGAATACTCTTGATTAACTGTTATAACAACTCATAGAAATAGAAACATACATCCACAAAACATAAACACATTAGAGCTACAACCCCATAAACTCAATGAAATACAAGTCTAGTATGTTAAGTTTGATTTGAGTTTCATTTATGTTTTAATTAGGGTTTATATTAAGATCCACCATCTTAAGTACATATGTTCGTTAGTGGATTCTTAACATATTTAACATAGATTTAACTCTTTTAATTCAAGGTCTTAACATTAAGACATGTTTTGAAGAATCAGAGATAATTTTGATCCGAGGTCAAAATGTTATGTTTTGGATCATGTTTCTTTAATTATTATGTATTTTGATCATGTGATCTTCAATTCATCATTTTTCATTGAAGTCCTAACATCTTAGACTTAGTGAAATCTGATCATATTTCTTTTTATCTAAGTCTTATCATTAAGTACTTAGATTCATCTTGCTTTTAATTTAAGTCTAGTATCTTAGACTTAAATCAAATTTTTATGAAAAGTTGATTAACATTTTAAGTCTTGACCTTAGGTGCATTAGACTTGATTTATTATGCTTTTATTTAGGTCTTAGCATTATGTGTTTTAGACTTAACAATTTTAATGGATTTGAAATTATCATATCAAAAATCTGATTTGGGCATGCAAATTAGGTCATTCTCATGTCTAAGCACCATTTGGGCCCTAAGACCTAAGTGTGTGAGGGCTCTCATCTTAACCTTTTTAGACATCCTCTAATTCCGTAGTGTCACCAAGTGATGGGGACCCAGTCCGGTCCATTTTGGGGTTTATTTACGTTTACGTCCTTTTGGACTTCATTGTAAATATTTGAAGTTTATTTTAGTCTTTTCCTTTAATTTGGGTCCTTACGAGGACATGTATGTAAATAATCATTTAGGTTGTCTTATTTGTAATAGGCTCCTCTATTTAAGAGGGCACATTGTTGAAATGAAGAGAGAGAGTTATTGTTCAATTTTTGGAACCCTAGGGGCTGCCCCTTGTGCTGGGGCGCTGCCCCTTACTCTTCACCCCCTCCACGATGGAGGTCGTCCAGCTCCACCTCCGGTGCAGACCGGTCTCTTTGCAACCCTCCGGCGTGGGTGCCTTCTTCTTCTCCTCCGTCCAGCGGCCTCCGAGCCATTCTTGCCCCTTCCCCCTTCACCGGTTCGTTTTGCAGCCCTATCGACACCGTTCACCCCCGTCTCCGTCCGTTTCGACACCTCCGACGACGTCTCCGACGAACTCGACTGACTCCACCCCGTCCATCCCACCTTCGGCGATCCCCGGAGTACTCCCATCCCCCCCCGGACCTCCTACCAGACGGAGAAGAAGGAAGACGGAAGAGGAGGAGCCGTGTCCGCGGCTGTGTCCATGCACACGGCCCCGATTAGGGCTCCGGTGGCCTTCCCCCTCTCTTCCGGCGGCAAAGACACCGGTGGAGATGGCGGTCTGGTAGGCCGTCGACAGTCCTAGTTCCGTCGGCTCGACCTCCACCGCTTCCGCGCACCTCCGGCGCTTGGCCCTCCTCCCGCGATGGCGTCCGGCGGCAACGACGGCCCCTCCGGCCACCCTCTTCCCCTCCGGCGACGGCGACGGCGACAGTCGGCGCCGCTTCCGGCGCCTTCACCTCTCGTACGCCGCGGCCGAAGACGCGTCGGGCCTTCCGCCCAGACCGAAGCCCTCGCGAGCTCGCGAGCCCGCCGTCGAAGGCGCCTCCCGATGGGGTACGCGGCGGCCGGCGAGCCGGCCGCGTCACCCTCCTCCGCGGCCAACCGTGGAGGGCCACGACACCCCCCCGCTTAAGTCGCGGGCGAACCGGGCACCGGTTTGCCCCGCTCGCCCGGCCGGCCTGCCTTTCGCTCGAACCGGCACCAGTTCGTCCCCAGACTCGGTTCTGGGCCCGGTTCATCCTGGTTTAGGCCGGTTCAGGGCCGGTTCGGCCCGGTTTGACCCTCCAGAGACCGGTTCAGGCCTTAAACCGGCCGGTTCAGGCTGTTTGGGGCCGGTTCAGGCCGGTTCAAGCCATTTTGGGGCCGGTTCAGGCCCGTTTTGAGCAGTTCGGGCACGATTCGACATATTTTGGACCTGTTTTGACCGGTTTAATTCCGGTTTTGCTTATTTCCTGCACTTTTAGGTCTTTTGCGCCTCCCGACGGTCCGCTGCAGCGCCACGTCGCCGGTCCGTCTCGCCTCGTCCCGCATCACCAAGCTTCCTAGCTACCCATGAGCTAAGTTTTAGCAAAATTTTAGGTTTCATCTCTTTTTTTGGCATTTGGACATCTAAATCTATTTGTTCTGGACCTAAGGTCTTGTACATCTATGGCTAGTACTTAACCAGTTTCGGATATATGACTTAAAGGATTTGGACATAAGACTTTGGCATAAGACCAATCATTCATGTTCTTAGGTAGGACCTATATGCACACTACATGATCTTATACTTAAATTCAAGATTGACTCGATTATTTTGGATTCATTAAGATTAAGATTTTATCATGTTTCAATTGTGGTTTGGTATATTTAATTATATTAAATATGAAAGTTACTGTTTTGATATCTTTGAGATTATATTCTCAACATCAATTCCAGATTTAATGATTTAAGCTCATTTCCTTATGTTTGCATTCCATATTAGCTATGTGGGTTATATAAATGCTCCCTAATCACAACATGAGATAATTAACACATAAATGCCATTCAATATGATATTGAATTATATCAAAATGTGGGGAGACTTGTATAGCTATAATATCATCAAAATCATATCACAGATTCACATGAGGTAAGAATTCCCATGACCTCATGTGGGCTTGGTATATCTCGATTCTCTACTTAGATTTAATCGGTCTAACAAGATGACATGCATGGCCTCCCATTAAATCAAGTGAGAATTCTCCCAGGTAGGTTGAGCCACATATACTTTGCCTACATTGGGAATGATTGGTTATGATTGCTGCATGCCCACATCTCCGTCCAGGATCAATCCACACCAAGGACATACCTGTATGTCCGTCCAAAATATTGAGGGGGCCTAAGTTAAAAGGTTGGCCTCTTAAATATTTTTTGTACGGTTCAAATATTTAAGAGAAATATTTATTTTGTCATTTTGGACACATTCGGCTTATGTTCATTGTCATGAAATCATATCAACCTCATAAGGCCCATAACATGTCATCTTCGGCCCATATATGGCCTGTTTGTGTAATTTTTGGCCCGGATGTGGGCCCTGATGGCCTATCATCATGTCTTCTAGACCCGGATGGCCTTATCATATCTTCATCTTGGTCCTGATGGCCTACTCATTCTTTGCCTCGGTCTTCCTCCATTGCCGAACCACCATTCTCTCTCTTATGACTCATTTGAATAGGCAGTGGACTAGTTGGTTTCATGAGATGAGAGGTGCTATCATACTATGAGGGGGTTCGAATAAGACATATATGGGCCATATAGGGGACTGTTTCACAACCATTATGGGGGGGACAGTAGGTGTATGGTGCTTTTATTCAGCTATGGAGAATGGGCCGAAGAGGGGCTCTTTTGCATGGGAATAAGGGGGCTGTCATATGACCGAACGTAGAGTCATATATGGGCTGTTATAGGGATTGCTATGTGGACTAAAGAGGAAGCCGAACATAGGTGAATGGGTCTGTCTTATGACCTAAACATGAAGGTCTGATAGAGGTATGTATAGGTTGTCATGGGTTGAAGGAAGGCTCATTTTCATGGGATACAATTGTTGGATAGGGAACATAAGATGGCTGCATATGGGAGCTGCTATATGGCCATGACAAGGTGCAAATCATGGCCTTAAATGGCCTGAATATAGGCATACATGGATGGTCGAGCATAGGGCTATATATGTTTGTAATGTAGCCAAAATGAGGGGGCCGAACAGGTCTTTTATATGGTTGTCATGTTACCTAGGCATGGGGACTGAACAGGGGACTATATGGACTGTTTATATGGTCTTGGTCATTGGTATGGGAAGAAGGACTATCTGATCATCATATGGGAATGTAGAGAGAAGGAGACAGGGTCAAACATAGGCTCAAGGGGCTACATGGCTCACCTTTCCTTCCTCTTCTTCTTTTTGACTCCCTTCTTTCTGCTGATGACAGCAGGACCAGGAGCTTCGGGTGCACGGACCTGCAGGCTGCAGCAATAGTAGGCTCTTTCTTCTTATGTCGGACATTGCTCTTTTTTTCTAGCTATCCTCAGCACTGGTTTTCAACATCCGAAACTTTAACTTGTGGCCAATGGTCCTCCTTTTATAGAAGAGTTGGAAAGAAGAGCTAGTCTCAATCTTAGTTCCTTTTTCTTGCATGCAAAGGGAGCCTTGGGGGAGGAGGAAGAACTGGTCAGTCCTCGTATATTCCAGCGTATTTTGAATTCCTGTTGAGGCTCTTACATAGGTGGATGCCTCTCATTGGTTGGTGATAAGTAGAAGACTCCGTCAGGCTTGAGATGGTGGGAGGTGTGCGTCAGATCCATCCCCCCCCACATCTTGTAGAAGCATCTGATGTGATACTACTTCTCGAAGCTGTGTGGTGAAACTCATCTCGTGGTTACTGTATGGCGGCTGATGCTTAGACCTAGGATCTCTTTAAATGGCGCAAGATCCAAGGGTGTATGTTAACAATTAGATCTTACATTTTAGGATCATCAGAATAATGCTTAAATGACCATATGATGGGCCAAAATTAAGCACTAAATGGGCCTGATTTTATTTATCTTCATAGCTCATCAACATAAACATGTACATTGCATTAGAACCATGAAAAAATGACTTAATTTGCATCATCAAATCTCAGCCCTTAGATCTTACAAAAGTTGCATCAATGGTTGATATATAATTCAACTCATTAAATGGCCCGGTCAAATTACTCTCCGATTGCTTCATATGGGTTCTGACATTATCCTGGCCTATTCAGATTATTCATTTGATCATCATATGCCCATTGAGTTCTTCATTCAATTGTGTTTTGAAAACTTTGGAGAAGGTCAAAATCTTTCAAACAACATATCATCTGGATTTCCTGATGTCATCTTGACCCAAGAAGCATAAAATATGAAATTTTGATATTTTGGGTTTATTTGTTGTCATCTATGACCCAATAAATTTGTGACATGATATTTTTTTCATCTGAGCCCACTTTCTGTTGGCTGTGACCTCATAAATATGAATTAAGCCATTAAGCCATCTGAGCCCACTTTGCATTATTTGTGACCCAATTAGTATCAAATATACTAAATTTGCCATTCTAGCTCACTTTATGTCATTTGTGACCCGTTAACATGAAATATAGTCAATATGGCCCCTGGGCCCATCTTCTGACATATGGACCCAATAAATATGAAACATGATAGTTTTGCCACTTTAGCCCATTTTATGTCACTTGTGGCCTGATAAGCATATCTTATAGTGCATTTTGTATCTTTCATTGATCATGTTGGGCCCATTAGGCATATTGGGCCTTATCATTGGCGAATCAGGTCCATTAAGGGACTATCTTAATGCCACTTCCATTTAATTACCCTTAGATGCATCATTGTTCAAATAACATCAAAGTCCTTTTCCAATTAGGATTTGGAGAGAGGGGCGGTTCCCATTTTAAACATAAAGTGGTATCCGGATCTTATTAAGGACAAATTATGGACAGGATCCATCACTTAACTGTCTTTGATCTCATCCAGTGGATTTTGTGCTCATCATTGTTCCATGATCATCTCATCATAACCATTTATTACTTAAGTGGGATGCAGATACTATTAAGGACCCAATAAGCATAAGATCCATAACTTAAGTAAAAAGCACATCTTGACTATTGATTTTTGTGCCCTCATCATCATCATTCTATCATCTTCTTCACTTAATTATGATCAATCATGATCAAGTAGGATTCAATACCTCATTAAGGATCCAATAACTTAAAATGATTGGATGTTCTAACCATTAGATCATGTGCCAAACTTTTGAGAATCTTTTCTTATTATTTAAATAAACATCAAATCCCACAAGAAGATAATGGCAGTATCTTCTTGGGCTTGATCTATGATCAGGTCTTCCTTTGACCTTAAGTCAAGTTCAGGGGTTGATTGACCTATTTGGCCTTGTTCTTTGAAGTTTTCTGTGCGAGAACTCCCAGTGGTCCCCCTCTTTATCTTCTCCCTCTCTTCCTACTGCAGTGGCTGCCATCAGGTTCCATCCATCAGGGCCTTGTTCCTACTGCTCTGGGAAGGAGTTGACCCTCTCCCAAGGGTGAATTGTAAAGGGGATATCCCTTTTCTGGTCCGGTCCCTCATCAAGACCAAGATGTGCGAACTTTTTCTTATCCTTTTTCCCTCCCTTAGCCGTGGGAGTATCCATCTGATATCAGACCTTTCAGGCTCTATTCTTGCCCTCCGAGGGGCCTGCCTACTCATTTGTTGGTGTTGAACCAAGGAGGATACTGCCTCTTACTGTTTTGATTGTCCTGCTGGGCCTGGTGCTTCTCTTTTTGCATCCAAATTGCTACCTGCAAACCATCAATTGAATCTATATTGGAGAGGAGACAACTTTTAGCCATTCGGAGCATCTTTCGGACCTGTCAGGCTTGCCATCTTCATCCCTGGGTTTCAACATCTTGCCTCATCCAGATGGCAACACATGTATGATTTTTATTGCTCTTTTGCTTTGTTTGCAATGGTGCTTGAATGTGTAATTGAACCTCAGACATGATTAAAACTGAAGTGTTTGTCTTCTCAAGTTCTGAACATATGTCAGTTATAATCGGTTGATTCGGTTCTTCAATTATATATATATGTCATGATATATTAGATACATAGTTGACCATCTATGATGTTAAGATGAAGGGGGGGGGGAGGAGGCTTATCCTCTTAACCTTAAACATGTTTTGGGCATATCAAGCATACATACTTCCCTTTTCGCCTTCAATCTTTCCATTGGTAGCAGTAGGTACATCCTATCCCTCTATCTTGATTCCACGACAGATTAATGTCTAATTAAGCATTTATTGGATCCAACATTGAAGAAGCCATATCTCTTTTGAATTCTGAACATGTCCTGGACATGTTAGGCATTGCTTTTCATGTTCTCTGAGGAGATGATCTTCATCATATATAGATCCTAACATATATCCCAGATTTGACAGCCTTCAGCATATTGAGCCACTGGGTTAGGCATATGATGCGGGATGAACCGACTAAAATGAACTAAACAGACCGAAAATGACTTAAACAACCTAAAACAAACCCAAAATAAGGCAGACTGGGCTCAAACCGGTCAAAAAGGGCCCGAACCGGTCAAAAATGGCCTGAACCGGCTGGTTTAAGGCCTGAACCGGCCTTGAACCGACCTAAACCAGGCTGAACCGGCCAAAACCCGGTCTGGACCGGCCTGGGAGGTGAACCAGAGCTGGCTCGAGCGAATCGGCGGGCCGGTCGGGCGAGCGGGTTGAACCGGTGCCGGTTCGCCCGTGACTTAAGCGAGAGGGGGGGGTTGTGGCCTCCTGTGGTTGGCCGCGGGGAGGCGGGAGACGCGGCCGGCTTGCCGACTGCCGCGTACCCCCATCTGGGGGGGGTGTTGTCGTCGACGCCTCGCGCGGGTGAGGGTTTCCGGAAGGCTTCTTCGCGTTGGCTTGTCCGCGGCGGTGGAGGCGGCGGCGGAGGAGCTGGCAGAGGCCGCCATCGCCAGAGCCATCGCCGGAGGGGGGGGCGCGGAGGTGCCCAATAGAGCTTGAGGATGCCGTCGCGGGAGGAGCACCGGGAGGCACAGTGGACACCGCAGAGTGTCCCGTGGAGAGGGAAGCTCTGGCGCAACTGATCGAAAACACTGCACAGGGGAGGGGAAGAGGTAGATCCGGGGATCGCCGGATCCTCTTCCTCCCAATGCTCCTTCTTCTTCTTTTTCTTCCCTCATCGTCCTTCGTCGGTTGTGACGCCGACTCCCATTGGACGAGCGACAAGGAAGGCCGCCAAAGCGAGTGTTCCGGAGGATGAAGAATTGATGCTGGATTTGTCCATCGTCGATGCAGAACCATGAAGGAGAAGTAGATGGGAACGGCGCGGAGGCCGGAGAGTGAGGAGGAGGAAGGAGACGGCGACCTCGCCGGCTCCAGAAGGTGGAAATGAGAAGGCTTGCAGCCGATCGGATGGGGGAGGGAGGGGGAAGACGCCAGCCACTTGCCGGGGTTGGAGGAGAAGAAATTGCGCTCATCGCCGGGGTTGGAAGGAGAACGGGGGCCGCAACCCCCTGCGCCGGAGAACAATGCCCTAAGGGCCTTCCAAAAATTCTTTCAATGATCACTGCTGAACTATGTACATCGGTTCTCCTCTTATAGAGAGAGGAGACTTTTAATTAAAAAAAGACCACCTAACACTTCTATTTACAAACGTGTCCTCACAAGGACCCAAACAAAAGAGATCTAAAATAACCCAAAAGTTGTCCCCATCAGCATACCTACCATCTTGGATCCCAGTTGAGATATCCACCATTCCACCTTCATTGCCATCTATTGTGCTCATCATGTGTATATATATAGATAGTCTTGCATTAACCATGTTCGGACCTTCATAGGTGCATAACAACCCTTCCACAGGCTATGATCATGTATCAATTGGTGATGCATGTGTGTCAATCGGCCATATCTAAACATCTAAATAGCCATTGGAATCATGAGGGAGACAAACTCATTGTTTTGCTTGCATAGGATTTAGAATAGTGCCAAAACTATAAGCATCAATGTAGAGAACCATATTTTGATGCTAAAGTGTTAGCATCCGTGTGTTATAGTCACTGGTATTCCAATCATGCATACACGACATCCTATAGGCTGAAAGCATATAAATCCAGATTCATTTAGAATCTGGATTCATATAGGATCACATATCCTTGCATGAAAATCTTAAGTGCCAACAACCCTCTTGAACAGGGTGTGGCACCAGAGAGAAGATTTTCCTGGTAAAGGGAGTGCCTGAAGTTATGCAGCACGCCTTATGGCGTCGTGTCGACAGCCATGACCACTGCCTGTCAGGAGCAGCTTGAGGTGTTCAAATCCCATTTGCCCAATCTGGTTCCTGATGTTCCATCTAATACTCGTCTCCAAAGTCCAATCGCACGTGGAAGGATGGCTTTCCCAACCTAACATGGTCCGCATAAAGTTTCCTCTTCATTTTGATGAATAATTTCTATGCAAACAGATGATAGCAGAAAGTGGTTTGTATCTCTCTTTGTTGCTATACACTCCCTTTTTTAATTATCTTTTAGTTGGCATGATGCTTTTTCTGTCTTCTCTTCCTTTTGCTTTATGATTTAACGTATGCTTTCATTAGAGACTTGTGTTGTTCGATTGGTATCAACCCATCTCTGTCCCTCAGATATAGGTGGATTTAGTCAGTTTGTTTCATTGTGTTAATTAACCTCTAAATTCATCTTTTATATCTTAATAATTTTTTTTAAAAATAAATTGGATGCTTCAATTTTTTATTTTTCAGATGTAATACTTTATAGAGAATACAAATAACATGCATAAGTATATTAAGTACTTTATTTTACCAGACTAAGAGATTGTACATATACATATTGTTGTAATTCACTTCTCACATGAAATACATTTTTTATTATTAGATAATTTTTTTATGATAAAATAGTATCAAACAACTTTGACTTTTATGATATAAAGTACTTTTTTTGTGACAAGAAGGTACTTCACAAGGAAGTACTTCTCTCCTGTTCCCAAATGGACCATTGGATCTACATTTAATATGTCGAAACCATCTCAATTTCTTTTCCTTGTTTGTCTACAATTGTTGTTTCTCACATTTTTTTAGTATATTCATTACATATTTTATTTGACCTATTATGACTGCACATGCATTTTAATATTCTCATTTCACCAATGCTTATTTTGAAAGAATGTTTTTCTTTTATTGTCTAATATTCACTATCATGCAACATTACATGTCTTATAATTGTACGATAAAATTTATCTTTAAACTTTAGTGAAACTGTATAATCATGTAGAGCTTCTATTGTCAATCTCCATTTCATCCATAACATCATTATCACATTTTCCGTCTTTTTGAATAATTGAACCAAGATATTAAAATCGAGTAGTATGAAATAATATTATTCTATTCAAAGTAACTCTCTCATCTTCTCTTTGATTTTCATTAAATTTAAAATACATATATTATATTGTAGTTCGTATCTTGAAACCCTTGACACTGTAAAACGTTTCTCTATAGTTCTAACTTCTTACTTGTGGACAAATTGAAAGAGGGGACATTAAGGTGATTTGGTCATATTAAACATAATCTCTGGAGGCTTTAGTTAGAAAAGTAGAAAATATTAAACTAATAGAAACAAAATTGGACGCCGTCGACCTAAGTAGGAGTATAAATGAATATGATTTGAATAATTTGAATATCTCCGAAGAAGAAACTCATAATTGAATGAGTGAAAAAAGAGAATTTATATGTCCGACCCTAAATAATTTTAGGTTAATGCTTGAGTTGAGTTGAGTATGCACAAACTGAGTTAATTACTTCTTTTTCTATAGTTACTCTTTTCACTAGCACTATTGTAATTTTTTATATTTTATTAACAATGATATCTATTCCATTTCTTTTATTGTATATCATATTTTATAACTTGTATTTCTTACTTTACATTTCTTCCTTTTTTATAGAACTCTTGCTTATTGAGCTCCACATACACTTGTTATATTTTTCACTATATCCGGGCTTTGATGTAACATGACGTAAGTAAAGAATGTCTTAAGAATTTATATCATGAGATGTGACGATAGTTTTACGTTAGTTGTCAACTACCACAACTTAGACTAGGGACTACAACACGCAAGTAAACTTGTGCTCAGGTGGAGGTTGAAAAAGAAGGCTTTAAGGCTCATCTGATCCTCTTACAGAGCATTGACTGTTGTGAAGGACTTCATTGTGTATATCACATTTTCTGTTTGCCTATAAAACCAAATTCTGTCTATGGTAACCTGCCCCCTTACCCCTTACAAAAGTTTAGTCATTGAATGAGATTTTTTTGAAAGTTAGATCAAAATTTGTTTGATGTAAAAATCAAACCAACTGAAAATGTTCTCAGTTGATCACCAAGCTGCCATTTTCCAAAATGGCTGCACAACCCTTATTATATCAACTAAAATGAAATATGCTTTGTTAAATGAATATCATACAAAATAAACTTAGAAAATTTAATTGTTGGTTTTATTATTTAAAAAGTATTCAATTATCTAATTGCACGACCCTTACATATTTTTGATGTTTACATTAAGATTATAGTTTGAAGTTGTTTGAAGATTATTTATGGACTAATGCTTATCACTTTGTGCAAGTAACCAATAATGTTCATTCCATGGGAGATATCCAATTGCAGAAAACATTCTTTAAATTTTAATATTTTCAGAGACAAGCGAGTGATACTAAGCGTATGCTGCTGTGATTTTTTTAGAGAACAACTTGATCTCTTACAAATTTTTTGGATGCATGAATCTTTGCTGCATGTCGAATGTCTTGCTGTAATCACTTGCAGTTGAATAAATTGCAATGAATTTGTCCGCATCCTCATAAAATTATCGAGAGATGTGGTAACTTAAATTTGTTTCATTTTATGCCTTCTTGACCTTGATATTATTACACTTGGCTTAATTGTTTTTTTCTGTAATCTTGTCTTTCTCTTTCCACTTCTTACACTTAGATTGAGGTGGTTACCTATGACAGGTTGTCTTCATTTTACAGGCAAAATCTTTCAAAAATTCATTTGCATGAAATAATATTTTCTACTATTGACAGGCCAAAGCTTCTTTGCCAGGTATTTTCTGGAGCACATACCGTTATTCATTTTTGTGCAGAGAATCAGCCAATTTGTGTTCATTTGATCTTGTGTTGCCCATAAGCCAGTAGTGTGTGGAGACCACATTTTTTCTCACACATCATAGAATCATTCAAAAAGTATATAAACATATTGGAATATCCAGGTTATGATGTGGTGTTTATAAAAATATATTTGGAGTTGAGTCATTTTCTCACAGAATTAGTGTTAATTTAGTGTTAATTATATTAAGCAATTGCTTGAATATTCTTAATTAGCCACGATAACAACATATTGGCATGAAGGCATTCATACACATAAGAAATAAAATAATTGACATAGAGCATAGAGGAATTAGGAGACTGTGAAACCTTGAACATATCAAAAACAAATATAAACATAATCTTTGCATTGCATGGGATGACTTGAAAATTCATTTGATTTCTATTCATTTTGGGAAAAGAATTTTCATTATCTTTGTTGACATATACTAATGAAAAATATGTGGTCTCTCATAAGAGTATTAGCTAAAATTCTTGATATATGTAAAAATATCATTTGGAACGTAAGAGTATTAACTAAAATACTGGTAACGTATACTAATGAAAATATGTGGTTTCTCGTAAGAGTATTAACTAAAATATATGATATACGTGAAAATATAAACATGTCGAGATTTGGGGTTCATATAAATATCCTTGATCTTTTCTCTATTGGAGGTTGCAAATTTTCGATGTTAATTACATCGAGACACTTGAAAACCCTTGATTAATCGTTGTAGCAACTCATAGAAATGGAAACATACATCCACAAAATATAAACACACGTGGGAGCCATAACCTTATAAACTCATTAAAATACAAACTTTGTGTATTAAGTTTGATTTGTGTTTCATTTATGTTTTAATGAGAGTGTATTTTAAGATTCCAATATTTTTAAGAATATGTTCCTTAGTGGATTCTTAACATATTTGTCACGTTTGATATGGATTTGACTTTTTTAATTCAAGGTCTTATCCTTAAGATATGTTTTGAATTGTCAAGAGTTAATTTGGATTTGCGGTTAAAAAGACTTGTTTCAGATCAAATTTCATTAAGCATTATGTATTTTGATCATGTGATCTTTATTCCAATTCCATTTTTACAGTCACCATTAGGGGGGGTGAGGATTCCTCCCACCCTAAACGGTCACCCAGAGAGGTGACTGTCACCCCTTTTGGTGATGGTAAACAATTACCCCAAGGGGGGAGTGAGGAGTCAGGGGGAGTTGGAGTGAGGGATTAAGGGGGGGGATGAGGGCAATTGTCTTCTATATCTTTTTTTCTTATGATCTATTTTTTGTGCAGGAAAATGCTCAACATAAGGACATTAGATGACAACATGAACAGATGTTTGATGTGGACAAGAAGCTAGTTAAATGTAAATAGTGTAGGAATGAGATAAATGGAGGTGCTTATCGTCTTAAACAGCACATATGTGGGGCGGATGGAAATATGAAGAAATGTGACAAGGTACCAGTGGAGCTTAGAGAATAAATGAGCACATACTTAACCGGTCGGGCATCACAAAGGGAGATCCGAATTGAGAAAAAAACAAGAATTACACGATGAGTTGCTCGGGCAGTGAGACATAAGTTTCATAGAAGTAAGAAAAATGGAAAGTCAACTACTGATGTTGAGATGTCTTCTTCAAGTTTCGATGATGAAGATGTACATATGAGAAGAGATATACATGTAAGGTTCAGACCCG
Source organism: Cryptocoryne crispatula var. balansae (assembly GCA_036172225.1). Classification (NCBI taxonomy): domain Eukaryota; kingdom Viridiplantae; phylum Streptophyta; class Magnoliopsida; order Alismatales; family Araceae; genus Cryptocoryne; species Cryptocoryne crispatula. The sequence goes on from CM069931.1 coordinate 4,989,616, forward strand.
CAAAGATGAGGAGTAGAAAGGGGGGGGGCAAGAGGATCTATTATTAGACATTTAAATGTGGATTTGTCCACTCGCCCTACACCTTAGGTGGACCGGGAGAGTGAGTTTTGTTGGTCGTAGTTAGTTCGACCACCGACGGACACTGCTATGTATAGACCGAGGCCAAAGAGATATCGAACAAGTCTTAAAAGAAGTTAAGAATTTAATAGGGGGTTGCAAAGAAGGCCATGAAGCACGTGTAAATGGATTTTGTATTCAGGTATATCATTTTATGTTATTGAAATTTGAAGTGTGTTAACAACATTATTTTGACTTAATGTAGGTACTCTTGCACATACGGCCAAGAATCCATATTTCCAAAAAATAATTGATATTATTGGAGAGGCTGGATCAAGATTAAAAGTTTCGACTTTGAAATATATCTATGAGAGTGGGTTGGACTTAGAGGTCGATGAGTTGACCAAATGGATGGATGAGTTCAGAACAATATGAAAGGAGTTGGGTTGCATTGTAATATGTGATTGATGGATCAGAATCACCAAGATAAGTATGATAAACTTTCTCATTTATTATTTTAAGGGCACTCGCTTTTTGAAATTTGTTGATGCATCTAGTCAAATAAAGAATGTAGATTATTTATTTGGTCTCATGAATGATGTTGTCGAGGATAGGTGAAGACAATTGTTGGCACCTAAAAAATGTCACGACACCCAATCTAGGCAAGTGTTAGGCAAGAGCACGTCATAGAAGATGATTTGGAGAAGCGGGACCCACTTTGTCCCACATTCGAGTTTGATGGTCCGGATGGACCCATTAAGTCTTATTGGATCCAATCGAATGAAAGACGGCCCAATAATGAATTGGTGCCAACATTGGGACCTCCCAACTTAATATTGAACAATGTCGGAGTCAGATTAGCAATTTGACTCATATTCGACAAATTACGGGCACAATATTGAGAGCTGACTTTCGAATGACCTTATCGGGGGATATTGAGATTGAAAGACAAACAAATGGGCCCACAAACCAATACTAGTGGAGACCTCCGCAACGGTGTCTCAAACATCAGAAACTAGGTTTAGGAGTCAAAGTGACCTTTTGCTCTTATTGGGCCGAGCAACTTAAGGGTGTGCCAATAACAAAGTGACATTGACATAATGTCTGCCCAACTGAAAGAACGTCAGAGTAGGATTGAAAATCCGACCCACATTTGGCAACTTAAGGGCGAAACAGTAAAAACAGACTTGCGCACCTCCTTAGCAAGGCTTAATGCGCCTAGGGGTCCAGCCACACCAAAGAGAGAAGAAGAAAGAAGGAGAAGAATAGAAAGGGTAAACCTCATCGTTAAATCATGCAGCCCGTCTAGTAGGGATGTCAATGGTTACCGATTATCCGATTATCCGACCCGTTCGTTAGTTAACGAACAACAAGTGGATAGTTTAAATTTTCCGAATAAGTTATCCACGTTCGTTTACCGATTAACCGTTATCTTAGCGGATGCGGTCATGGATACACCATAAACCGAACCCGAAAACCGTTATCCGCATTTGCTAACTAGTACATAATACGATATAACTCACAATTTATGACATCTAAGTATATATGACCCATCTAGAAAATCTTATTGTTCTTAACTCACCGGTTCATCCTCCTCCTTGAGATCTTAACATTGGATAAGCCTTGTCTTGACGTCTAACAGTGATGTTTTCATCCTCTTCTGCTTCTTGATGGTGCAATCCACGTACGCACTTTTGCTATAAATCGACTACCTCATATTTTATGTTGGACATGTATTATTTTGGATATGTAATTAAGATTTTTTTCTATCTCATATTTTGTGTTGCACATCTAATTATTTACTACAGACTCAAAAATTAATTTTACTATGGACTTGTAAATTATTTTTCTATATCTCATGTTTTGTTGTAGATATATAATTAGGAATTTTCTTTTTGTTCATTGCTATAAATAGATACTTTTAATCGTAATATATATACTTTTATTCGACCCGTATCCGACCCGTTGACATCCCTACCTTCTAGCTCTCCCATCTTCTCTCTTTCTTCCTTCCTCCCATGGCCAATACCCCTCTACAGCAGCCCCTTTCGACCCTCACCTGCCCCCCCTCGACAGGACTTGTCCCACCTTTAAAAATTCCTTGCAGCAGTCCCTTCTAGCCCCTTGTTCAGTTTTCCTTTTAGCCAAATCTGCGGCACCCCTACAGCAACCCCTTCAGCCCCACTGTAGACCACCTGCAGTCCCTTGCTGGACCCTATTTCTGACAGTCCCCTTAGGCGGGCCCAAATCCCCCTTGTTCAAACCATCTGCAGCCTCCTTCAGATTCCACTGCGGCACTTGCCCTTAAACCCCTGTCCGGCCCACTGCAGCCCTTTCACTGGATCCACTGCAGACCCCTTAATGGTCTGGTCACAGTCTCTCCCAAAACAGTCCCACAACTGACTCCCTACAGGTCCTACACAACCCCCTTTTCACCTCCCCTTAGAGTTTAAAGGTGAGGGCAATGCTTGGGAATTCTTGGAATCTGCCGAACAGGCCAAGCATCACCCTGGCGAGCCCTCAACCCCTACCCAAAATAAATTCACTGCAGAACTGCCACCTACTGCAGCCCATAAACAGATCCCCTGTTCGGCCTGTATTTTAGTCCCTTGACAGACCCGGTTAGACCCCTGTACAGTCCCCCTACATGGACCCAAAACAGATTCTGTCCGGTCTGCAAACAGTCCTGAAACAGTGCCTATTTGGGACCCTCAATTTCCTTCCCAAAACATGCGGTAGAAGGTGAAGATCGGGGCATTTGGACCCACAAGATGCAAAGTAGACCAACCGGGCTCTAGAAAACTTGAAGGCCGGCCAACCGGACTGATGATACATGAACCAGCCCAATGAACTTTGAATAGAAAAGGATAAACATAATAAAAAGTCAAAACACGAAATGAAAATTAAATTAAGGGGTTAACCCATTGCTTGAGCGCTCCATCTTGGACACTACTTTGGGCCATCCCCGGTTCGTTGATCCGGACGTGGGCATAGGTCAGCTCCCGTTGTCGACGCATTCTTCCCCCGGTGTGACAAGTCAAAAGACTTAGTCATATTAGAGGTAAATCTCATTCGATAAAAAATGGGTCGGTCAGGTCATCTTAATGCCGATTTTTTCTTTCAATCTTATGAAATTATACCCGGCGGAAGGAATTTCATCATCACACCCAGCCAGGTCCGACTCTATTAATCATGACAACATCTTCATGTGCCAACCAATGTATTTTGTTCCGACATGCATTCAAGAATAAAGAAGTTCAAATGTTGATGCAATGTTCAAGTCCAGGCAATTGATGCTAACCTTGTATAGACTATAGACCGGATGGGATGCACACCCAAAATAAATAAATGAGATAAAACAAACTCAAAATACATTTCATTAAATCTGAAAATACACAAAATGAGATAATTAACAATATGAAAATTTATTTAAAATACATTTAATCCAATGAAACTAAATCCTTAATCAAGTGACAATTAAATAACTTCAATGAAAATCAAATAAACTACCTTCGAAGCACTTAAAAGGCACCGAAACCAATTTCAAACTAACAAAAATTAAAATGTATTCAAAACATTTAAAACACATTTAAAATTCTCAATTCAAACTAAAAAAATACTCACTAACATAAACCGACATAAAAAATACAAACCAACGTAAAAAAGAGATAATTAAAATATCTTATTCAACACATGTCACTCAACTGGATTAAATCTTAAAACATTTAATTCACTAAATTAATTCAAAATAAAAAAAAGAATAATTCTAACAAATATAAAACAAATCAAACTAACAACAAAAAGAAACAAAATAAACAACATGAATATGAAATTTGAATCAACCCAAAATCAATTAAAACCAACATCAAACAAACTTAATTCAATTTATTTGTATCTCATTGGGCTTACAAAGTTACGACCCTCGATGCTTATTGTCTTTACGTGGATGTGCACTCTATTAAATAGGATGCTATGGTGGTTAATCATGGGTCTTCAAGCAATTGCACGATGTAATTAATGTCGGATATTCACAACTATCCGACAGAGATGGGTCAAAATAAACTTTTCACAGAATCTGAACATTGGTTCTATATTTTTACAAGTATTGTTGGACTATTTAATACATTTATAGATTATCACCTATTTTTTCTTAGTAGTCCAAAGAAGATATGTAAAACTCTAAAACGAAGTTCTCACAACAATTGTTATGGACAATGAAGCTTCTTATAAGGCTGCAAGGAAAAAGGTGACGGAGGTTAGACCACACTTGTTTTGAGTGCCCTGTGCTTCATATTCGATTGATTTGATGTTGGTGGACATTGGTAAGAAGGCTTTTGTTAGAACCTTGGGAAGGTTATATGAGGCATGTTGCAAGTGATACAACGTTTTACTAGGACTCCATATGACAAAACAAATGCTGAAATTGAAGTACATCAGTACATGATTGCTTAATGATACATGAAAAATTAAGTTTTGAAGACTAATATCACTAATTGATATTTTATATCGTATTTCGAATGACATCATATAGATATAAAATTGAAGTATATGGAAATCCTAATCTACGATATTGATATGACAAAGTTTCTCTGGTATGTTTGTGTTGAAACCTCGATTTTTCCCCTCATCGGAATTCTCTTTTTTAGAAAATTCTTTTGCTTTAGGCTGGCATTGACTACTATGAAAATATGTGGCATTCATAGGAGTATTGGCTAATTTAATGTGGTATTATTTTATAGGAACACCGATGGTTCCACAGATTTGCTAAGTGTTGACATGGGTATCACCCACCACTTAGATGATCTGAACCACAATTTAATTTAAGAGGTTTTATGAGTTCTTTGAAAATAAAATTTGACCTCTCTCCACCGGACTTGCGATATTCCGGTGTTAATTACATCGAGCGAACACCCGAACACCCTTGATTGACCGTCACAACAACATATTGAACGGAAGTCATTCATCCACATAAACACAAAGCTGGAAGACATCCCCATGGCCTTATAAGATGGAATTTGGTTGAACTTATTTCAAACTTTCAAGTTTGGGTTCATTGATTTTCTCCTTGGTTTAAGATTTGATTTGAATTGTTTTGTTTATGTCTTTGGTCATTTGTTGACTTAGACAATTTTGAGTTAATCTCCTTTTTTTGTTTGCTAGAATTGATTTCCATTTTTTTGTGTGTTTGTTAGCCGTTTTTGCTTGATTTAAGTGAATTTCTTAGTATTATTCAGATTTGTTCTTAATAATATTGATCACTTTAAATTTTCATGGTTTATTTTAATCTAACATAACTTGTTTTTGTAGTCATTGGTTGACATTTTTTATGCATTATTTAATGACATAATTTTTGGTTGGATTATGTTAATATTTTATTAATTTTTTGATCATTTATTTGATTTGAATTTGGTTATGCATACTTATTTAATTAAGTAGCATTATCCATTTGGTTGATTTAATTTTTCATAGTTATGTCGGATTCAAACTTAACATGTTTTGTAATCATTTGTGGTCATTTTTTATGTATGATTTTATGGCATGAATTTGATTTGATTATGATGGCATTTTTGTTAATAAATAAGTAATTATTTAATTTAATTTAATCAAATTTACTTATTTGATTTAATCAGATTTAATTATTTGATTTGATTTAATCAAATTTAATTATTTGATCAAGTTTGGAAATTATTTATTTATTTAGTTTATTCCAATCTTTTAGAGTCCATGGGGATTTGATGTCACTTTTGGAGTAACATAATACATCAATCGAACTTGAATTTCATTTCATGTCGATCTGAGTACATGGAAGTACAACAAATGAGAAGGCATTCAAGCCTTTCTTCTCAATACATGTCATAACTTGTGTTCGGTTTGACTGGTATTTCGGTTTTACCGATCTGGGTTTTCATTTATAATTCATGTTCGGTTTGATCGGCATTTCGGTTTTACCGATTTGGGTTTTCATTTAGAATTCTCGTTCGGTTTGACCGATTTGGGTTTTCATTTAAAATTCCTATTCGGTTCGACCGGCATTTCGGCTTTACCGACTTGGGTTTTCATTTAGAATTCCCGTTCGGTTCGACCGGCATTTCGATTTGACCGACTTGAGTTTTCTATTTGAATTCCCGTTCGGTTTGACCGTCATTTCGGCTTTACTGATTTGGGTTTTCTATTTGAATTCCCGTTCGGTTTGATCGGCATTTCGCTTTGACCGATTTGTGTTTTCTATTTGAATTCCCGTTCGGTTTGACCGGCATTTCGGTTTGACCGACTTGAGTTTTCTATTTGAATTCCCGTTCGGTTTGACCAGCCTTTCGCTTTGACCGACTTGGGTTTTCTATTTGAATTTCCGTTCGGTTTGACCGGCATTTCGGTTCGACCGACTTGGGTTTTCTATTTTTATCCAAAATAGTAAACTATTTTGGGCCCCTTTTAATGGAAAGGTAGCACAAAACCACTTAATTTTGGCAGCATTTCGGCTAGACCGGAGTTGGGTTGGCTTTTTTCTATCCAAAATAGTTCACTATTTTGGGCCCCTTTTTATGGAAAGGTAGCGCAAAATCAGCTCATTTTTATGGAAAGATAGCACAAAACCAAGGTATTTCTTACCTTCTAAGGAGTGAGAATGTGGAGTTTCTCTCTCTTCCCAACTCTCTCTTTCTCACCAAATGGCAACCCATGTACGTGCAGCACTTCAAGCCCATTTATAGAGGATTTTCACGGGTATTTTGGTCACTTGGCAGGCCCCCACTAAGTCCATTTTCGTGAGAGTGGGGGGGTGACCGGAATGGGTTGGAGTTACCCCTCCATTTCTCTTTTTTTTTCTTCTTTCCCGGTCACTGTTTGACCAAAGTCAAACCGGGGGGTAAGTTCACCCCCCGGTGTTGGCCCGGTCTTTGACCGGGTCTCTCCCCGCGGCCGCCCGCGCGTGGGCGACGACCGCCCACTCGGGCGGTCCTTTTTTTTATTCTCTTTTTTTTGTTGATCGCGGTTTGACTGCGAACCACCCCCCCTCGACCCTCTCTCCCCGGTTCTCTCTCACGATGGGAGACACCCGCAAGGGCTTTGTTGCGGCGAGCTCCGGCGATGGCGACAGCGACGGCGGGCTCCGGCAATGGCGACGACGACGACGGGCTCCGGCAATGGCGACGACGACGACGGCTGTGGGAGGAGCTCCTCCCCATCGGCACGGCACCCGCGAGGGTTCCCTCGCGGTGCTCCTTCTGACGGCGATGGTGGCGGCAACTGCGGCTGGTGAAGGCGGCGGCGACGGCTCCTCCCCCTCTTTCTTTTCTCCAGCGCACAGGGCGGTGCTTCCGCCCTTGCTTCTTCTTCCCAGCAACCGTAGCGGCGGCGATAGCAGCCTCTCCTGCTCCCGATGGGTTCGACAGATGCGTAGGAGGGCAATGAAGACAACGTCGGTGGCCTTAGGCCCTTCGATCAGCAGCGATAGGGAGCTTTTGCTCCTCCTTTGGCTTCTCCCTCCTTGTTCCATTTCTTCTTCTTCTTCTCTTAATGCTTGAGAGATTTTTTGGTCCGGCAGTTTGATAACATTTGAGTTATGTTAACTATTTCTTAATGTAATTACACATTGAGTTTACTATCTGTCTTTTTTATAGTTGAGTGGTTGATTCAAGTATTCAACATAAGTGGATGAAATCCACAAACTGCTATTGTTATACAAGTGTTGAGTCAGAGCACTAGTTTATTCCAGTGTGAGAGGAATTGAAGCACTTTCAACTTGATATTAAAAAAAAAGAAATAAGTTGAAGAGTGAGAGATTAGACAAACTAGTATTTTGCTATTATGACATGCAACTAAGAATGAAGAACATTAAGGATCGCAAAAAGGTTTATGAGGAGAGATTTGCAGGTGGTTCTTATAGGCATAGATACAATGAAAATGGTTAGGGTCTATTGCAAGAGAATGTTGACTTGAAATATCTCTTCCAAAAAGAACATTCACTTTCAACTTGAATGGGTGACAAAAATGCCTCTTTAGCTTCAGAATTTGAGTCCAACGATCGAGCGTGGACCTAAGGAGAGCTTGACAGTGTAGTAGGTGAGGATGAAGATACACAAATGCAAGAACAAGAAGGTACTTAAGTTCCTTGTACAACATCATTCCAATAAAACTCACCTCACACCATGGCTATAGAGCCAACTCTAGGTCTTTCTATTGCCCATAAGAGCACACAGACGAAATAAAGATTTGGAGGATTCAAATCCTTGAAGATATACTAATGTAGCATTGGATAGGGTACGCAAGGAGAAGAAGTAGACAAGAGGAGGAAAGTAGTTATTAATTGAGCATCTGTAAGTCTTGATGATAGTGCACAAGCACCCTCCTCGAATATTGAGGAGGAAGAGTTCATTTCACTTACATAACAACAAAATTGAGGTGATTTTGGTACAGGTGGAGGAGGAGAAAAAGGTGGTTCAAGATCCAATAGTGCACATATGAGTGGAGTAGAATTTGATGATTTGGGTCACTGGCTCACTGCCAACATTTGAGTGAAAGAAGTCAATGATGGAATCACATGGGCTTCTTTAATGAGCACGTGGCTACAAATTACCCATGACCCGCTTCAAACTATGAGCCATGTTATCCATCCTCATTTTTACGTCCAGCACCAAGACAATGTATATGATTTTAGTTAGTTGGCCAAGTCGTTATTTCATATGGGTACGGGTGAATCATGACCGACCAATCTCAGGAAAATCAAGATAATGAAAACTATGAGGGCCAATACCACAAATAGTGGTGATAAGAAGATAGAATGTTTTTTTTCATATGAATTGTATAATTTTTTATACTTATTGGAATTCATATTGATGATGTTTTATATCAACATATTGTGATATGTCAGAGAATAATAGTCACAAAAATGTGTGTTACATGTTATTTTTAATTTTTTAAAATTTTTTCTAGGTGCTCTCATTTTTTTGGGATTTATCATGATTTTTATGATTTTTTAAAAAATTACCTATCCGGATTGATTCCGAATCAAATTGGGATCGAAACTAACCGATCTAATGACCGATTGGTGGGGGACAAATGATCTAGACTAGGGAATTTACTGAATTTTAATGAAAACCACGTTTAATTTAAGAACTATAAAGAAGTATTCAATAAGGAATCTGAACTATCAGTGTGGGAAGTAAATTGTTATCACTAGAAATCATTTCGATTTGCATTTCCAGATATCGGAACAAGAAAATTTTAAACAATACTAATGTTCAAATTCAAACTAACCACACAATTAAATTAGTAAATAGTTAACTATTTCAAATCTGAAGTTAACAAGAATAAGACAACCCAAGATGAATTTAGTTACCAACAACACTTCAGATGGTAGCTAGATCCTACTACACAGGGAGCATGGCATTATGAAGAGCATAATAAACAAATAGGAAGTCACTTCAAGGATAGGGAAAACAGGAGTACCTGAGCACTTTAGATTCAATTTTGTTTCAAATTACTTTCTCCATCAGAAATGAAACTTCCAGTAGTCCATACAATTTGGATTCTACACAATCTGAAACAATTAGTATTTAGTAGACCAATTAAAGTCAAGTGTGATCACAGGATGTAGGCTCAGTAATCATCATGGCCATGGAATCAGCCGAGCCAATTTTCATCAAACAGTAAATGCCACTGTCAATAGTGGACTGTTGACATAGATTTGATCAACGGCATCTTGAATAAATCAAGTCACCAGGAAGATCTACTTTGGCTTGGTCATCATATTCATTAATGATATCGCAAACAGTCAATAGAAAAGGACACAATCGAAATCAGATCTTATGGAGTCAGAATAATCTAGATTTTATGCTTAACCATATAGCTTCACAAGATCATCATCTATTTGAAACCGGATTGCATGTAGCAGTATTCAGAATCCACTTTAAAATCCAGCAGGCGGAACAATAAGCCGCAAACCTTGACTGGAATAGGGACCAGTCTAAACGGGACAACTCACTGACTGGAGATGGACCAGTCTAGCTTCATCATCTGGCTGTACTAGCCTCAAATTTCAAATCCAGCGGGAGGACAGTTTCAGTTGAGGCTACCGTTGGTGAAAACCAAGGCAACGTTTCACAAAAATCTGGCACATCATTCAGATTCAAGCTGAACTATAAGGAACTCGATTGAAACCAACTCAGAATGCATCCATCCAATATGTACAACCGGTTCAGAGGATTGAACATCGGTGTAGATAAGAGTAGTTTAGGGTTTTACCGTTTTTCAGCTCAAGACAAACTAACCAGGAGGAGAAAGAGACTTTACAAGAATGGAATCCCACTGAAAGCCACAGATCCGGAGCTCTCATTACCAAACGTACCAGCAGCGAACAGATCCGGCGCCAATACTGAAGCTCCAAGGTATCCACTCACGAAAACAAAACTTCCAAGCTGGAAATACGTCTCCAGGTGAAGCAAATGAAGTCGAGGAGTAGATCTGAAGAAGATCTAGTTGAAACCGTGGAAGCAGAGAAGAGAAGACCAGCTAAGATCCATCCAATGGAGATCGAACAGAAGGAAGAATAGTAGATCCGAAGTGGAGGAACACTTTTCTCAACAGGAACCAGCGCCAAAACCCACTGGATAGAGGAGATCGGGACCGAGAATGAGGGGTTTAGGGTTTCACCATCGCCGGAAGGAGAGAGGAACTCGTGTGACCGTCGGGACCGAATGACGGAGAGAAAAGACGCCGCTTCATTAAATCGCGGGACCGGGGGGGGGGGGTAAAACAGGAATCCGGGAAATCTCCAGAAGAAGCACAGAAGAGCGCACAGGGGTAGAATGGGAATCAATCGACAATTTTCAATTTCATTCAACCATCGGTCCATCAGTTACATGAAGGCTCCTATTTATAGGAGAAAAAACCTGGTAAATGCCATAAAACCTCTGAAAATGAAACAAACACCTAGCGATTACTGAAAAAATGCCAAAAAATACAGGACATGACTAAAAAAATACTAGAAAAATCAGAAAATGCTTAAAAAATGATTAAAGCCTTCCAAATTCTAGAAAATTTATAGATGCTCCTGAAAATATTCTGAACATCAATTAATCTCAGAAAAAAATAATCTCCCAACCAAATTGACCCCAATGGTCTACGCCGGTAGGCCTTGCCAAATTATTCTTTGCCTCAGGTGTCCTCACCACCGATTCCAATCCTTTTTTCTATGCTTGTGCCACTTGTGGAAGTTCTCTCTTCTTGTGGTGCTCTAAGCTTAGGGTACCACTCAAAGCTCAACCGTTGGATCTGAAGATCAATGTCCTGATAGCCCTGATTGTATTAGTATAACACTTTAAACTATTAGCTGAATTGGTATTTATCAGATCAGTTGTAAGTGTTTCTGATTTATAATCTGATTTATTATCAATATATACAAATTTAATTTCGATAAATTATTGACTATTCATGTAGTATTATGTAGACTTAAGGATGCTCTGGTTAAAAATAGAAAATATTAAAATAACATAAACAAAAAAAGGACATGGTAGACCTAGGTTAACTTGGAGGAGGGTAATTTAATATGATTTGGATGATTTAAATATTTTTGAAGAAGTAACTCAAAATCGATGTGAGTGGAGAAAGAGAAGCTATATAGCCAACTCCAAGTAATTTGGGATCAAGGCTCAAGTTGAGTCTGAGTTGGATCCACGTAGTGTTAAGTCAGTCTAAAAATGGGTCAAAGTATTTAATTTTTGAACAACTCTTGCAGCCTTAATTGTATGACAATCTTAGGATAATGATTTTCCATGGAGGTGATGGTTGTGTCTAGTTCATCTTAGGTGACATTTGGTTCTGGTTATTGTGTTGAGATCATTTCAAAATACCTGTGCCATTCAAAATGTTCACGAAGTGAGCTGTCATTGATTCTCAATAGGAAGTTATTTCTTATTTTTGATAATTTCTCATCTTTGACAAGGCTTTGGAAAGGTGACATATAGCTCCAAAAAATGAAGTCATTTGGTTGTACTTCCATCATGTCATGGATTTTTGCTTATAATTTGCTCTTGGAACCTAAAAAGATGAGTTTTTGGGACGCTTGTCCAGGAAGGGATTAGGCGAAAGGTGATTTTTGCTTTGAAATTAGAATATTAATATTCAGTCCCATAAGTAGATTATCAGATATATTCATGTTTTTTATCTCATGGTAACTGAACCATAAGGAGATGTTGTTATGAAACTGCTGGAGTCGTATGACTGAAATCTCATATCCACATATTAAATCCAGTTTTTCTGATAGCTGAACTAGTCACCATGCCCATCAACGTGGGATATTTCTGTCGACTAACTTTCTTGTGTCTTCTATTCAACTGCCACTGCTGCTGATCTCTTCTGGATTTCATGTATGTTTCCTGTGCCTCCTGTCCAAGGATTCCGGAATCGGAATCGGAATCGGAATCGGTTGGGACCGATTCCGATTCCGATTCCCAGAATCGGCCGGAATCGGCCGATTCCTGGGAAGGGAATCGATTCCGGAATCGTTTTTTTTTTTAATTTTTTTTTCGTCAAAAAATTTCAAAAATTCAGAAAAAATTCTAAAAATAGGAAATGAGTTAGAAAAATTTTAAAAAATCACCAATGCATGATATCCACAAAACCACATCATACAAATACTAATGAACACCAATCAAGACTCAAGACTTGAAAGTTAAGTACATATTCCAATTCCATTTATTCAAATATCAAAGAGTTGATACATCATCAAAAAAAAAATTACATCATATCAATCTACTACCAATATCTAGGATAAAGATGCGGGTCGTCCTCCCTCTCCCCGCCGCCGCGACGCTCCTCCATCGCGCTCGCCCGTATACCGTCCGGACCATATCCATATGAAAATAATGCCGATGCCATGCCATCAAGGTCGTATGATCGGACCGGCGGGACGACCGGGACGTAGCCAGTAGGACGGTGAGCCGGTGGTGTAATCCACCGTCGGTCAACCCGGCCAAATGCCGGATACCGTGGCTCCATAATATAAGACCGGCGGTGTTCGCTCATCCACGTGCGTTACGCTTTCGAGAAACCGCGAACCGGGTGACCACCCGTCGATGGCCGCGTCGCCGGTATACACTCCTCGTCATCATCACCGAGGAGCGAGAAGGAGCTCGCGTACCGTCATCCGGGCCGACATGACGCCGACCTCTAACTTCCTTCTCTTTACCTCTTCGGCCATCTCGAACTACCGTAAAGTCCCGAACCCAAAGTTTTTTTTCAACTCGTGCAAATCCTCCCATTCTCCCGTGCAAATCACCTTGCTTTTCGTCCTCCCCGACCGCGAACGGCCGGCCGGGTGCGAGCCGGGACCCCGAGCCCGGAGCTCAGCCGGGGCCAGCAGCAGTGGCCGCCCCATACCGCTGTGGCGTGTTAGCGCCTCGCCCGAGTCGTGGTAGTAGACGGAGGCGGAGTCCGAGCATCCCTCCCCGCTCAACACCATCCAACTCTCCTTCTCGCCCTACGCACGGTCATCGGGATCAAACTCACTCGCGCGATCCCCGGCTTCCCTTCTCTATCCAGTGAGGCAGTGCATGCTCCTCCCGAAAATTGGTCCACGTCCACCTCCTCGGCGTGGCGAGGAATGCCTCTCGCTCAGGTACGGCCACCGCGAACCGTGCAAATCGCTCCTCGCCGATCTTCTCGCCGATCCTCGATGTTCTTTACGCGCGTACCCCCTACGTTATACCCAGGCATGACGAAGCACGCTTCTCCCCGGTCCGAGGTCAACTGCTCCTCCTTTCGTACGATGTCGTGCTGTACTCCAGCCTCTCACGGAGGAACCGGTGCTCGGCTCGAACTCGATACCAATGGCCGCAAGTGGATTCCATCCACTCTCGGTGTTCACCGAGTCCACCACTCACCGAAGAAAACAATAGAAAAGGAAAACAATTAGCCCATCATCAAGAATAACTTGTATTTAAAGAAAAGAAATGCTTGCTCATCAAACTATTACTATACCAAGCACTTTGTCAATCGAATATTTCAGTCGCATCCGAGTATACACCGACCCTCATCCCGTACTTCCGCATCCTAAACATTTAAATAAAAATTTAGTTGCTCGCTAATGCTAGTCCAAGGTATTTAATGAACTCTAACTTACTTCTATCTCACTCTATCCTGTCTCCCGTCGAGATCGGCAGCTACCGCCGGATAATCGCAAGTGTACCGCATCACCTCGTCGTCGTTCACCACTCGTCCTCCATATTGGATGCGGGGTTCAAAAAGTATCTCGCAAGATTTTATTAGTTAACACCGCGCATATAAGATAATTATACATCAAAAATAATTTAAGAACCAAGTTACCGCAGATGGACATCGTGGTGCGGGTCTGTCCCATCGGTCATCAATGATTTTCCACCACTTTTGTAACCTCTCCGGGATTTTTTTCTTTAATTTTCAAATTTTCGTCTTGGTCCATAAGATCAGTCGGTGTCGCATCCGTCCCTCGTCATCTGAGTCTACCAACCTCAAGACAACTACCAGTGTAAGCAATCCTCTCCCAAAACCTCTTGTCGCTGATCTCGCTTCTGCGACAAGAATCTCCAATCGTTTCGTCGCCAGTTGTCCACCATATAGCGCCAGTAATACCCTCGCATCGCGCGAACCCAACCAATGCAAACCGTGCCTTGGTAAACTCTCCGGCGCAATGAAGTTCGTGCGGCAATCGTGCCGGACCGGGCCCCGACAAGATCGCGCCTTCCCGTGCGAGATCTCACGATACGTATGTGGGAGGCGGGGATGCGAATAAATAAAGGAACCGATGGTCTCCGCGCCCGCCCGACAAGTGTGTACACCCTCCTCCTTGCCTATATCCTCTAAAATGAGATCTATGGAATGCGCCGCTACTCTGAGGCACCTATGACGTGCGTCCTCTTCTCCATCAACTTCCTCCCGCCGCCTTATATGATGGTTCGTTGTCGTGACAACCTCGAACCACATTCTCCTCCCCATCTCCTCCACCACTCCATCCATCGTAGAAAAAATGAAGTCGGCATTTTTAATCTTCCTGCATCTACCGACTTCAAGAATGTAGTCCCCTCGTAATGCAAGTACACCAAGAAGTTTATCATACTCCCTCTGTGATACCGTTCCACCCATCGCATACGTACTCGCGCAACCCCTCTCCTTCCACACCAACTTCGAACCCGTCCATCCACTCCCTCAACTCCCCGACCTCCTCATCCAGCCGGCGCCGTATACGTGTCACGCTCGCCCGGGCTTCGGAACCCATCCCCACCCACGCATCCACCATCGTCCTGGAAGCAGGTGCCGTGTGGCCGTACGTGCCGGATGCCTACATCAAGTTAAAAAAAATGGGATCGTGGTAAAATTAAGTTTTAGTAAATAAACAGTATTAATGTCTAATTTAATTTAAAAAGTGATACCCGTACGTAAACCACTGACAATGTGGCGAACGGTCTCTTTGGGCACTGCCTCGTAGCCTTCACCCCTTTCATTGCCTCGCTTTATCCCCGTCCGCCCAAGACTCGTTTCCAAATAAATACTGCGTCACCTGGTAAATCGAGTGCCGGTGGAAGCACGGCGGTAGGGCCTCCCGTCTCCGGGGTCGCTCGGTCCCGAGTAGGGTGAGCCGATGCTGATCGGC
Source organism: Cryptocoryne crispatula var. balansae (assembly GCA_036172225.1). NCBI lineage: Eukaryota > Viridiplantae > Streptophyta > Magnoliopsida > Alismatales > Araceae > Cryptocoryne > Cryptocoryne crispatula. The sequence continues at coordinate 5,005,298 of CM069931.1, forward strand.
CAAGAGTTGGGTCAACTCTGGACCTGCACCCTCCCCGCTCCCCTCCTCCTCGTCCTCCTCCTCAGCCGATGCACGCTTGCTGGGCCGCGCGCAAGACGCTCCCGCCGAGTCCGTGGACTCGTCCCTCGCTGCTCCGCTCCGCCGAGCCGCCGCCTTCCCCTTGCCTTTCCCTTTCGAGGTAGGCAATCGCAGCCCCTCCTCCTCTCGAGTAGCTCGTCCCGCAACTCCTCCCTCTCGCTCGATCCGAATGCCCCGTCGAGAGGCTCTACCTCACGTATCCTCTCATCTCCTCACTCTTCTCCCCGGGCACCTTGTCACATTTCTTTACATTCCCACCGTTCCCTACAATATGTTGTTTCACCGAACACCCCCGTTCATCTCCTTCCCGCACCACTTCGCACCGCACCCTCTTCCCGACTAGGTCTACCATACGCCCGTGTTCCCAACCCACGTCGAAGCACGTGCCGCTGATCGGCCATTGCTTATATCTGCAAAAAATTGTAAACAATGCACTAAAATTGATTAGATAACATAAAAAATGATTTAGACGCTGTTCGGGGAAGCGTGCACAACCCTGTAACACACCATTCGGTATGTTTAAAGGGTTACGTAGTTGCCGGAAATCGTCGCAAAATAACGTACGGGATATCCGTGGAATTTTTCCCGTGCAAAATGAACTTAAACGGATAGTTTAAAACTTGGACGGATTTCGGTAATCACAATTTAAGGTTTAACGACGTCGACTCGTCTGAACGCGTAAGAATGGACGTACAAGTGTTCGCGAAGAAATCTTACCAAAAACTGTCAAAGATCGAAGAAGACGTTGATTCAAGGCGGATCGGAAGCCGGATCGGGCGGAATCGGCTGAAGGAATCGGTCCGAATCGCCTGGAATCGCCGAATCGCCTCAGGGAATCGCGGAATCGCCGAATCGCCAGTGGGAATCGCCGATCGCCGGAATCGGTGGTTTGAATCGCCTCGGATCGACGGATTCGCTGCCTGGATCACGGATCGATGCCGAATCGCTGAGGAATCGCCGCGGAATCGCCGGGGACGAGCCCTACCGCCGCGGGATCGAAGGAATCGATCACGGCAGTCGATTCCGGCCCTTTAGGGTCGGGAACCGGCTCGATTCCCGGTCCCGTAATCGAACCGGGAATCGAACCGGGGCCGGTTCGACCGGTCTTCCATCGGAATCGGTCGGATCGACCGATTCCACAAGGAATCGGTCGGAATCGGATCGATTCCGACCGATTCCAGTCGATTCATACCGATTCCGCGGAATTATTCCCGGAATCGGTCCTTCCGCCAGGAATCGGATCGGAATCCACCGATCCGATTCCGGAATCGGTCGGAATCGGTCCGATTCCACCGATTCCGTAATCTATGCTCCTGTCTGTCCTTACTTGCAAATGATAGTTCTGGTAACCTTCCGTATCATCCACATCATGCTTGTGCAACTTGTGTTGAATTTAGTTTGTCTCATTTACAATATGATAATATGATCTACAACTTTAATTGTTCTTTTTAGTTTGAAATGTATTTCACCGGGTGTTGTTTTTCAGCTTTCTGCACTGCTATCTGATATTGGACTGAACATCCGAGAAGCTCATGTTTTCTCAACAGTTGATGGGTACTCGTTGGATGTATTTGTTGTTGATGGTTGGCATGATGAGGTGAGGTTAAAATTTTTATATTTCTTTGATGTGATTCCTAACCTTGATTTAGTGATTGCCTTCTAACTTAAGAAAAAATTATCTTTAGTTTTTAGCATTAATCTGTTACTCCCATTATGCACAATACTATGTTACGATATTAATCCTAATTGAATTGGATGCTATAAATTGGGAAAAATCAGTATCATCGGGTAAAAGTGATTGCTTTAACATGAATTATGGTTTAAGTTATATTTTGAACAAAGGCATTTATCTAAGCATAAGGCATGGAGTAACTAACAGAGCTCAGGATTAATCAGCATCGTCTCTGAAGGGTAAGAAAGAAGATATGATTTGAGCACCTTTAATCTGCTTTTCTGAGAGGGATGATGGCAACTCAAAAGATTAATACCGTGCATCAGGTTGTGAGTTTTCTACCTACACTGGGCGAATTATCCACTAGCTACATCTGGCTGAGTTTGCCTAGATAGTGAGATGAACTCGATAGTTGTTTTATTTGGTGTCTATGATTAATTCGTAAAAATAATAAGGCAGTTGACAGAGTTGTGCTCATAATTACTAACATGAGAATTGAAAGTGGCAGCAGAGTTAAGTGTGTGTAGCCAAAAGGTATTGTGAGAAAAGAGGTCAATGTTGATCTTGGTCCAAAATTTCAGCCACCTCCTATAGCCAAAGACGTTCCAGTGCCTATGGGACCATGTTGACACCTGGAATTTCAAAAAAAGAAAAGAAAAGAGGAAAAGGGACAGCAAGACGACGAGGGATGGATATTGACCGGTAGGCAAAGGGAAGAAAGGGGGAAGCCGACATAAACGGGAAGGCGGCAGGCTGCTTTACCATAGCCGCCTAATGGTTGGGTGCACAGGAGGGGGATCCCCTTACGGGATCTCCGGAATAGGGGGGCCAGCCCCTTTACCAGACCCTACGGTGGTGCCTTGCACCGATCGAGAGCTCGTCCAAGCTCCCACGGACAACCGGAGAAGCCACGCGCCCGGACAACGGCTATAAGAAGGGAGGCAAGACCGAGCGGGTGGGAGAGAGACCAGAAGAGAGAGAAGGGAGAGAGAGAACCGGAGCCGTCGGAGCCGCTGCCCCTTTTTCCTCTTCCTGCCGGAGCCTCCCCCTCTTCAAAGCGAAGCCGAAGGACCCGCCTCCCCTTCCCATTGGTGGCGCGTCCAAGCCCTCCAACAAGCACCACCGCGGCCCATTGCCGTGCGGCCGCGCGGTCTTCTCCCGCCGAGTGCCGTCGAGCCGTCGCCCTCTACCGCGGACGCCGTCGACGATGGAGGAGGTCTCCCTCTTCCTCCTCCACCGCTGCTGGATCTCCCTCCCTCCTCTTGCAGAAACCGGGGCCGTCGTCACCTCCTGGCCGGGTCGATGGAGCCTCCTCCAAGCTCCCGCGGTCGCGGGGCTCTCGTCTCCACCGCGTGTCAACGGCAGCCGAGGGCGGAGGCCGCGGCAGGGTGGTCGCCGCGGGGAAGAAGCCGTCGGGGGGAATAATGTCCCCCCAACTTTGCTCCACGGTGGAAAACCCCGTGGGGCCCACCCGATGAAAAAAATGCAAAAAAAAGGGGGCGCGGTGCAAGGATCGCGGGATCGGAATCGGCCACCGGATCGGTGGGTACCGATCCGATCCGGATCGGATCGGATCGGTCCGATTCTGAGCGATCCGCCGGAAGAAACAACGATCCGGAATCGTTCCGGATCGGTCCTTCAAACAGTGGTAAAACCTAAAAAAAATACAAAAATAACACTATGCAGGATTCCGATCCATCCTAGAGCATTTTGGGGGCGAAATCGGCCTGAAATCGCCCCCAAAATGGTGCCGCGGCGGCCCTGCCATAGTTGTCAAGGCGACAAGGCGCCTAAGGCGTTGAAGGGTACCGATTCCGCTTAGGCGACAAGGCGGCCGCTTAGGCGTCGCCTAGGCGGTCAAGGCGGTATTAAAGGAAGGCTGAGTCGGGAGGTTGTTATATATAAAAAAAAACATAAATATAATTATATTTGTTATGTTATAATTGAATTTGAGTGTTTTATCAATGCACATAAGTAAATATGATGTGTGTGTGAAAGAGAAGAAAGTTAAATAAATATTTATAAAATTTAAGTATATAACTCATTTATGATTATAAAATTTATATATGTGCAATAGTATAAGTGATGATAAAATATTGTTATAATATTATTAAATGGGGAGGGGCGCAGAGTAGTCGCGCCCCTTGTGGGGGGTTGTCAGGGGGGCGAAGCCCCCCGAACCCAAAAAAGTATGTAATAGTATAAGTGAGACAAAGAGAGAGAGAGGAAAGAGTTGAAAAAGAACTTAATTAAGTATATAATATATGTTTATAATCATAAATCATAAATATGTATGATAGTATAAGTGATAGTGCAATATATTAATATATTCAAACTATCATTAAATAAGTGTCCCTTGTGAGGGGTATCAAGGGAAAAAAATCCCTCAAAAACTTTTTTTAATGATGTAAAAATACCCAAGGCGCCTTGCTTGGGCGCCTTGGGCGCCTAGGCTGGCGCCTTGGGCGCCTTATTGGCCCCAGACAAGGCGCCCTGGCAAGGCGCCCTTGGAAAGGCGCCTTGCCGCCTAGGCGGCGCCTAGGCGCCGCCTAGGCGGGCGCCTTGACAACTATGGGCCCTGCGGCCGCCGCGGTTGTCTTCCCCGCCCGATAGGGCGGGGAAGACGACCGCCGCGGCGGGTTGGCCGCCGCGGCGGTCTGTGGGTCGATTCCGGCGGGGGAATCGCCGGAATCGATCCAGAATCGACCATTTCGGTCGATTCCGGCCCCTATTCTACCTACAAACATCGATCCGGACCGATCTTCGGTCCGGATCGATAATTCCGCCGGGAATCGGATCGGAGGGGTCCGATCCAATCCAAGAATCGGCCGATTCCGATCCGGATCGACCGATTCTGCAATCAATGGCGCGGTGGCCGCGCGTGTGAGGAGGTGGCCGCGAGGAGCTGCCGCGGGAGAAGTTGACCCGCGGGTCAAAATTGGACGTGGGGCCCACTGAAAAACAAAGTGAAAAAAAGGAGAGGAAGAAGACCGCGCGGCCGCACGGCAATGGGCCGCGGTGGTGGCCGGCCCGAACGGGGCCTCTTCGGTGAACAGTGCCCGAACAGGGCACATCCAAAAAATAAAAATAAAATAAACAATCAAATGGAATTAAATGAAAATCCGCCTCTTTAATCAACAAATCGAGACTAGTTGGGGGGTCGACTAACCATCCGCCCCTACGTCTCGACTTAACCTAAAAGAAAATCAAAATTCGGATTAGTTGGAGAGTCGACTAACCATCTGCCCCTACGTCCTTAAGGTAAACATACAAAGGTCATAAAATGACCCCAATGTCTTGCCATCAAGCTATCTATGAGGCCGTGCATAATCAACATGCCATTAAGCCGATTATATGCTAAAATAGAGAGAATTGGAGGAAATACCCATAAGTCTACCTAAGGACCGGGTATATTCCCCCATAAATTGACAAGTTCTTCATGTCCAATGAGGATTGAGTGAGGATGGTCTCAAAACCATCAAGTTGTAATGATATAGAACCGAGCAATAAGATGGCATGTTAGGTTTACAAGTGATCTTGAGTGGAGGATCAATAACCCCATGAAATTGAGAGGATTGCAAATAAAAAAATGATGAAATAAAACAAAATAAAAGCAACCTGGACATAAATACAAAGAATGTCATAAGAAAAATCTCTTAAACCATTCCGGGTCTGAAAATACAGAGAATTGGAGAGCTGAATTTAATAAAGAAAAGGGGGAGGGTAAGTAGATTTCCCTAAAGTTAAAATCAAAATCTGAAACTCATCAAGAATCTGGAATATACAAAAATCTGAAATCTAAATCTGAAGCTCAAAGCTTGCAAATGAAAACATCCGGGATCTATCATCTAAAAAGGGGGGAAATCTGAAAATGCCAAATCTGGAAATGAGAACGTATAAGATCTGAAACAAAACAAAAATCTGAAATCTGAAATTATGTGCAGAACCCATTTAAAAAAAATCTGAAAACCCCAAGTCTGAAAATCTGAAATCAGAACCTAAAACTGTAAAGTCTAAAAACTGTCATATTAACTGGAGAAAATAATCTGAAACATATAAAAATCCGAAACATACAAAATCTGTAACCTAAATCTGAAGCATAAAATCTGCAAGTATTAAAAACAAATTAAAATCCGACCCAATTCAATAACACAACCTTTAATAATTGAACAATTCCAAAATCTATGTCCAGACCAGAATCTGGAAGGCATGGGATTTACAGAAATCTGAGAATTTAAAACTTGAAGCTTAATCTGGAGAATCCGAAACATGTAAGGTCTGCAAACTAAAAAAATCTGAAAGTCTAAAATTTAAGAATTGAAATTTGAAACATAATCTGAATCTGAAGCATGCAGAATCTGGAAAATCTGAACTCTGAATTTCTGAAATCTGAAGGTTTAAAACCTGAACTCCAAAATTGAAATCTGAACTTCACATCCGGAGATAAAGATTTGAAAAGATCAGCAAACTAAGATAACAAATAAAAATGTGAAATCAGAATTCAAAACTAAAATGGAAAAACTGTAAGCCCCAAAACTTGAAAAGCCCAGAAATCTGAGTCTTCGTATAACTAAAAGCCCCAAATCAAAACACTCCCAAATAAATCACAAACTCAATTAAATCCATAAACAGAAATTGAATTAAGCAAAGTGACAATATCAAGCACCAATCAATTTTACCCAAAACAGACTTAACTCAAATCAAACTAAGTCTGAATAATTCGATCTCAACAAAATCCATTTCAAAATAGGATTAGATCAGATTTAAAGTCAAACAAACCAAAAACCCAAATTAAAACCAATCATAACCAAGTGAACTTAATAACCTGCCAGACGTTATGTTGAATCCAACTTTAAAATCCAAATTCCATTCCAAACATGGTCAAATCAATTAAATTAAATCAAACTCAAATCAAAAATCTTTAAATTAAACCCAAATCAATCTTAATCAGATAATCAAACGTACTATTAATCTGAACCCCATGAAATCTGCATATTAATCAAATTTTAAATGAGTTAACTTTGACTAAACAAGATTAACCTAAAACAAACTGAATTTAAATTAATAAATAATCCATCAACAAATTCAATTCGAGACAATTAAATCCTAAATCAGTTCACATAAATCTGAAAGTTGCATGAGAAAGAATCCAGAAACTGTCAAAGTCATGAAACTTAAAATCCTACAGATTTAACCAAAGTCTAATTAAAACTCATAAATCAAATAGATTAAATAAGATAATTTCATTCCAAACAAACCATATTCCTTAAGCTAAGCCCAAATCTCGTTCAAAATCAAACAATAAACAAATTGTCAAAAATCAATTAAACAAACTCAAACTCAAACTCAAACAGAATATAAATCCACAGATAACTCACAAATCAATCAAATTCAACTTAAATCAAATCAAAATTCAAACCAATTTAAACTAAAATTCAAAAACACATTAAGTGCTTGCCTTCCACCAAGTTCATGGGGCTTTCTGTTTCTCCTATTATGTATGTGTATGTTTATTTTTGCGGATGCATCGTTCTCCTATTCAATGAGTTACTATGACGGATAATCAAGGGTTTTCGAGTATTCTCGATGTAATTAACGTCGGATCTTCGCACCATCCGACGGGGAGAGGTCAAAATAAATTTCAAAGAAACTAACAACCTCAATCTATAATTTATACATACCATTGACCCTAGCTAGTACTTCTATGGAATACCATCTATTTTCTTAAGAATTCAACGCTAAGGTCCAATTCAAACCAAACAGGAAAATGAATTTCCAAAAACCTTAAAAAATGTTTCGAATTTTGAGGTTACATCAGACCACTCTTGCTGGAGCAGTATGTTTTGGTTATTTGCACGTTTGTTCTTCATTCTCCAAATGGACCATTGTAGTGCCAGTAGAATAGCATCCCAAACCGCCAGCTTCACTTCTGATGGGGTTTTATGACCCCATCTTTCTAGGAGTTCCTTGGTTAATATCTGTCACCTATATCCTCAGCCGTGAGCGAACCTGCCAAATCATATGCATGACACCACACATTAAGAACACACCACACATCAAAAACATATGGTCTTGTCTTCTATGAAAGTCCTGCAAAACGTGCACTATTTCTATCTTAGTGAGCGACTTCTATGAAAAGGTTGTTGGAACTTGGAAGTATATGCCAGGTTATTTTCTATAGGAACACTTTAATCTTCGTTGATATTTTCAGCTTCCAAATCCTTATGTTCCAGCAAACCATAACTCTCCCAGAAGTGATGATTTTAATGTCTGATTTCATTGTGAATGTATTTACTTGAGACCAATTCAATATTCTTTGATCCCTCTCTTCGCTTGTCACCCTAACGTGCTGCAATTTTCCCAGCAAGCTTTGGAGACTTGACCTTTCACCTTTTGGGAGCTTTCTGTGGAAGAGACACCACTGGGAGTTTGTGTCTCTTGACCATTGTTCATTGACCTAACAATCTTGGTTATTGGTGATCCTAACATTGTTTAGTGCTTTATTTCCTAATTCCTGCCTTTATGGGTGTGTTGACCCAAAAAATTTGCTGCATGAATAAATTTAGGGATGTGCAAGTCTAACTCAAATTCAGACAGCCAAATCGTACTTGAAGTCGGATGTCTGAATCCTACTCAAACTCGGGTATCCAAATTCTACTTGATGTCAGATGTCTAAAACCTACTTGGAGTTGGATGTCCAAGTCCTACTTGAAGTTGGATATCTGAATCCTATTCAAATTCAGATTCCAGGCCCAAGTCAAAACTGGATTTTTGAATCCTACTCAAGTTCGGATTCTAGTTCCAAGTCAAGATTCCAAATTCATTTCAGATGAGAGAGGGGATCATAAACCATCTGGCTGAGGAGCGAAGAGTGACAATTCTGATAAGAGATGGTAGTCCACTGCACTCTGACAAGCTGGGTGGAGGGGAAAGGAGAGGCTTTGCGTAGGTGGAGGATCCTTGTATAAACCGTGTTTAAAGGGCACAACCTCTAAGCAACCCGATATGTCAGATGAACCTCCAAGGGCTATATATGACTTCATATGTCTAAAGACATCCTTAACCATGACAGATCAACATCGGGCTAAATTTATCTGGGTGTTAAAGAGACATATGACCCTTAATTGTCTTAACATGGCTTTTGACATGCTTAAATCAATTGGACTTTGGTAAGCTCCAACTAACGAAGATTGATGGTGGAAAGAGGAAATACGGCTTGTTTCTTTTTTCCCCAAACTTACCATAGTTAATTTATTTTTGTGTTTCCATTTATAAAAGGAAAATGGATATGTATGTCATGTAGTTTATGACCTTGAGAAAAGTAAGGTTTCTCATACTTGTCTTTCATGATGTGCATCATTATATTGCTTATAAATAAATTCTTCTCTTGATTCTATAAAAAGATAAATCTTTAAATAAGATAAGATAAAATTAAATGTACAAATAAAAACTAAATAATAACATAATTGTTAATAAAATAAAAAATTAAACATTTGTAATAATGTGTTAATTAATAAAAATGATCTGATAAAAATAAAAATATGACAATGGAAAAAATCAGAATATATCACAAATTAAAAAAATAAAAATACCATAAATAATAATAAAAGTACATAAATATAAAAATCAGTCAAATAAGTTGAATAAATGACAAAAAGTTGCACAAATAAATATTTTTTATTTAAAAATTACAAAAGTTCTTTCGTGCAGTCCATAAATGTTTCTTGTGGGCTGTACTTTTGTCTTTTAATTCTCATTTTTTGGTCTTTAGTTATTCGAGCTGTTGGCTCTGTAGCTTGTATAGCCACTTTGCTTTCTTTTTTCTCTTTTGAATTGTGATTATGTCCTCTTTTATTCTACCTTCCAAAAATGTATACCAAAAATTCTTTTTTCTCTTGCTCTCAAGGTTATAAAATCTATGCTACATTGTGATTTTATAAGCATTAGGTGGTATCGTGTTTATAATTGTTTTATATGGTCACTTTAAAGTTAATTGCTTTTATTTTGTGCTGATGTGCTCAGGGTACTGATGGTTTGGACAAGGTGCTGGCAGAGGCAATCATGAGAAGTGAGGTGTTTATATTCTACTGCTGAGTATTTTCTTGTATGCCATGCCAATGTATTTTTTAGTGCTGTGTTCATTGTTCATGGCACCTCCGAAGCTTTTTTGTATGTGAACTATTGTTATATATTCTTTCTCTTAGAAGGAAAAGTATATAGTTAAATAATTATGCAACATGGAGATTCAGGTATCTTAAAATTATATATCCACTTCACTACCAACTTTTCCTGGTTCATTGAAGTGAGTTTTTAAAGCTTGAAATTTTCTATTTCCACTGAAAGTCTGTAATGAATGTATTAAGTAATGATTAAAGTAATTGTAAAGGACAAACAAAATTGCTGATATAGATCAACCTATCTAATAGGAAACATGTGGTCTACAAATTAGCAAAGTCAAGAATTGACGTGGTGTTTTCATAGGTTGACTGATTGACTGATTAGAAGTTTTTTAGGAAGTGTAAAGCTAAAGGCATGACGAGGGCTGTATCATATCATCTTCAGATAATCATCATCATAGGTGTGAAGCACCAGTTTTGGCTCAAGCTGAAGTGGATTCGATATGACTCTTGATCAGCATGTTACTGAACGTTGGAAGCATGCCCCTGGAAGTAGTAATTGTTTGTGATCTCCTTGAGCTTAGATGGGTTAGGGGGGAGCTGAAGGATTAGGATAAAGGGAGAGCATGGCATGTTCAGAAGAGAGAACTGTTGACAACTAGAAAAAGATAAAGTTAATGAAAACAAGGCTCAATGGAAGAAGAAACTACATGGAGGAAGAAAGCTAAGGATGCGTTAGTTAAGCTTCAATTTATGGAAATAAAATGGAAAAAATATCCAACCCTGGTTGAAGGAAGGAGATAAAAGCACGATAGTCATGTTGTAGTGAGCTGTAGAGAAAGGAGATGGCCCAAGTCAAGATGGTGGGGGACCAGTGATGCAGGACGAAGGAGAAGGAGAAAAATCGATTGATAATGAGTTACCAGTAGGCTGAACCATTTCAAACTTTCAACACTGTAAAAGTTAATAAACAATTATCATGCAAGTGATATGATGCCTTATCAGTTGTCATGGTACACTTTTATTTGTTTAAAAAATCATTGATCGTCAAACAGGTATCTGGAAAAAAAGAATCATCCCCAGGCAATTCTGCCTATTAGTCATATTCAAAACTGCTGGTACACCAAAACGATCATATATCAGCATCTGCAGCCAAACAGGCTTCTGGAAACTGGATGAACATGGCTGAATGCATAAGCATGGACCTCTTGAAACCTTCCTGAGATCCCAAAACTGCTGGTATGTGAGCTCACAGAAGATGCAGCTGAAGGAAACTCATCACTGTCAGCTGGAGGAGAGGATGTCACCTGCTTGCTTAAACATAAGATGAAGATCCGTAGGCACACTGAATGTTGGAGGTGCCTGAAGCCTTTATGCATGTGGTTAGTGATACTGGAGGGTGGAGGCAACTTACTCTATCGGGTGATGATTGGCTTAGAGTGGGCAGTGTCATGGAGAAGATTCACTGTGTTGAACAAACTGCAGAATTGCAGTGAGGGAAGCAGGAAGCTCTTTGGGATGTACAGTGGTTTCACACTGGTTATGGCAGGATAGCAAGCGCAAGTTGGTATGTGCTTGGAAATGGGGTGGTGGTTAGTGATGTTTGGTCGACTGCATAGTATGAGAGAGCTGCGCCAGTACATCTGAGGCGAATGGGAAAGAGGGGGAAACCACTCTAGGTTGAGCCTAGCTCATACTCGACGAGCAGACTCAACTTGTGTTCAAGCTCAGCTCATTAAGAAGTTGATATATCCAATCTTGGCTAGTTGAGATACTCATTTACCTAATGGAGCTGAAGTTTGAGCTTGAGCTCGAATAGGAACTCTACTCAAACTCGGTTCAAGCTCTGTCTCTACTGTACCTTGTTCCCGACTTAATGAGCAGTTTCGACCTCTGTTCAAGCTCGGTTTATTAAGAGCTCGATATGTTTGAAATTGGCTCATCAAGCTACTCGTTGACCTAATCAAGCCAAGTGGGGGCTTGAGCTCGATTCAAACTTGGTCTAAGCTCAAGTTCGAGATTTGAGGTTTTTATAAAAGCTTGAATTTGAGCTTGTTTATGAAGCTCAAACTAGAGCTTGGTTTTAACTTGAGTTTGAACTCAACTTAATTTTGATTTCATCCTAAAAGATTTAATTGATAATTTAGCTATTGATTACTCGTACTATTTAAATAAATTGAGTAGACAATCCAGTTGCTTGTGCTTTAGCAAGTCAAGCAAGGGTCTGCTCAATCTCGGCTTGTCAATGATTTGAGCTTCTTTTTCTTGTTTAAGCTCGTTCATTTAACATCATAAATGGACCAAGTCGAGCTTTTTATCGAGCCAAGTTTGAACTACTTGTCAAGTGTATCGGCTAGTTTGCACCCTTAGTGCGAAGAGAGATGGCTTCTTGGTCGGAAGGGAGAAGATGAGGAGGGCAGGGAAATGTGGCTCGAGTTCTAGACTGATTTTTTTTGTCTCTAAAGTTGACTCATTCATTACTTCTTTTGGGGGGATTCGGAAGGGATCATGCCATTTACATTTGAAGTCTTTAAAATCTTTTTCAAAGAGATACCCTTCCTCTTTTGAAAAATATGACTCATCTTGGACGATCTTTTTTTTTGATGCCTTTCAGACCAGGAAACATACAAAAAAGATGTGTAAATAAGAACTCTAATGCTAATCAATGTAGACCACAATCATTCTTGTCGTTTGGCAACACATCTACTTGTGCCAACTGTCTAATCAGCATCTGGTCTCAAATGCATCAATTCCCCCAAGTTGCTAAAAGACTAATTATTGAGTTTTGTAATGGCATAATCATGTACGGCTTTGGGGCAACCAGGACAATAACGAAATGCAGTTCATAAGTTACTTTGAAATTGTATAAGTCAATCTAGATGACATCGTAATGATTGCCAAGTGTTAGGTCGGAAAGCTAATGGATACTTTTCTTAAGAAAGCACCAAGGGATACGAAATTTTGGTCAATGATAGCTTTGCCAAATCTATAGATCTATTGGCATCCTCTATGGCACACTTTTGATAATACTCAATCTCCAACCAGGATTGGGAATATAGTAGACATCAATTAGTAATTTTGTCTAGATGGATTTGCTTGGCTTAGTGTCAATGGAGGGTTTAAAAATTGACTCATCAGAACAAACCAATTCCCTAGGTGCGGATACCAATTCCCTAAGCTCTGATACCACTAGATGCATGATTCGTCTAGATGAGCATCCCAATGGAGTGCGAGTTGTTAGCCCCATGGTTCGCCGGGTCACGACCCGGGCCCGACCCGGTCGCTTTTGGGGCCGACCGACCCGGATCCGACCCCAAGACTTCGACCCCAAAATTAATATTTTATTATTATTTTTGGCGACCCCGGCTGACCCCGGCCCGACCTGGGTCGCGACCTTGGCCGACCCGGGTCGGTTTTGGGCCCAACCGACCCGGTCTCGACTCCCGACCCCACCTTCCTTGGTTAGCCCCACTCAACCAGCTCTCTTGTACATCCCACAATATGCCAAGCGTATATTGAATATCATATTGAATCTGCTGTTTTTCCTTGCTGATGTCTAGGAGCGTGGATTGAATCTCTCTTGACTGTGTGGAAACTCGAGCTGGACAAACTTGTCATTGAAAGTAGCTCTGCGCAGCAATGGTAAATCTCATTTCCAATATGACGGCTTCATAGCTGGTAGGTAATATGTCCATATTTGCATAGGCATCTTTGAGCATGACAATCACGAGACAATGTGCTTGTGAACTGACCCAAACTGTTTGGGACTGGAGCTAGGTGAGTTATGTGGCAGGACTTAGGTGAACGAGGTGGCTTATTGACAGGAAAGGGTGAACATCACAGTGGTGATGTGCTTGGAACAGGTGAGCAGTACCTGGGTTACTGGTCTTGCTTGAGAAGGTCTGCAGCGATGGGAGGGTGGGTTTCAAGCATGCAAGAGGTACCATGAGGTGGAAATTGGGTGGCAGACTCGATTGGTGATGGGGAGGGAGGTGAGTGTGTGGGTCATCGTGGTGGGCTTGCGTAGGAAGAGGGAGAGAGCCAGTGGCCAGCCTTGGAGGGCCACGGAGGATTGAGGAGGACTTCATGGAAGCTCTGGTGAGGTCTGTATGTGACCTGGGGGGGAGTATGCTGTTGGCAGTCAGGGGGCTCATCGTGGTGGGCTTGCGTAGGAAGAGGGAGAGAGCCAGTGGCCAGCCTTGGAGGGCCACGGAGGATTGAGGAGGACTTCATGGAAGCTCTGGTGAGGTCTGTATGTGACCTGGGGGGGGAGTATGCTGTTGGCAGTGAACTGGCTTGGATTTGGAAGGATGATCGGTGCTGGAGAGGGTGTTGCACATCAATCCAGCGGTGGTAGTGCCTCTGGTGGTGTGTGCTTTAGGCGGGAGTATGTGTGGCTTGGGCAAAGAAGATTAAGAGTGTGCACTAAATTATTTAAACCACCAAACTGAAACAAATTGAGTTGTTCCATTCGGTTTGAACCACTGATTCTGTTCAACTGGTTTGGAGGTTTTCTGAACCGAACCAAACCAGTTAAGCTGATTAGACCAAAATATAATAAAATTATTACTATATTATTAATAACACTTATATTATACAGTCATCATAGTAAAATAACATGTATCAATAACCAACAAATAAGTATGTCTATGTAAATAATTAATTATTTTGCAAAATTTGGTCTCAAACCTAACCAGTTTGGTTTGGTTTGAGAGCCAAACTCGCTTTGGTTTGGTTTTGAAAAAAAGTTACAAAACCAGATCAAACCATAGAGAAGATGTGGGTTCGGCAGTTATATATGCACACTATAGAGGAGGAAGACTGTATTCATGCTGCAGGATAGGGCCGCAGCTCTGAAGCACCAATGGAGAAGTGCTTTGGCTTCTACAGGTGATCAGTTGTACAGACAGCTGGAAGTAGCGATGGTGCTATTGACTGCATTGGAAGGCTATGTCAAGCTGCATGGGCATGATTGTAGGTGCAGTATGGACAGTCTCAAGGAGTCATGGGTTATGTTATCAAAGGTGGTCGAGGCGACCACCTAGGCAACATGGTGAGGTGAGGCGGCCTCTCGTGGCCTCGCCTCGGTCTAAACTGCGTAGGCGGTCACCCTTGCCGCCTCTAGCATTGAGGCGGGGCATCTACGGCACCTCCGACACTCTGTTCGGGTGAGGAAGATGGGGAAGTGGGTCAAATGAGATCCATTTTTGGATCCAGCAGAACCGAAAGGGCTGATCTGCTACTTAAGTCGCGGTCTGCCCCCATGGGTGCTTCAAGTTACGGACATGCCCTATGGGTGCTGAACCACTGGTCAGCGTTGAACTGCCAGTTCAGTGCCCAGGCGGACTGCAACTTAAGTTGCATATCTGCCATTTGGGCCCATGGGATCTGAGATTGGATCCACGGGCCTTGTCTTCTCCATCCATAATGCTGTCTTCCCGGGCCGTCTTTGCCGTGCCCAGCTTTTCTGCGGCATACTCCATTAGATTGTCTCTATCATTGGAGGCAATGGTCAATCACCTCTCACCTTTAACTACATAGGTTATGGAGATGCAGGAGTCACAAATGGAGCTTGGGCATGATGACAGCAAAACTGGAATGGCCTCCTCGGCTGAAGATGGGGAGGGAGGGATGGGCTACTCAGCTGCAAGGGAAGGGGTGGGACAAAGGGAGGAGGAAAGAGAAGATTGGGGCACTGCTGCATAACTTCTATACCAGATTTTCATGTCATAAAAATTTTGATTCATTTCATCACTTCTCTTGGGGAGTTACATGGCAGGACTTAGGCGGCTGAGGTGGCTTGTCTTGACTGGGGAAGATGGGTGAGGGTGAACAGCACATCAATGACATGTTCAAATGGGTGAGGGTGGATGAGAAGTATCCTGGTTGCTGGTCTTGCACGGGAAAGTCTCTGGCAATGGGAGCGGGGTTTCGAGTGTGCAAGCTGTACGGCACAGTGAGGATGGAACAGCAGACTCAATTGATGACAAATAGGGAAGGTGAGATCATTGGGAGGGGCTCCATATGGTGGGCTCACTTAGGGAAGAGAGAGAGAGGATAGCAGGCCAGCCTTGGTGGGCCATGAAGGGCCAACACGGGGGATGACTACACTGTTCATAATGTGGGTGCGAAAGGATGACCAATGCCATAGAGAAGGTGCTGTGGGGCATGGTGGGTGGGGGCCTTTGGCAGTGCATCAGAATGGGAACCAGTCGGGAAGAGGCTGCATTGTTGGTGGCAAACCGGCATGGGTATAGAAGGAAGATTTGTGCCGAAGAAGGTGTTGCAGCATCAAGCAGAGGGTGGTGGTGCCTCTGGTGTGCCTCAAGATGGATCATGGATGGCTTGGGCGTAGAAGATGTGGGTCCCACCCCCATCAGAGGCATCACCACCCTCCACTAGACACTATAGCACCTTCTTCAGAAAATCTTCCTTCTACACCCGTGCCGGTTTGCCATCAACAACTCAGCCTCCTCTTGACTGGTTCTCATTCTAATGCACCGCCAAAGGCCCCCCATCCCTGCAGCATTGAGCAGAGGGTGGTGGCACCTGCATTGGTGCCTCGGGATGGAACAGGGATGGCTCAGGTGTAGAAGATGTGAGTCCATCTCCCACGGTGGTAGGTGGGCGACATAGGAGGAAGGCTATGTGCCCACTGCAGGACAGAGCTGAAAGTGTACAGCACCTGCAGGGGAGTGCTTTGGTTTCCATGTGGGTTTGGATTTGTAGGCAGCTGGAATTGGTGATGACACTGTGTTGGCATACAAATTTTACGAAAAAAAGGGGGGTTGACCAGCCTTGCTTAGGCTTATGGAGGCACCATGTCCCATGATCATAGCTGCAAAGTGGGCTCGACAGTTCAAATATTAAGTTGATTATCCAATTAAAAGAATTCAAGACCAAATGACTTGTTTGGACCACCTTCTAGGAGGTGAATGGGCTATGTTTGGTCAGGCCCAAATTTATTGAGCCATATAAGCCCATGTCAAGACGTGGTTGACAATCCGTCAATTAGTTGCCATAAGATAGGCTTAGCTAAGCACATTTGGCGCCGGACTCAAGTAAATCCGAGAGAAAGAGGTTGAGACTCCTTGTTCGGCAGGCTTTCCAACTGACAGGAACGGAGAGAAGGAAGAATTGGAAGAAGAGGGGAGTCAATCCCGCAAATAGCGGACCTCTCCGAGTCCATCTCAAAACTAGATTTTCTCTGTTCGGCAGGTCTCCTAACAAATGAAGGAAAGTCCAGAGCCTATAAAACCCATTGGTGCCAGTCGCGAACAGGAGGCCAACGGGAGGGGAGCTGCCGTGAGATCGTGAACAAAGAGAGAGAGAGAGAGAGACCGCAAGAGATAGAGAAGGCGGGGCGGAGATTTACCTCTCCCGGACGCACCGTCAACCTCTTCTCCTTCTTCCTACGCAGTCGGCGAAGGCTTCCCCTCCACCGGACAACGCTAGCAGAGCCGCCTTCTCCCGTTCGCACCGCCGTCGAGCCGCTGTGCTTCTCTCGGTGCCGCCGTCAAGGTCTCCTTCTTCTCCTCCCGTCGGGGTTGTCTTCCCTCAAGGTTGGGACCGCCGGCACCTCCGCTAGCCGTCGAGAGCCTGCCGCCGTCGAAGCCCTGCTCCGCTGTCGCCGTTGTCGTCGGGAGGGTGTCGAGCGCACGACATTGTCCGGGGTGGAGGGAGAGGTCGGGGGGAAATAATACCCCCTTAACCTACGTCCACGGTGGAAAAGCACCTGGGGCCCGCCTGAGGACTTGCCGCGGTCGACCGCGTGAGAGGCCGCACGCGCGCGAGGATCCGGCCGCGAGGACGCAGCCGCGCGGGAGGCATTGACCCGTGGGTCAAACCAGGATGTGGGGCCCACTCAAAAAAAGTGAAAAAAAGAAGAGAAGAACCGCGCAGGGCAAGGCCATAATGGGCCTTCGGGGCCCAAGTACTCCTGCGGAGGAAGCAAAAAAAAGAGATTTCTTTTTTAAAACAAACAATCAATTTAAATTAAATAAAAATACACTAATTTAATTTAAACAAATCGTGGCAAGTTTAAGGCTGGTTCTAAACCCACCTCATGGCTTCGGCTTAACTTAAAAGAATTTAAAACAATTGGGAAACCAGGAGGCCGGTTCTAAACCCACCTCCTGACCCATGATTAATTAAAAAAAAGATAAAATAAAATAAACAATCAATTTAAATTAAATAAAAATCCATTTAATTCAAACAAACCGAGGCAAGCATAAGGCCGGTTCTAAACCCACCTCATGGCTTCGGCTCAACTTAAAAGAATTCAAAACAAAAGGAAACCAGGAGGCCGGTTCTAAACCCACCTCCTGACCCTCTTCTTAAGGTAGACATCCAAAGGTCTATAAAAACAGACCCCAATGTCTTACCGGTGCAGCAAGCAGTTCGTCAACTCATGGAGTCATGAAGATCAACATGAGCTAGTTTCCCATAAGTCTATCAAAGACCGGGACATGCTCAGTCTCAAGATAGTGAGATGAGACCCTACAAGCTTATCAAAAGTCAGGTGTGCTCAATCTCAAATCAGTAAGTCGATTGCCCATATGCTTATCAAAAACCGGGTGTATTCAATCTCAAAACAGTGTGAGATGCCCATAAGTCTATCAAGACCGGGTACATACCGCCCATGAAATTGACAAATCCATCAAGGATTCAAAGGACCGAATTTCTGGTCAAATTGTAATCATGTCTCATATTGAGAGAACAAATGAAGAGCTCATGTTCGGTGCACATGTTGATGCTACAAGGAGAGAACAATCACTTGAGATTTTCTGGAGGACAAGACAACAAGAATTGGCATAAAACAAAGTCTGAAAACAAATCTGAAACATAAAAATCTGAAACCTACAAAAATCCGAAGCATACAAAATCTGAAATCTTTGAAAAGTGCAGAATCTGGACTCCGAAGATTAAAAATCTGAAAATGAGCACAAATCTGAAACCTGGAACAAAAAACCTGAAAATCAGAGGCCAGAGCCTGCAAAAAAAAAATGTAAAATCCAGAATTTGAAATTGAAACCCTTCCAACAAAATCTGTAGTTTGAACATGCGGCTGAAGATCAAAATTGTGAAGTTCATAAACCTGCAACCAAAATCTGAAAGTCGAAATGTGTGAATCTGAAACTCTAAATCTGGAGATTTGGAATATCCAGAATTACAAATCTGAAAGTCTAAGACTTGAAAACTGAAATCTAGACCTGAAGCCCGCAGGCAATCAACCCAAACTCATGAACAAATCAAATTTCCCAAGAAACTGAATAACTTAGTCTAAAACCCATGCTCCGAACAAAAATCTGTAAGATTTACAGAAGTTTGGGCATGTAAAGCTTGAACTCAAAACAAAAATCAGAAAAACAATAAATTAATTCATTGAACATAAAAAAGAACCCCAACCTGTTCAAAACAAACTTAAATCAAACCAACAAACCGATTCATTTTTTTTAAGACAAACTTAAGACCATGCTTCCTGGACTGAAATCAAATGGACAACCAATTTAAAATCTGAAACATAATTAAAATCTGCAGATTTCTAAAAAAAATAAATAATAAATAAATAATCAAAAATCAGAACTCCCTCTCAAACAAATCTGTAACAAGCAAGAATGTTCAGATCAAATTTCCCAGACCCAATCCTGAAACATTCAAGTCAGTTTTCCTTAACCAAGTCCAAACCGAAAATAAACACATCTGCAACCAAAAATCAGAGTCAATTTTCAAATCGTTTTGGAATTCCAACTCTCAAACAAATTCAAATTTGCCAAACAAATTAATTCAATTAAGATGAACAGATCTAACTTCAAACCAAATCCAAAGACAAACCCTCGTTCTGTCAAGCAAATTTAAATCAAACTGCTTAAATTAAAAGTCAATCCCAAACTCAATCAATCTGCCACAGAATCCAACTTTTTTCAAAATTCAGAATTCAAATCTCCCAAACAAATTTCAACCAATAAAACAAACTCAAATTCAAATTAAGATCAAACCAATTCAATCTAATTCAACCAAATAAATCTCTCAAATTAAATTCAAATAAATCAATTCCAAATAAATTCAACTCCAATTAAACTAAATTTAAATAATTCAATCCCAACAAAATTCATTCAAATCAGCTTTAACTAATCAAACTTAAATCAAATTCAACTCAAACTAAATTCAAAACAATTCAAATTAATCAAACCAATTCAACTCAAACCAATTCAAACAAAATTCAAACAAATCAAATGCTTGCATTCCATCAAGTTCATGGGATTGTTTTCTCCTATGTGAATGTTTATTTTGTGGATGTATTGTCTTCCACTTTCAATGGATTGCTATGACGATAATCAAGGGTATTCGAGCATCTCGATATAATTAACGTCGGATCTTCGCACCATCCGACGGAGAGAGGTCAAAATTAATTTTCAAAGAACTTAATAACCTCAACATATAATTTTGACCCCAGTTAGTACTTTTATGGAATACCATCTATTTTCCTAAGAAGTCAATGCTAAGGTCTAATCCAAATCTAAATGAAAAATGAATTTCCAAATCCAAAATATTTAAATTTTTAAAATTTTTGAGGTTACATCACGCTGTCAACCACATCGAGGGGGTATGGCAACCTGCATCGGCGTGACTGGGTGTGGTCAGTACTGTCCCAAGCAGTCTCAGGTGATGAAGGCGAGATAAGAGACTGGAATGGAGTTGGAGTCTGGGTGTGATAACGAAATTGGAATTGCCTCCTCTGGGGGGGTTGGGGAAGAGAAGGATCGCCTCCATTTCAGAAGGGAAGAGGTGAGAGGAACAGAGGCAGGGAGAAGGGGGAATGTGGCACAACTTCTAGAAAAGGGTTTCATGGTTTCATGTCTCTATAAATTTTGATTCACCATTACTTCTCTTGGGGAGTTAAGTTACATGGCAAGACTTAGGTTGACCTGTGGCTCATCTTGACTAGAGATGAGTGAGGATGAATAACTAGTGGTGACATGGTTTGAACAGGTGAGGATAGTTGACTGGTATGCTGGTTGCTGGCCTCATTTGGGTCTGTGGCACTGGGAGGGGTGGTGGCACCTCTGGCAGTGCATCAGGTCAGGATGGCCTTCATGGATCGTGGAATCAGCCGATCTGGATCGGAATCAGCCGATTCTTGGATCGGATCGGCCATTGACGATCCGATTCTCGGCCGAAGGACCGATCTAGAAAAAAGTTTCGGCAGAATCGGTCTGGATCGGCCGGATTGGTCGGAAATCGGATCAGCTGGATCGGTCGAGATCAGATTGGAATCGGAATCAGGTCATTTTGTTTTTTCCTATTCCAGTCGGATCGACTGGGATCGGCCAGAATTGGTCCGAATTGGCCAGGATCGGTCCGGAATCGGAATCGTGTTTGTTTGTTTTTTTGCTTACCGATTCTGCATCGGTTTTCTTCCATTGGATCGGCCGGAATCGGTCTGATCCAATCTCGGATCGGTACCCACCGATCCCATGATCCTTCGAACAGGCACTATTCAGAGGGTGCACTGTTGGTGGCAAGCTGGCATGGGTGTGGAAGGATGACCAGTGCTGGAGAAGGTGTTGCAGCATTGAGAGGGGGTGGTGGCACCTGTGGTGGTGCATCCGAGCAGTAACAAGGTCAGCTCAGGACCTCAGGTAGAAAAGATGACAGCCTGTGGCAGTGATAGGCATGTGACAGAGGAGGATGGCTGTGTGCATGCTGCAAGATGGGGCTGCCTACAGCACCAGGAGAATGCTTTGGCTTTTCCACGCAGGATCAGTTGCACATACATACAGCTGGAAATGTGATGGTACTATCACTGCACCAGGGGCTATGACGAGCTGTGTCTGCATGATTTTGGGCACAGTCTGGACAAACCCCAAGTGGTCATAGGAGATGGAGTCACGTATGGAGCTTGGGTTTGACGAAAAGAAATTTGAATCGCCTCCTTGACTGTGGGCATGGTTAGCATAATAATCTGATCCTAGATCGGCATTGGCAAAGGATGGTCTTTTTTTCCCTTTTTTTTGGCGGGGGAGGGGGAGGGGGATGGGATGGGTGTTCACGGTTCAGTTCAGCCCAGCTTGGTTTGAAGCTAAGTTTTTTGAACCAAAATACGAACTAAACCAAACTGAACCGGTTTGACTAAACCCCAAACCAACAATGAAGGTTCAATTTGGTTTGGTTCATCAGTTTTTTATCATATGTTATTATATATAAACATGTCCTAAGGCTAAGCCCATTCCAAGTATGCCAGCCCATTAACGGACAAATGGGCCAAATTAAAATATTAACAGTTTAATTTTTATTTATATATGTAAATCAAATAACAATGATAATTTTTAAATTAAGATTAGCCCACTATAAAGTAGGCAAAGCACAAAGTCCACTAACGGATGGCTAAGCAAGGCCAGAAGGATGGCATCTTTTTTATAGACTGGAGCAGTGCCTAAAAAGTGCCATAGGCGATGTGGGACTGACGGGAGTGAATGCTGTACCATAGCGCACATGCCACAGCCACATGCCACTTTATCCCACATCACCTATTCATCTTTCAAGCCCCTATTGACTACAAGATAAATATAGTGGATGTG
Organism: Cryptocoryne crispatula var. balansae; assembly: GCA_036172225.1. Taxonomy (NCBI): domain Eukaryota; kingdom Viridiplantae; phylum Streptophyta; class Magnoliopsida; order Alismatales; family Araceae; genus Cryptocoryne; species Cryptocoryne crispatula. Next base: position 5,027,746 of record CM069931.1, read on the forward strand.
CATGGCTTGACCTTACTGTGATGAATGATGGTTCGATGAGTTGAACATGTTCATTGTCAAAACTGAATCATATTCAGTTAAAGTAATTTTTTATTAAAATTTTATGTTAATATTAAGATAATATAAAAGTAACAATTAGTCGACCAGTTTATTGGGTTGATTCGGGTTTGACAAAGCCAAAACTGAAGCAAGCCGTTAATGAGATAATGGTTCAGTTTTGTTTAAGGAACTGAATGACTAAATAACCAAACCGAACATTTGGTTCAGATTTTTGGGTTTGGATGAACACCCTAGGATGGGAGGATCTGCCTCATTGGTGGCTGCAGGGGTGCTGCAGTGTCTTCCCTTCCCTAGGACCCAATAGGAGCCAGATCTAATGATTTGGGTTGGACCTGATCTTCTCAACTCCGGTCACTTAAGTGGTCGTATCGGGTCCCCTGGATCTGATATTCAAGCGGGGAAGATATAGGGAAGCATGGATTGCAGAATCGGCCAATCCGGATCGGAATCGGCTGATTCTTGGATCAGATCGTACCCCACCGATTTGTTTCTGGTCGGAACTACCGATCCGGCCCGGACTTCTGGCCAGATCGGTCTAAATCGCTTGGATCCGTCGAGGATCGACCGATCCAGCATGATCAAATTGGGAATCGGTCGGTAGGAACCCGGAAATGTCCGGAATCGGATCAATTCCGGACCCGATTCTGGACCATTTTCTATTCCGATCTCCCTAATAAGGGGGAGATAGGACCGATCCCTCCTTCTCACTCCCGATTCTCACCTCCCCCCTTCCCTTCAACCTTTAGGGATCCCCTCCTAAACAAGTAAATTGGGGGGGACCCCGATCGTTGCTCCCCCTTTGTGCATCCAGACAGCCACCTCGGGGGTGGCTACTATGAGCACCCCTTTGAGGTCCCTTCCCCCCTTCGGCCCTTTTGACTCCCCTAATACCGCAACTACTCTGCGCCTTGTTTATGATAGTGTAAACATATTAATATATTTCATTATCACTTATACTATCATATATATATAAGATTCATAATCATAAATATATGTTATATACTTAAAATTTATAAAAATCTATTTTAACTCTCTTTTCTCTCTTATATGATAGTTTGTTCTTACATGATAGTTTTTCAAAATGAACTTACTTTGTATGACATTATTTGATAGAATGTCATTTGCATTGTTTTTCATTTTTTAAAGTTTTTTACTTATTCTTATGAATTTTACTGATTTTTTGAGAATTTTCTGATTTTAAAAAATAAAAAATTGGCCGATCTGGACCAATCCAGGATCGCCCTTTCGTCCAGAGGATTGGCCAATCCGGACCGATCCAATTCGATCTGGATCGAATCGGTGGTGACCGATCCCAATCTTGATCCCACGATCTTTGCAGTGAAGCCACCTTAGCCTGATCTACAGTGTCGACCCCAAAAGGTCGGATTGTATTGGCATTCCTTAAGGAATGCATCTGTCCTATTTTTCTGTTTTTTATTTATTTGTTTTTTTAAACCAATGTGGACGTACTCCAGATCTGCTTTTCTCCCTTTGATTTAGTCAATCCAATCCAAGTCAGAATCAACACTAGCCTGCACTATTCTTGATTTTGATAGTCTTCCTTGGCTGGGGTGGGAAGAGAAGGATGACCTTCTATAGCCTATAGGGCTGTTCAAGGTTCGGTTTTGGGCCATTTTTTTCAAAACCAAAATTGAACCGAATTGGTTCAACTTAACTGTGAAGTGTGAACCTAACCAAATGGTTTGGTTTGTCGGTCTAATACATTATTTTTTTATATAAATAAAATAAAATAAAATAAAATTATATTAATTAAAGTTAACATTAAGATTAATACTTTCTTTCTGAGAGATAGTTACATTGTTATATTAATTAACATAGATTTATAATAATATATATTTAAAATTTATATAATATATAAATAAATTTGGTTTATCGGTTCTGTTCTGTTTGGGGAGGGGCCAAACCGATGAAAGGAGATCGGTTCAATTTGTTTTAGAAAATTGAACACTCCAATCCTTGAAATGAACCGAGCCAGTAATTTCGGTTTGGTTTAGTGGACTGGTTTGGTTCAGTTTGCCGGTTTTCACGGTTTCCTTGAACCACCCTATCCTTCTCTACCGGAAGGAAAGAGGTGGAACAGAAGAAGAAAGAGAGGGGGGGTCTGGCATAGTTTCTAGACTATGGTTTTTATATTTTTGAACATTTTGATCCATTTCATTACTTCTCTTGGGGGTACAATGATGGAGGTCTTAAGTATACCATGACATTTGCATTTTAGCCCCTATAACGTCTTTTATGAAAAGATATTCACTCACTTTTGCAAAAATGACTAATCCGAAATTTAAGAAATTATTTTTTACACACTTCGAACTAGAATACATACATAAAGAAAGACAAAAAAAAACGTAAAACTAATAAAATTATCTAAAATCAATGTCAACCATGATCAATCTTATCCATTGGTCTTGTGTCTTGTTTCAACTTTCTGCACTTGTTATTGGGTTCCTATCCAGCTTGCTTCATTTCCTAAGTAGCCACCTTGACTGCCTTTGATATCATTGGACATCACGAGTGGGTTCTATAGTAGTTCAGGTTCTGGAGACCTGGTAAACAGTAAATAATAACAAAATATTGCTATTTTATGCTTCTCAGAACCTTCTACTGATGTAGGCCCTTGCTTATAAAGAATTGTGGCATATATATATATTTGGGAAATAGGATCAGAATTTTACGCAGGGTTACAAGTTTTTTTGCTATTAGTTGTTGTAGCACAATGTACAAACTTATTAGGTGCATATTTGTTTTATTTTAAAATTTTCGGAATCCAACAATTTTGTCTGTGTGCAAAATGTAGCGTTCACTATCTGGTACATCTCATCCTGCTCCAAGTAAGGAATTCATTATCCAACCCACAGATATTGATTGGGAAATTGATAGGAGATTGCTGAAAATTGAGAAGAAAGTTGCATCTGGATATTGTGGAGATCTGTAAGTAATGACTTTTGTTTAAACTTCTGTATTCTATTGCAGCAGCTACTGATTGTTAGAGCTGTTGTTTTACTCTGTAGATATCGTGGACTTTACCTGGGGGAGGAGGTTGCTGTTAAAGTTCTTAAACCTGAACATTTGAGCCAAACATCTGAAATAGAATTTAACCAAGAAGTCAGAATCTTGAGGTGATGAATACTGAGCTGCTATTAAATATTTTTGGCGGTTTCTGCTGGCCAAGGGGTAGCTGCCATAAGAAGACAAGACCCTGACTTGTCCTTGAAAGATTAATAACACCTATAATAATTATTTCCTTGGCATTTTAGCCTGCTTTGGGAGGAATAGAGCGAATTTGGTTTGGTTTTAAACTGTATAATTGGTAAGCAACAATTTATATGTATACGTATTGAGGAAAGTGGAAGAAGAGCATTTCTTTTGGCCACTTTCTTAGATACGGTTTTCTTCTGTCTAATATTTTTCATCATCTTATCTTCCAGGGAAGTTCAACACCAAAATGTTGTCCGTTTCATTGGCGCATGTACAAAACCGCCAAACTTCTGTATAGTGACAGGTATTTGCTTCTTTGTTTTGCTTTATGATGAAGTCAAATGGAGTGCAAGCATTTCAAATGTCAGCATGATATTCTAAAGATTTGACATCGTTGCTTTGTCTTTTAAACAATTTGTTTTGGTAATGAAAATCTAATTCAAAGGTGTCACTGTTTGCACCCAAAAATGTCACAAGTACCCTGAAATAGCAAGTTTTAGATGAAAGCACAAGGAAGAAAGTCGAACAGACTGGTGGAACTCACTCTATATCATGTTTGGGGTTAATGGGCTGAATGGGTTTGATAAACCTTATTGGGTCCAACTGACCGAAAGTTGGCTGAATAATAAATTGGCACCATCATCGGGTCCACCTAGCCCAAATTTGAAGAACGATAGAATCATATAGAAAATCCGACTCATATCTGACAAGTTATGGTTGGAATAACCAAAGTAAGCTTTCAAACTGTCTTTGCAAGTTTACTGGGTCAAGACTTCCACGATGGTGCCTTAAACACCAAAATCTGGCTCTAAATGATAAAATGATCATTTTGCCCCTATTGGGCTCGATCGACTAAACATCAGCCCAATATAAATTGGACACACCATCTAGCGGGCCTAACTCAATATAATGCTATGCGAAAGCCGGATTATAAAACCAACTTGTATTCGAAAAGTTACGTGCAAAATACTGAGTCGACTTCCGAACAGCCTTATCAAAGCATACTGGGCCCGAATGACAAAACAGATGAGCCCACGGGGTAGTGCCAGTGAAGATCTCTGCAATGGTGTCCTAGATGTCATAAACTAGTTCCGGTGGTCAAAATGACCATTTTGCGCTTATTGGGTTTGACTGATCGAAAGCTGGTCCAAATGTGGATTGACACCACCACTTGATCTGTCTAACTCAAACTTGAGCAATGCTAAAGTTGGATTAGAAATTTGACTCATATTCGGCAAATTATGGACAAAATAAAGAAATTAGGCTTCCAAACCACTTTATCACGGCTTAATGGGCTAAACATACCAAGCAAGTGGGTCCACGGAATTATATTAGTCGGGTACCCTAAATGTCAGAAATCGACTTCGGAAAACAAAATGACCGTTTTGTCATTATTGGGCCTGGACGATCTAGGGTGGGCCCAGTAACAAGTGGCACCAATGTATGATTTGCCAGACTTAGAGTTGAACGTCAAAGACTAATTAAAAATCTGACTCATATTCGACAACTTAAGGGTGTAAAAGTTAAACAGGGTTTAATGGATCCAAAAGACCAAACAAGTGATCCCACAGGTAGTACAAGTTGAGGCCTTCACAAAGGTGTCTAGAATGTCAACATCTAGCTCTGGGCAGAGAAATGACCATTTTGTCTCTATTGGGCCCGAGTAGATCAATACAGGACCGTTAACATCCGGCACCATCAAAACGTGCACCCGACTTCTAGATGAACAATGCTAGTGTTGGATCATCTATCTTACTAGTATTCAGGGAGTTATGGATAAAATTCAAAAATTTGAAAAGCTTGCACGCCCTTCGAGACAGACATCTGTCCAACCAGCCCACTTTCCCTATCTTTCCCCCTTTCCCCCCCTCTCTAGGTTGTACACTGCCTATAGCAAGGATTGCCATCTCGGATCTCGGCTTCATCTTGGGGGGTGAAAGAGAAGAGATCTCAGAGAGATCTCGGAAAATCTCAGGAGATTGAATCTCGGATTCTCGGATCAAAATATATATATGTAGGAAACATAACATAATATTTTAAAAAAATAGAAGTACATCAATGAATTTACATGAAAATATATAACACATTTTGTACATCAATTGTGTGAATGAACAATTACAAAGCACTTTCAATACTAAGAAGATGATCTTTGTGCTTCTTCAAGATTTAAACGTGTATGCAATATTATTTAAATACTAATATGGTATTAAACTTGTAACACATTTTTATGTGATAGTATAAGTGATAGTGAAATATATTAAATGTGTCTACACTATCATAAACGGGGCACAGAGTAGTCGCGGGATCTCGGCGATCTGGTATCTCGGCCCCTTGGCGAGACCGAGATTCTCGTGAGATCTCGCGAGATCTTGGAGAGATGGCATTCCATGGCCTACAGCAGCCTCCCCATATAAAAAAACACGTAAAAGATAGGAGGCCATTCCACGTTCTGCAGAAGCCAACAGAAGAGAGAGGGAGGGAGAGCGCCACCACGTTCTGCTGCAGCCAGCCGCAGGAGGGAGAGAGAGGCTGCCCATCGCCATCTCCCTTCTCATTTGTTGTTGTCGTAGCCACCACCTGCATATGCCCAAAGGAAAGGAGAAAAAGGCTAGGGAGATGAAGATGGAGGAAGGGCAACTAATCGCTGCTGCTGCTGTCCACCCGCTGCCACCACCTACGGAAGAAGAGGAGGAGGCAGCCCACGCTCCATCACCTGCAGGGGAAAGAGAAAATGAAAGGAGCTCCCACTGCCAAGGGAGGGAGGAAAGAAGCTCAACGTCCTTTGCATCCTGCCGTTCTGGAAAGAAGAAGAAGAAGAAATGTAAGGTTTACCCTTGAGCTATGTAGCCCTTCCAACTCTCCTCCTTTCTTTTTTTTCTCTATTCTCTCCATCGGCCTCCCCCTATAGCCTGCCGACAACCCACCGGCAGACCTCCCCGTTTTGTCCCTTTCTACCCTACCAGACACCCCTGTGCAGACCCCTAAAGGCCAGTGTCAGAAAACCCCTGTTTCGGCCCTTGTCTCAGCCACACATGGGCCCGGTCGGTTGCACTTGTGGACACCCCCAAAATAGATCACCGACTCCTTAAACAGGGTCTTAAACAGCCATTGCTCCACCTCCCCTTGAGCCACTGCGCACAGCCCTTAACCAGGCCCAAACAGCCCCTAAACAGGAACTGTTTGGTACCCCATTTCAGCCCTCCTTGTGGCTCTCCTTTACCCTTAAACCGTGTGGCCCCCCAAAATCAGATGCAAAGCCGCCCCTTCGTGGCCCAACATAGCTCCATTTCTGCCCTCCGAGCACCCCAAAACAGATCCAGATCTGCCCCCCGTGCAGTCCCCAAACTGGCTCCCAAAGTAGCCCATTTTCAGCCCATTCTGGCCCGCTTAACCCACTGTTACAGCTCTTGAAGCGTGCTCCAAAACAGGTGCTTGTTCGGTTCAAAATAGGTACTAGTTTGGCTCAAAAACAGGTCTTTGCAAGGACCGGGTTGGGGGTGGTGATCTGACCCCCTTGACCCGCAATGACGGGTCAAGAGCTGAAAGGGCGACTCTCAATTCCAGTTCAAACAAGGCTCACAACAGGTCCATCAGGCTCATGAAGCACGAAATAGGTCCACCGGGTTCAAGAAAATTTGAAGGCCGACCAACCGGGCCGATGTGACTTGAACTAGCCCAACGAATCTTGGACAAAAAATAAACTTAATAAAAATTCAGAAGACAAAATGAAATTAAATAAAGTTTGAGCTCAAATTTTCAGTGCCCTATTAGATGGCGAACTTGGGTACATCTTGGCTAGTCGCTCCTGAACGTAGGTGTGGACACACTCCCATTGCAGACATATCCTTCTCCTAGTGTGACAAGTCAAAAGACTTAGTCATGTAGGAGGTAAATTCCATTCGATCAAGGATGGGTCAGTATGTCGTCGTAATGTCAATATGATCTGAGCTGTTTTTTTGGGTCCCATTGGATCAGGCGATCTTAATCCAAATCAGCCAATCCAATCCTGATCTGAACTGATCCAAGGGAAAGTTTGGGATCAGATACCCCTCCTAGATCAGATCTGCCACTGCTGTTCCTGATCAATATCGGCCAATTTTGCAAATTGCAAGTGCTTGTTGAGCAGGCATGAGGACCTTTACTGTCTAGATTTGGCTCTATCATGTGAAGATAGAGTATCATCTCGAGGGGGAAAACTGTGTTTTCCTATGCCACGCTAACACAGAAGTTACATTCCACATTACCTTCAGCTGGTGAGATTTCTATTCCTCTCATACATCTGATATCATGTAGTCCTTATAACCTCTTTCCTGGGTTTTCTTTCTTTCTCAAAATTTTTGGACTGGCTACTTCATGATGATCTAATGGTTATGTTAGTTTCACTTTTGGACCTTTATATATGTTTTCCATATTTGTGTATTATTTGTTGAAGTATATCCCATGACATATCAAGAGAGGAAAGATTCCCAATTTCTCATAGTGAATTGTCATTTGTATTCTATAGCTGATCTGTGTATCATTCTTATTTGCAGAATACATGCCTGGAGGGAATCTTTACGATTTTTTGCACAAGTACAATAACATGCTGGAGCTTCCTATGATATTAAAGTTTGCTACAGATATCTGCAAGGGAATGAATTATTTGCATCAGAACAACATAATCCATAGAGATCTAAAATCAGCTAATCTGCTGCTGGGTGTGAATAATGTATTATGACTTGACTTTTCAACTAGTTTACTGCTACGGGGCCTGGTTTCTTTTTTTTTCTCTTGATGGCTTAGTTAAACGTGTGGTTCTTTTAGTTTTATGAGGAAAATGGCCTTTTGAATTGCAATTTTCTCGCTTAACATGTATGAAAATTTTCTCTTAAAGTGTTTGGGATGTTAGTACGCTGCTTCATCTGGTTAAAGTTGGAACTGTGATGTCCCACTAAAAAGTTTATGAACCAATAATTTCTCTGCTGAAGTGCTACCCTTGGTGCTTTTCTCAACATACCTGAATCACCGGTGAAAGGAATTTACAATTTGTTGTGTGAAATAGAGCTTTAAGGTTCTCTTGATTTCTGAAGAGGGATAAACAATAAAGGTTTTGTTGAGGTCCACTTTGCAACCCTGCATAAAATATGCTTTGCTGAAATACACCACGTGGAGATATGCTCTGTGAAGTACTTCACCTATATGGAGCACTGTATGTGGGTAAAATGCAACTCCAGTGTACCACTAGAAGTCCTGTTCACACGTTTCAGGGAATTTGTTTTGTTTTTTTCACGGCATATTGTTTCTTTTTCTCAAAAACTTGCATATATTAATAGAATTATTGCTTTACAAAGTTGAATTTTAAACTGGAGTAATAATGCTGTATGCAAGTTGATTACTCAGTGAGCATCAACTTCTCTAAAGGTCTAAATAATGATGTGTTAATTGTGACCTGTCAAGTGTGCGATTTTCTTTTGTTACTGAACGTTTCCATTACTCACATTTATTAAATATTTCTCTCTAGGTTATAAAGGTGGCTGATTTTGGTGTAGCACGGTTCCAGAATCAGGGAGGAATAATGACAGCAGAGACCGGGACGTATAGATGGATGGCACCTGAGGTTTGTCATTCCCTTTTTGTGTGCTCAAAGTTGCAGTCTATTGCATTCCAATTAGATATTTTTTGAGTTATACCTTGTTACACTGAGCCATGGCTTAGCCAATCCAAACAGCCTTTTTAGCTCCTGTTATGCCCCCTTGCCAGCAAGGATAAAACCCTCAAAATAGAAATAGGTTGGGGATAACAGATCACAGACTAAAATCCAACAATAATTAAATTAATTAACTCAACACCAGGTGAATATTTGAGTCAAATACAACTCCGTGGCTGGGCCTGAATAATCTCAATGATAACTTCATTCCAATGATGAAGTTTTGCAAAATGAGTAACCTAATAGTTAAGAATGAGAACTCCCCTAACTTTGCGAGTTCTTATTCACCTTCTGGCATTTCTTGAGCTTCTGCTTCTGGAATAGGTTCTTCAGTGCTCTTAAGAAAGATGCAAACCCTCTTTACCCGATTTGATAGTTACTATTGAATAGTGACGTTGAGTTAGATTGTTCAACATTGACTAGGGACAATACCATTTACTGTCTTTATTTTTTATTTTTTTAAAAGTAATGTGGTTGATGGAGGTATGGAATGGGTTAGCCTATGGAATGCTGGGTCAGGATCCTTGTTGCGACTCAGGACCGATCCCGATCCTGGGTCCTTGACCCACGTCGGATTTGGTGTCAAGTCACGCCACCCGGAGGGGGTCGAGCAACCCTGCAACCTGGTCGGGATCAACCCCGATTGGGTCACCAACAGCTAGCCCAATGGCTAGTTGGGCTAGCGGTTGGGGACCTTTTCAACGTTCCCCAAGGGGCCTTCTATCATCCTCACACCTTCCCCACTCAATCTCTCACACTTTCACACTCTGAAAATTCTCTCAAGCATTAAAAAGCAAACTTTCTCTCTCAAAAACACTTAAAACGCTCTTGATTTTTTGATTCATTATAAGACTTCCTAAATATTGTTTTTTGTTTAATTGTGTTACTAACTCATTTTTTTAAGTGTTATCCACTTTCTTTTAAACATTCTTTAGCATGTCTTCTCCAAGTCATGCCACTCAAACTTCCGGCACAACCTGAAACGACCCGGCTTTGTTACATTACAATTTGTTATACACGACGGAAAGGAAAGTTCAATATAAATATTATGAAAAAATAATGTCGAGAGAATTTATCAGTTGAAGTATCACCTTATCAGGATAAAGAGTAATATGCTCGTATGCACACGGACTTCACCCGAGTTAGGAACACATTTCATTAGATATTTGTCTTTGATGGAACATCCGGAAAGAAAATTTCTCAACATTTTAATCGTGGAGTTCACTTATACAGGAGTGAACTAGAGCACTTGATGACTCCTCTGCATGAAAATTTCGATGGTGTTACATCGCGATTAATGTTTAGTAAGTGATATCAATATCAAATGACATTGATATTTAATTATTATTCTTGTAAACAAAAAGCATGATACGTGTGATAGAGGCAAGTCAGAAGTCATTTACCAAATAAGACATGTATTGACATATTACCCAATTCATGGGTAAGGTTTCGAAAATGGGAGCGTATGTAAAATTGGAAGATGATCTAATAATGAGGAAGAAAAAAGGATCCACAATCTCACAAGGGATGATGACTTAGGATTAGGCCATGTGGATCTCATAATCACACGGCTGTGATAAAGGCAAACTATGATCACAACTGCGATGAAGAATTTGAATATATGCAAGGAGAAGTTTGGTTGGACAACTTCTTTGTGATTCTTCGACAGTAACATACTAGCTGGCACTACGAAGGGATCATTTTGAGTCGATGATTGACACTATTGTGGGGATAAGGGAGTGCTTGGACTGACTTTGAATTAAATTTACAACACTTATATTCTTATGGAGCTGGAAGATATTAAACAAAATATCAAAGTTATTTGAACATATTTAGTAAGAGATATACTAAACTTTATTTTTTATACTTATTACTTATCTTTTGAAACTTCATCATTTATAACTTATGCATTATCTTTTTCTTAATAAGTATAACTAGGAAGACAACGATCAACTTCTTAGTATATTGTCAAGTTGGGATCAGTTCTAGATGTACGTGGACATATCCAGATAGGTAAAGAATGCCGACTATTTGTTTGAGTTAATCAAATGGTGTTATCAATGAGATTGGAGATAAACGAGTTGTACGTAGTTGCATACAAAGTAGTTTGACAAATGCTGATAGTCAAGAGACCACGTTTGTATTGGACATCATGCTCCACTCATTCCTTAGATTTGATGTTAGAGGATATATGTCATGACCCGGATTTTTAACATGCACAGCGGAAGATAATCCGGCGACGTAACGGGGAAGGATATCGGTATGGAACCAAATAAGACCAAAATTACAATCAAGATTCATAATAACATCCATCTATGAGTACAACAAACTTCTATCTAAACAAAATAAATACTAACATTGAACAATTGAATCACTAGCTCCTCGAATTCCAAAACACCACTACGCTTCTGCTGCGCTAAACCTGCACTCCTGAAAATATTAACAACGGAAGGGGTGAGTCACCACAGACTCAGTAGAACTTACACCCGAACTATCCTACTATAATAATGTTTCTCTATTGATATTAAAGATATAATAAGCCTAAAAATCAGATTATAATACATAGAGCGTAAACTAATTATATATCTTCAATTCAGTTATTACAATGTCATTCAACTACCCCGTATGATAACAAGACTCTATATGCACTAAAAACCAACATATCCTGCACCATAACTACTCTAGGTATGCTCATAACACCTACACCAGACATAAAACCAAAAGACACAACTAGACCACTAACATCTATGCCAAAATGCATAACTAAACACATGTCTGAGTAAATATCATGCTCCATTTGAATAATGTAGCCACATCACAAAACTAGCACCAGATTTACCATATAGTAGGAAGTAACTTATAGTAACTAAATCCCATAATACCCCTAGGCATGGGAGTACTTAGGATAAACCGCGGTATCCGGGATCGAAGGATGCTCCGGATTCAACTAATCTCCGTTGCCCACGGGCCACTAACATAGTCTGGTGAAGTACATTTCCATCACAATGCAGCTCACTGCATTAACCACATTCCACGCAATGCAAGCATATAAATAACTCAGACAGTAACCATAAATATGAAATTGGCAATCCAAACATGAAATACATAGATGAACACACATGGTTCTATGCATCACATATTTGCATACCACACCACAATCTAGCACAACTAGATGCATATAAATAGGATCATGCAAGTTACAACCTAAACATATCGATCACATGCTTAGACAGAACTATCTACTGTATAAAAGAAAATAAACTAAACTCTAACACCACTATGACTAAATCTTACATCAGCTTTTTAACAAATCAGAATATATATTAAAGATTATCGTGATGCAACTATACTAAACTAACTAGATTAAAACATAGCAAAACCTATCATGCCGACTAACATACATGGATAATTAAATCAGCCTAAATTTGCATAGTTGAACCAGCTAATCTAACTAAGTTCAACTATAAAGACATATCTAACATGCTAACATACATAATTGAATAATTATCTAACATGATGAATAATCATGAATATAGGACAATTTAAACATGTATGATTAAATAAGCTAATCTAAACTCTATCTAATCATGCTAATAAATCTAAAACAACCCATTAATTACAATCTTCTAATCCTGGTGATCTAAGCATGATTTTTACAGTTTAAACAAGTATATTAGAGTGCTAAGAATAGCCGAGATGCCTACCATTACGGCGACGACGAACGGCGCACGGAATTCCAACGGAATCGATCCGGGTGACGAGAATGCCGCGGTTACGACGGCGATGAAAAACGGAAAACTGAACCGGATGGTATCCTGATAAACTGTTGGAACAAAGAAGATTAACGATCTTACGAGAAGAAATAGGGAGAATAAGAGAGAGAGGATGATAGGAGAGAGAGGGCGATATGAGAGAGGAGAGATTAACCGCGGAGGGGGGTCGGCGCATGGCGGCGCACGGTGCTGCGCGCGCGGGCGGTGCAGGCGTTGGCGGCTGGGGGGGTGCTGGGTCAACGGCCGTGGCTGCGGCTGGCGGCTGCGGGCTTGCGCGCGGACGGCGGCTGGCGGCTGCTGCGGCGGGGCAGCGGGCTGGCGGCGTCGCGGGGCGGCGGGCGTCAACGGGGAGATGGCGGCGGCGGGTGCCGCGCGAAAGGAGGCGACGTGGAGGAGGAGGGCGGGCGAGGCCGAGGGCGGCCGGCGGCAGCTGGTGCTGGCGTGGCGCGGAGGCGGCTGCGCAGGGGGCGCTGGCAACAGGAAAACGGCGCGGCGACGGCCGAGCTCGCGCACGGATGCGCAGGTCAACGTCGAGGGTGGTCGCGGCCGGTGGCTGAGAAGGCGGCGGCGGAAGGTGCTGCCGCGGGAGGCGAAGTCAACAGGGGGGGAGATGAGCGCAGCGGCGCCTTCGCACGGCGAGGCTGTGGCCGTTGGCGGCGGCGGGCGCTGGCGGCGGCGGAGATGTCAACGGGAGATGGCGGGGCAGCCGCGAGCGCGGCGGGCGGTGCTCGGCGGGGTGACACGGCCACGGGCGGCGTGGCGAGGTCAACTGGGGGGGGGAGAAGGAATGTCGCGGGCGGCGACGACGGTGGCAGCGTCGTGTGGGCGCAGAGAGGGGCGGACAGCGGCGGCTGCTGCCGTGCACGCGCTCGTGCGGAGGGAAGGCGACGAGGGCCAGGTCGACGGGGGCGCGCGGGGGTCGCGACGGACGGCGGCCGGTGACGGCCGCGCGGGCGCCGGTGGGCGGTGGCCGAGGAGAGCGAGGGGTGGGCAGAGATGTGGCCGGAGGGGGTTCGACGGGCGGCGGCGCAGCAGTCCGTGGGCGGCGGCTGGTGACGGCCGCGCGGGCGGCAGGCAGCGCAGGCCGCGGGCGGCGTCGGCGGGCGCGGGGTCTGCTGCGCGCGCACGGAAGAGAAGAAGAAGGAAGGTGGAAGGCGGGGTGCGGGAGTGAAAAATTACGTATATAGAGGGAAGGGAGAGTTCGACTGGGAGGGGGGAGGAAATAGTGGAAAGAGTGGGGGAGATAAGGAAAGGGAGGCGGCGGTTTCGGTAGGGGATCTGGAGAGAGAAAAAACGGGAAAGATTAAAGAGGAGAGTACAATTATTAATATTAACTCTCATAATAAATATAATATCTATTTTTTATTTATCTAAATATCCTGGTCATTACAATATATGTAAGGATCCTAAAATTGATCGGGTACAAGATGTCTTGATTCATATCTTCTTTTATATGCAACCATAACTTTTTCCTTAACCTAATGAGAGAGCATATGAAGGGCTAAGAGCTTCTATATCCTGATGTAACTAAGTTCGCTTCACATTACATTTTCTTGGAAAGTTCAATGTAATAGAGACATCCTCTTATTCAAATGATACTTTCACCGAGATGGTCAAGCTAGAATGCTAGGGTAAATCTGGTGGGGACACTAGATCTTCGAACCGATACAACAAAGTCTACCGACGTCTACGACGGTGGAATTACAATTTATGACTAGGAGAATTTGGAATTGGGCTTTAACACATTTATTTTATTTTATTTCTTTGTGCCTCCGATGGCAAAGGCTTAGTGGGCTGGTCCAGCTGGTGCGCTCGGCCTAGCTCCCATTTACTACCTTTTTTCCTTTTCATCTTTTTCTTCTTTTTTTTCACCGATGCCATCGAATCCTTATAAAAGGACTCCACCCGATGGTCGACATATGATAGAGATGAAATGAAAAGTGTCGTTGCTTTATTTCCTTCTAGTTTAACCCTTTAGTGTCTTTAGCTCCACCTTTAGTTCCGCCGAAAGTGCTCTCTCTCGGTGGCAACAGATCATCCTTCATTCGCCTCTGCAGGCAAACCCTAGCAGCGCCCTCCGATCGCCATGGTCACTTCCCCCAAGCTCCTCTCATCTCGTCGTAGTGTAGAAAAACTCTCCTCTTGCTCTACTCCAGCTAATAGTCTTCTAGCTTAGAGGTAGTTGGCAGCTCCCTCGTTCGGCTTCGATTGTTCTGAGCTTGTGCCCTAGCTCGGACGATGGCTTCATCTCTTCTTCTTGGTTCTCCGTGATCTACATCGGTATACCTTGATGAGGACCTTGGCCAGTTAGGCCGACAGTGAATACAAGTCTCGCTCCCTGAGCACCTGAAGACGCAAACTCCTTACTCGCGGTTCCCTGGTCCCGATCTGCATCCTCGGAGCTGATTTTTTGAACTTTTGAGCTCCTCGCTGAGTTTCGTGGGAGGTTCCATCCTGGATCTGGTGTTCCCTATGCCCAATATCGTGAGGCACGGCTGCAACAGATAAGTAACCCTCAGTTGGTTGTTTGTTTCAGATGATTCTGTCTGGTCTCTCTTCGTTCTGTTTCCGTCAATGTGCTTCCACTACAGATCTACGATTCCCATCTCGACTTTAACTCTGTCGACGAAGGGTCGACATAGAATTGGTCCTCCCATTCTTGGCGGATTCCGTGAGCTCTATCGGCTATTCTAGTTCAGTGGAATGTCTGCCTTGTCATTGGGCTGTAGACGATCCCAGAACTAGTCCTGCGACCTATTGATGCTGTTTGCGGTTGACTCCTCCCTCTTTCTTCGGTCGCAATCTTCTTGATGAGCTCCTGGAGCTGTGACATCAAGTTTGTCTGAGATCTGAAATCGATTAATGATTCCGAGTCCCTCCCAAGATCCCCGAGAAATGATGAACGGTGCTGCTAGTCTTTGGAAATGCTTATGATCTTCTTCGATCGGCTTATGTGACAGAACTTTAGTTCCTCGCTACATTGGTCCACTACTCCACTTCCGGTCATTGTTTACAGAATCGGTGGAATCGGACTGATTCCGGATTCCGATCCGATTCCATGCGAAAGGACCGATTCCGGCATGAATTCCGCGGAATCGGTCGGAATCGGATCGGAATCGGAATCGGATCAGCCGAATCTGTTAGGATCGGAATCGGATCATTTTTTTTTTGCTATTCCAGTCGGATCGACCAGAATCGGTCCGAATCGGCCGGAATCGGTCCGGAATCGGAATCAGATCGGTTTTTTTTTTTGCTTTTTTTTCTTACCGATTCTGGATCGATTTTCTTCCATTGGATCGGTCGGAATCGGTCCGATCCATGGAATGCCATCTCGCGAGATCTTGCCGAGATCTCGGTCTCGCCAAGGGGGCGAGAAACGAGATTGCCGAGATAGTGTAAACATATTAATATATCTCACTATCACTTATACTATCGCGGATAAAAATGTGCTACAAGTTTAATATCATATTAGTATTTAAATAAGATTGTATACAAGATTAAATCTTTTAGAAACACAAAGATCATTTTTTTGGTATTGAGAGTACTTTGTAATTGTTCATTCACACAATTGATGTATAAATGTGTTATATATTTTCATGTAAATTCATTGATGTACTCCTATCTTTATAAGATATTATGTTATGTTTCATACATATATACATTTTGATCATATCTTTATAAGATATTATGTTATGTTTCATACATATATACATTTTGATCCGAGAATCCGAGATCCGATCTCTCGAGATTTATCCGAGATCTCTCCGAGATCTCTTCTCTTTCACCCTCCCGAGACGAAGCCGAGATCCGAGATGGCAAACCTTGGTCCGATCCGATCCGATCCGGATCGGATCGGTACCCACCGATCTCAATTCTGATTCCGATCCCGCGATCCTTGGTTCCAGTGGTTGCCCCTCAGTGTGGACGTAGTCCCCCGAAGGATGGTGACGTTTTCTGTTACACCGAGTTTTTATACTAGCTGTCCTACTGGGCGACTCTCTGAAGATGCCAGATTCGACAACCTGGACCAGCACCACCCTACTTGCGTAGGGATTTTGATCCTACTCTCTATTTACACCTTTGGCTAAAATTTGTGGGATTAATCTGAAGACAACCACGTGTTGTTCGATCGGAACTGAACTTGTCTTGGAAGTTGTTCGTCAACCTGGCTGTGAACACCCCCCATTCTGTGTTGTTTGATTCTATACCGTCCTGTGAGACGTGGATCTTTATTTTTCTCAAGGTTTTGTAAGCCTATAATCCACCAATTGTATAAGGGTAGTGGTGTTCACAGTCTGTCGAGACGACATCCACGCCTTGGCGTGGAGGTATATTTCGGAACCTTAATCCTTGGATGTTTACATTTGTTCTACTATTATGCGTTGAAAGCCATGCTCGGTTGTGAGTAGGTTTCTAGCCCGTTTCAAAAGAAGTCGGTGTAGACGTGAGTTTAATTAGAGTCTCCTTAATTTGAAACTATTTTAATCAATTTTTTGTTAAAATTGGATTCGATCTAATTCTTTTGGTTGGTTGAGAATTGATTTGTTTAAGATTTCTTTTCATTTTTCTTTTAAGGAAAAAGTCACTGGTTCAATTTCTAGTAATAACATTTTTACTGATTTTGAAACTTAAAATCTGACGACGTGAAGATCTGATTTTAAAACCTTGTAGTGAGTTAAATTCTCAATTCCTGATCTCTCGGTCCGTATACTTTGTCCCGCATCAAAATCTTTTAGATAAGTGGAAAGGGAGAGAAGCATAGGAGACATTAGAGAGTGGCGACTTCTAGCGAGTTGTAAAGAAGGCACTTCATATAGTGCAACTTATAGTCAAATTTCTTAGAATAGTTGATAGAGACAAGAAGGCAAACATGATCTATCTCTATGATGTATTTGAGTAAACAAAGAAATCTCAAAGACCATGTTGGATTTCACCAAATGGTGAGATATTATCGACCACCGTTGGAAGCAAATCTTATATCATTCAAAACATGCAATAGGTACTTTTTTATCATCATCATGTCAAATCACATATCTATTATTTTTAGTTCTTTATTAATATGTATATGTTGTATAAGTTATTTCTTCAATCCAAAATATTGGTTCATTTAACACATTCGACAACCTTAGAGAGTATGAAATTGGTCATCCGTAGAATGTTCGGAGATGATCGGTCAATTACAGTATGTAATGAGATGTATGACTATAAAATGAGGTCAATACAGTTTGAGATATCAAGAGCACGACAAGCAACTATGCTTCTAAATTATGGCATGTCGCTTGAATGTCTTTTGCAATTCAGATGACAAACATATTCCAATTACCTTCTAACATGTAATGATCTCATGTAGTTGACTAGTTGGTGAACCATGACAAGATGACGAGATATAAGGACTTAGTAGATGTTGCAATAAGAGTTCCGAGTCAAACCACATCATCTTCACGATGTGAAAGTAATTGGTTGACGTTCAACCTAATTCATACAAAACAGAGAAATTTGTTGACATCAAGAAGATTGGAGCAGTTACCATACTACTATTACAATACAAGGTTAAAGCTAAAGAATTTGCAGAGGATGACGGCGAGAGGGAGAAACATAAGTGGAAAGAAGAAACGATGGGAACACAAAGTCAAATGATGATTATATAAGATGAAGACTTAGATTTGGATGAGATATTCGACGAGCAAAATACATTGCAAGCTTGGGTCAATGATCAAACAGGCTAAGACCTAAGTTCAACATAGAAGATCGAGAATGTGTTAGAAGAGGGCTCGACAACGTACCTCTAGTTGAGGAATTATGAATTCTTTCTTCACCGACAAAGAGATATAAGATTGGAGTGTCTTCTCGCCAAGGTAAGAAGTCATTTAGTAAAGGTAAATATGTTGTAACTAATTTATTGAACATTGCAAATCTAGAAACATTTGACAAGGGACAAGAAGATGTGTTGAAGCCGAACATTCGACTTCAGTACTAAACATTAGATGATTCGACTTCAAAGAACAACAGCAATAGAGCATTGGAAGCGAAAGGAACTATTGTTGATTTAAGGAGGTCAACAAATCTAAAGATAAACCTTACAATAATATAGCTGATAGAAGAAGAACAATACACACATGTGGCACAATATCATGATCATGGCACATGGTCGCAAGGTGCAGAAGATCAACACACACAATGGGGTGGAGGTCAGTACTATGGACACTTGTAGCGGACACTTGTGGAATTGCATCATCACAAGACACCTAATTTCTACAAATTGTCAATAAGATCCTACCTATGGATCATCATCAAACATTTCTATGTACTCCATCTATGGTAGTTACTGTGGATCTTAGGAAGCATATCATAAGATGATTGAGAGAGCAACGAATACTATCAACATGTATGTATTTTCAACAGATGTACTCTTCTCAAATGTCATGAGAAGACTATATAAATTACGTAGAACAATAAAATTTAAGATTTGAATAAAAATGAATAAATTTTTTGTATTCTTTATTCTTTTTTGTTTTCTGCAAATTTTTTACATAATTTTATGTTTTATATTTTTTATTATATCGGGTTTCAGGTTTAGTCTAGGCTGACCAGGTCAAGACGTAGGAGCCTGCCTACCTTCAGTCAGCCAATCCCATCCACTTAGATTGGTTTCCAAGGAGCTGACTTATCGTTTAAGTGTACAAGCTGCCCTATACCATGTCCGACGCAATTGACAGCAGTTGTCCTTACTGGGAGAAGTATTAGTATCCTGTAAATGCAATCATTTTGCATGTGTAAAAAAAAGATATCGGCTTGGTCACCTATAACCGTCATTTGAAAGCATGCAATTTGAAATTTTGACCCTAGATTTACCAAGCATTTTTTACCATCCTAAATGAAGAACAAGTGTCATCTAGTCAAATGTATCAGCTGTTTACTCTTCTATTTTGGATTGATTGCAAACAAAAGCTATTAAGCATATAATTGTACTGAAGTATTATCATTGTATTAAAACAATGATGTGCTGCTAGTATGCTCATATAGCTAGTTGCTTCAAGCCTTCAACGTTCATCTACAGAGGCACTTCCCTTGCACATTCTAATGGTTTTGAATGGCATGGCTATTTATCTTTGATGTGTGTAAGAGGATTGGCGATGACAGCTTTTATATATATCAAATGATCTTGAGTCACGTGCAACAGGGTTTTGCTTCAATTATTCTTCTTTTGTTGAACGTTTATGCCTACTAGATACTTTCACGATAGGCTTTTTCTATGTAAGTTGGCTCCTCTGTTGTTTAAGGTCATTCTTGGTGCATTATATGGGATCTTTTAATTGGCATCATTTTTATATTAATGTTCAAGTTCGTTTGCTGAGTCACTAACTCAGATTATTTTTAATTTATAATGTTGGTAACTTGGTTTACACACTATCAAGTGTGCTCCCAGAACCTGAAGCAGTACATTTCGGTCTTTGTTTCTTTCATCTTATAATAGATTGCGTGATGTAACAGGGTAATGTAACAGTACCCTGTTTGTTTCTGATTAGCTAATATCGAATGATAACAATATATTGGGACATGCAATGGCACCGTATACATCTCTCTTTCATCTTCTTTCTTCTTCCTCTTCTCAGCCAGAATTGTATCCAGAGCGGCCTTAATCGGTTGATCCATTCCCTGCAGTCATGGAAGATGTCGTATCAGGTCCATGGGACCCAATATCAATGTGGACATTGGGCAGGGAAATTGCAGTGTTGTGGTGGTGGCACGGCACCACCCCAGCACAGGATCCGATTCAACCCCCAAACGCATTGGATCAGACTGGAATCCAACATAGAATCTGTTTGTCGGCCAATTTTAATGCTTTTTGATTTTTGAAGAACCAATTCCAGATCGGTTTTTCGCCTAAAAGGATCGGATCGGAATTGACACTAGCCAATCTAGGCTTCTGGTCCCACTTTCCTTGCCCTCCCTCGCGGGTGCCACACACACACACACACACACACACACACACACACACACACACACACACACACACACACACACACACACACACACACACACACACACACACACACACACACACACACAGAGAGAGAGAGAGAGAGATTTCTGTGAGATCTGAGGGTGTGTTTCACCATGATTTCAAAAATCTTTGCCTAATGATTGAGCATCTTATGAGGGCTTATTCATAAAAGCCCATAGTTTTTTCACAGTTCCAGATTCCAGTACCAATTCATCTTTTTTGTCTGTTCAAGCTTATAAATCACTAATCTTACAATCAAAAGCAGATACCCACCATGATTTCAAGTCTTATCATTTCATGGCCATAATTGAACATCTTCTGAGGGCTTAATTGTAAAAGTCTTCAGTTTATTTTACGTCTAGATTCCTCTACTAATTCATCCTTTTTGTTTGTTCAAGGTTATAAATCACCAACCGTACGATCAAAAGGCAGATGTTTTCAGCTTTGCAATTGTACTTTGGGAATTAACAACTTCCAAGGTATGGCTTGAAACTGCAAATGGACGTCTTTTGTTATATGAGATACGAGTACTTCTGATATGATGTTACTTTGCAGATTCCTTATGATAAACTGACTCCTATACAAGCTGCACTTGGCGTGAGAAAGGTTTTTGCTCATGTGATGTCTTTTAGCATAAAGCGAGGAGTCAGCCGATCTGTCTTAACATTTTGTCATATTTTAACCTGTTTGCGAACAAAAAATGCTTCAAACTGGGCCTAGGAATTTTTTACATAATTTCTTAAAAGACTTATTTTAAACTTCTCATGTCCATTCAAAAAAAGGTAAATTTCTATGAATACTGATCTCTTTTTTTTTTATTTTCTTTTGCCGTATGGGGGTGTGTTTTTACCAGGGTGTCCGTCCAGAGCTTCTGCACAGTGCACATCCTAGGCTGTTGGACTTGATGCAGAGATGTTGGAGAGGAGATCCATCTAAGAGGCCCACATTTTCTGAGATCAGCGTGGAGCTTGAAGAATTGTTAATGCAAGTTCAGGTAGACCCTGCCTTGCCATGCATGATTTCGTCATGAATATTAATGTGTCGTGCTGATTTTCTTCTCTAATTCAAGAGTCTGTTAGAATGAAAACCCACACCAAGAATCTATTCTTACAAATAGGCTCACAAGGGGTTATATTAAAATATTAGGATCGATAATTCGAGTGACTCCAGATTAGTTGAAGGCTTTGGCAAAATGTTTACCAAGTACCAAACTACGATAGCTACAATAAACGAAGACGACAAAGCGCTGTACCAACGGTTCGTGTTTCATTCTTTTGACAGACAAATGAAGAAATCAGTCAAGAAGTGAATGGAAGCCCCGAGAGAACAACAATGTAGCTTTATCGGTGCTATTAAAATTACGGGAAGCGGGACAGTTTCTGGAATGTACAGATTTGCTGCGTTCAAAACCGGTTTTCCCTCCCGCATGTGTACAAGTTGAGAAGAAAATTGCTGTCCACTGATAAACTGCATCTTACCCTGCTTCGCGAGTACGAAAGAGAAATTGGGTGTGCTATTCGTCGACAAGATAATGAATGCTTGATGTCTTACGCGGCAAGAACGGTTTTCCGAACACCAAATCGGCGAAAAAAGATCGGCAGCATTATTGAACAAAGCCGACGGCAGACACGATGCTTCTTGGTGTTGATCCCTACTTTGATGGATCCTGGGTGAGATTGTCTTTTATGTGCGGCTTCCTCTTAAAGATTCTATCATTTTCACTGTAATGTAAAAAATTAGATCATATGAGATGGAAGCTTAAGATGTGTACGTGTTCATCATCTTTTTGCCCTCGGCTATCTTGCAAAAAGATAATGCCGTAGATTATGTTCTGTTGGAGCATAGGAATCTTTTCTTGTTCATGTTGGTACGACTGCATATGTATGGAAGAGACCTAGTCCAGATTGCAAGGTGGGTTGCCAAATTCTCATGTGATGGCATGATGCTTTGACCAATTTGCTGCTTGATGATATTGCCGGCATTCTTTCAGTTCCCTCCAGCTCTACCACCTCGAGAATTTACTAGTGAAAGATCTCTTTAAAAACGGAAATATGTGAGGGTGTCCTTTTTCGGGACAGAGAATGAGAGCGCGAAAACATCCAGTTACTGAGCCAATCAATTCTGTTGAAGGATTTTAACTCATATTGGCCACCGGAAGAGTATTACATGTCTTTATCATACTGAAATTGAGTCTCTTTAGCGCACGTGTATTTTTGAAATTTCACATGATATCAGAACTGGTCAGACTATAGGTTCTGTCCTCCGGTAGATTTTTTCTTGTTTTTGTTCGACCCTGTCCCGTGTATTCTTATCATAACTCTGACGATGGTAACTGATCAAGAGGGAGAATGTTGAAAGATTTTATCCCATATTAAGCATCGGAGGAGTATTCTAGCATCGGAGGAGTATTCTGTCTTTATCATAACCTGGACCTAAGTCTACTAAACACAGTGCATTTTTTGAATTTCACAAATTCAATAACTCCTCATGATAACCTGCTGTCACGTGATCATTTTGAATCAGTTTATCTAAGGGTCCCAACAGGAAACTTCAAAATGATGATTGAAGGGTACTCTACATTGTACAAGTCAGTTTTAGCTGGTATAAGTTGCACCACGAATAAAGGAGCTTATGTAAATGAATTCTATAGCACGTTAAGTGACAAGCATAATTTGAAAAAAACGTGAGATTGTTCCTTGATTGCACACTCTTCTATTTTGGATGGCTGTTCTATCAAAGCGTCACTAAGGGCTTATAATTTAGTGCATTTGACGATAAATATTTGCTTAGAGTAGACTCCATTCTACATGATTGTATCTATTATATGCGTATTATCATTGGGGCAGTACAATCGAGAATTATATAGAATGAAAAGGTCAATTTCGGATATAGAAGGTCATGTGTACCAGAATTAATCCACTGGCCGCTCAGCTTCTCCACCTTGCTGTCCGAAGACAGTCACCATGAATGATGGCTTTGGCAAGGGGTAAAAGGACGATGATGAACCGGAGCGGAGCTCCCGTTGGCGCCCTATCTTAAAGCAGTCTCTGCTCTGATCGGTGCCCTTCCGGGCGAACATTCACCGTCCGCCGGACCTGTGAAGTTGTTGTCATGGCTGTCATCCGGGCTGCGAAGTAAGTCATCCCAACTGCTTTATGCCGGTGGAGAAGAAGGTATCCCGTTGACTGCAAGAAACGCGTAGGGGCTTTCTTGCACCGTTGGGACTTCTTCAGTTGCACTGCATATGTGAAGAAATGGTAGCGGAGGAGCCGGCCAACCAATTTGGCTGTGAAGTGCATATAGATATGAATGCGAAAGCAAGAATAAAGAGAAGCTGCGGCATTGAAAGCAAGAGTGAATGCCCAAATCTTGAAACAGTTTTATTTAGGGCAGTCTTACCTCTTTGATTCTAGAATTTCGGTATCACAACCTTGAGACTTGGAAAAATGATACAAGAATGAGATACTCGTCCAGCAGCGACATCTGACATGTTGAAATGTACAGCCCATCTTTCACCGTGAAAGGATAATGTTGGTTGGGGGCACGAACGGTATTGGTTCAGTTGTTCAATTTTTGGGCCTCCCACCCCTTCACACTTCATCTGAAATTTGTAAGAAATAACTCGAAAGTTCAAGCCTTTGCCCATAAAAGTGACACCGTCCGGGGCTTAATGACGTCTCGCAGCCTCCATCGCTTCAAACAACGCAATTGCCGCCTCCGCAAGCAAGGCCCGGAATCACATGACACTCCCAGCCACTTCATCGAACAACTGACGAGCTCGGTTGCCGCGGTCTCGGCTTGGCTTGCATCTCGGCGAGTGCGTTGCACAGGAATGTCTACTTCAACCTCACGTCCCCCCTGGCGCTGCGCTGGTGCTCACCTGCGCAATCTGGAAGCTACCTACACGAGACTGATTACTTTCATCCTTGGAAAGAACAGCAATGGCGGACCATCTCCTTCTAGCACATGGAGGAGCTCTGTACTGGGAGACGGGGTTGCTCTCCATATCCCTGTAAACCCGAAGGCCTGCGAGAGCTGGCTTCGTTCACGTAATGTTTCGGAGAAGCCCCATCTGAAAAGGAAATCCGCATTGTCGTAGAAGATCTCTCTGCAGGTAACCGTAGGATAGGAGCGTCCCTCGGGGTTCAAACTGGTGTATCAAGCCAAACTAACTAGTTCATTCGAGTAGATTTTTTGTCCTCAAGGCGAACAATGAAAGAGCTTAAACTGGTGTCTGGGGAAACAAAACTTACAACGCTTCTTAATTAGAAAAAGGCTTTTGTCTTTTATTTTAAACTGGACGGATGATTCTGTTAGCGAGACTGTGATGTCCCACTCCACTTGACGAACCCATAAACGATACAATGCGTCCGGCTGTTTGGTTAGAGCATTGGATTTAATAAATTTTGATATCGACATTATTAGACTCATCAACACTGAAATTGATGCTATCCTTTGTCAAATGTCCAATTTGGTTAGAGTATTAAAATCGATACCACATCAATTTTGTTTTTTGTTTTTTTTGAATGATAAAATGTCATTAACAACACAGTTATCACAATTCATACTTGAATTGTACTATCAATTTCAAATTTGATATTAATAGTCAAGCACTTCAGGATGATTTATATCAATTTTAATTTAAAAATTAGTAATGATAAAGATGCTTAATATTGTTAAAACAGGCTGAAAGTAACATTGTTGAAAGGACCTGATAACATAAACAATGTCGTGTTGCTAGATTGTAATTTAATTATTTTACATATTTTTGCGAAGACAATATACTAAAACAAAGGAATTTTTACAGCACTTCTCATAATTATTTATATTTCTAAATATGTTCACAAAAAATATTTTAAAATCTTTGAAATTTCATATATTTGAAAGATAACTACATCCATCCATCTATACGCACCTAAAAATGTCACTAGTCAAGTACATTGAGAAATTTTCTTGACAAAAACGGCTTCTCTTTTTAAAGAGATAAGGGTGTAGGAGAGAAATGGAAAAGATAAGAATATTTTCATCATGAGACTAAGCAATGGCATTATTCAGGTGCAGACATTCTTAAGCAACAAAAGGATTTCAGGATTTTTAACTTTTATGACATATTCTGTAATATGAACAATTATAAGAACCAATATCTTAAAACACCAATGAAATATAGGATGACTAAAACATAAATCTATCATGTTTGGTGAAGATATATCTTATAATGTGGAGACCAGGTTCAATAAAAGAAATGGAGACCACAAGATATATTTTTATGTAAGAAGAAATTCTCTATGTCATGATCACCAAGTGCATCTCTTTTAGCACTTTTTATTATGAAGATATACTTTTATAACAAAATTTATTTTTATCATGCAACCAAAAACCATATAACATTCCACCATAACCAAACTCATACAAACTAGTCATTATACCTGGTATACTGAAATAAATAAAGTTCAGTTCTCGCATAGGAAACAAACTGAGGAACATTTGACGAACACCAATTATTCTATGCATCTTGATGGGATGGCAGGGCTCGGAACTGTACCATCACATGCAAAGCCCACATTAACTGATTTCTGATATCTAGCCGCCCCATAACATAAAATTCTCCAACATAACTAGGCGTTAGATAATATGAGAACACGAACTAGGAACTACATCGAAGCTCGCTGATTAGCTGCATTATTAGTACCCAATCCGTCAGACTTTTGAAACGACAAAGGACACAGCATGTACTCCACGAATGGTTTGCAATGAGAAGCGGTACTCTCCTAAATCAAAATAAAATGAACTTACCTGATAATGTTCATCGCCTGCCGCGTAATCCAGGGCCAGATCTAGGACCAGGGTTACGAGCAAATTGAACCCGCAGATACGGAGATACAGGATCTTGAAGATCCAATTTGTAACCTGTCAGGAGCATACTCTCGTGAGGCCAATTCGTGGATTATGGTTCAACATAAATTTCATATAAAACTGGATCTACAAGGGGTTAAGAGCTATTTCTACTGAAAGCAAAACAAGTCTACCCCAAGGTCTACTTTCAGAATTTAACAGTATTAACCGTATCTTCTTGGATGTCAAGTTGTCAACAAATCTTCCTCCAAAAAAAAAGTGTGCTAGTTATAACTTATAAGCGATATCAAAATTAGTCAGAACAGCATGGTTCTTGGTCCTACTCAACTAGTGTGACAGTGTCCCTTACGTTTTAAGCTCAACCTATCAGCATGGTCTGCAGACAGCAGCTGAAGTACATGTCTAACCAGATAGCAAAAAATTCCACTGCTGACAACCATTAGGTAATCCGACATCCAACTTCTAGAACAAGGAATACAAACAACTCTCAACTCTCTCCATCTTGCATAACACCAGAAAAAGATGATCTACTGATATATAATCAAGCTTATAGCTACCCTTGAATGAGAAAGTATTGGAAGAGTTTAAAGCAAATCACCTTGCAAAGAAACCATTGCAGACATAGCACAAGCTGGATCAACGAAGTCCACGAAACAAAGAAGAATACTGCTCCCAGCATGCTGCATCATTAGATAGAATTTGAACACAGCGCTAAGACAACAAGGAGAAAAATACTTCCTCCCATTACTCAAATCCATCACAAAAGAAATGAGAGAAAACACTTACATATTTTGCTTCCTTCATCACGAGTCTTACTTCTTTAAACCCCATAAAAGGACGAAATATGTCTTATAGTTGGATGAAAGAAAACTTAAACATGAGAGTACTGAATAGATCACCATAGTCTATGAATAAACTCAAGACTTGGATAAAATGAATCATGCCCAGAAATTTTGATAAAGGTGGTCTCAAGTAAAAAAGGATACGGGCCACTTCTCTTTCAGTACAGTTACAGGGAAGCCCCTCGACAAATAAAGTGCCTGTAGCATCTGGTGGCAACTGCATTGCAGGAGCTTGCGGTTCTTGCCTATTTATTGGGTCTGCAAAAATTTGACCATCAAAACTGATCGGCCGGGCATCAGCAGCAAGGACTGGGCCTAATGTTCCATGGACGCCCCTTGTTTGTTGATCAATTTCAGGTACTTGTTTTCCTCCTTCAGCAGATGACATTTCTCCGAACACAGGAAATGCAGCTCCAGCAAGATTAGCTGCTCCCGAAGCAAAAGAAGATACCTGCTGCAGAGTCCAATATTTATTGGTGAAGACGCGCTTAGTTAGAACTTGAAAATTGGATAGTGAGCTATGAGATACCATAGTCTGAAGATAACGGTCATATGAGGCTTCAATAGCCTTTGTGTCCTTAACCACATGAACGCCAAGTTGACCATCATTCCTTTGCGATTGTGGATGATGAACCACACCATGACTGGGATTGTCCCCGGCAGGATAAGCATCTACAGCAAAAGATATGCTTCTTTTGTTAAGTCATTGCAATAGCAATCACAAGAGTGACACCACCTAGTTGCTGTTCTGAACAATCATAATAGTCTGTACCAGTAACACAGAAATAGCATAAACAAAGTGAATTTTGCTTCCATTTCCCTTCAAAAAGCAAAATAAATAACTGAATCCTCAGCAAAACCAAGCTACCTTTCTCACCTCCCAAGTCTTAAATTTTAATTAGCCTACAGTTGAACTATTTTTTTGGCGCACACATTCATTCCTCTTCCCCAGAACTCTTACCATACATCTCTTTCATGCTTTGTATCTCTTTCCATTCTCCACCCAATTGTCTGTTTCATTATCCTCTTATCCATCAGTGTTGCCATTTTCCATCATTTCCATTTTTACTATAATGTCCTTAAATTTCATAATATCTACTTAAATGCTTTCTATATGGGTAATGCATTCAGGCAATAAAGCAATATTAGTAGGTAATATAATTAATTAGATAACTAGGGCATTCCCAGTATAATCTCAGTAAGAGCCATTTTTTTCTTTAGCAATTTGATGATATCATCTCCTCCTCCTTCCCATCCCTGGCAACACTAATTCCACATTCCTTGATATTTCTAATTATCATTCACTTCTCTTTTTGCCTTCTTTGAAATGTTTGGTTCCTATTTACTTGTTAATTCTATCCTCCATTCCAATTTGGACGCTCCAATAAATATGTGGGTTCCCTTAAAGAGAATGTTGACAACCTGTTATCAGAGGCAGAGGCGGATGATAAACCTCAATATCTCCCAGAATCATCTTCCATTATAGAGCCAGTACAGGTTTTTACTTTAATAAAAAAATTAATTATCTGAGCACATAAATAAGATAAATACACATGTAATCAAGAAAAAAATGTGAAAACAACGTCTAAAACTTAGAAATTATTTGTTAGCCTAAATTCATCTTAATTATTTTAAGAGTTACTAAGAAAATGACCCCAAGGAATTGATGACCGTCACAAGGGGGTGACATGGGAGGAGCCACGTCAGTTGCTTCTCACATCGGCAAACAGAAGTCATTAGAAAAAAAGAGAGGAAAGAGTTCATCTGGCAAAACCAAGAACACAAGGAAACATCTTAAAAAGTGGCAAATGCACATTCGACAATGCTTAGCATTCTTTTTAAAAATGGGAGACAATTTAATGAATCAATGAATATCTTCTCTCAAAGTCCATAGATACCATTACATTTTTTTATCAGATTAAATGCTCCTAGAATGCCAGGAACATTCACAGGCATACACATGGTTTGCAGTAACCCCTGATCAGGATCAGGATCAAACAAACCCCCTCCCCCAATAGCCCTAGCAGGTCCGGCGGATTCTGGCCTATCCGGGATGATTACAGGCCCAGTCCGGGCATCATCAGAACAAACTACAGAATATTGGAATATCGGATTCTGGCCTATCTGGGCATCATCAGCGCGAACTACAGAATACAAGCAACAATTTATGTCAGTCTAGCATGTTGAGCCTACGTAGCTGAGCTTCTATTGAGAGAGATCTAGAAAAAGCAGGATTAGAATTAGAAGGGTTTAAATGCCAATAAAAGAAGATAGAAATAATTGATGTTAATGAATATAAAATCGTTGATGGTCAGGAATTGTTGAATTAAGAGGAACTTCTAGGCGTCGAATTAGTCATCTAGATAAATGACTTTCTAAAACACTGTTCACGTTCATTCTTTTGTTGTTTGCTTCTTGCTTACTTCCCCATTTTCATTTCCTAAGTTGGCAACCGCACTCACAAATTCAAAGCATATGGCAACACTTCCATTGTAACAGTACAATGGGGCATTGAATAGGGCATTGAACAACAAGCCTAATATTTCCTACCTTCTTAAAGCTTAAGCATACCATTAAAAGTTCCAACTTTAAGATTTCCAGATCTTAATTATTGATGTTTCTTCATTAAACTAACAGAACCCACTTAATCAAGTCCTACACATCCAAACAAAAAGAAAAAGAAATAATGAAAGCTGCATTATCAGTGTCATCACAGCACTCATACAGGTTGCAGAAAGTTTAAACAATGCTAGTAAGGAAACCTTGCCACACATGATCTCATCTCACTTCTCCATTGTTAATAACATTGAAGTACTTGTCAAGGTGAGTGAGGTCGGGGGTCCAAACCAGGTCGACCGACCAAATCCGACCGGTTGGGACCCGAGTTGGATCTGATTTAAAAACTAACTTATTACTTAAAATTATAAAAAATAATAAAAGTACTATTTCTACTTATTATATTTAAAAAGAATTATTTAAATAATTAAAACATTTGTACTTATTTTTATCATTAAAAACATAATAAAAATTAAATAAATAAATAAAAGTGAAATGCTGTGACGGCAACCTGCTGCGACAGCATTTCGTGCTTCCCATGCACACAGCAAAGTACGGTTCGGGGGGATCCAGTCGCATGGAAAACGGACCAGGTCGGGTGACCCAGTCCAATCTTGACCCTGCAAGCCATGGTTCTCAGTGCATGACAGTGTGATGTAAGGCTTAGATAGGCAAAGCACCAAGGAAAAATTACAATCATCATTAGGGTACAAAGAATCCACCCAAGTAACTGGGTGCAAGTTGCTGAATCATATTAACTCACATCAGTTGTAACCATGTCTGTAGTTAAGGGATGGGTAAGCATTAAAAGGTTCAAAATGCTTTGGTTTGAGTCAGTGATTTTGTTTTGAAATATTTAAACACCTTCTAAACCGAACTAAACTGCTTGAACCAATTAAACTGAAATACGAAAAAAATAGTACAATAATATTAATAAAATGGCATTTATATAAATTTAAAGTAATATAATATTTATTTCAGTTATTATAACTAAATATAAGTACATATCTATGTTATTAGAGGCGGTCGCCTCACCCGCCTAGGCGGTGAGGCGAGGCGAGGCGAGGCGGTTGAAAACCGCCTCGCTTTGCCGTTTTCCGCCTGAGGCGAGCGCCTCCGGCGCCTCACCCGCCGCATCGCGCGCCTCGGGCGCCCTACGCGCCTCGCCCGCCTCCCCCCTGCGGTCCGGTAAGAACCGGATCCGGTAAGACCGGATCCGAGTAACTTAAACACCCCGATTCTCTCTCTCCCTCCCTCCCGAACCCTCAACCCTCATATGCCCAGGCCCTCGCCCCCGACGCTGCCCCTGCCTCCGGACGAAGCCGCCGCTTGCAGCTGCACCTGCCGCCGCTGCCGCCGCTTTGGGAAGGCTCCGCCATTGCCGTCGCCGCTGCCGGAAGCTGCCTCCGCCAGCTGCAGAGCCGCCATCGGAAGCCCCAACAGCCGCCGCCGCCCCTACTTCCGCTGCCGTCGGAAGCCCCAGCCGCCGCCGTTGGAAGCTGCCGCCGCCGCCTTCGCCACCTGCAGCTTCACCTGCGGCCGCCGCCGCCTCCGCCAGCTGCAGCTGCACCTGCGGCCGCCACCGGAAGCTACCTCCGGCCTCCACCCCTGACGCCACTCCAGCCGGTGCACCACACCGCCTGCAGCGCCACCTCAAAATGCCTCAGGTGCCTGAGGCGCCCGCCTTAGGCGCCTTAGGCGAGGCGCTGGGTCCCTCGCCTCAGGCGCCTCACGCCTCGGATAACATAGGTACATATACGTAAATAATTAATTATTTTAATTATTTAATTAATTTTATGTCTCAAATCAAACCAGATTGAACCAGTTCGGTTCAGTTTGGGACCCCAT
Organism: Cryptocoryne crispatula var. balansae; assembly: GCA_036172225.1. Lineage (NCBI taxonomy): Eukaryota > Viridiplantae > Streptophyta > Magnoliopsida > Alismatales > Araceae > Cryptocoryne > Cryptocoryne crispatula. The sequence goes on from CM069931.1 coordinate 5,059,585, forward strand.
TCAGTTTGGTCCAGTTTTGAAAAAAGAAGACCCAAAACAGAACCAAGCTGAACTGTGTACACCCCTAGGTAAAGCACATTAAGAAACAACTATAATCATCATTAGTGTCCAGGAAATTCTGTGAAGTAACTGGGTGCAGTTACTCCAACGGTAACACCTTAAACTCTCATTTATCATAATAAGCTATTTCTTCATCTGCTAAGAGCAAGATCTGACAAGAGAACTTTAAGCTCTCAACCCAAGATTGGCATTTTGAGTTCTGTCCTCCCTTGACCACATGCCAATATTAGCATACTAATCTCTGCTTATGTAAGTTCTATATATGGTACTTTTGAGATAGACCAACATTTGGTCGCTATCATTGTTGTCAAAGCAGCCGCTTACACGGTAAAGGGCTCTAAGCATGAACTGCAGAATTGGCTGATTTCGGGATCGGATCGGCATTTGCGATCAATGTTTGTACAGTTTTTAGACAGGCTTTGATCAATGTTTATCAAAGCTTCAAATCTTATTGGGGCAAAAGACTCAATTTAAGAAAAAAATAGAATGTATAAACATTTAAATAAATAATCATGCAATTCTTAAACTATAAGTCTCAAAAATTATTGAGACATCAAACACTAATTTAAGAAAAATTATATATAATTTATAAATATTTCAATAAATAATCATGCAATCTTTGAACTATCTAAAAAATTAACATCAAACAAAATACAATTAATTATTAATTGTTTAAATTTCTATGTTGTACGAATAAACAAAGTTTGATTAATGCTTGTATAAATATGTAAAACTTTACTTTAATAACATTTAAATATAAATAATGCATTGAGGACTTATTTTTTTAAACTTGACATAATAAATGCTCATAAAAAAGTAAAGTAATTTTGCATGTCCTTCGGGAGGAAAAACTTGTTATAAAAGTTTGTGTGACAGGAAGATGAAATATATTCTCTCTTTGCATATATGTAGATGATTTGAAACTCCTCCTTTTTCTCACTTTTTATTAAAATACCCTAAACCTTAGGTTAATGTCTTTCTTCGGGTAAGGCGTTGAGTCGTAAGTCTCACATGGGAAAAAAACACAAGCCTCTTATTTTGCGAACAAGAAGTAAGCCTCATCAAGGTTTTGAAGAGCCTTGTCTTGAGATGTAAGCCTCAGCGCCTCAAGATGATACATTTTTAAACAATGATGCCAAAACAATTTGGGCTAGGGAGAAGGGGACCGATCCACCCCGATTTCTGCTTGAATAAACCGATTGACTTGGATTGGGACCGACTCCGACAGGGTCGCCAAGGCAGCAGTGATGCTGTCCAATCATATCAAGTTCATTGAGTAACTTAATTCACTGGATCTAGCCCGTATTAGCAGAGTATAGGGCATGGAAGACGCAATGACTGCCTTGAACCACTGCCATATTTCTCGGTCGATTTCAGCCCCAAGTTTGGCCCCAAAAGAGTAGGATAGGACTAGGAAAGCTTCTAAATATTTTTTATGATGTTTTTTCATTTTTTGGGTTTTTGAAGAACCAATCCTGACCGATTCCATATTGGTTTTTCTCCCATAGAATCAGCCGAGTCTACCGACCTAATCTGGATTGGATCAAAATCAGCACTAGTTTATCCAATACTTGATTTCGATCTGTGATCCTTGGGTTTTGGTAAGTTAAAGCACCTTCTTTAAGTTGCTTAAGCAACTTAAGTTAACTAGATCCACATAAGGCAGATCTGGATATTTCTTATTGGGACTATTTTGTTAAACTTGCTTTTGTTTTGTATTAATTCCACTTTTATGTTTCTATGTGCTATCGAATGTGTTTTTCATCGTTGATATTTGTTTATTACATTTTTGATATTGGCAAAAATAGATTGTATGTCACATGTTGTGAATAAATGATTCGCAAATTTCATTAAATAAGAATGTCAAAAATATTTGATAGGTCATTTTTTACTTTTATATTTACATAAAAATTTTATTTGTCGAGTTGTCACATAGACTAATTTTAGGATCTTCATTATATGGGTAAAGTGGTAAATTTTATGTTTATGTATGTTGCATTGTTAGGATTTTTTTTCTTTTTTTGTATTTGGTTGGCCAACCACTCACCCAATGAGTCTTAATGCTTAAGCAACACTTGAGTAGATATTTTGTCGTTTAAGCAGTAAAAGGACCCAAGGTCGCTTTGTCATCTTGACAACCATGGTCTTTGTACACAAAAATCAATCTGACAACAAATGAGTCTCCAACAACAAGAGAACATTCAATCTGAGGAATATAAGTACTTCTAGAATGCCAAGTATACTGTACTCCTGAATCTTTCATTGTCTTATAGGATGAAGCATAGCTATAAAAATTGCTACTTAAACAACTGAACCATCCAAGTGGAAGGTTATTGTTAAACTTTTAAGGCTCCACTATCTGAGTTGCTCGAAAAATCCATGTGGATAGAAGCTGAAGGTTCCAATAGGTTTTAGAAAGAAATGCGTCTTCATTAGCTAAAGGCTTCGTAATAGCTCTACCTTCCTGTTCAGACTATGATAGATGTTAGAATTGAAAAAGGCTGTCAGAAAAGACAAGTCATCTCTAAGGCCGTCAGCTCACTTTAAGCTCGAGTTCAAGCTCAAATCAAGCTATTTTTATTAACATGGACAAATCAACCCCAACCCTAACTAACTCTACCTCTAACCTGCAACTGTGTGCAGTCTACGTTGGTGGAGTGCCGGGGAGAGTTCGTGGTCAAACAAACCATGGTGGTGAACTAGGGGAACAAAGGCACTTAGTCAGGATCAGTAGACAACACACTTCAACTGAAACCCAAGGGTGTGGTGTTGACAAGGATCAAACCTCCGACCTTCATGTTGGCCCTGGTTGCCCATTAACAACTTCCTCCCCCTGCCCCCAATTCAAGCTTGGGTTAAGTCCGATCTCACTCCGCTTAGTATCTTTAATTGACACTATGACTGATTGAGTTTTCTTGGTTTAATTCTTTCAAATGAAATTTTTAAATGAGCATTTAGCCCTGTTCTGATCAAGTAGTTAACTGAGAAATTAATAGAGCACTTAAATCGAATTAAATGAGCCTTTATTAGCACCCTCTTATCCCATTGTATTTCTATTTAATTAACAGTGATTGAGGCCATCATCTATGCGGTGAGGAGAGGCTGAGGCTGCTAGAGTTGGTTGTCTCATCCCATTTATGGCCATTGCCCCTTCATAAAAGTAAGAACACATTAAAATAAGTAAGTCATACACTTGATTTTGATTAATATAACTAGTAATTTGATGAAACTAGTGATACATTGGTCTCTTATATCCTAATCAGTGGTGTCGTAAAGGTACCATTCATGTATCTACATTGATATCTTTTCTAAAACCCATTCCTTAATTGCCAGAGCCAGAGGTTATACAACACCGCACTTAAGGCAAGGCAATCCCCTCCACCTCTGCTATCCCTCTAGTTAGGTGCAATTACAAGGGGATTGCTAGTAGTTCACTTTCATAAAATTGCTTCCTATTTGGTTGCATGTAACTGACTTTTACAGGTTCCATACTTATCATTTGCATGCACGTAAACATTCAGCCAGTCATCACTTTATATTTCACAAAAATGAAGCTCAATAATTGTCTGCTAAGCATTTTGGATAGAACCCGCGTGGTTAACTTGAGCCCTTTCTGGGAATGAGTTATGATTTTTCAACTCAGAAGTGACCCAAAGATAGTGACCATCATGGAAGTAATTTACTGCCTTCACTTTGAACTACCGACTGGACCATTGGGAATTTTTTTCTTTTGAAAGTAGATGTTAACATCATTCTGTAAAACCAAAGAAGCCAACATATACAAGTACGAGGAGCCACATAAGCAAAAATAGAAACCTAACAAGGATTCATATTTCAAGCACTTGCATTAAGGTGAAGCTGCAGCTGTGCTAACAGCAATCTAAAAACTGCAAAAGGGTGCACCCAAAAGAAAAATGGCACTGAACTGCCTGATCCGACCGGGAAGTTCAGCGCTTCGGGCAGTTCAATTTAAGCTGTCAGATATAGGGCTATAGGGTCCAAGAGATGTCTTCTACACACGAAATCGAGTGAGGACAAGCTCCTGCCTATATATGGTGTTCCCAGCAGCGAGACGAATTTGGCCGAATCGAGTCGGAGAGGGGCTACCTCGCCTCACCTCATTGCCTAGGCAATCACCTCAAGCACCTTTAATAACATAGTTTATAGCAGGATTATGTGCAAAATAACCATGAATATCATAACCTTAAAATTGCTAGCACTAAACTTGTGCAAGCCATGAAGTTGGCATGAAGGATATAACATAATAACATGAGACAGCCAATGTTGCAAGTCCAGGGATTAGTTCAAAAGCAGAAAGTTAAGCACTTGCCAGTACAACCAATGCAGGAAGGTGAAGAATTGTGATTATCTAGAAACCATGTTGCCACAGGGAAACCCCAAGGCAGGAACCTCACGCAATGATCAGGCATCGGCTAGCCAACCTACTCCGATCCACATGTTTGTTTTCTGGTCAAGAACATGAAGACACCCAAATGAATCAAAATTCAAAACCCAGTTAGGCTAACAACAAAGAGCAATGGTAGCTTGAGTATGGAGGTGTGAGACAGTGGAAACTAGCCAAGCCAAGCTGGTGCATGAAGTGGTTGAGGAAGGGGCCTGACCATGTCACTGCTTATCCAATAGATCCCCCAAACTGCAGTGTAAAGCCTCATTCCAGGTCTACCGTTAGGAGTGCTCATCTAAACCAGTGAAAGTCTAGGGGGTGCAAATGAGCCAAGAGTAGCATGGGTACTCAAGCTCGATATTGGACAAGCAGGCTCCACCCATGATTAACCTCAGCTCGTCAGGGTGTTCGTATAAGCCAGAGAAATTCTAGGGGTGAAAATGAGTCGAGCCAAGTAGCATGATGCTTGATCTCGATATTGGATGAGCCACCCAATTTCGAGATTGGTTCATCAAGCTACTGGTTTACCTAGTCAAGGCAAGTTCGAGCTCGAGCTCAATTCGAGCTCAGTCTAAGCTTGAGCTTGAAATCAGTCAGATCTCATTTATGAAGCTCAAGCTTGATCTAAGCTTGTTTGTAAAGCTTGAATTTGAACTCGTTTAAGAAGTTGAAAATTGAGCTCGATTTATACTTGAATTTAACAAAATTTAAATTTGATTTTCACATAATTAATATATTTATTTGACACTATATGCCCCTTGAGTATTCATAATTTATTTTTTTAATAAGTATTTAATTGAGTTGCTTGTAAGCTTTAACAAGTCGAACATAAATCTACTCAAGCTCAATTCATTAACGAATCAAGTCTTTTTCTTGTTCAAGCTTGCTCATTTAATATAATAAATGAGACAAGTCAAGCTTTAATTGAGGCAAGTTTCAAGCTACTTGTCAAATGTATCAAGTCCTTTGCAGCAGTAGGGAAACCAGTAAACTAAAACAAGCAAAACCGTTCAGTTCGGTTTGGTTTAGGGGCCTAGCTGTTTGGTTTTTTGAACTGAACTGAAGATATTTAACATAAAGATGGTTCGGTTTTAGCTTTTCTCTAACTCAAACCAAACCAATAAATCAGTTGACCCAGTTTCTCTTCTATATTATGTTGATTTTAAAAATATATTATTGTGAATCAATAAAGTAAATACTAAAGAGAGATGGTTCTCTCCTACAGATAAAATATTAAGTTATGTCTAGCGTCGGTCCTAGTTGGTTATTGATACTTTAGTTTGATCTTATATTATTTTATTTTATTTTAATCTTTATTTTTATAAGTAAATTATCTATGTTGAACCAACAAACAAAACTTTTCAGTTCAGTTCAATTTTCATTTCAACAAAATCAGTCTTTTAGATCAAACCAAACCATGAACAGCCCTAACTGTAGTTATAGTTGGAATGACGCAAGCCCAATGATGATGAAAGGGAACAGTGCAATTTCTCAATTGCAACAAAGAGATCTTTGAGGCAGAGGAGTAAGGAAATGAGGGTGAGATTCTGCAGTTCAAATGAAGGAAATGCTATCTAATCAGAAGAGCCTTCTCACCTTTCACAAGAGTGTTGTTGATTGGAGGAGTGTTATGTGGACGGTTTGGTCACTCACAGGGAAAGGAGCCCAGTGGACTAACTGGAGAGCAAGAAAGGCGGAACCTGAATTGAGGTTCGGATAGGCTAGTGCCTATGTTATCCATGGCATGAGGCACCCAAGGCAAGGGACCTAATGTATCGTATCAGGCACCCAAGGGGCATTTTATATTATTTAATTATTTTAATTTTAATAATACATATATCTAATATAAATAGTTGAAATAAACCTGAAAAATACTTGTAATATTAAAATAAATGCATCATTTTAATAACCATGTATTGTAACTATCAATAAATAATGTTATAACAACAAAAGGAAGTCAATAACAAACATAACATCATCACAACTAACAAGAGTAGAGTACAAATCAAGCATAACATAACATAACAACTTAATGGGAGTACAAATCAATAACAAAAGAAGACAAATATCATAATTAAGTTAAGATATAGATCATGTTTGACTAGATTTGTTTGACTTGGGCGGATGAGGATATGCAGGGTGAGGCGAGGCAAGGTGAGGCATTTTGCAAACGCCTCACCTGTCAAGACGAGAGCCTCAAATAACTGCGGCTAGTGCCAATTCCAATCCAATCAGAATCGGATCAACAGAATCAGCCAATTTCAAAGAAGAACTGATGCATAATTTGATGGGGACCGGTACGGACCGGATCGTCCGTTTGTTTGGAGATAGCGTCTTCCGGGTCTTGAGGAGACGACGTATTTATTTCTTTTATTTCGTAGTATTAGATTTTTATTTTTATGCATTTTATTTGAGTATTTAGAGTCCTGTGAGTCCTTTTTTATTTTAGTCCTTTAGAGGGGACGTATATGTAATTAGGGTTTTTAAAGGTCCGTCTTGTAATGTCCAGCTACTATTTAAAGAGCCCGAGTCTTTGAATGAAGAGAGATGGATGTTTGAACCCCGAGAGAAGCTCCTTCCCGTTTTCCTCTTTCCCCCCCCCCCGACGTCGGCGTCGTTCCCTCCCCTCCCGGCGCTTCCGGTTCTCCCCTCCCCTTCCCCGTGTTCCCCCTCCCCTCCGGAGTTTGGTCCGGCGCCTCTTCTTCCTCTGTCCGTCCTGTTTCGGAGCCTACGTGAGCGCCTCACGGAGACGCCAGCGCCTGGGGCCATCGGGACCTTCCCCCGCCTCTTCCCCTGCCCCTACGGTTCCTTCCTCGCTGAAAGCACCCTTACGGGCCACCCCCGCTAGCTGGAAGCAACTGCGGCACCCCCGCTTCCGGACCCGCGCGCACGCGCGCACCACTGGCGAGACCCCCCCCCGTGCGGCTCCCCTGCCCGCGGCGAGCACCCCTCCCGCGGGGCCTTTGGCCTCCCCGTGGAGCCTTCCCGAACCCTCTTCCCTTCTATTGAGCCGCGGGGAGCCCGGACTCCCGGCCCGCTACCATCGGCCCGTCGAAGACCCCCGAAACTCCTCGTTCGGGCGGACCCTGGCCAGGACGACAACGAAGGAGAGAAGAGAGGGAAGAGGCGGCGCCGTCGCGCCCTCCGGCCGCCGCTGCCGCGGCCTTCCCCCCCGTTCCCGCCGCCGGCTGGCCCGCCGGGTCCGCCGTGCGCGGGAGACAAGCCACCCCCCCGCCGCGTCGTCGGGGCTCGGAGAGACGCCGCCGAGCCCCGCCCCGTTCGCCTCTCTCTCTCTCTTCTCGATCGAGCCCCGGCGGCGCGCCACGACCCCGGGGGGAGTGGTCCCGGTCGCGCGGCGCCGCCCGGCGGCCACGTCCCCCCCGCCACCCACGACGGGCTTAAGTGACGTCGGTTCGCGCGCCCGGCTCGGCCGGCCCCGGTCCCGGCCGGTTTCCTTCGCCCAACCGGTCCGCCCCCGACGGGTTCGAGCGTCCCGGACTCGAGCCGGCCGCCGGTCCCGGGGGCCGGTTCGGCGCTCGAGGCCGGTTCGGACCGGTTCGGACCGGTTCAGCCATCGGGAGCCGGTTCGGGGCCGGTTCGGCCTTCTGGACCCGGTTCGAGACCGGTTGAGCCGGTTCAACCCATAGGCCGGTTCGGGGCCGTTTTGGACAGTTCAGCACTTGTGGGCCGGTTCGTGGCCGTGGGGTCGGTCGGTGGATTTCGAAGCCCGGTTCGGCGGATTTCCGGCTTTCCGTTTGAGCGATTCGGCACGGTTCGGGATCGGTTCCAGCACCACATCAGCTCGGTACATCCTCCTCGGGCCCGCCGACGCCGCACGGGATGGCGACACCTCCTCTCCGTCCCGCATCCAGTTTGGTATCGAAGCCGGCGCCGACTTGTTTCCGAGTCGGGATCCTTACATTGCGCGGGACATCGACATTTCGAGCCGACATCACATTAGGTGGAGGTGCGCCACGGCATTTTCCAACTCTTGCGCCGGCGTCATCTCGCTGTCTCTTTTCGAGTTGATCGCTCGAAGATTATCGAGGTGGTCAAGGATGGTCGAGCTTCATCCGGTTGCTCGTATTGTCGAGAGGCCGACTTAGACCGTGGACGATGCGGTATGTAGAAGATGCACAGTGCGAGATAATTCCCTACGGGCCTTTGTCTCATCTGGGTTCGAGTGGTTGGGCGATCGGCGGCGGATTTGGACGCACTCGCTCGAGCTTACTTGCGGCCCGAGGGTACAGAGAACGAGAGAGCCGATGCGCATCGGCGGCACTTATACCGATGGTGTATGCGAAGAGTAGACGACACGCTTATCGAGATAGTTTACGAGGCCGGTCCGGAGCTTGCCGCGAGTACGGCCGGCGGTGCTGCACCACAGATACCGAGGCGACGAGCCATCGAGGTTGTGGGCGGCGAGCTCGGGGTTACTACTTGAGGCCGACGACGGAGCGGCGACACCTTGTCGAGGGCCGAGACCGATCGAGCCATCTGGCCGAGTTGGCCACGGGTTATGGAGGTGGCAGCGGAGTTGACCATCAAGGCATTCCGGAGGATCCGCGCGCGGTGACTCGATAGAGTACCCGGACACAGAGCTTGGGCACTTACGACACCGTGCGGGTCACCTTACGCGGTCACCTTGGAGCTTAGATCCCGGCTTCGTCATCGTCCGAGCCGCCTTGCCGCCGTCCTCGGTTTCGGTAGTGACCGTGGTGATCGTACGGCACTACGGCTCGATGACGAGTTTTTCGCAACCGGGGAGAATGATGGGGACGTACGGACCGGATCATCCGTTTGTTTGGAGATAGCATCTTACGGGCCGAGAGACGACGTATTTATTTCTTTTATTTCGTAGTATTAGATTTTTATTTTTATGCATTTTATTTGAGTATTTAGAGTCTGACGGGTCCTTTTTTATTTTAGTCCTTTCAGAGGGCATATATGATAGGATTTTTAGAGGTCCGTCTTGTAATGTCCTACATTTAAAGAGCCCAGTCTTTGAACGAAGAGAGATGGATGTTTGAACCCGAGAGAAGCTCCTTCCCGTTTTCCCCTTCCCCCCCCCCTCGACGTCGGCGTCGTTCCCTCGCCTCCCGGGTGCTCCCGGTTCTCCCCTCCCTTCCCGGTGTTCCTCCTTCCCCTCCCGGAGTTAGGTCCGGTGCCTCTTCCTTATCTCCGTCCGGTTTTCGACCTACGTGGCGCCTCAGGAGAGCCTGCCCCAGGGCCATCCGGACCTTCCCCCGCCTCTTCCCCCTCGCCCCTACGGTTCCCTTCCCCTGTGAAAGCACCCTTACGGGCCACCCCCGTCACGGAAGCAGCGGCACCCCCCCCCTTGGGACCCGCGCGCGCGCACGCGCCCCCAGCGAGACCCCCCCCCCGTGCGGCTCCCCTGCCCCGCAAGCACCCCTCCCACAGGGTCTTTGGCCTCCCGCGGAGCCTTCCCAGGCCCTCTTCCCCTTTGAGCCGCGGGGAGCCCGGACTCCCAGCCGCTTTCGGCGTCGAGGCCCCCCGAGCTCCCCATTCGGGCGGACCTAGCCGACAACGACGAAGGAGGAGAGAAGAGATGGAAGAGGCGGCGCCGTCGCGACCTCCGGCCGCCGTGCGCGGCCTTCCCCCCGTTCCACCGCCGTTGCGGCCGCCGGGTCCGCCGTGCACGGAGACGAAGCCACCCCCCCCTTCTGCGCCGTCGGGGGCTCCGGAGAGACGCCACGAGCCCCGCCCCGTTCGCCCTCTCTCTCTCTTCTCGATCGAGCCCCCGGCAGCATTCCATGACCCCCCCCGACGGGCTTAAGTGACGCCAGTTCGCACGCCGGCTCAGCCAGCCCCGGTCCGGCCGGTTTCCTTCGCCCAACCGGTCCGCCCAACGGGTTCAGCGTCCAGACTCGAGCCGGCCGCCGGTCCAGGGCCGGTTCGGCGCTCCAGGGGCCAGTTCAGACCGGTTCAGACCCGGTTCACCCATCCAGGAGCCGGTTCAGGGCCGGTTCAGCCTTCCTGGACCCGGTTCAGACCGGTTCAAGGCCGGTTCAGCCCTTCTAAGGCCGGTTCAGGGCCGTTTTGGACCGGTTCAGCACTTGTGGTCCCGGTTCAACGGCCGTGGGGTCCAGTTCGGTGGATTTCAAGCCCAGTTCGGCAGTTTCCAGCTCCGTTTGAAGCGATTCAGCACGGTTCAGGATCGGTTCAGCATCACATCAGCTCGGTACATCCTCCTCGGGCCCGCCGACGCGCACCGGAATGGCGGCACCTCCTCTCCCGTCCCGCATCATAATTGGCCAAATCTGTTCTTCCAAAAACAGAAAAAAATAAAATAAAAAATTACATGGGATGAAAGCTCATTCGATTCTGGCACAGATCTACACATGCATCTTCAGGTGGGGAGTCACTTAAGTGACCAGATCCAGGGACCCTGATATCCATTTCCAATAGAAGAAAGAAAATAATCCCCTGGGATCCATCGTATTAGGTCTGATCTTCCCCAGCCAAGAACACATGGGTAGAAGAGCCGCCGATTCCACCAGAATTGGTCAATTCTGGCCTGATTTTGGTGGAATCAGCACCAAATTAGCCAATTCAGGCCTATGTAGTACCTATTTGGATCGAAATCGACTGATTCAAGTGGGAATTCTCTCCTGGATCAGAGTTTACCCCTAAATTGGTCGACATATGCTGATCTCGAACTGGAATTGGCCGATTCTGTGAACCATGTTGGAGAGGCAGCACACATAGACCACGAGAGAAGTAGACAAGAATAGGGAATTCATAGGCTAGACTGGGGTGCATTTGGATGTATTACTAACACAGTCAAGGATTTGCAAGTCGGTCAACCCTGGATTGGCCAAAGCTGATCTTATCCAACTCAGCCAGTCCACAAAAAGAAAAACCAATATAAGATTAGCCTAGATCGGTTCTTAAATTGAAAAAAATAAGAAAACAACAAAAAAAAGTCATTAACATTATCCAAGGTGAAGGAGCAGACCATCTCAAGGGGATAATCATCATTTAGCAGTGAAGGGGCTGCGGTGTCGCTGCCCCCCCTGTGATGATCCAATCAGCATTGGCCATCCTACAAGCCATGATCACAAGTGTAGAAAATAGGTGGTGGGCTAACTCTCTCTCTCTCTCTCTCTCATAGAAAATAGGGAACTCCTCACCTGACAACACAAAGTGGCATCTATGTCAGTAGCCTATCAGGCACTAATCTTCAATTACTAACACAGTCATGGATTTGCAAGTCGGTCAACCCTGATCGGCCAGTGCTGATCTTTATCCAACTCAGCCTGTCCAAAAAAGAAAAGCCAATCTAAGATCAGCCTGGATCGGTTCTTACATTGAAAAAAATAAGAAAGAAACAAAAAAAAAAGTCATAAACATTATCCAACGTGAAGGGGCAGACCATCTCAACGGTATCATCATCATTTAGCGGTGGAGGAGCTGTGGCACCGCTGCCCCAGTGAGGATCCAATCGGCATTGGCCATCATACAAACCATGATCACAAGCGTAGAAAATAGGTGGGCTAACAGTCTCTCTCTCTCTCTCTCCCTCTCTCTCTCTCCCTCTCTCTCTCTCTCTCATAGGGGACTCCTCACCTGACAACACAAAGCAGTATCTATGTGAGTAGCCTATCAGGCACTAATCTTCAATTTACTAATAAATAATACCAATTAAGTATCAATATTACTTAATTGAGTGATTTTGATCAAATAGTGAAGCACAAATAGTTGTTCTAATAGTAAATTTGATTACAAATAAATATTTTAATAAAACAATATTTAGGATTAAGTGATTTCATAGACATTTGCTAGGTGAATACCAATTAAGTATTAATATTAACTTAAATGGATAATTCTAATCAGATATTAATGATATTTAGTCTATTTAATGCACTTGTATATTATTAACATGGTTGTCAAGATGACAAAGTGACAAAAACAACCAAGGTTCCATTTACCACTTATGTGACAAAGTGCCGGCTTAAGTGGTAAAACTAGTTGGGGTTGAGATAAGCGATCAGCTCACTAAATACAAAAAAAAGTCCTAACAATAAGATATATAAAAACATAAAATTTATCGTTTCACTCAAACAATAAATAAGCTAATGAGACACTTGACAAATATAATTTATATGTAAATAAATAAAAAAATGGCTTATCGTATTCTAGGAAACAAAAAAACAGATGGAGTTTAATACATTCTTCAAAACCAGAAAAAATAAAAAAGAAGAAGTTAGAAATAGGCTAAGAAGATTCTACATCAGATTCCGGTCCTATTACACCCATCTTGGGTCAAATAGAGGGCCAGAATCCAAACATTGGCAATCTAGCCGCTGCTCAATCCAAGATGTAGGGTGGAGAAAACACTCGCTAGACCCAGTACGAGACAATCAAAGATGTCGGGTCCAATGGACCCCGATATCACATATCCGATGATTTAAGTCATTGGATATCATATTATTGGGTCCGATGGACCGATAATAATGATCCAGTCACTATCTTGTCGTATTGGGTCCAAATGGCAGACACTGCCATCACCCTATAGCAGACTTCAGGTACTTAAGCAGCCCAAGCGGCCACTTTGCTGCTTAATCTGCCCAATGCGGTTGCTTGTTTGGGCTCTGATAAATCAAACCTCCGCTTTGCCCTTGTGAAACCACTTTACCGCTTAAGCGGTCACATTGACAACAATAATTATTAATTGATTAATATATTGTCATATCAATTTACTAATTTATGCATTAATTGTCACTTACATGTTTACTAAACTATCAATATTCCTAAGAAAAAAAAACATTGTCTAACATCTTATCTTGTAGTCTAAGCAGAAAATTGGTATTGTCACCTTGATCGTCATGAAAACTATGAGAGAAAGAGAGAGAGCGGACCCAATGATAATGAAAGTTAAAAAGAAGAGGTTCGTTCCCAGCATCCAGAAAACCAAGGAAGGACAAAAGAACAATTTTAAAGGAAGTAGTAGGAGAGGCGAAGGCAAGGCAACCCCTTCTCACCTCGACTCAGGCAAAATCATGTATGTGATCATCGCAATCTAACATGGATGAGTGCCAAAGGCCTCTGGTGACTTCTCTGGTTTCAAAGGCCTCCAACAAGGCCTCAATTGACTCCTCTGTCCCCTCTCAGGCCACACATAAAAGTAAAATAAACAAAAACATAAAAAATCACCTCTTACACTTTAAGGTACTCGCCAGGTGCATGGGAGGCAAAGACCCCCCACACACACACACATATTTGTTGTCACTTCCCTTCAACAACATAGATTTGGGAGGAAGGAATTCAAAATAGAGAAGAAGGATGGAGAAAGATATGTACTCGAGGAGAAAAATATCAGAGCTAAATTTCTCATGAAAATTCATCACCATGTATACAACAGGGGTAACAATAAACAGATCCCCATGGATCACAAATCATTAAGCAAAGCCACAGTTAGAAGTGTACCCCATATCTCTCATTTGTGTATACATAACCTAAGCCAAACAAAATACCCTACTTTGTCTTACATAAATATTTATACTCCTAGTCAAGGAAGAAAAGATTGGGTGGCCCAGATGATCCGAATCAGCCAATCCGACTGACACAAACTTGATTTGAATCCGAACTTTAAAAATACTTATAATTTTAAAAAAGAATACTAAAACTATAAAAAATGCAAAAAATAGGTATTATTATTTCTAAAAATTGAATATTCAAATGTTACAGTTGAGTTTCTTCTACAACAGATACATATTCTGCTCAAATCATCGTGCTTGAGTACAGTGTTATATAAAAATACATGTTCACCGTATTCATCACTTCCTTGCATAATGATCCTATGACTTGAATAATATCCTTCGTCTTGTTTTTAGGGTTGATAACTATAATTGGAACGTAAAAATGACGAGCTCAATGGATATTGGAGTTCTAGAGATGAAACTAACAGATTTTTGGGGGCTAATTTGTTGTAGTCTAGGGTAGAGGCCTCCAAGAGTCCTGGGAAGATGATGACTATGCATTGCAATCATTTTTCTAAGGTGACCCGAGTCACGATTCATTTCATATAAAGGAATAAAGGGTTCAAAGGGTAATGATGAAAAGTAATATAAATAAAGACACATAGAGATCATATCATTCAACTACCAAGACGGTAGTGGTAAAAAAACCTCTAATTACATATGTTCTACCAACAATAGAATCATGCAATAAAAATATTCATGACTGCAATGCTCAAAACACTAGTCCTTAACCAACAATGTCATCATGAAGAGTGCTGACAGATTGTGAAAGAAATCTTGGATACATACACATTAGCCACAAACCATTAGCCACAATGTCATCATGAATAACAAAGATTTATCTGCCTCTCCTGTGGACCCATACACATTAGCCACAAACCATTGTTTACCATTGTCAATCAACTTAATTTTAAGAACTTGTATATGTTTACTTTCCACGATAGCTTCAGCAACAAGAACCTTCTCATCCCATAAGCATGCCATACCTCCACTCCTCCCAATAGAAGGAACACGAGAAGCGAGACAAATTGCCGCACTTCAATGCTTCAATCTCCTTTGTGCTACCAAACACCGATTTAGTTTCCTATAAAAGGATCGTTGCTGGTCTATGTGAAGCTACCATGCTTTTCACCTCCCTTAATTTAGTGCACCCCAATATTCTCCCTTAAGTTCCATCTGATGATATTTATCATAAGTAAATGATGATACCCTTTCCTTCTCTCCTCTTCCTCATATTATCCAGAAGGATACCATTGTTCATCAAAAACTTCATTTCTCTAATGTCAACCATCTGATGATTCTTGATAGTATTACAATTACCGGTACAAATAAGGTCCTGTCTCAACTTATCGAAGAAATTCTACACTTCTTCATGTCCCAGGCAGCTTAAGCCACAAGTTTACCGATGGAGCAGATCATATCATCAAACAATTGCCATTCCTCCTCCCCCATATTTGCCTGGGGTGGGACCTGCTTTACCTCTACCGAGGAGCACGATAGCTACAGCATTATCGTTGTGTTCAATCTTTGGCATCAAACCCTCTAGTTTAGGGTCACCCATACATTGTGGTGCTATCAATTCCTTTTTCCTGCCTTCCGATCTACCTGATGCTGTCTGGATCGACATTTTCACCTGTGTTTTCTGGATTGGCCCATGACGGAGATGAAAGCACAATGCTCTACAGAGAGATCAGGGAAGAAGACGGACACAAGCTGCCCAGTCCATCAGTGACCTGAACTAGACAATCTCGGCCATAACCAACCCCTCCTGGACGGGCCAATAAGGTCTTCACTGAAACTGCTACCCCTTTGGCTTCACCTGGCTCAACCGCTGTCTCTGGCTCAACAACTAGACCGTAACTTAAGCCCAGCAGATCCTCATCTAGTTGGGTCTGGCCCAGATCCATTGAAACTGAACCTGGCATCTTGCCTCCTCCTTCACCCGAAAGAACCAGCAAAACAGCTGCCTCAACTCTCGGTAACCACTCTGTCATCCTGCTGGAAACCACCCCAGAAACCCCTTCAAAATCGGAGGAGATTCCCTTCCAGTCCCACCCTACTGTGGCTCTCCAATCAGCAACATAGCCTCTGAAGGTAGAGAGAGCAAACCCTGTTCGATGCCTGTAGCGAAGGTCCATTGAACCCCCCCCCCCATGTGTACCCTCTGGAATTGCCAGAGCTTGCATACCGCCGCTCTAGTGTTGTGTTGCATTTGTATAATGCTCCTCGTCGAGCAGTGAAGCACATTGATAAAGAATAATTATTCTGGTAAGGCTAGGCTAGATGTTGTGATGAAATCCTTCATCATTTGGGTCATTGATGCAACTCTTTGAACTTGAATTATAGCACATCTGTTACTTTACGTTCAAACTTGACTTTGACGTATCTTTGTGATCATCTTTTTGAATTATATCTAAATCCGTAAGATCAATAGGATCAATTAGTTTCTTCTTTATTCATTACCTTTCTTGGTGGTGACATGTTATTGTGTCCTTACCACCGGAGAAAAACTTTAAAATTCTATAAATAATAGCACATTATCCAATTCTCTCTCTCTCCACCCAAGATTGATAATTGCACTTCCTTTTGCATATTAATCAAACACAATGATTTCAAGTGAGATCATTTTCATGATGAGATCGTTGAGTATCTCGGTTGTCCGTTGTCATTTTTAAATAATTAACACTAAAAAATAAACTAAAAAGAAAAACAACAAATGTTAATAACAACATGAACATCAAAAAATGAACTTCAAAAAGGGAGCTTGATCAAAAGCATTGAGAATTGTAGAATTGGGATGGGGGGCTTCACAATTGAGAACCTTAGCTTTCTAGAGAGAGAGAGAGAGAGAGAGAGAGAAAAGGTGAAGACTTTAAGTCCCCCTTAGCTGCCTTATATGAAGCCCCCAAGGGGGCTTGGGGTGCTGGATGCGCCCCACTAGCAATTAGCCAATCCAGCCCAACTCGGGCCAATTAGGATCGGTGTCAGATTGGACGATCCAATTGGATTCAGCTTTCCATGCTCCTAATAGGCCAAAGTGGCATGTCCTCATAATCCAAGGAAAAACAGGTATGTTTCATCATTGTTACGGAAAAAGGCTCACAAACTTCTACCTTATACAATTAAAGTTCAATTAAATAGAAGACCGGGAGTCACTAAAACTGGTAGGTTCCGGGGGAAAAGAGATAGCATGTCATGTTAATGCTCCTTCTCTACCGCTTCTGGGCAAACATGTTCCCAGAAAGTCCCCATCTACTTCGCCAGTGTAGTGAATGATCGTCTCCCCTAATTGCAAAGTTGTCAATGCCAAGAAAAGTTAATCCTTGTATGCTTTATCAATGTAGCTAATGATCGTCTTCCTAGTTAGGATCACCATATTTTTCTTTGCAAGAAAGTTACCATCTTCTTTTACCTTCCTAAAACAAGGATAGAATTGATGCACTTAAAACCAATAGGCCACTGCGTATGCTAATGAAAGATGAGAACAAGGACATCAAGCTCTTTAATTTCATTTTACCAAAAATCACCCCAAAATTTATCACCCCATTTATTCATTCTTTTGTCAGGTAAAGATAGATGGGACTATTGATCCACTTCAGAGTTTGATGATAGCAAACAGAGGGCAGTCAGACTCACAAAAGACTATGCCCATGTTCTTTGCTTGTTTCAGGCAATTAAGGTCCATAGCACTCAATCTTATTGGTATCTGTGCTGCCAACTTGTCTCCTCCCTCCCCTCACCACCTCCAGCTACTTACTTCTGTCGCACCTGCACCTTAACATTGGAGGCAGTCAGATAGAAATCTGGCATAGTCAACTTTCCTATAGGAGAAATTGCCTGTGCTATTTTTTTCAGTGCCACCAGCTTGCAGCTGGCTTTCTTGTTGGATGCATGGAACCTACTTCAATGCAACAAGCATCCAAAGCCAGATCAGCTACTAAAGGAGTGTCGAAGGTAGAAGAGGCTTGAGGTAGATTTGCACCAGGCTGCCACCTCATACAGGTGGAATGAAGAATTGGAGGCATCTGTGTGTGACTAACATTTTAAAAAAATAAAACAAAACAATAAGCCCTGCTAGGCAAATCTGACAGTTGTAATTAGCATTTCACAAGTTCCCCGGGTTAATCCAGAACATGGTAGATACATTCATTGACCCAACCAGCTTAAGCTGAAACCCGATTCTAATTTCAAGTTGGAGTTGGTTAGCAGATCCCAAGAATCCATTTACATATCTAATCCCAAGTAAACAGCCAAAACAACAGCTATATACAAAGCAATTAATGACAAAGAACCATCAAGAAAAAGCTATTGACCAAGGAACAAGTAAAACATCATGCCCCAAAAAAGGAAATTTACAAAGAGGTAATTGGTAGTTGCATTGCTTATCAATTTTAGTAATTTAATAACCATGCATTAAAATTTTATGTTTAATGCAAATTTAAGAATAAATTACACTACCTTTAACATGACATCTAACGTAAGCAAGAAGACAATGTCAGTACATGTAGCAAAAATGACCAAGTTCTGCATGTTCTATGAGAAAACAATCACAAACGGGGCTTGGATAGATAAGTGATTAGAGGGAGGAAATTGCAAGAACCAAAGGCATAGAGAATATGCCATAGGACAGTCGTACTGCTAGTCACTAATACCAATAGTTTTGCATGCTTCTACAATAGAAATTATTTGAAAGTCTTTTCAAAAAAACAGAGGTCTGGTTCACGAACATTCCAACAAAACATCTATAGATGGATTTACAAACTCACGAGATTTTTCCTTGAATTATGTGTCTTAACCGACAACATCATATCAGAAATATGAAGGCAGCTTTTACTGGGGACAAGGAGAAACATTCTTTAAACATTCATTGGGGTTATGAGTCTCTGAGAAGGAAGTAACACAGTCTTAAATGGATAAAAAGTGAAAGATCTGACAATGCCTATCTTCAATGGGAAATCAAATATTTCATTGGAAAATTCAAAAAGAATTTGGAATAGCCACTCTTCCTCTTTTTAAAAATAGACCTAGGAGCCCTTTCTCCCTGGGCCATCCATAGCGTTAGGATATCTCCCATATGATTGAAATTATAACTTTATTTACATTCTCAAACCTTTTGAAGAGTATTTATCAAGTCACTTGTTACACAAACACATCCGCCCAAATATGTAGTCGGCATAGATACCATGACTCCTTACTGGCTACTCCGCTTCGTGGAAGTAGAACAAAAATGTGATTACCACCTACTTCATCAGAAAGAACAACACTAATATCCGACTAAAGATCAGGCGACTCCTCCCAAAGTCCATCCTCGTCAGTGACTCGTAGATAACGGAAGCAATCAGCCGGTAGTGCACACTGGAAGTAAGCCACCTCTAAAGGCCTAAATTAAGGCAAACATGCGAATAAAAAGTCGAATAAATTACATAACATGCAGCTAGGAAGCTGGCAAATCGGTTGACAACGCCACCACTTGAAACAAAAAGAATCAGCAGCGGTACACGCACATCAAGAACAGCAGCTAGCTGCCGGAACGACAAATCATGAAGGATAATAGGGAACAAGACTGCATCATCCCATCAGAATACATCTAAGATAGATCAACCAAGAGTGCCTTCACGACAAGTAGCGAACGACCCGGTGCTACACCGGGGAAGGGCGGGGGCCGGAGGAGTACCGAAGTCGGGGCGCTGCCTCTTGACCGCGCCGGGCGAGGCGTAGTTGGGCGCTGGCAGGCCGCTCCAGAAGCCCTCCGACATGGCGACGAGCAGCGAGAGGCAGCAGAGCGACGGCCCGGTGGAGGGGAAACCGAGGGAGGAACTAGAAAGTGCCGCCTAAACCCTGGATTTCGGTTCGGCTCTTTGGCGGGTATCCTCTTTTTTTCTGGCGCTGCCGTGCCGGAGCCAGACCATCTCCACCTGTCGGTATAAAGGATAGCGTGAGTCATCCATATTAAAGGGCATGCCTTCTGTTCGTTAGCACAGCTTTCAAATCTTTATGCGTTAATGGTGTTTTGTCTTGTGTGTGCGCGTGCGTGGATCCTTCCGTCCGACTTTTTCCTGTAACGGTAGAATTTTTCTTTTTTTTCTAAAGTTGCATTAAACTGTAATCGAATATTTTGCATAATCTAGAAAAGTTAAGCAAACAAGATTTTTGGATACCGATCAAACTGATACTCTTTTCCATATATTTATTCACACTGGCTTTTAGGCTCTACGTTTATATGCTTTAAGGGGGAGTTTGATGGCATGGTAAATTATTTTTTAAACCAAATTTGTTTCAAAATTTTTGTTGATTATCTTAAAAATATATTCTTATAAAGATTATTTGTTATACGAGAAAATGTGAAACCTTCTTTTTCTTTCCCTGATCTCTCATCTTTAATAGGTATGCATGGTACTAGGTACTAACTCTTTTTGTTGTCATATCTCAGATAATTTTATGGCTTAACTATCACGTATGTGTTATTTTAGTGTAATTTTTATCATAAAAATATAAAATTATTATTTTTTATTCGGAGTGTCAATATATTCATAAATTAATCTACCCAAAATGAACCCCAGACTGAATCAAACCGATGATGTATTTAATATTTCAGATAATATATATTGAATAAAAATTTACTATATATTAAAATTACATGATATATATTATTAATTTATCTGATAACATTCAACATTTTACACATTGCATAAATATTATAAGGTGATGTATTTAATATTTCAGATATTATATATTGCATTAAAATTTACTATATATTAAATTTACATATTATATATTATTAGTCTACTAACGTTCAACATTTTTTATTAAGTCTTATCTAACGTATTTTATACGCATGATACTCTAATTTTTATTTTTAGGTTACATTATATGTTATATAAATACGATACAAACAACATGATAAACAATATATTCAAACATAAACTAAAGTTTATTATATATTATGTATGTTTTAATAGAAATGTTATGCTTTTATACTTTTATGTATTCCATATTATTATGTTATATTTTATCTTTTATACATTTTAAATGTATATTTATTTAAAATTTTACTTATATTTGTCAATTAACTTCATTTACATCTAATATATTTGTCATAATAGTATGTTTACACTTTTTAATGATACGATTGTTTAATATATTTATATTGTATAATTTCTAGTTGTACTTTATTGTAATGTATACTTAAACTATATTATAACTAATTAATAAGTCAAAACTTACTCCACTTATCACAAAAAAAGTTAACTTTTAACTTATTCCACTTATTCCATATCAACTTACCAAATGTAGTATATTTAAGTCTAAATTAGTTAATTTAATTTAGTCTTTGCTCTATATGCATGGGGACAGTGATGAGAGATGGAGAAACAAAACAATCAATAGAGAAAGTTATCATATGCAGCGAATTGAATCAGTTTAAACTAATTTTAACAGTTTTTTTGGCAAATAATCTCACAATTAAACATATATTTAGAGCCTATTTCTAAATAGAAAGAGAAACTAATACATTGTTGTTATTAGAGATGGGTTATTGGAGATGAATATCTAAATTAAGCCGTCCCACTAAAGATTAGCTAAGTGTTCTCAAGGAATGTAACATTGTCGTAGGGTGTTTAACTACACAAATATTTATAATGATGAATCAACAACCATATTATTAATCGTAAGGTGTTTAAATACACAAAAAATCATGGTCAGTATTCTTAGAGAGTTATTGTCACGACCTGGATTTTTAACATGCACAGCGGAAGATAATCCGGCGACGTAACGGGGAAGGATATTGATTCGGAACCAAATAAGACTAAAAATCTCAATCCAGATTCATAATTCCAAACTTTACAACATAATATCACCATAAACAAACACCTATCTAAACAAATTAAATACCAACATTGAATGAGTACTCCACTAGCTCCTCGGACTCCAAAACACCACTACGCTTCTGCTGCGCTAAACCTGCACTCCTGAAAATATTAACAACGGAAGGGGTGAGTCACCACAGACTCAGTAGGACTTACACCCGAACTACCCCACTATAATAATATTTTCTAGTGGTATACAATACATATTAAGCCTAAAATTCAGATTTAATACATAGGATTTAACTAATTATATATCTTCAATTAAGTGATTACAAGATCATTCTACTACCCCATATGATAACCAGACTCTATATGCATTAAAAACCATCACAACCTGCTCATTAGACTACTCTAGGTATGCTCACAACATACACAACCTGACATAAAACCAATGACACATCTAGAACACTAACATGTATGCCAACATACACAACTAAACACATGTCTGAGTAAATACCATGCTCCATCTGATAAAATGTAGTCACATAACAAAACTAGCACCAGATTTACCATATAGTAGGAAGTAACATATAGTAACTAAATCCCATAGTACCCCTAGGCAGGGAGTACTTAGATAAACCGCGGTATCCGGGATCGAAGGATGCTCCAGATTCAACTAATTTCCGTTGCCCACGGCCACTAATATAGTCTCAGTGAAGTACAAAACAACCACAATGCAAACCGCACTAACCACATTCCACACCACGCAAGCATATAAATAACTCGACAAGAACACATACGAACATTTAATTGGCAATCAAACATGAAATACATAGATGAACACCCATAGTTCTATGCACCACATATTTGCATACCATACCAGCCTATCACAAACCGATGCATATAAATAAGATCATGCAATATACAACCTAACCATGACAATTACTTGCTTAAACACAACTACCTATCACATAAAAGACAACAAACTAAATTCTAACAACATTATGCCTAAACCTTACATCGGCTTTTTATCAAATCGAGATATTCATGATTAAGGTTAATCGCGATGCAAACATACTAAACTAGCTAAATTTAAACATACTCAACCTACCATGATGTCTAACATACATGAATAACCAAATTAATCTAAGCATGCATAGTTTAAACAAATTAATCTAACTCTATCTAAACATGAAAATAAATCAAAAACAGCCTATTATTTCTAACCTATTAATCATGATGATCTAAACATAATTTTTACGATTTAATCTAAATATATAGGGTGCTAAGAATAGCTGAGACGCCTACCTTGACGGCGACGGCGAACGGCGCACGGAATTCCAAGGAAATTGAATCAGGCGACGAAACTGCCGCGGTTGCGTCGGCGACGAAAAATCGAGCCGGGTAGGTGTTTTCAAAAACTGCTGGATCAAGGGAAATAATTAATTTAAGAGGAACAATATGCTAGAGGAGGGAGTGCGGCGATAGGAGAGAGAGAAGGGGGGGTACCGCGGAGGGGCTTCAGCACACGGTGGCGCAGGGCTGGGCGGCCGGCGGGCCGAGGGCACGCGGGCGGCGGGCACGGCGGCGGCTCGCGCCGGCGAGGCGGCGCCGGGAGCGGGTGGAACGGGCGAGCGACGACGTGGAGATGGCGGCGTCAACGCGCGAGTCGGCGTGGCCGGGCGTGGTTGCGCGCGCGAGCGCGGGCGGGCGGCGCGCACCCGGCGAGGCACGAGGTCCGGGCGGACGGCCACCGCGACGGGCGGCGGCGCAGCGCGCACAAGCGCGCGAGCGCGCGAACCAGGCGGCGACGCATTGCGGGAGACGGCGGGCGAGGCGACACGGCGGCCGGGCGGGCGCGCGGGGGCCGAGGGGTGCGGCGCACGAGGAAGTCGTCGGGCGCGGCGACCGCCGCCCACCGCGCGGGCCGGCGTGTGAGCGCGGCGGTTCCCGCGCGGCCGGGCGGCGCGCACGGGTCCGGCGACGTGACGATGGCGGGCTCGAGGAGGAGGACGCGGCGGCGGCGGCCGGGCGTGGACGCGCACGCGCGGAAGAAGAAAAAGGCGGAGGGGGAAAATTTAGGGTTTCGCGGGGGGAGAAAAAGCGGCGCCGGGGAGGGTGCGTACGGGAGGTACGGGGGAGGGGGATAAAGGGGAAATAAATTGGGGGAGGAGAGGATTAAAATAAGAATAAATATTTATTAACTAAATTTTTTTCTCTTTTTTTAATTAAATAAAATTAACGTAACGTTACAATCTACCCTCCTAATAAAAATTTTCGTCCTCGAAAATTAAATTAAATTAACTAACCGAATAGCTGCGGGTGCAAACGCCTTATATCCTCTTCCACTTCCCACGTCGATTCTTCCGACGAGTGATGCTTCCAAAGGACATTGACCATCGGAATTCGCCTCCTCCTTAACTGTTTCACCATCCGGTCTGTGATCCGGATCGGCCTCTCATCAAAGCTTAAATTCGGCTGTACGTTAATCTCCTGGAAATCTATGACATGGGTTGGATCTGAAACGTACTTCCGAAGTAGAGAGACGTGGAAAACCGGATGTATCCTCGCCATTGCCGGGGGCAACGCCAACCTGTAAGCAACCTCACCAATCCGTTGCACAATCTGAAACGGACCCACATACCTTGGGTTCAACTTTCCACGCCGACCAAATCTGATAACTCCCTTTGAAGGAGAAACCTTCAAGAACACATGGTCAACCTCTTCGAACTGAACAACTCTGCGCTTCAGATCAGCATAACTCTTCTGGCGGCTCTGATACCAAGCTGTTACGTCGTCGGATTATCTTCCGCTGTGCATATTAAAAATCCGCGTCGTGACAGTTATACCTTATCGGGTTACATTTTTAAATTGTTTTTTATTATCTTAAATTTAAAATTAATGTTAGATAGAGTCATCCACATTTGGAATGAACTCCTCAATTTTTAGGAGTTCACATCTATCGGCTTGTAACTTCTCTCGAAATAAAAAGAGGGTTGGACTTGTTTTTTCTTGGAGAGAGATGCAGAGATGCTTGTGGACGACTTCCTATCAATTCTCGATTCCCCGTAGCTAAAGACTACGTATGCAATATATCCGCCTGTTTACAAAATAAAATAAAAATAAGAGACAAGTGTGGGGTTTTGGGTAGAGAATCTTATCTTTCCGATGTGAATTCTTTGGAAAAAAAGAAACAAAGGACTGACATGGTGTTTGATGGATCTAATGTGTTTTAAAATTTTATTCAAATTATATTAATAAGAAATATAATATTTAATATTTAATGTAAAACTAAGAATTCTATATTTTTCTAGCATATTTTTTGAAATAGCATTAAATATTTCTTTCAATATTAACTTTATATTCCTTAGCATATGTTTTGATAGTTATGTATTATCTAGTTATTTTTTAAGGTTGGTGCAGTGGTCAGGCCATACGTGGCAGACAACTCAACTGTTGTTCCTAGGATTGAACCTAGGAAGAGCCTCCTGGCTAGGAGGTAGATGTCCATAAAAGAAAATGTATGTTTTACAAGTCAATCATATATGACATGATTCAACATTTCTAAAAATATATCATTCAATTAAATAAGCAAATATTTTATTATTATCTCTTATTAAATGTGTACATTATAATGAAGTGATTAATTACATGTCATGATTATTGAATTATGATGAAATCATGATAATGAGATTAATCATTTAGAGGTATATGATCTAAATGTTCCTAATCATAGGATCATTGAGACGGGACATCAATGCTTCAGATAGACTACTGCATATGATGTCTTCCACTACAAAAAATAAGGTAACTGGCGACGGCTGGAAGCCGTCGCAAATAATCAAAAACTATTGGCGACGGCTGGACCTCCGTCGCCAAGTGATTGCAAATAAACTCGCTTAACATATTGGACGGCCGATAAGCCGTGCCAATAAACGTATAAAAGACGCGCTTATAGCCGCTGACATTATTGGCGACGGCTTTATAGCCGCCGCTATAATAATATTAGCGACGGCTTCACAAAGCCGTCGAATAAAGATATATTAGCGACGGCTTAACCGCCGCCGCCAATAGGTTCGGGCCTACGTCCCGCGGGGTGCACCGTTTGGCTACGGCCACCTGCCGCCGCCGCCAATAGGTTCGCCCACGTCCCGCGGGGTGCAAATCTGTTGGCGACGGCTTACGCTCGTCGCGCACAGTATACTAGCGACGGCTTAATCGCGCCGTCGCCAATGGGTTCAGTCTAAGTCCCATGGGTGCAAATCCCTGGTTTTGCGACGGCTATAAGCCGTCGCTAAAATTCTAAAAATCGTCGCTACTTAGGAGCCGTCGCCAATAGTTCTACAATGTAAAAAAAATAGTTTTTTTGGCTCGCCGGATCCATGCAGGTTGACATCCATACATGAATATACATTATGGGGATGATTCCATCAACCCAATCATACATTTACATAACACACACATGTTCATCTCATATTCTTTTTACCCAAAATTCAATTCATTCAACACACATATCCGAAACAACATATTCAAACACAAACACATCCGAAACAAGAATCAACCACATATACTAAACAATACATTGAAACCTAATCATTCACTTAGAGTTTTACAACACATTGTCACAAGACAGAAAAATCACATATAATGTACAATAAGTTTTGGACATAAAGAGTACAACGTGAATTGTAGAAGAGAAAATATATAACAATCAATTGTCTTCAAACGATCCTTCCTCCTCATCATCCTTATACTCTTCATTGTCCTGGTCTCCATCGTCGTCCTAATGAGCAAGTGTTGGAGGTTGCCTCGATGTGGATGGTATGTCAACCGGGAGTCTTTGACTAATATTTTCATACATCTGTGTCAGGCGTAGGACAGTTTCTTGAAACGATCTTTGTTGATCGTCCAACTCGTTTGCTTCAAAGAGGAAATCTCTTATCGACATTCAATGTTGACCTGAGCTTGCCTCTCCACCTGCTGTCTAAGCTCCCGGACCTCTTGGGACGTGGAGGAAGAAGAACCTCCACTTGACCCACCATACCAAGTGCTGCGAGTTTCACCTCGCCCACCACATCGGATCCGTCCCGGTCTATCTCTATCGAAGACAGATATAAAAGCATCCTCAGGAGTGAGTGGCTGTGTTACCCCAGCATCCAATTCCTCTGATGCTGGGGGATTCATCAATTGTTGCATATTTTCTTACATTATAATTTTGTGTTAAAAGAAATAGGTATTACATGAAAAAATGGAGAGAAATCGGATTGGATGTTTCTGTATACCATCATCTGACGACTCTGCTCATTGTCCCAAATAACTGCTCCATCTAACTCTTTATTTGTCTGAGTCATTTGGAAAACCTCGGGACGAGTAGGGTGATGTCCTTCTTTTTGTACCTGTTTAAACATAATATGAACAAAATAAGTCTATGAAAACTGAAAAAATCAAACAAAATATAAATTTTTATACTTACAAAATCTCGCTCTAACTCGTATATGTTTGTTCTTCCGCTTCTATACGGCATTGTTAACTTATTTTTATTTCCTTGATTTCGTTCACTCAACGCCTATACAGTTATACATAAAGACTTCAATAAACTGTTTCAATAACTTTGAAATGATATATATATATCGACGAAATAAAAATTTATTTTACCCTTGCTTCGTCTCGAACCCATAAATTGCACATATATAGCCATTGTTCCTCAAAGGCATTGTGGAGGAACATTGGCGACGGCCTCCTCGAACGGTCGTCCTGCAAAATACTGAATACAAATGTTGTCAGCAAAGAATAGAATTTTTTACATTACTTGCAAAGAATCGAATAATTAAAAATTTATCTTTCTTTTTAAGGTGCTCCTTTGCTTTCTTTGCATTTTGCCCATATGTCTCAAAATCTGAGCATCTATAGATGCATTCCGTTCAAATGTAAAGTGTTGCTACATGCAAAAAGAATGATGAGAATCAAGATTATTAAAAATAAATGAGTAAAATAAATAAATTTACCTCAAGATCACTTAAGATGGCATCTTTCTTCTCCCCCGTGGGAGGGTCATGTAATTTTGTTCCCATAAATTACAATGCACTCTATTACATACCCCCAGATAGGAGGTAAACTCTTGACCATGCGACCCCACACCTCAGCCACCTACTAATTCGACGTTAAATGACTCATCAGGTCCCAGAGATCGCACAGCCATTGCTTTTGTCGGACCTCTTCCACGACGAGCGTACGTACCTATTTACATATAAATTAGCAAATTAGTTCAAATACAAGGTATTATCTAAGCAATTTATATAATTAAAAATATTGAAACATATACCTGAGGCGTGTGAAGATGGACTACCTCCATCTGTAGGTGGCGGCTGAGGTGCAACAAGCTCACAGGGTGCCTCAGCTTTGACGGCCGAGCCGCAACACTCCTAGAGCTGGAAGGAGTAGACCGAGATCGATCTCTCGGATGTACGAGATCGATCGACCGATTGGGTGGTCCACCACTTTGCGATGGTGTACCCCCCGAGATGTCCTACGGCTCTTGCCGAAACCCTTCATCCGTAATATTATAAAGAGATTGGTGTTTGGATTTGTTTTGCTCAATGGAGGCCGATTTGCCCCGTCCAAACCCGGATCGGCTGACGGCCGACCGGCCCTCCGGATTGGTGCATGAATTTTTACCCCAATCCTAGGCCGATTTGTCCCGTCCAAACTCCGGACGGTTGGGACGGGCCAAATCGGCCTCCGAATTGGTGTGCATATTTTTTAACCCAATCAGAGGCCGATTTGCTCCGTCCAAACCCGGTGCGGACGGGGCAAACCGGCTTCCGATTAGGCGTTTGGATTTATTTTACCAATTGGAGGCCGATTTGCCCCGTCCAAACCCATCCCGGGTTTGGATGGGGCAAATCGGCCTCTGAATTGGTGTGCAGATTTTTTAACCCAATCGGAGGCCGATTTGCCCCGTCCAAACCCGGTTCGGACGGGGCAAACTGGCTTCCGATTGGTGTTTGGATTTATTTTACCAATTGGAGGCCGATTTGCCCCGTCCAAACCCGGGATCGGTTTGGACGGGCCAAATCGGCCTCCGAATCGGTGTGCAAATTTTTTAACCCAATCGGAGGCCGATTTTCCCCGTCCAAACCCGGTTCGGATAGGGCAAACCGGCTTTCGATTGGGTGTTTGGATTTGTTTTACCAATTGGAGGCCGATTTGCGTGTTCCCTTCGGACACCGACGACCATCAAAAAGATGATTGTATTGGTTCTTTCTCCACCGATCTGCTACCGGTAGAAATCAACGATGACCCAAGTAACATTGTTTCCGACTATGAACAAGTCGAAGAGAATGTGTTTCGTCATTACAAATAGGACATGTCAATTTCCCTTTAGTACGCCATCCAGATAAATTTGCATATCCTGGAAAATCATTTATCGTGCCCATAAGTATGGCTCTCATCACAAAAACTTCCTTTTTTGCTGCATCATAGGTCTCTAATACAATCTCTCACAAATCTTTTAACTCTTCTACCAATGGTTACAGGAAAACATCGATATCATTTTCGGGTGCTCTTGGACCGGGTATTAACATTGATATCATTGTGAATGTGGCCTTCATACACATCTATGGTGGCAAGTTATATACCATTGTTATAACAGGCCACACACTATACTTTGAAGACATGTTACCGAATAGATTAAAGCCATCTGAAGCCAATCCAAGCCGAATGTTGCGTTTCTCTAACACAAAATCCGGATAAAGTTCATCTACTATTTTCCAAGACGGAGAATCGGAAGGATGACGCATTTCACCAGCCAACTGGTATGACCGTGGTTGGCTATGCCATGTCATCCACTTAGCCGTATTGGATGATATGAATAAACGACACAACCTATCTCTTAATGGGAAATAATGTAAAACTTTTTGTGCTATTTTTTATTATTTTTAGAAGCATCTTTATATCTAGAAGTGTTACATTGTGGACAAACACTTTTATCTTTATTATCTCTCCAAAAAATAATACAATCATTTTTACATGCATGGATTTTCTTATAAGTAAGCCCTAATTCCTTAACAAATTTCTTAAGCTCGTACCAATTATCGGGAACACATGCATTATTAGGTAATACTTCTTGAAATAAAGATAACATCGTATCCATACATCTTCTAGTGAGACCATTCATCGACTTAAGTTGAATCAACTTTAAGATAAATTTTAGTTTAGAAACATCTTTCAAACCATCATATAATGGTGTTTCTAAATCTTTTAATAATATATAATATTTTAAACTTTCTTGATTTGGTTCATCGTCACTATATCGAGTAGAGAAATCATTATTTTGAATATCTTCGAGCATTTCCATTAAATCATCCTCTATGTGATCATCTTGCCCTACATTTAACTGTGTTATCATCATTACGAGAGTTATGTACAATTTCACCATGACATATCCAAGTTTGATAATTTAACCATATGCCATCACATATTAGGTGTTCTTTCACAATATTTCTTTTTAAAATAAATGTATTACAACATACTCTACAAGGGCATTGTATTAAATCTTTGTGTTGTCCATGTCTATATTGTATCCTACAATCATCAAAAGCATAATTTAAGAATTCTTCGACCCCTCGTACATACAAAGAATCTAATCTATTACGGATATGCATCCAAGATTTGTCTATTGAACTCATTGCTTATAATAAAAATAACTAAAAGAAATGAATGACAATGTAATAAATATATTATTCTAACCGGATGTCCTCCAAAGGAAGCAAGTTTCAAGCTTATAAATGTCTCTTTTTAAGCTTCCTAACAACAAGACAAAAAAAGAATATATAGTGTCAAACATATAATCAATCGGATGTTATAAAAAGAGAACATAATCAATCAGATCAAATCATAATCAAATTAAAATTAAATTAATATATCTAAGAGGCCAACCTATTAACTTAGGTCCCTCGTAATATGAACGGACATTGGGTCAAGTCTCCTATGGTATACTGATCCTTCCCCCCAAAGTATGGGAGTGCCCAACTCCATCTATTGAGGAAAGGTATTCTTACTAATCTAAGGAGAGATTTGTATGTAAAATACTATGCCGACCCGTAGATTAAGTGAGGATATTAAATAAAAGGTAATATTTTGTACATGATACATGAAATCATATTTTGTAATGTATGCATGTTATGGATGTTATGGGTCAACCAGGCCCAGGAGGACATAAAGACATTGTGATAGACATGAAATCATCTCTTAAATATTGAAATTAAATAAAAAAAGGTTAAGAGGCCCGCCGTCTGATTTAGGATCCCTCGTGATATAGGACAGACACCCAAGCAAATCAATTTACGTTGACTATCTCAAGTTGAGGATTTTGGCATCCGCCAAAATCTGTCGTAAACCATTTTCCACAGCCGAGTGGTACGTACAGTACATATTGAATAAAAACATGTCCCTAAGTAAAAACTCACTATCTTAAATTAAATTTTTTATAGCAAGTTATGTCAAATAAATATTTGATAAATTTTAAATTAGTTAAATTGTTTAAAAACTTTTAAAATTTAATAAAATATAAAAACAAAATTTAACACATATTTTAAATATGTAATTTTTTTAAAAGTATGACTTCTAAATAATATCTAATCACATAATAGTTTTAATTATAAGTATTCTAACTGAAAAACACTAATTCAGAATTCAAGTGGTTTATAATATAAAATAATAAAAATTTAAAAACTTATATATTTTGTAACATGATACACAACTATAATATTTTGATAAAAGTAAAATAAAATTGTTAATAATATGTTCAAAAAAAATAGACACCTGGTTAAAACAATGAACATAATTTTTATTTTTACTTAAAGTTGCTATATAAAAAAAATTTAAGAAAATTATTTCCTATCAACCAAACAAGAGACTTGTATGGACTTTTCCATGAAAAGTTGATTCCAGTAAAATATTTTCAACGTTCCTTCTTTTTCATGAAACCAAACGGACCCTAAGTACCTACCTACGTACATCACAAATCAAATTAGGGCGTATATGCTTGAAAAATCTAAGAAAATTCGATATAAGATGGCATTTGAGGATGAATGCCTTAGAGAGGTCCAGCTAGACCTAGTTAGGCAGCGGAATGGGCGTCCACAGCGGCGACGGCGGCAGCAAGGGCAGCCCTTCGCGGCGGCGGCGACCCTTGGGGACGGCGGCGGCGGCGGCGGCGAAGGCAGCAGCCGTGGAGGAGATCCGATCGATCGATCGATCGATCGAGAGAGAGAGAGAGAGAGAGAGAGAGAGCGCGCGAGCAGACACCGTGCGACAGGGAGGAGAAGGGGAAAGAGGGATGCGCGCAAATATAAAATAAAAATTATTAGCGACGGCTGAGTGAAGCCGTCGCTAATAAGTCTATATGTCGCATCGGCGATGGCCGAAGCCGTCGGTACATCGACTTTACCGTTCAACGGTCGGCGGGACTATTAGCGACGGGTGTCAGTCGTCGCTAGTAGACTTATAAGCGACGGCTTCTTAGGCCGTCGCTAATAACTATCGTGCGAAATCTTGTTCTGTGAATTGGCGACGGCTTCAGCCGTCGCCAATATATTATTTGCAATGCATGTTTTTAGCCGTCGCTATTTTTGTTTTATTAGCGACGGCTTCTCATTAAGCCGTCACTTAAAATGTTGTTGGCGACGGCCTCATAAAGCCGTCGCCAATAACTTGTCGCCAGTAACCCTTTTTCCTGTAGTGTTCTCATGTGATGAGAATAACCAATTTCATTGGTCATTAGTGTGGAGACGCTGAGATACACATACAAGTGTTCATTAGTCAAATAAGTTCACTGAACTAACCGAATTAGAAATCATAAATAGTATCTTTTAGAACTATCAATCATGGTTTTCTATCATCATGGTTATATAGTTGGACCTTTTACCTGAATCACCAAGGATGTTTTATAAGGTGAAACTTGTGCTTTGACTATTGACTTATAAATCACCTTTTAGATGGTCTAGTACAACAATGAATTGGATACAAGAGAAACCTAATAGAGGTAATTGAGTGAACAATAAGGGATTGTCCACTCTCGGTAAATGAGAGTGAATGTCCTATGTGATAGTACTCTAAATCTTTTGTCAAGGTAGAGAAGATAATTATAAAAGGAGTTTTTCAATTGATCCGATTTTGAGTACAAGATTTTATAAAGTTTGTATATAAAGGAGTTGACAATCGATACCATACACCTTTCCACTTGAGATATTAAATGGACAATGATTTATATTCATATGGTAAATGATGATAGAAAGACTCAATAAAGAT
Source organism: Cryptocoryne crispatula var. balansae (assembly GCA_036172225.1). Taxonomy (NCBI): domain Eukaryota; kingdom Viridiplantae; phylum Streptophyta; class Magnoliopsida; order Alismatales; family Araceae; genus Cryptocoryne; species Cryptocoryne crispatula. The sequence continues at coordinate 5,092,668 of CM069931.1, forward strand.
AGGATTATCCTCATAGTCATTTGGGATCATAGGATGTGACTTGTACCCTTCATGATCGGTAAGTTGATTAATCTGTTATCAGATAATAAATTTAATATAATTAAATAGAATTGTTCTATTTTAATTAGGTCTCAACCAAATAGACTACTAAACCTAATAGGTCACACATATAAGGATTTATCTATAAGTACCGGGACAATGGTGTAATTTATGAAGATTTTGATTTTTATTAAAGATTTTAAATTCTTTATAAATACTAATAATTCTAGCCAGACCCTATAAAGTTAAGAATGAGAGCCACATCCTCAGCCTCCTCCCTATCTCTTCTTCTCTCTTAGAGACATCCGTAGGTGGAGCTCTATTTGGGAAGAGTTCTTGAGCCCAGTGTAAAGGGAGAACTTGTTATCAATGAAGTTCATGTGGATACCGTTAGATATCAGACATTTGAATGGTTTGAAGAACTTGATATGTTCTTTCTCTTCCTCTCAAAGAGATTATATAAATTCCTATAGGTATATTTGAACTCTTTTTGATCATTTTTTGGTTTTCGTAGTTCAGTTTTGATTAAGACAAGATCAACATGAACTTATAGAAATCATCGCTTCCACTGTACCAAAATTTGTAAGATGATTTCTTACAGTCCACTCTGCCATAGGCAGGGGACATGTACTTATCTAGTGACAATATTAAAATTGTTATTATATTAATTATTTTTAATTAATATGAAAACCAAATAGGTCATAAAACATAGCACAACATGTTTTGAGTGACTAAGCAAGATATATATTATATGTTCATACATAATCTACCCATGTCTAAATAATTATATTGATCATTGGACTTGTCCATCAATGCAACTTGGGAAAATAACTCCTTAAATACATTATATACTTGTTTATTGATCATCAAAACAATAGATAGAGATATTGAGCAAAGAATGAGAGAAAGAGTTTGACATGAGGAACATCACATTGGTGGATCGTTGATACAACGTTGACTTCATAAAGAATTGCACAACATAAAAGTATTTCAAATGTGGAAACATTATGTTAATAGATGAAATTAATATATGTTAATGGCATCTTCTATGTAATTTTATTTGTTATATAGCATTTTTTTGACAAACAACATCTTTTTCTCATTTATATTCAACTTGATATAAGTTTTAAAATTTAAAATTATTTTTAAATATTACTAAGTAATTTTTAAAAATTATATAATGTTTGCTAAGCACATAAAGTCTTTGTTCTTGTAATTTTAAAATTAAAATTACAATGCAAGATTATTTTTATTTTAAAAGAAAAACTATCTAAATTAAAAAAAACATAACCAAACACAATGTTAACTCGATGTTAGTAAATGATATCATCGATCCTTTAGTTGGCATTGTCATTGTCACTTCTAAATGTTTTATTAGAATGCCATTGTTTACTACCACATTTTTTAAGAATTTCATTGTTTCATGTTGGTGGAGTTTGGATCACTTGATTAATTTGAAGATGGACAACTCGACCGACATTTTATCTATATGTTGCAACAATTGTATGTTGTTCCTAGTGTTGGCTCTTCTTCCTCCTTAGCAAGAAGATTTTGGTTAGCATGAGATGATGGTGGTGGTGAGTGACGAAACAATAATAAGTTTGGCCACATTTTGACTTGCAACTTTGTTGGCTTGTCCCAATATAGATCGAATTAGAGAGAAAGAGATGATGAAGGAAGGGTTTTGAGGAAGGGTGGCACTTCGAGCACTATCTTGAGAAAAGGTCCCAACATGGCAAGTATTGGTGTTAATAAAAGACATCAATGTAGTGCAATGGAACATATTGTTGTCGGATGAAGACAGAGGGGGTTAAGAGCGAAGAAAGGTGTAATGGGAGGGTTTGGATCTTGGCAGACAACCAAGACACTAAATCAAAGCCTCAAATATCATGTTTAATGATAGATGGAATGAATACTTGATCAATCTAACATTTGAGTTAAAATATACAAGCTAGCACCAAGCAATAACGAAGGACAAAATCATTTGGCTTGTCACAATAAATGGTAAGTTTAACACCAAATCAACTTATAGACTATCCAGGGATTATGACTTTCATTGGGAAACTCAAATATTGAAATCTAAAAGTCCATATGGTATCCAACTCCCACAAGAATTCTTCTTGGGAAGATAGTCATGTTTGTGCAGAAATGTGTCAAAGATTATATTTCCTACATAGGAAACTCTAGTAAAAAGATGTTAAAACATAACACCCACCTATAAAATTTGTCTCTATGACGACGAAATTCATGAGCAACTATTTTTTATTGTTGCTAATCTATAACTGGTTTAGTTTCAATTGAACTCTAACCAATCCTCTAGTCCTATATCTTCACAACACAATTTCTAAAAGACTAGCTAAGTACGACTAATAAAATCCTTGATTAGAAATATGGTGATTAGAAACATTTTGACAAAATTGTCATTCCCTTTTCTCTTGGTATGAGACCACCCTCCTCAATTCCTCCCTTTGTACAATCGTCACTCGGCTTATTTTTCATTTCTCTATGTCGATCGATTGCCAATCTCATATCTATGGTGCTCATTACCATTATAGTCATGTGGTTTGAAACATCATGTGTTGTCTCGTGATCTTCTACATGTCTGTCACATATAGGTGCTTTAATGTTCAATAAAGGTTAAAACTAATGGTGTCACCTTACAAAATCAATTATATTCATGTCTGTTGGGCCTCCTTCAATGCTTGATTTGATTGTTGTGTATCATCATCAAGAAAGGATAATGTTAGGTGGTTGTACGTTGATAAGCCCAACCCACCATCATACACACTTCTTTATTTCATCATTATTCTTGCATAAAGTGAGATATATCTCCTAAATTTTACATTACTTTGAAGCTTTTAACTGATGGGTATGCATCACCTCCATTTACTTTGATTTTAACCTAGCTCCAAATATTCCACAAAAATAACATATCATTTGATTGGCTTATCCTCACATCTGACCGTTGAAACATAGCAACACACTAAAGGGGCAACTATTTAGTCTATTATCATATTCCAAATGGTGAGCTTGAGAGTTTGAGCTCTTGATCCTATAAGTGACTTTGCGTTGTTCCTAGTACATGTTAATGGCATATATTCAAGGTAGTTATTTAGACATTCATATCTTGGATTATAGTCGGTCCTACGTCAGATATGGTATTCAAACTTAGGTTTTTCATTGGTTAGTTAGGTCATATTTATTTTTGCATTTTCAGCCAAAAATATTGCATGCCAATAGTGTTTTTGTTCATATAGTTATAAGTCATTTCATCTTGTTTATCATTCACCTAGACAAATTGAAAGAGCTATGGCTCGTGAACCTAATGACCATTGTGATGAAGCCATAATCAATCTGGTTAACCACATAGAAGACCATTTGGGTGACATAGAAGCCACTCTCAACACTTTGGTTGATAGGTTGGAGATGTTGGATTATAATTAATGTTAACAAAGCATCATGATATACTTATTTTGAACCATGTAGTAACTTGAGCCCTTAACCTATCCTTCATCAATTTGGTATCAAAGTTGAGGGAACTAACCTAATTAGGGTCTTTGACACCATGACTTATATTTTATTCTAATCACTTGTTCAATTACTAAATGACCAATGAGCTAATTTGATTTTTGATACAAAATCATACTATTGTTATATCTTTCAAGTTGTTATTGATACACTTTCTTTAACTAGTAACATTTACTTGTCATGCAAATAATTCTATTATTGTTGATATTTATCTCACATTTGAGACATGAAATTATCATGATAACATTTATAGAATTTTGTAATACTATGATGAGTATAACATTATTGTGAGGTTTAAATGGCTGACACAATGTGTTGGTGGGTTTCGTATTGAACAAAATAGATATTTATTGTCAAGTCAGTATGTTTTAGGAATATTATGCTTTGGTCCAGCTCATACCATATTTATGGGTACTTATATTGATTGATTTGAGTAAATAGTCCATAACAATACATATGATATGCAATCATCAATACATATAATGTTAGTCAACATGAAGTAAGTTTTGATTTAGAGGATCCTTCTCCGGGAACCCACGACTCAATAATCCTCCGGCGGAACCCTCGTCCGGCCTCCCCGCCGACGGAACCCCCCGCGTGCGGCTTCCTCCGCGGCGGCATCCTCCCCCGGCGGACACTCTCTCCCGGCGGATACCTCCCCCGGCGGACCCCCCGGCGGCTCTCTTCTCCGGGAAACCCTCCTCCGCGGCACACGCCCCCCTCCGGCGGAACCCTCGTCCGGCCTCCCCGCCGACGGAACCCCGCGCGCGGCTTCCTCCGCGGCGGCATCCTCCCCCGGCGGACTCTCTCCCCCGGCGGACACCCCCGGCAGCCTCCTTCCCCGGCGGACCCCCCCGGCGGAACCTCGTTCAGGCGTAACCCCTCCTTGGCGCAACCTGATAGCTTCACAGGAGTCATCCCGGGAGCGTACTCCGGAAGATTGATCCGTGGTGTCCCTGCACAGAGCTTGGCGCAGTCTTGACGATTTTGTAGCCGGAGTATTCTTCGACGGTGCTAAATCCTCCATTTGTGAATTTTAACATTGTCGGTTTGAGGTCGATTTAGTATTGGGAGGGATCCCTCCCTCCCAATCTCCCTTTTCCAACACGTCGCCTAAAATTATTTTTAGGCATTTTGTATCTCTTTGTGGTGTTGGAATTGTGGAATCCGGAATATCTAAGTTGTTCTTATTTTTCTTCTAGTTTGTCGATGTTAGTAGTTTCACGACCGAGTTATCAATGTGACTCAAAATCGCTCCTTTTAGCATCTTAGGCGCTAAACATCCCTCAAGACCGTTTGTCCGGGCTTTATCCACTCCCGTTTGGAGTGATCTTCCGGTCTTGACACAATCATCAAACTCCTATGAAGGAGTTCTTATCTGCCACCCGACCACGTTCACACTCGTGTGTGTTGGTCATCTCGAGGTGGTTTGGTCATCTCTTGGAAATTTATGTTTCCAAGATAACCTTTTGTTAACTCGGTCTAGTATTCCCCCCGTTGTATCCACCGTTGTCTCTCCGTGGATGTACAAACTTTGTATCTTTCTTGGTTTAATATGAATAGTAGTGGTACTGTTTTCTTCAAAAAAAAAAAAAAGATTTAGAGGATCCTGACTTTCTTATTCAGTCTAAATTGAATGCACATTCGAATATATTACTGAAGGATACATCTACATCTCTATCTACTAATCCTATAGTCTTGGAAAGCAATTTCTATTAGAAATTTCATGCAACATACGTATTTGATCATATATGGGCCTCCATCTACAAAGCATCAAAGTATAAGATATTCTTGTATTTTTTTTGAAGCAACACACCTTTTGGACACCTCTTGTTGCTTGTTTAATCATCCTTCAGCTATTCAGAACACATGGATTCCAACCAAAAGAGAATGATGTAGGAGAAAAATCAAATGTGACAACAAATCGGCATCAGAAAGAGTTGAAGATTCTTTTATTTATAAATTTTATTAATATTTTAAATGTTTTTTTAATTATTTGGTTAGAAACCATCACAGTCTATTTTATATTTTATAGATATTTTTCTATCCAATTGATTAAGTTTAATGTTGCTTCTGGAGTCAGAAGTAAATATATATTCTTATTGGGTCTTAATGTAAATCCTACCTCTTATAAATTATAATGTGTAACTCTAATTAGGAATAGTTGATGATTTGAAAAAAAAAGAAAAATGATGTTGCCGTGTGAGTCCTCTCTCTCTCTCTCTCTCTTCCATTCAGGCATTAATCCAATCCTTGTTCCTCCTCTTTTCTCTTTGTTTCCATCATGAAAAGCCCCCTATTCTCTTCTTTAGGTTACTTTTTAGTGGTTTTGGCTTATACTAACATTCATGTACCGCTTGAGCAAATTAGGTTTGGTGACTTGTGGTCTCACATCCTTGTCTTATAGATACTAAATGTTGGAACCATGGTTCGCCGGGTCGGCGACCCGGTCGCCCGGGTCGCCCGACCCGGCCGGTTTCCGGGCCGACCGGCCCGGAAACGACCCCGCCGGGCCGACTCCAAGCCGGCCCGACGGGGGGTCGCGCGACCCAGCTTTGGGTCGCGCGACCCGGCGACCTAGTCGGCCGGGTCGCCCGACCCCGGGGCGACCCGGCCCATGTAAATTTTTTTTCTATTATTATATATACTTAAAATTTTTTCTTCTCCCTCCCCGTTACCACCATCAAAAAAATTTTCTTCGGGGGGCGTTGCCCCCCTGATACCCCCCACAAGGGGCGCTGCCCCCTTGACCCCCGCGACCTGACCGCGCAGGTCGATCCGCGACTACTCTGCGCCGTATTTAATAATAGTATAACAATAATTCACTATCATTTATATCATCACATGTATATAAGATTTATAATTATAAATATATGTTATATATTTACATTTTATAAAGATCTATTTTAACTCTTTTCTCTTTCACGCACATATCAAAAATGTCAAGAATAATTATTTTTTGAGTATTCCATTTATTGATTGTACAATAATATTTTACTATCATTTATATTATTATATATAGTTAAAATTTATAATTCTAAATATACGATACATCTTAAAATTTATAAATATTTATTTGTTAAGTATCTTTACCTTCTCACTTAAGATTAACTCTTTCCCAACATATATTAATACAACATAATCACAAAAAATATCATATTCACTTGTATACATAGATAAACACTCATATTCAATTATAATATAAAAAAATAATTATATTTATGTATATATTTTATGTATACGTAAATATATGATATAAAATTTAATATTTCTATTTGTTTCTTATTTTTATATAATTTTTTATAATAAAATAAATAAAATCCGACCCCGTCCGACCCCGTCCGACCCGGGGTCGCGACCCCGTCCGACTAGGTCGGTTTTGGGGCCGACCGACCCCGGGCCGACCCCCGACCCTGCCTTCCTTGGTTGGAACAGCTTACTTCTTCACCATTGAAGCAAGTACATTATGTTGTAGAAGGCTTAAAAGTGGAAGACCTTGATGGGTTATGTTTTGGACAACTCTATCAACTACTCAAGATAAATCTTCTAGTGTTGAAGGGTACATATACATGGTGTTTCACGCTCATCTTGCCATCAATATTACGAGATTTGAACTTGGCTCTCCACAAATCAGATCATTTATACTCGATTATAGTTTATGATAACAAAGCATCGCGATATACTTATTTTGAAGCATGTAATGTCTTGAGGTCTTAACATGTCATGCATCATAGTCCTATATCTTCACAACACACTTCCTAGAAGACTGGCCAGGCAAGATCGATAAATTCTATGATGATGGTCTCTCCATCGTTGTAATATTACGTGAAATATATGGAAACAAATAAATAAAGTCAAAAGGATTAACCCAACTCACCATTATCATTGTCTCTAAAGATGATTACTATTGGATTAGAAACCACTCACAAAGATAAAATCTCCACACCTTAGAGCGCTCCACCCACAAATATATTGAAAATCAATGTGGATGAAGCTATTGCTAATTATAACGATGAGTCAATTGGCATGATTATTAGAGATAATCAATCTAGATCTACCAATCCTAAGCAAAGGTGACAATATTCAGTTTTTTTATGTCCCAACAATTGGAAACCAAACAATATTAGAGGCCATAGGCACATGCACAAAAAAGAAGTCTTTGCATTGAAAGCAAGGGGGATTAATTGAGGGATTCAAAAGAAAGAAGCAATCTCACGAATTAGGGAGGAAGATATCATCCACATATGTCAAAATATTTTTGACAACAACTTATTTATTATTTTATTTATTCTTTCGGCTAATCAGGTGGCTTGTAACTTGCCAAACAAGCCCTAAGGAAGGGAAAATCTATAGTCATTCTGGGATCCAAGATTGGCATCCGAGATGCTCAATATTTTATGAAATTTTGATTTGAAGAAAAAACTAATATGTATAAGAATTTTTTTACTTATTCATTTATTTATTCCTCTCAAAAGAGAGACTTGCTCTCGGCTAACCTAAATTCAATGTTCTATTAAATACCTAACATGGGTGCAATTTAGGGTGCAATTGGTAATTTGTCTGTAAAATGGTTTGTCAACCTACAAAAATTTTTCTTGAAAGTCAAAACAACTCTCTTGTTTGAATGCTTGTAAATCCAAGGTCAACGAAAATAAATTGATTCGTTGACCATTGTGAATCTCGGATTTTGGCATCCCTTGTACTATTTTTTGCAACCTGCAAATTCATGTGCAATTCAACTATAAATCTACAGCTGAGTGTTGCATTGTAGTCATTATTTACTTGAATAATATATCAATTATAAGTGTTTATATTTTCTTTGTATAATATAATATAATTAATTTGAAATGACAAACTTAATAATTCATAACTAAAAAATAGTTTGTTTAAATTTTATATCATTTTACATCTCACATGATAAGATCTCTTAAATTTCAATTTATAAATATTTAAATGAATGTAGATATTCAAAAAAAAAATAATGAAAATAAAATATGTTTCAATAAAAATTGATTACAAATAATCAAATAAAAATTGAGTTTTTAATATCATGAAAAATTTACTCTGGTTAAAAAATAACTTACTTAATTTTATTTTTACATGTATTTAAATGGTGCCCCAGTGATCTATTTGGATATCCTTAAAATATACATAATTTTAATATTTTTATTTTTATGGGATATATATAATTTTAAAAACTATGATAACTTATTAAGTAAAATATTTCTTAAGAAATTAAGTATTTATAGATTATACAAATTTATTGTCATAATATTCAAAATACTGTTTTTTAAATAATGCTAGACAGTCTGAAAATATTTTACAATCAACAAAATGATTTATATTATGTTTAAAAAATAATTTTTATGTGTATTATTTTCTGTGAAAAACTGATTCCTTCTAAAACAATTTCACTTACAATTTTTCATGCAACAAAGATCTCTGTAAAAAAACAGCTAGTTTTAAGATTTCCCAAAAGTTTTATTAAACTTTTGCTTCGTTGCCACCGCAGTGATATCTCACGGCTCCGTACTCAAATTCGAATCCCATGCCGTAGGCACACCCGGTGTTTTTTAAGATAGTTAAAAAGTTATTCGCAATATTAACATGACAAAAAAAATTTTGTTGCGAAACTATCACAGTCGACACGACGAAATTGACTTCTATCATAAAGTGTTTTCAAGATTAACATAATATGTATATATATATATTTTTACAAAAGAGAACGAATATGTTCAGAAGATCTTCCGAGAAAATTGTGAGAGGATCAGGAGAATCTCTTCGGAAGAACTCGCGAGAGAGAATTCACTTATCACAGTCGACTCGACAAAATCGACTTCTACCATAAAGTGTAGTTGAAATTTGAAATTTCGATTTCTAAAAAGTTGAGTCCGACTCTGAAAATCTGACTTCATAACAGCTTTTCTAATCTATCAGTCCGGAACTCTGTCATGGTGAATTTTTTAGCTCCGGCTTCCCAAGTAGAATTTCCCAAATCTGACTTCCCTTCATAAAAAATCAGATTTGAGTACCAAGATTCCTTGAAAGTGTGCTAAGTTGGAAAAAAATTATATAACTTGTTAATCTTGCAATCAAAAATTTAAAAATATGAAAATTCTAAAAGAAAAATCTGGTGTCTTCTGTACAGAGCTGCTCGTCTCTCTCGCCAGATTCCTGCGGCCGTCTAACAGAGGATCAGTTCATCCTCCTTGCCGATCAGAACGGCATGATGTGGGATGCCTTGAGGTCGCACGCGGGCAGGCGGCTCTTGCCGCCGATGCCGAAGACCCTGAGGAGGTCGCCGGCCATCTCGCGCGCGGCGGCGGAGCAGTTGCTCTGCATCAGCAGCAGCACCTTGGCGAGCCCGTTGTTGGCCAACACCGCCTCCTGCGCCCGCCTGTCGCGGAAGAGATGGCACACGCTCCACAGCACCACGGCGGCATGCTCGGTGGCCGCGGGCGACACCTTCAGCATCGCCCCCACGACGGCGGCCACGGCGTCGGGGCTCTCGCAGATGGCCGCGCGCCCTTCGGCGCACGCCGCGGCCGCCTCCATCAGCCCCAGCGCCTTCTCCGCCGCCGACGGCTCCGTCGAATGCCGCCGCAGGAGCCTGCCCGCGGCGGAAATCGCGCCCGCCGCCACGAGCCGCGGGCGCAGCCGGCGCTGCGAGGAGATCGAGACGAGGCAGGAGAGGGCGGCGTCGACAGCGGCGGCCTCCGCAGGCTTACCATCCTCGTCGCTCAGCAGATGCAGCAGCTCCGCCAGCAGTCCTTCCGTCTCTGCAAGCCGGCGCTTGGCCTCGGGCCCGGAGGAGGCGATGGAGTCGATGGCCAAGGCTGCTGCAACCCTCGCCTCCGGGACGCCGCCTTTGAGAACGGCGGCGAGAGAAGACAGCACCCGCGGGCGGCTACCGAGGAACCGGCCATCCTCGCACCCCTTCTCCATCCGGCAGCGGAGCAACGGGGCCAGGACGTTGACCGCCGACTCCAGTGCTTGCAAGACGGGCTCTTCCGCGTCGAGGATGCGGCCGACGACCGGAACGCAGTCGGCGTTCTCCGCGAGCTCGTGGATCCTCGCGGGCTCACCCGCGGCCGCCGCCAACTTTTTCAGGACGGGGAGAGGGTCCGCGCAGGACTGCAGGTCGCGGAGGAGGTCCGCGGCGGGGGTGGGGGCGTCGCCGCCGTGGAGACCCGGCCGTGGCGGCGGCGCCTGAGCGCACCAGACCTGGATGAGGCGGCGGACGGTGTGGTTGGGGACGAAGTCGGTGGTGGGGAGGAGCTGCATGGTGGCGGGGCAGGTGTTGTGGCCGGCATCGAGCCATTTCTGGATGGAGGCGCGGTCGTAGGTGACGCCGGTGCAGAGGCTGACGGGGGATTTCATCACGTCCAGGGAGATGGGGCAGCGGAAGAAGCTCGGCACGTTCACCTCCAGGGCCTTCCCCGCCCTCCTCCAGGTGCTGCCGCTCGTTCCTCCCGGCATCCTCTCCCTCCTTCAGCTGCCACAGCCCCACCTCCTCTGCGCGCTGTGTATGCTCTCTGGGTGCGGTGTCGCCCCCGAACGGCGGCGGCGGAGCCACGATTAATAGCACATGCGGGGAGGGAGAACCCGGCCGGAGAGAGTTCGGATCACTCGGCGATTTAACGAAAAAAAGTAACGATTTTGACCATTTAAGTGATACATAGTAAGTTAGGTAATGATTCAATTTCGTTGACAATGAGTTAATAAATTTGTTATTGAACCAGACATCTTACAAACTTATTATTAAATTTAATACAACTCACTACTAATATATAGTAAATTCGTAAGATGTAAATAATATTTCAATCTTTTTTTGATAATAATTTATCAAATTTGTTATTTAAATTATCGCTTAAATAACATTTAAATAATATGAGATCGTGATTTTTTTCGTTTGAGAATTGAAGGTACCCTTTTTATCTCGGGATCGAGATGATCCAAACTTGGTTGGAGAAGGTAAGACCGGGGGGGGGGGGGGCAGAGAAAGAATAATGGCGTCATGCTCTTTCGGTTGGATTCCGGTCAACACGAATGGGGGTGACTCAGGGCGCTATTTGTCTCCAATATACGTATATATTTGCGTATAAAATATTAGTTGATTTTAAAATCATGTTAGGTATATATGTAACCTTCAGATGTCAACTCAACGTATTTGATGTACGCTAAATCATGTTTTATCTTTTATTTTATTAATGATTTTAGTCAGATCCAACCGAAGGTTATTTCTCCCTGTGATAATAACAAGAAGAAGAAGAAAAAAAGAGCGATTTTTTTATCTTCAAATTCGCATACGCATAGCTGGAAACCGTCTCTTTGTAGTTTTGGGGGGTGATTCTTGTGATGTATCTATCTTTCTTATCTTTCACACCAATCTCTATCACACGTAAATTTATGGGAATTAAACTGTGATGTATTTGGTTGTGCACTTGGGCTGCCTAGTATATATTTTTAATGAATGAAATCTTTTTATAAATATATGTATTTAATGTATAAATATGTAAAAAATATATATTTCTTTGAATAGTGGCTTATTTAAGTTCTCAAAATAGCGATTTGGTATATCATTTTAGATATTGCCGTTTGCATCCCCTAATGCATACGTCATCACGGATCATATGTCCAGATTTCTGTTTCAGCGTATCCCTATTAAGGTTGTTCAGTGTTCGATTCAACTTGAAAAATTATATCAAATCAAACCAACATTTTAGTTTGATTCAGTCTAAAAAAGGTTCGATTCAACTTCGTTTGAACTATTAATCATTTTGATTTGATTTTTTGAAATAATTGAAATCAAATCAAATCGATAAATTGAATAATCTGAATTAAATTAAATATTTTATTTTAAGTATATTAAATACAATTCTTATGTATCTTTTCTTTAAAAATAAATGTATTTCATCTATTTTTAAGATACAGTTAATGAATTGGATAAATATAAACACTAAATTTTGATAAAATACGATTTAAAACAAACAAAATAAAAACATATATATGTTGGCATAGTTGTCCTACCCGAATAATATACGATTTGAATAGGACCGAATCAAACCACATGAAATTAATTTAGTTCGAGAGATTATTTAATTTGATTTAGTTTAAGAAAAAATGCTAAAAACTCAAAGTAAATCATAAACACCCCTGTCCCTATCCATGACAGCCGTATTGTTTTCAAGTGAGTAGCCGGAGGGGAGTTCAGCCGATGGTGGCTGGCGTGCAAACAGCTTCGAACCAAGATAACCGTTCCACGTGGATGTTCCTTGGATCACACGAAGATATCCAACTTGCACGTGTCCCCGGGGAATCCGATGAGGATCCGACACTAACCCGAACTCGATCCGTCATCCGGTTGCGATTTTTTTTTGACTTTTTTGGAAGAGGAAAATATTCAATTATTAATTTTAATTGATTACATATGTTTAGATAATTTCATAGATACTGACTACTTTTTCGTGGGTGTTCAAAGTAAAATTAAATGATGCTTAACGGGGTGTTTGGTTACATGATAATAGAGATTTTTATTTTTATTTTTAAAAATTATAAGAAAACTTGTTAAAAGAGGTGTTTGGCAACCATGACAATTTTATGTTTTGAAAGTGATTTTCTTCTTAAACAAAAAAAGAGGGTCTCACCTCTTTTCTTTTTTCTTGTGGTCCCCCACTTTGTTTGATCATGTACGATGGTTACTCTTTTTTGTTATCACATCCCTCCAAAGATGATAATTTTATGTCAAGAGTTGGTTCACTTTTTATTTTAATACAATTTTTTATCATGAAAATGTATAAAAAATTATCATGCAACCAAACAGCCCATAAGTACCTAAATATATATTTTTTACATAATGAAAAAGAATAGTTTCAAGATATATATTTTTATGCGTTTTCCCTAAATAATAACTATGATGAAAAATAATAAAACAATATAATAAAATATTAAATAAATAAAAAAGGAGGCTGGGATCAATCACTTATGTATATATAGATTCAGAATTTCTTTATGTATATATAGACATCAGAATCCAATATTTCGATAGCGCACATTAATAAGAAAAAATATATTCAGTTATGTATATATATTTTTTAATTTAATAAAATTAATGTATACCTCTACAAAGTATTATTATAATAAATAGAATATATAATTAATTAAATTTTAGCATAAAACTGATAAAAATAATTTAATGATATTATATCAACATTTTAGCATTAATATAAGCATTATTAGTTTATTTTTTAATGAAATCAATATGTAACAAAAAAATGTAATTACTCTCATCCAAATCAAAATAAAATCAAAAGAGTATGATTTTGGTTTAAGCATAATAATCATTGAAAATGAGAATGTACAATTCTATCATGCAATCCACTCATTTTGCCACCCTATATTCCCAACTAACTCGACCATGGTCAATCCCATGCTAGTCAGATCAATTGTCGTGGGAGCAAATTGACTTCTTCGGGATACCAATTTGTCATTCTAATGAGTTATGTTGTCCGCATGCGCCCACAATACGGAGATCCACACTAATCAACTATTAGCTTTTTTAGATAGCAGTTTAACTTCAAAATTCTAAAACTAACATTATTTTTTTGAAAGAATTGCATACCTTAGTCAAAATTCTAAAACTAACATCATTATTTTTTTTTTGAAAGAATTGCACACCTTGATGGAAGATAGTGTCCCAAATACTATTGACTTTAGTGAAAAAGTAAACTAATCGGACTTATTATGTCCGACTTTACTCCTAAAATGGTACAACACTAATATGACTTTAAAAGTTTGAGTTCTTTAATGGTTCTACCATATGAATCGTAGAGTTTGCAGTGCCTCTAATGGTTCTACCATATGATGCGAATATGTCCTCATCTTGTGTGCCAGATTTATCATAGTCTATCTCTATCCATGACAGTGATAAAAACGTTACCATGACTAAATGGTGATGACCTTTCACCCGACTAGTGTAATCATCAACTTTGTCATATTATCCTAAAAAGGATATAATATTAAGATTTGTATTTAACAAGTAAAATTAGATAAACAAATTAAGATTTGTAACCAAATTATCATCAATTGACAACTTTCTTCATTACTCTAGACAACGACTCTATCAGATGTTTCACAAGTCTTTGTCATCTAGAAGATATATGGACATGTTGAAGGACAACTTTCTCTTAATACTTGAGTTATGATTTAATTTTTTTTCTAAAACATGATAACTCAACAAGAAATTAACATCAATAAATAAATACTTACACAATCTCTTTGTAATTAATGAATATTGATCATTCATCTTCTATAAGACATATATAAGTGAGTTCTATTGTGGTGCCTACAATTAAATTCATAAAATTTTTAAAAAAATGATGGCATCATATGTAAAATGAGAAGAGAACTTTTTACCATATTGTCATCTTGTGTCCAGATGTCACATATGTGATGTCAATAATCCTGATCAATTTATGGAAGCACAGTCTGATATGTCTCTTCCAACAGATGTCCTATGAAATATTGAATATATAATAACTTTTAGTAATAATAGACAATAATGAATAAAAAAAGTTAAACAATTTTATTACATTTTTTAAATGATTTCTTTATTTTATTTAGATCTCACCCATGCATCTTAATATTTATATGTTGGTAAATACATCTTTGTCTAGTATGCCAAATACACAATCAAGTGAATCATAACATCAAAAAATGATGGTGAAAATATTTTTGTTTCAATTTATAGAATGTTATTACAATCTTAAACTCTCAATTTATTAAAATGCTACTATCTAAAACTTTTGCACAAACGATATTAAAGTACTAGCACAACTTTACTATGGGACCGATTACATCCTTTGATATGATACCTTGAAAAGTTAATAAAACAACAACTTACAACATTACATGATAATTATGATTTTTTAATTCACTAATTATTTTACGTGATATATCTACACACCTACCTAAATTTAACAAATCGTCATTTGACACTCGAATTTGTAAGAATTCATCTTATAAAATTTGCTGAAATAGAAGCGATGATTCTTATGTATTCATATTGATTTTGTCTCGATCAAAATTGAACGATAAAAATTGTATACTAATTAAAATGAGTTCAAATATACTTGTTAGGGATTCATCAAATCCCTTAGGTGCTGTTTGGTATGGGGATAATTTGGGGATAAACCTGGTTTATCCCCAAAATTTTATGGTGCCAAACATGTCCTTAGAGAGGAGAACGAAGAACTTCTCATGTTCATCAAGCCATCCAACTGCACATTCTTTAACGGTATCCACATAAATCTCCTCTAAAGTTGGATCTTCTTGCACATCGGATCTTCCGAGTCGTCCATAATGGTTTCTCCTACCTACTAGAGCTAGTCACCATGGAAGTATGTGTTGGAGAGGGTAAAACATGAAATTGAAATCTCTTATTTGATAGTATTTGATCAAATTTTCTCGTTATTTTTCATAAAAATAAAAAATATTCTGAATTCACGTGTAATTCCGAGCAAGCCCTCTGTGCGTACACAGCACCGGCATCTAATCCAAACAAAAGTTTTCGCGAGAATTCTTCTCGATACAGTCGGACATAAAGACGTTAAGATTCACTTGTATTATTTCTGACCAAATATATTTGTCGAACCGACGAGCTTCACATATTTTTATATTCCAGTCAAATCGACCTGCTCCGATGGTTTCCGACTGCCGGTCAAAAGAGTTGATATTTTAGGACTTCTTTTTTGAGCAAAATCTTTCCGGACTCGATATGCACGAAGGCGGTTTCGGACACGACAGTTGCCCAAAGCTCTTGACCGAAACTTAAGTCTTGTCAGAACAGAGACCGAGCATATATATACCCGAAAGTCGAAACCTTTCGGAGTTGTTGTTCGTGGGTATCCCTGTGGTGGGGGGGGTCCGGAAGGGACCGCAAGACATCTCCCTGACAAAGAGAGAGAGAGAGAGATGCTTGAAAACGACTGTGGATTTGATTTGGCGTGAGAATAAATCGACGCCCGATGACCCCCGTGGAACTATAATAAAAGGCTAACAGCGAGATTCTGGGTACCTTTACGTAGGGGTTGCAAGCGAATTAATTTATAAATTAGATAAGTAGTTCCATACTAAGTTTCACGGAGAATTTGACTCGATTTATTTATTACGATAAATAAATAAATTCGAACAAAAAAATAAATCTCGAGTTGAATCGACTCCTATTCGACTCGATAAATTCATGAGTAGTTCGATTAAATATTTTATTAAATATTTATTTTTAAAAATTAAATTATTAATATTTATAATTATAAATTATCATTTAAATATATTAAATAATTTAAAATTTGAGTTTAAATTTATATCGAGTTTCGTAAATGAGCTAAATCTAAAGTTACACAGCTAACTTTTCGTTGATTTTGAATTTTATAAACGGGTCTGTATATAGTTTAAGTTAGAATGTGGATTGGGCTTTAGCCTGGCTATTACTCGCGCTCGAGCTCGAGCTCGACTTGATTAATAAACGAATCAAATTTGAACAAGAGTTCAACGTATTCATTAAAACTCGAACTCAAACTCACGTGTAAAATAAACGAGTCTAGGTTGAATACCAAACTCCTTTGCACCCCAACCTTTACGTGGTACATTTATATTTGCATGCAAAGACAGTCAATTGTAATATATATTTATATATGTATGTATATGGAAATGTATATCCATATCGCCTTGCATTGCAGTTTATGGGATTGAGCGTCAATCGACCCGTCAGCTTTATCTGATTTTGATAAGGGTTAAATAATTTTTTTTGTGATCTCAATTAAATTAAAATCATAATATTTTGATTTTAAATTTAAATTTGTCAATGGAATCATAATAATATGATATTTATCATTTGTATTAACAAATCAATAAATAAATATTATTTTACAATTATTTTTTGATATAATACGTCTATAATTTTATTTTTATATTTTAAAAATTTATATGATATAATTTTAAATTTTTATTTGTTATAACATAATTTTTATATAAAATAATTTTTATTGAAATTTAATACGCAAATACACAATTAACTATTTTCGATTCTAACTCCCATAAGATATACATAATATCTTACTAGGTATCAAAATATGTTTCGAATTTGTTAATTTATCGGAGTCAAAAAATCGAATCAATGACTCCCTTTGCACCCACACATTGTCCATTTGTTTTTCCTGATAAAAAATATCAAAAAAATCGGGAAAATTACCACCCGCTCCATTTAAGAAAATGACTTTGCCAAAAAGTCCGTTGACCATATTTTCTTTCCCTTTAATTCGTTGACACCCTATGAAATTACCACCTGATCCAATTCCATCTCTCTTTGTCCACAAATGCTATTTTTGTCCATCCCATCCAAGCGTCCAGAAGAAGCAGTGACTATCTCCCTCCCGTCACAGTGTTGCTGTGTATCCCCGCCTCCCTGCCCATCTCTCCCCTGCACAGCCTCTCTCTCTTCTCTCGCTTGCCTCCCGCAGTCCTCCGGCGTATGCAGAATCGCACCTAGGCTACGGCTATCAGGCGGCACTTCCATGCTGGTGTGCACGGAATCGCACCTGGACTCAGCTGTCTGGCGACGCTAGGTCGACTGCAGCAAGTGGTGCTAGGCACTGGGTCATCGCCGCACCGCTTGTCCTGCTGCCCCTCCCATTTGGGCGACCTTCGCGGCAAGCGAAGTTCTCCTAGAGGGATCCGTCTCTGTTGGCTTCCTAGACACGGCTCCACCAAGGGATCAAGAAACCCCCCTCATCTACTCTCGAGAGGAACACCGAGATGCAGCTTTTGCTTAGGGTTATCGCCGCACCGCTCGTCCTGCTGCCCATTCGCGCTCACCAGATCTTCGGCAATGGCGATGCAGTGCTGGATGCCATTGGTAGCATCGCCATGGGAAGGGTAGAACTGAAGAAAAAGGGGGAGAACGATCTTCTTCCTTGCCTGTTGCTCTGTTTAAATGGGGGACAACGAGATGAGTTTGTCTTCTCACGGGAGGACGACGAGAGGGTAAAAAAGATATTTTCAATAGAAAATGGAGTAAGTGTGATGATATTTTGAAAAAATGGACTTAGTGATAAAGTGTTTTTGAGAATGGACATGGTAGGAAAGTGACGGGCTCAAAACGGACCTAGTGTGCATTTTCTCAAAAAAAATTGGTGGAGAAGTCCATTTTTGGGTCTTGCCAATAATGCCTTATTTAATTTGTTTACTTTTGCTCTTTTATTATTTGTGTATAATGTCATGTCAATAAAATTAGGGGTGTGATGAGTCTGATTTAATCAAAATTAGAATAGGAATCATTTAACTCTTTTCGGAATCAGAATCAATATTGGGCAATGCAGCTACCCCATCCTGCCCCTATGCAACCTGGCTAAATTTGTGTACTTTAAAATAGATTTTTAGAAATTACATTGAGAGTCCAAGCTAAGGTGATATTAAATGAATAGACAAAATATATATTAAAGTAATTTTATGTTAGATATTACAAGATTATATGTTAAAAGATAAGCGTATTAATTGTCTGCTTCACCTAATACCTTAAAATGTTTTGACTTTGATTTGTAGAATCTACTTTGATTCTGTGTCTGACTTAAATCATGTGCTTATTTAATTTAATTTTAAGCAGCCATAAAATTGAACAGTGATCTTTGCGGAAAACTCCAAAATCTAAGTATTGAGATAATCAAGATCAGGCCTATAAGTACGGAAATACTCCCTTCAGTATCCAATGTGAGAGTAAGCCACTTAACACTCCCTCTCTCGGCTAGCCACCTTCAAAGTCTCGATAGGAATACACGAGACAGTGCAAAGCAAAAATTAGAGCATACCCATCGGAGAGATAGAGTCCTAAAAGCCCACCTACTCGATACCATGTGGAAAATCCCAAAATATAGACATTGAGGTAACCAGGACAGAACTATAAATATGAAAATACTTTTTTTGATATCTAATGTGAGACCAAGTCACTTAACAATCCCAAACTAAGTAGACATATATACTAAGATAGATCATAATAACTACTTATAAGAGGTGGGGATACCACAAGACAAAGAAAGAGAGAAGATCTCACCCTTTTTTTTGTCAAAGAAAGAAATATCTTTAAAACACAAAATTGTGATGGCTATCAAAAAATCTCCTTTCATCAAACTTTGTTAAAAAAATATAAAATTGTAACAAAAACTCATCATGCAACCAAACACCTCCTTGGATAATTCAACTTCTATTTAGATATTTTAGATATATATATAAGGATCTATTAGGATGTAAATAAATATCAAAATGAAGTTTAGGGTTGACCGTTGTTGGGAAGGAGGACGAGGTAAAGGAAGTTCAACTCTGGACCGGCTGACCGAGTTTCGAAGCAGGATTGGCACGTGCGTGGGGGTAAGTGTCTGTCTTGTAAACCACCGCCACATGTTTGGTAATCTAATCAGTTAGACCGGAGGTCACCTACTGGGAAGTGAGTTGACCAGGGTATAGTTTATAAAAAGTATTTGTCACATAGGTACCATGCTTACTATTTTAATATGCTTGTGTTTGTTAGATGAGCAAAAAAAAAGAATAGTCAACATCATAAGACAAAATATATATTAAAGTAATCTTATGTTAGATATTACAAGATTATATGTTACAAGATAAGCATATTGATTTTCTACTTCACCTACTACCTTAAACGTTTTGAGTTTGGCGGCTCAAACATATTGAGTAGGTACCAAGATGGTTCGAGAAGGATGCTTGAGTAATATCCTGGATTAAATATGTAATACCCCGTAATTTTTAAAAAAAAAAAGTTAATATTTATTATTATTTTATTTCCTCTCCTCCCCCTCCTTCGGCCCGCCGCTTGCCGGATTTTGCTCCCCCTCTCTACTCGGACTCTCCTCTCTTCTCCCTCTTGGTTACGGAACCCTCCCCCCCCTCTATTTTTATCCCCCGCGCAGCAACCCTGCCTTCCACCCTCCCTCTCCTCCTCTTCCGCGGGCGCACACAGCAGCAGCCGGCCCTCGCCTCCCTCTTCCCTCCCGCGAGTACGCGTACAGCAGCCGCCCCTCCCTTCCTTCCTTTCTCTTCTTCCCCTCTGCACGCGTGCAGCGCCCGCACCGCCGGCTTCTCGCACGCCGCCGGCCAGCATCCACCCTGCGCCACCCTCCCGTGCGACGCCCGCATCCCCCCACGCGGCCGCCACCAGCCGCCACCAGCCTCCACCAGCGCCACCCCGCCACCATCACCTCGGCCCCCTCATCAGGTCCCTGCGCACCCAGTCGTCCGGACGTCGCCGCGCCACCGCCACCTTCCCGGCGCCACCCCACCGCACCGCCGCCGACCTCCCTCGCGCTGCCGCCGTCCGGCGTTCCCTCCGCCGTCGCCTCCGCCGGACTTCCCACGCGCAGCGACGCCGCCGCCGACCTCCCGCGACCGCCGCGCTCGCCCGCGGACGCCGTCGCCGTCGCCGTCGCCACCCGGACGCCGCCGTGCCGCCGCCTCCATCGCCCGAGCACCCCCCTCGTCAACCTCCCGCGCTGCACCTTCCCCGGCCGCCGCCCGCGCCGCCGTCTGCCCGCCGCGCGCCCGGCTCCGACGCCGCCGCCGCCAGCCCGCCGTCCTTCCCGCGCGTCGCCGCCGCCCGGGACGCCGCTGCCCCCCCCGCAGCCTCCGCCGGCGCTCCTTCTCCGCCGGCCGCCGCCCACCGCCGCGCCGTCCCACCGTCGCGGCCACGCGCGCCGCCGCACGACGGCCGCCCGGCCTCCCCGCGCGTACGCCCGCCCGTGCGCCCGTGCGCCCCCCCGGTGCGCCAACCCGCGACCCCCCTCCGCCGGTCTCTCTCTCCTCTCTCATATCGATCTCTCTCTCTCTCCTATCTATCCTATCGTATATCTCTCTCTCTTCTATTCTCTCTATTATCTTTAATTCAATATTCTTCTCTATTTCTCCTATGTTATTCTATTGTCTCTTTTTCAGTATATTGTCAAGATACCGTTCGATTCGGCTTTATATCACCGTCGTGACCGCGGCATACTCGTCACCCGGATCGACTCCGTTGGAATTCCGTGCGCCGATCGTCGTCGCCGTTAAGGTAGGCGTCTCGGCTATCCTTAGCACTCTAATATTTTGATTAAATCGTAATAATCATGTTTAGATCACCAGGATTAGAATATTGTAGTTAATGGGCTATTTTGGATTTATTAGCATGTTTAGTTAGAGTTAGATTAATTTGTCTAGATCGTGCATGCTTAGATTAATTCGGTTATTTAAGTATCTTTGGTCATCATGATAGGTTGTATATGTTTAATCTAGATAGTTTAGTATGTTTTGCATCATGATAACCTTAATCATGTATATTCCGATTTGATAAAAAGCCGTTGTAAAGTTTAGGCATAATGTGGTTAGAATTTAGTTTATTTTCTTTTATTAGATAGATGGTTCTGTTTAAGCATGTAAGTGTCATGTTTAGGTTGTAAATTGCATGATCCCATTTATATGCATTAGTTTGTGATAGATTGTGGTGTGGTATGCAAATATGTGGTGCATAGAACCATGTGTGTTCATCTATGTATTTCATGTTTGATTGCCAATTAAATGTTCCTGTTTTACTGTCTGAGTTAATTATATGCTTGCATGGTGTGGAATGTGGTTAGTGCAGTGAGCTGCATTGTGATGGAAATGTACTTCACCAGACTACGTTAGTGTCCCGTGGGCAGCGGAGGTTAGTTGAATCTGGTGCATCCTTCGATCCCAGATACCGCGGTTCATCCTAAGTACTCCCCTGCCTAGGGGTACTATGGGATTTAGTTACTATATGTTACTTCCTACTATATGGTAAATCTGGTGCTAGTTTTGTGATGTGACTGCATTTATCAGATGGAGCATGATATTTACTCAGACAGGTGTCTAGTTGTGTGGATTGGCATAGATGGTAGTGTTATAGATGTGTCATTGGTTTTATGTCAGGTCTATGTGTTCTGGGCATACCTAGAGTGGTTTAATGTGTAGGTTATGTTGGTCTAATGCATATAGAGTCTAGTTATCATATGGGGTAGTTGATTGACTTTGTAATCAATTAATTAAAGATATATGATTAGTTTAAACCCTATGTATTAAATATGATTTTTAGGCTTATTATTCTATTATACCACTAGAATCATTATTATAATGGGGTAGTTCGGGTGTAAGTCCTACTGGGTCTGTTGTGACTCACCCCTTCCGTTGTTAATATTTTCAGGATTGCAGGTTTAGCGCAGCAGAAGCGTAGTGGTGTTTTGAAGTCCGAAGAGCTAGTGGAGTACTCATTCAATGTTGGTATTTAATTTGTTTAGATAGGTGTTTGTTTGTGGTGTTAATATGTTGTAAAGTTTGGAATTATTTAATTGGATTGTGAATTTTGGTATTATTTGGCTCCAGACCGATATCCTTTCCCGTTACGTCGCCGGATTATCTTCCGCTGTGCATGTTGAAAATCCGGGTCGTGACAGAATGGTATCAGAGCATTAACTCGGCCTGAATGTCTATTTTGGCATGCCCGAGTTCTTGATATCGGTTTGGATTAGATGGAATTGATGATTGGAAGATCTTGATCTTAGATAGGGAGAGTAATTTAGATTGTCTATTAGATTGGGAATCTTTTGATGGCATTGGAGTTTGATATTAGATGGGTATTTTAGATAGATTAGAATGAGCTAGATAGATAGATAATAGGTAGATAGATTGATGTAAGAGTGAGTTGTTAGTTAGTTAGATTGATAGGTTGATATGTTGGATAGATTGATGATAGATAGATATCTAGATAGATAGTTAGATAGATATATAGTTTGATAGGTAGATGTATTGAGGGTGAGTGATAGATATTGAGTAGATTAGAAGAAGGAGAGAATAGTCAGAATGATTGAAGAATGTAATTGTTCGGTGAGTCCGGTTGAATTTTCGAGGACGAAAATTTTTGTTAGGAGGGTAGATTGTAATACCCCGTAATTTTAAATAAAAAAATAGTTAATATTTATTATTATTTTATTTCCTCTCCTCCCCCTCCTTCGGCCCGCCGCTTGCCGGATTTTGCTCCCCCTCTCTACTCGGACTCTCCTCTCTTCTCCCTCTTGGTTACGGAACCCTCCCCCCCTCTATTTTTATCCCCCGCGCAGCAACCCTGCCTTCCACCCTCCCTCTCCTCCTCTTCCGCGGGCGCACACAGCAGCAGCCGGACCTCGCCTCCCTCTTCCCTCCCGCGAGTACGCGTACAGCAGCCGCCCCTCCCTTCCTTCCTTTCTCTTCTTCCCCTCTGCGCGCGTGCAGCGCCCGCACCGCCGGCTTCTCGCACGCCGCCGGCCAGCCTCCACCCTGCGCCACCCTCCCGTGTGACGCCCGCCTCCCCCCACGCGGCCGCCACCAGCCGCCACCAGCCTCCACCAGCGCCACCCCGCCACCATCACCTCGGCCCCCTCATCAGGTCCCTGCGCACCCAGTCGTCCGGACGTCGCCGCGCCACCGCCACCTTCCCCGGCGCCACCCCACCTGCACCGCCGCCGACCTCCCTCGCGCTGCCGCCGTCCGGCGTTCCCTCCGCCGTCGCCTCCGCCGGACTTCCCACGCAGCGACGCCGCCGCCGACCTCCCGCGACCGCCGCGCTCGCCCGCGGACGCCGTCGCCGTCGCCGTCGCCGCCCGGACGCCGCCGCGCCGCCGCCTCCATCAAATGAGCACCCCCTCGTCAACCTCCCGCGCTGCACCTTCCCCGGCCGCCGCCCGCAGCGCCGTCTCGCCCGCCGCGCGCCCGGCTCCGACGCCGGTGCCGCCAGCCCGCCGTCCTTCCCGCGCGTCGCCGCCGCCGGGACGCCGCTGCCCCCCTGCAGCCTCCGCCGGCGCTCCTTCTCCGCCGGCCGCCGCCCACCGCCTGCGCCGTCCCGCCGTCACGGCCACGCCGCCGCCGCACGACGGCCGCCCGGCCTCCCCGCGCGTACGCCCGCGCGTGCGCCCGTGCGCCCCCCCGGTGCGCCAACCCGCGACCCCCCTCCGCCGGTCTCTCTCTCCTCTCTCATATCGATCTCTCTCTCTCTCATATCTATCCTATCGCATATCTCTCTCTCTTCTATTCTCTCTATTATCTTTAATTCAATATTCTTCTCTATTTCTCCTATGTTATTCTATTGTCTCTTTTTCAGTATATTGTCAAGATACCGTTCGATTCGGCTTTATATCACCGTCGTGACCGCGGCATACTCGTCACCCGGATCGACTCCGTTGGAATTCCGTGCGCCGATCGTCATCGCCGTTAAGGTAGGCGTCTCGGCTATCCTTAGCACTCTAATATTTTGATTAAATCGTAATAATCATGTTTAGATCACCAGGATTAGAATATTGTAGTTAATGGGCTATTTTGAATTTATTAGCATGTTTAGTTAGAGTTAGATTAATTTGTCTAGATCGTGCATGCTTAGATTAATTCGGTTATTCAAGTATGCTGGTCATCATGATAGGTTGTATATGTTTAATCTAGATAGTTTAGTATGTTTTGCATCACGATAACCTTAATCATGTATATTCCGATTTGATAAAAAGCCGTTGTAAAGTTTAGGCATAATGTGGTTAGAATTTAGTTTATTTTCTTTTATTAGATAGATGGTTCTGTTTAAGCATGTAAGTGTCATGTTTAGGTTGTAAATTGCATGATCCCATTTATATGCATTAGTTTGTGATAGATTGTGGTGTGGTATGCAAATATGTGGTGCATAGAACCATGTGTGTTCATCTATGTATTTCATGTTTGATTGCCAATTAAATGTTCCTGTTTTACTGTCTGAGTTAATTATATGCTTGCATGGTGTGGAATGTGGTTAGTGCAGTGAGCTGCATTGTGATGGAAATATACTTCACCAGACTACGTTAGTGTCCCGTGGGCAGCGGAGGTTAGTTGAATCTGGTGCATCCTTCGATCCCAGATACCGCGGTTCATCCTAAGTACTCCCCTGCCTAGGGGTACTATGGGATTTAGTTACTATATGTTACTTCCTACTATATGGTAAATCTGGTGCTAGTTT
This sequence comes from Cryptocoryne crispatula var. balansae, assembly GCA_036172225.1. NCBI lineage: Eukaryota > Viridiplantae > Streptophyta > Magnoliopsida > Alismatales > Araceae > Cryptocoryne > Cryptocoryne crispatula. Next base: position 5,118,292 of record CM069931.1, read on the forward strand.
TGTGATGTGACTGCATTTATCAGATGGAGCATGATATTTACTCAGACAGGTGTCTAGTTGTGTGAATTGGCATAGATGGTAGTGTTATAGATGTGTCATTGGTTTTATGTCAGGTCTATGTGTTCTGGGCATACCTAGAGTGGTTTAATGTGTAGGTTATGTTGGTCTAATGCATATAGAGTCTAGTTATCATATGGGGTAGTTGATTGACTTTGTAATCAATTAATTAAAGATATATGATTAGTTTAAACCCTATGTATTAAATCTGATTTTTAGGCTTATTATTCTATTATACCAATAGAATCATTATTATAATGGGGTAGTTCGGGTGTAAGTCCTACTGGGTCTGTTGTGACTCACCCCTTCCGTTGTTAATATTTTCAGGATTGCAGGTTTAGCGCAGCAGAAGCGTAGTGGTGTTTTGAAGTCCGAGGAGCTAGTGGAGTACTCATTCAATGTTGGTATTTAATTTGTTTAGATAGGTGTTTGTTTGTGGTGTTAATATGTTGTAAAGTTTGGAATTATTTAATTGGATTGTGAATTTTGGTATTATTTGGCTCCAGACCGATATCCTTTCCCGTTACGTCGCCGGATTATCTTCCGCTGTGCATGTTAAAAATCCGGGTCGTGACAAAATATATGTTAAGAGGTTAAATGAATGGACTAGTGACAACTCCCGTTTTTAATCAATAGAGTAAATGTTGAGCATAAAAAAATTGAATTTAAGTGTATTTTGTGGGAAGCATCAAAGATAATAATGAATTTGGGGTACTTTATTTATTAGCAAATTTGTTATGGGGGGGGTGGTGGAGGAGGAGGAGGGGCACTTTAATTTCAAGAAAAAGTATTTTAAAATATAAAATTATAATAATCATCGAAAATATTTTTGACAAATTTTGTTAAAAATATAAAACTATAACAAAATTCAACTTATCTTACAACTAAACATTCCACGAGAAAGTAAATCAATAAAAATTCAGTAAATTAAATTATTCTATTTTGACAGTATATAATTAAGAGTCCCATGGCAGTGCTACAGTGTCCATGCGGGTGTCGGTCTTAGTTCTCCGGATGGGGAGGTAGGAGTTTGAACTAGGGTCGCAACCGTTGTGGTAACTCTTAAAAAAAAAATACATTAAAAGATTAAATATTCAATAAATCTTACTAACAACTCTAGTTAATTATTTTCGAGAGGATGAGTTGAAATGAAATGCAACGGTTTATTGTGATACGGCTGAAACTAAATTTATTAATTAAATAAATACACTTTAAACGGAATCCCCAATGTTTCCCAACCTACTTTTTCTTCCTCCTGCAACCTCCTCCTTTCCCCCCGACACTATGCTGTCTTTTAATTGCTTTTTTTGTTTCTTGTGTTGTGGTTGAACGGAGAACAGCAACCTCGGAATCTCACGGGGGAAAAGAGGAAATAAATAAAGGCAAGAGTAGGGAGCCACTTTAGAATATTTCTCCTTTACTTCTTACCACAAACTTTAAGCTAAAATCATGTGGTGCGAGGGTGCTCCTCTTACCCATATCCGTAGAAAAGAGGAATGCGCGGGATTCTGACCAAAAGAAGAAACTTTATTCGACCTTTACTCGGTAAATGATCAGAAAAATCCATGCGTGGCAAAAGTAAAGTATGATTCTTGTGGGGTGTTTGGTTTCACGATAATAACAATTTTTATTTTAATTTTTAAAAATTATAAGAAAAATCGTTAAAAGAGATATTCTACAATCTCGACGATTTTATGTCTTGAAAGTGATTTCTTCTTAAACCAAAAAGAGGGTCTCTCCTCTTCATTTTTTCTTGTGGTCCCCCCACTTTGTTTGGTCATGAATGGTAATTGCTCTTTTTCGTTATCACATCCCTCCAAACATGATAATTTTATGTCATGAGTTGGTTCACTTTTTATTTTAACATAATTTTTTATGATGAAAGTGTACGAAAAATTATCATGTAACCAAACATTCCATTAGTTCTTGCGTGAAAAATGTTTTATGTCATGTTTGGGTTAGAGTTTCATTTTTGATACTATATCAATATTGATATTAATATTTTCAAATATTGGAGTGTAAATATCAAAAGTAATACAAATTGACACTTGTATTACCTAAGGCCCTGTTTGGTAACAGTATTTGACACCTCTATCACTATCAATTTTAAAATTGATATTCCTAGTAATCACTAAGAAGTGTTTGGTTAGTAATATCAATTTTGAAATTGGTAGTGAAAACAAAGCACATTATGTAATACAAGTGTCAATTTGTATCAATTTTGATATTGATACTCCAACCTCTAAAATTATCAATATCAATATTGATATAGTATCAAATTTAAAACTCTAACCAAACGGGCCATAATATGTCTTATTTGCACTACAAATTTTAAAATTGATACAATTAATCAAACACTTCTAATGGTTCCTATCAATATCAATTTTAAAATTGATAGTGATAGAGATATCTAATAATGTTACCAAACACGGCGTTAAGTTTTCAAGTACCTTTTTGTATGGAACACAACTTCGGAAAGGGGTCTTTGTGAAATCAAAGAAAAATGATATTCTCACGTCCTGTTTGATGACATTATTAGGTATCTCTATCACTATCAATTTTAAAATTGATATTGATAGGAGTTATTAAGAGGTGTTTGGTTAATTGTATCAATTTTAAAATTTGTAGTGCAAACAAAACATATTACATAATACAAGTGTCAAATTTGTAGTGCAAACAAAACATATTACATAATGCTAACATTTGAAAATATTAATATCAATGTTGATATAGTATCGAAAATGAAACTCTAGCCACACAGGACATTAGATAACCGAAAGACATTTTGTGATCCCAAAAACCAAAGACCACTAGAGAGTATGGAACTCCTGTAATCTCTAATAAAAAAAAGCATCGTGATACTCTTTCACTTAACATATATGCTCACACGAGCAGGAATAAAATGGCATCAAAGTAAAACAATATGATACTAACCCCCTAGTTTTGTTATAAACGCACGCCATATATTATTAACACACATGCTTACTTAAAAAAAAGTTTCCTACAGTCAGTTATTAAAATATGTTAACATATTAACCCATGTAGTTGTAATATTAATTTCTTAAGTATAATATTAACTATTTACATATATTACTAACATATTATACATATAATATCAACTCCCTATGTATAATACTAACTATGTACTTGTAATAATGTAATACCTGGCATTTAAAAAAATTAATTAAATTAATTTGGTAACTGCCCCCCCTTGCCTGTTACGCACCCCCCCCAGATCGTTCTCTCTCTCTTGCTCTCTCTCTCGCTCGTGTCGTCTCCCCGCCGCGAGCCCTCCTCCTCCTCCTTCGTCGCCGTCGCCGGTCGCGACCGTCGTCGCCGCCGGAACCCAGCGCTGCCGAGCCCCCCTTGCCGCTGCAGCCTCCGGCCCCTCACCTCGTCATTGTCTCCACCCTCCGGCACCTCCCTTGCCGTCGTGCTCGTAGCCATCCAGCCCTTCCCGCGCCGCCCGTCGCCGTCGCCGGAAACCGCCGCCGTCACCTCCCCTGTTCCAGCTGGAAGCGCCGCGGGAGATCCTCTCGCCGCCGTCGTCGCCGGCCTTCGCCTTCCTCTCGCCGTCGCCCTCGTTGCCAGCCCCTCCCCCGCCCGTCGCCGTCGCCGTCGAGCGCCGCCGGCCGCCTCCGCCGTCTCGAGCGCCGCCGTGAACCATCGTCGCCAACGCCGCCCGTGAACCGCCGGTCCAGCCGGCCCAGCACGCCGGTCCAGCCGCGGTCCAGCACCTCCGAACCGCCCCGGTTCAGCCGGTCGAACCGCCCGGTTCAACCTTTTCTGATTTTCGGATTTATTAAATCCAGATATTAGATTTAAGGCCAAGAAAAATAGAATTTTTTTTATAAAAATCAGGAAAATTAACAGAAGATTCCAAGTAGGTTTCTCAAGCTTGTCTATGTATTTGACTCCATTTTGATTAGAAAATATGCATGATTTAACTTATGGACTTTGATTTGACTAGTTTAGACATTGGACCTAAGATTTGTGATTTTTTTCTCAAAAATCCTTGAAACTAGAACTTTGAAAATGATATTTTGAATATTATGGAACATGTTTGTCATGATTCTGGATGGGTAGAGTTATTTTTCATGAGATTTGACCATATGTTATTTATGTATATGATTATATGCTATAATAGACCTAGAATTGAAATATAGTTAAGTGGAGACTTGGAAAAGTCTTAAGTCATAAAATTACACTTCTTGAAGCCTGTTTAGGTCATATTATGGGTGTTGACATCAGAACTTAGTTTGTTTTGGTTATGCTAAGCTTGATTTAGATTAATTGTCTTGTATGTGAAATTAAGCATGTCTAGTTTAGTTTGATATTTCATGTGTATAAATCATGTAAAATTTGTTTGGTTTGGTTCCAGATTATGTAATGCGTCTTGCATGATATGGTTAGGTTCATATTGTCAAGTTTGATATGAGTTTTGTTTAGAAAATGATAACCAAGTCGGTTAGCACAAGTCTTGTCTAGTTTATGATAAAAATAGTATGTTTTGCATGGATGACATTAGAATGAGATGTTTATGTCTTGTGTACATGGTAAGCATGTTTGTCATGATCTGGAAAATTATTATGAACTCTTGTACCACATGTTATGAAGGCTTCACCAGCCTATTCTAGTCAAATTGCCCGTGGGCAGCGGGTATCTTAGATAAATCCGGCCTTCCCACAGATCCCGGATTACCGCGGTTTTTCCCTTAGTGTCACCACTGCCTAGGTGCACTTTGGGCTAGCTTAGTATATGCTATTACTATATAATTCTAGAGCTAGTGAAAGTGATTTGTATATGTGATGTGAAAAGGCAAGACGACCAATTCCTTGCTATATGACTATGGGTTTAGAAAGAACATGAAATTATGCTCATTGCATGTTATGTTTAGATGTTAAAGCATGATAAGTTAGAAAAATTCAGATATGTCCAATTTTAGATTGGTCATGTTAAGTTAAGTTTGGAGGTCATCTAGTTGATTTTTGTTTAGTTTTATAGTCTTGTATGCATTGGTCTAGAATTAATTGGCTTTGGCATAACTTTTCTTTTGAAGATAATTATGTTTGGATATGGGTTGTGAGATTAATATAGAAGACATTCTATACTTTTGTATTACATCTCAATTTAGATATGTTACATACTATTGCTTGATTATATGTTAATTACCCGATTGATGGGTGAAGGGTGTAAATCCTACGGAGTTTCCGAACTCACCCCGTTGTGGGTTAATATTTTTCAGCAGGTTTTGAAGATCAGGAGATTGGCTTAGAGGCTCAAGCAGAGGCTGTGGAAGAACCGGAATCTCCTGGAGTTGGAGCAGAGTGATATATTTTATTTTCATCAGGTTGCTTGTTTTGGACTCTTAGGTTGTTGTGTACTTAAACAATCTAGTGGTTTTGATTTATAGTTGGAACATATGAATGAACTTGGTTTGGAATTTAGTTGTTTGAATGTTTAAGTTTTGGTTGGAGTTGGACTAGATGAAGTTGGCTTGGTTTTTAAGTTGTTAACTCCAGGTTTTGGAAATCTTGTGGAATTTTATAGACTTGTTTGAGTTAGTTGATTTACATGCTTGTATGGGTTATGAAATCCGAATGATGGATTTCTCCCACCGTCACGATGTTATGTTTTCCGCTGCATAGTTGTGGTTTTATATTGTTTAAATTCTGGGTCGTGACAGGAGTTGGTATCAGAGCATAACCCGGCCGGAAGGTCTATTTTGGACCTGCCCAGGTTTGATAATGTTGGTTGAAGAGACAAGCATGATTAAGTTTTATTAAATTGGAGTAAATGTTTTATATTGGAAGTTATGATTTATTTTTGGTTATGTGTATGATTGAGAGAATACTTAAGTCTTTTTATTTATGTGAATAAGATGGCATCTCGTGGTAACCCTCGTAGAAGAGATAATGAGAATCTACAGGATGTTCCAGTGTGTGAGGGAAATCCTCAAGATGCTGGGAATCAAGCACCAGCCCAGAATGAGGGGCAAGCATCTGGCACAGGAAATTTACTAAAAGCTATTCAAGGTCTATTCCAGACTGTGCAGGCTCAGGTTCAGGCTCAGCAGGGCTTGAATGCTGCTATGGCTCAGGGTTTGATGCAGCAGGCTAATGCCAGGACAGATCACCCACCTGTTGGAATGGTGGAACATTTTCGACGTCTGAGTCCACCCTCTTTTGCAGGGGATAGGGATCCAGCTCTGGCAGAGAACTGGATCAGAGAGATTGAGAAGATTTTCAAGGTGATGCAGTGTCCTCCAGAGGATATGATCAGGCTTGCTACCCATGTGCTCCATTTGACAGCTGGAGCTTGGTGGGAATCTGTACTCCGTACCCATTTTGTTGGAGTCCTAGAGGAGGAAATCACTTGGGAGGAGTTCATCATGTTATTCAGGGAGAAGTACATTCCTTTACATGTTCGTCATGCCAAGAAGTAGGAGTTTTTACAGCTTGAGCAGAGTACCATGTCAGTCATGGAGTACGAGAGTAAATTCATTGAATTGGAAGCATATGCACCACATATCTGTGAGAATGAGGCAGAAAGGGCTAGAAAATTTGTTGATGGGCTCAGAGGTGGTATTCGTGGCAGACTCGTTGCTGTAGTCTGGCCCACAATGGGAGCAACTTTTGAGGCAGCTTGCAGGGTAGAGAAGGACCTTGGACCCTTTGTAAGCACCCGAAACGGGATATCCGTAGATCTCCCCTTTTCCGGCCCCTACACTTGCTTTGGGGACTTGGTGGATGACATGTTAGTGGGTGTGGTCGCCAGGAGCCAAAGGCTCCAAAATATAGTAGAATGAAAAGAAATGAAATGGAGAAATGACCGTCGTACCTTTGGAAGCGGGGAGATTGTTAGGTTCCGACTTCTCCTCTCTCGGCCGGCCGAAAGAAGAGAGCTTAGTGAGTCCTTCATCTTCGATCCGGTTGAAGCTCCGCCTCAATCGAATTTACCTAAAAATGTTCATAAGAAAACATAGAAACAAGTGAAAGGTTCATTAGTTCTAATGAAAGCATAGTATCGTGCTCAAATTTGAATTCAAACATGCAAAAGGAAAGAGACTAACCGGATTGAGACTAAATCCCAACCCCTATTTAGAAGGTTTAGAAATGGATGAAAATGCAAATGAGTGGCTCAATATATGCTAAATGACATGTTAATGAGAGTTAAAATGAAAGGGGGGAGTAAAGGATCGACCGAAAAGGTAAATAAGCTCAAAAAAATGCAAAATTGGGTCTGCCCCTGCTAGTGCCCATATATGGGGCGCCTGCTGCAGGTGTCCCCTTGATGGGGCGCATTGACCAAGGTCAAAGCGCCCTATTTATGGGGCACCAGGGACTGGCTTCAGCAGATTTTATTCCCTTCTTCGCGACATCACCCCGGAGTGTAGGAAGACCTCCAAGACGGAAAAAGGACTTCTTCAAGCAGCCAATACCCAAGTGAAGCTAATGGAAGAGTGTTTTGGCACTAGATGTAAGGTAAATAGAGTGTAGAGACCCTCAAAGTTGGAGAAAAATCATATTTATGAAGAAAGAAACTGCAGGTTTTTGGGTTTTTGGAGAAGGATTTTGGGATAATCTAAGGGCTTGAGAGGGTTCTATTAAGGCTTAGATTCGTAGTGGTGGATGAGATGAGATGGGAGACGGACTTGGGGTGTCCAAAAACCTCCATATGGGGGTCTTTCTACAGCACAAAAGAGGATAACTTCATTCTGCTGGAATATCCCTTCAAGAAGCAACTATGATTTTTTTGGGTTTTGGGAAATGTTTTTTGGAATGGTTTGAGAGCTTGGAGGGGAGTTGCAAGGCTTGGGATGTGTAGTGGTAGATGAGAGGAGGTGAGGGACGCCCTTAGTGTGTCCTAAACCTTCCAAATGGGGGTCCTTTTATAGGCAAGAAGAGGACAACTTTATCTGCAGAACTGTCCCATCAATCTGTCCAGTCAGTCAGACCAGGTGCAGGTGCCCCACCAGTGGGGCGCCTGGCGCCCTGTTTATAGGGCGCCTGGTGCCCTATTTATAGGGTGCTTTGACTTGGTCAAAGCGCCCCATTAAGGGGGCACTAGGCCCAGTTTGGCCGAAACGCGCAGGGAAGTTCCGATTTTCCGAAAAACTTGATTTCCTTGAAAGAATACTCATAAAAACAAGAATTTAAGCTCTCCAACTGGACCAAAATTGCGTGTCTACACCCTTCAGAGCACCAGGTCAGAGCAGCAGGGCACCATCTAGGGACCAGCCTCAACAGTCTCTTGATAGGAAGAGGAAGATGCCAGAAGTCACCAGCTCAAGACCTCCACCCAGGCAGAGGGGATGCGATTTCTGTGGCAAGAACCATGCTAGCAGTGAGGGTCGCCGCAGGTCAGGAGCATGCTTTGGTTGTGGGCAATTTGGGCACCGTGTTGCTGATTGCCCTCTTTCCAGGCAGAGGCGTGAGGCTACTCCAGCTATGTCATCTCGACCATCTCAGACTCATTCTAGTGCTCCGACTCGTATTGCAGCGACTCAGGTGAGGCAGGCACCAGCTCAGAGGTAGACTTCTTCTTATAGGGCCCCACCTCAGCAGTCTCGCAGTGCCCAGGCTAGGGTTTTTGCTATGGAGCGCAGGGATCTCTCTCAAGATTCTCATGCAGCAGAAGGTACTCTTCAAGTCGCTGGACTTTATGCTTGTATATTGTTTGATTCAGGAGCTACCGATTCTTTCATATCATTTTGTTTCTCTGCTTTCTTATTTAAGAATTGTGACTATACTGTGGAAGAATGTGAACCTATGGGAGTTAGTGTTCCATCAGGGCAGGCTATGGAGGTGTCTTATCTTATACCCCATTGTGAGATTGAGATCAATGGGAACTTTTTAGGGGCCAGATTGTATGTGCTAGATATGGAGGACTTTGATATTATTTTAGGGATGGATTGGCTTGAGCACCACCATGCTATACTTGATTGCCATAGGAAGAAGGTTATTTTTCAGATTCCTGGTAGAAATATCTTCTCCTATAGATGCCCTTCTTATAAGAAGTCTAAGATGTTGATCTCTACCATGAAGACAGCAAGGATGATGAAAAATCAATGTGATGTCTATCTTGCATGTGTATCTATTGATGGTGATGCATGTGTTATGAAATCTGTGGATGAGGTTGATATTGTTTGTGAGTATCCAGATTTTCCCTGAGGACTTACCTGGGTTACCACCAGCCAGGGACATTGATTTTGCTATAGATCTTGTTCCTGGATCAGCCCCTATTTCTATTGCTCCATATAGAATGGCACCTGCAGAATTGAGAGAGCTCAAGCAACAGTTAGAAGAGCTTCTGGGCAAGGGGTTTATTCGCCCTAGTGTGTCACCTTGGGGTGCATTTGTCTTATTTGTCAGAAAGAAGGATGGATCTCTTAGACTTTGTATTGATTATAGAAAGTTGAACCAGATTACTATAAAGAACAAGTACCCACTGCCGCGTATTGATGATTTATTTGACCAGTTGCAGAATGCCAAGGTGTTTTCCAAGATTGACTTGAGATCAGGGTACCATTAGCTGAGGATCAGGGATGAAGATACATATAAGACAGCTTTTCGTACTCGATATGGTCACTATGAGTTCTTGGTGATGCCTTTTGGTCTCACTAATGCTCCTGCAGCTTTCATGAGTTTGATGAACCATATTTTCAGGGAGTATTTAGATTGCTTTGTAGTAGTTTTCATTGACGATATTCTGATTTACTCTTCTAGCCAGGAAGAACACTGCCAACATCTAAGGATTGTGTTGCAGACATTGAGAGATCACTTGCTGTATGCCAAATTTAGTAAGTGTGCATTCTGGCTTGAGAGTGTGAATTTCTTGGGCCATGTTATATCAGCAGCAGGTGTGCAGGTGGATCCTGCTAAGGTTGTGGCTGTGCAGAATTGGAAGCAACCTACAAACCCGACAAAGGTGAGAAGTTTCCTTGGTTTGGCAGGATATTATCATCGCTTTATTGAGGGATTTGCCTCTATATCAGCTCCTTTAACAGCTTTAACCAAGAAGGGAGGATTTAAGTGATCAGAATAGTGTGAAGAGAGTTTCCAGAAGTTGAAAGAGAAGTTGACAACTGCACCTGTGCTTGTTTTGCCAGATGGTACAGGAGGATTTGTAGTCTATACTGATGCATCCAGAGTAGGACTGGGTTGTGTGTTGATGCAGCATGATAAGGTTGTGGCCTATACTTCTAGGCAGTTGAAACCTCATGAAAAGAACTACCCAGTTCACGATTTAGAGATAGCAGCTGTTGTGCATGCATTGAAGGTTTGGAGGCATTATTTGTATGGTGAGTCATTTGATGTATTTACTGACCATAAAAGCTTGAAGTACATTTTTACACAGAAGGATCTCAACTTGAGGCAGAGAAGATGGGTGGAATACCTAAAGGACTATGATTTTAGTCTGAACTATCACTCAGGTAAAGCAAATGTGGTGGCAGATGCACTTAGCAGAAAGAAAGTAATGGCTTTGCAGTTATGTCAAGAATGGAAAGGCATGGAGCTTATTACTACTTATGCACATAAGATTTCTGTGAATCATCTAACTTCTTTCATGGCTCAAATGTTTATCAGGTCATCTTTGGTGGAGAAAGTGAAGCTGGCTCAAGAAGGGAACCCAGAAATACAAGGCTTAGTAAAAAGGGCAGAAATTTCTAAGTATGAAGATGGAACCATTCGATATCAAGGGAGATTGTGTGTAGCTGCAGATTTTGACTTGAGGCAAGAAATTTTGGCAGAGGCACATAAGTCTCAATATTCTATTCATCCAGGGGCAACCAAGATGTATCATGACTTGAAGAGGCAATATTGATGAGAAGGTATGAAAAGAAATGTGGCAGAGTATGTTTCTAAATGCCTTGTTTGCCAACAGGTGAAGGCTGACCACCAGAAACCAGGAGGACCTTTGCAACCATTGGAGATTCCATCATGGAAATGGGAACACATTTCTATGGATTTTGTCACAGGATTGCCTAGAACCAAGAAGCAATTTGATGCTATTTGGGTTGTGGTTGATCGGCTTACTAAATCAGCTCATTTTATGCCGATTAAAGAAGCTCAACCTACTGATAGTCTGGTCAGGTTATATTTTGATGGTGTGGTTAAATATCATGGTGTTCCAGTTACTATTGTTTCAGATAGAGATCCTCGGTTTACTGGAAGAGTTTGGAAGTGACTGCAAGAAGCTTTGGGTTCTAAACTCAAGTTTAGTTCAGCATATCATCCTCAGACAGATGGCCAGTTAGAGAGGACAATCCAAACCTTAGAGGATATGTTGAGGGCTGGAGCACTTGAGTGGCAGGAAAGTTGTGATCTGCAGTTACCCTTGGTTGAATTTGCTTACAACAATAGTTATCATTCTAGCATTGGAATGGCACCATTTGAGGCTTTGTATGGCAGGCCTTGTAGATCACCTCTTTGTTGGGAAGAGGTTGGGGAGAGAAGTCTTATTGGGCCAGATTGGGTGCAGGACAGTAATGAAAAGATTCAGGTCATTCGGCAGAAGTTACTTACAGCTCAGAACCGTCAGAAAAGCTATGCAGATTTGAAGTGGCGTGATATTCAATTTGAAGAAGGAGATCATGTGTTCCTAAAGGTCTCCCCCACTAAGGGAGTCATCAGATTTGGTCGTCGTGGTAAGCTGAATCCGAGGTATATTGGGTCATTTCAGATAGAGAAGAAGATTGGAGAAGTTGCTTGTAGATTGTCTCTACCACCTGCTATGTCCAGAGTACACCCGGTTTTCCATGTAACATGAGTTAATAACTAATTACGGGAGTAGAGCTGTTCACGATTTGGTTCAATTTCAGATTATTTTTTTTTCAAAATCGAAAATGAATCCAACTGAATCAATTAGATTAGACCTTGAGCCGATTGTGAGATGATTCTATTCGGTTGTTGGTTTACCATATATCATTTATTTATAAAAAATAAAATAAAACTAAATTGAATTGTAGTAATTACTTAAGATTAACTCTAAAATTAATACTTTATCCATAATAAATAATTATACTTTTATATTAAATAACATATATCTATAGTAATGCATGTTTAAAATTATTATAATATGTAAATAAATAAGGTTGAATCATGTCAAGATTTATTAGTCTAGTTTGATTTGAAGAGGGGTAGAACTAAACTAAACTAATAAAATGATATTGGTTTAGTTCGATTTAGAAAACCAAACGCCCTTGGCTTCGAACCTTTTGGTTTGATTAGATTTAACGATTTTCTCGTTTCTTTTTTTTTGAATAAGAAAATAACTAGATTTATATTAACCAGACATATCTTTACATAGTTAGTCTACGATATGCTGCGGTAGAGTAGAAAGAAAACTAAGGTCAAAGTTACAGAATAAAGACCACCTGGCTAATAAATGAGCAGCAAAGTTACAAGATCGATGCACAAAGGAAAGAGACAAATGAGAAAAGGAGGACAAGATAGAAGAACATCTGCTGAGTAGATTCTGCCCTCCAAAGGCTCGGGCCAGTTCCATTAACCACATCCACCACCGCCTTTGCGTCACTTTCAATGCATATGTGCTAACTCGAGGAAGTTGTCCAACAACAGGTTTCATATATTGCCTCTGCTTCTAACACCTTTGACTGTCTGGTAGAGCAACGTTTAGAGCTCCAAAAAATTAAACCCCCGGCTTTATCCCTTACTATGAATGCAATAGTACCAGCAAGAATTGAGGTTACACAATCCACATTAATCTTAAGATTATTAAAAGAAGGGGGTGACCAAGTCTGCTGTGAATCTGTAAAACCAAGGGACCATTCTGTATGCATAATTCCATAATGAACATTGCTTGATTAAAAATAGCATGAGGTTGATCCAACATATGTTGGAAATAATATGTACATCGTGATTTTCAAAGATGCCAAATAACAGATAGGGCAATGAGTCCCAAACGAGATAGAAAGTTGTCCTTAGAAATCAACTATGAAAGCCAAGAATCTAAAAGAGTAAGTAGTGATAGAAGACCCCAATCTTTATTAGTACCTAACGGGGTTAGCATCCACACTGCCCTATTTAATTTCTTGAACGCAAGAGAAACAAGTGATCAGATGTTTCCTTCGCCAAGCCACATATTCTACAAACTGGACTAATATAAGGACATCTTCTGCGTATATCAAAATAAGTAAGAAGCTAGGTTACCAGAGAGGATCTTCCATAGGCAAAATATGATTTTTGAAGGTAAGAACTTTGCCACAGTAGGATGCCATAATTTCTGCCAAATCCCTAGGTTGGATGGGCCTCGAGGGAGCTTCTGCTCAATAAGAAACCTGTAAGCATATTTTAATGTGAAACTGTCGTCAGTAGTAAACGGCCAAATAAGAGAATCATGAGATAAGTGAGAATAAATTGGAGTGTCAATAATGCGTTGGACTGAGGTATCATCAAACCATTGAGAAATAACCTGCCTATTCCAAGCGCCATGTAGTATGAGCTCATTAACTCGACTCTGGAAAAATTGACCTGATTCTCTTGGAATCAACGAACCTCTATCATCTAGTATCAAAGTATGAGACCAGAGTAAAATATTTGATCCATCTTTAATTTGCCAGACTACAGCTTGAGCCAAATAAGGACGAGAAGACAAAATGAACTTCCATACCTGAGAATTTCAATATTTTGGTTGAACTTGCCAAATACTTGCTTTGTGCAAATATATAGCAGATAGTACACAAACCCACAATGTTTCCCGTTTATGCAGAAAATTCCATAATAACCGCATACCAGAAACAATATTAAGAAGGTTTAAGTTTCTAATACCCATTCCGCCCAGTAACTTTGATTGAGTGATGGTAGACCAATTAGTAAAATGAATGTGCATGGTCTGGTTTGGTTTATGAGCCCACCTGAAGTTACGCCGCAATGTCTCTAATTTCTTAATCAGAGCAGACAAAAGCTTGGTGACAGACATAGCCCGAAGAGGTAATTAAATGACTAATAGTAGACTTAATCAAAGTAGTCCTCCCCCCGGTTGAGAGAGGGTTCGCTTTCCAACCTGCCAATTTATGTCGATAATAACTTATAATTAAATTCAATTATTGCGGAATCTTATTTGCTATTGGGTCCCAAGGTACCCCCAAGTAAAAATCTGCCTTAGAACCCTTTTTATAAAGCCAGTTTGATCACAAATTGCTGCCGACTACCTGATTAGGAACATATATTATTACTACGCCGGACGTGATTTTCTCGCTTCATGACTTGGGCACCCCTACGGCTGCGGCGACCTCGCGGGGACCTCTGTCTCCGCGGTTCCTCGCGGCGGAGCCCCCCTTCGCTGCGGCGACCTCGCGGCGACCCTGTCTCCGCGTTTTCCTCGCGGCGGCGATTTCCCCTCGCGGCGGAGCCCCTCTTCGCTGCGGCGACCTCGCGGCGGCGAATCCTTTCGCCACGGCGCCTCCCTCGCGGCGACCCCTGTCTCCGCAGTCCCTCGCGGCGGCGGTTTTCCCCTCGCGGCGGCGCCCCCCCTTCGCTGCGGCGACCTCGTGGCGGCGAATCCCTTATAGGCGCGGTACTCTCGTAGCGGCGCCCTCTTCGCGGCGAAACCCTAGCGGCAGCCTGCGGTGGGGACACCATCGAGGCGGCCCTCATCTCCGAGGCTCCCTCGTAGCGGCGGCGAAACCCTTGCAGCGGTCCGCGGCGGCGACACCCTCACCGCGAATCCTTCGCGGCAGACTTTCTCTGCAGCGGAGACTCCCCCAGCGGCATCCTAGACGCAGTGACTGCAATCTTCCTCGCGACTCATCGACTCCGGCAATTTTTGCTCGCGGTGAAATCCTAGCCGAAACTCTCCTTCGTAGTCGTCTCTTTCGCTGTTTTGAAGTTGTTTTTGTTCGGGAGGGAGGGAAACCTCCCTCCCACTCTCCCTCTCCGGCGTTTTGCTTAAACATGTGTTTAAGCTTTTTGTCTCTGTTTATAGTGCTGGATGTGTGGAGTTCGGCGTATCTATGTCTGTTTATTTTCTTAGGTTTTTTACGTGTGTTTCTTGTCTTGCGGTCGGGTACTTTTATGTTATCTTTTACGGTTCTCTTCGTAGCCACGCTACTCCTCTCGAGACCGATGACTTGGGCGACTTCCACACCTATTTGGTGTGATCCTCCGGTCTCTTGGCAATCATCAAACTCCTCTGATGGAGTCCCCTTACTTGCCGTGCGACTTTACGAGCACTTTTACGTGCCAGTCGCTAAGTGGTTATGTTGGAGTCTTCTCGAAAAGATATATGGTGTTAGAACTTTGTTTGTTCTAAGTTTGTCCATCTGTCATGCTCTTGTGGGTCTAGTGGTTGTATTATCGATCCTGTACTTTGTTTTTCTATATATGAAATAGTCTGTGGTGGTGGTGTTGTTCAAAAAAAAAAAGACTTGGGCACCCCTACGCCGGACGTGACGTGACGGAGGAGGTGAGCAAGCGAAGCACCAAAATCTCAATTCCTTCTCCAAGCAGAGACGTATGGACAGCGTTCCATGCGTACGTCTCTCTTCTTCACCATCGGAACCCAAACGGATTCCAAGGATTACAAGTGATCATCGTTCAAACTTGACTCCTCCGTGCCTTGTTTGGTTAGGGTATCGAAAATATATAAATGTGATACAAATTTTATATTAGTATTCATAGAAAATAAAATATCAATAACAGAGAAGAATCGGTAGTTGATTTTGTGTATGATATATACAGCTCATACCTTGATTGTGTACACAGATTAATCATATTAATAGTCACATCATATCAATGTTATTTCAAATCAGATAATGACGACAGAGGTATTTAAATTCTTTTCATCGAACACATGCTGTTAGACACTCACAAGTTTGGCCGTTTAATTGCCCAGTATGCCAACAATATGCTTAATTAATTAGATATTTAAACCGAGTCCACCTCATTTACGTACATACGTCTGATGCGTGACTTTCTAGGCAACAAAGGTATGATCTACTTTTTAAAAACTTGAAATCAATATGTATTCGAGATGTAGTTTAATTGTGAGTAACGTGGTTAATGCCCCGTTTGTTTGGCTAGAGTATTAAAATCGATACTACACCAATTTAGATATTGCTATTGATAGAGGATATCTTTTTTTTTGAAGAAAAAAAAATTATATCAATAACAAAATTATTGATAGAGGATATCAATATGTCAAAATAATAGCATCGAATATCTCATGTGTTTGGTAATATTATATTAACATTAAAATTGATATTAGGTGTTTATATATCAATAACAAAATTATTGTTGGGTACTTACGTTGATTATAGACAAATCAAGCAAGGAAGAGGATCGCATTCGAGCTGAGGCAATGCCAGAGAAGGAGGAGTTGTTGCTGGCATTGAAGGTGGCAAGGTAGGCACGTACGTGAGCTGTGGTCGAAGCTCACCCGAGATTGTACCTTCGGTCATTTCGCAAAATTTTATTAAATATATGATTTGATGAGTCATTAAGTCATATATTTAAAATATTTTTGCAAGAGAAACTAAGAGTACGTAAACACTTTGAAGCCCCTCGCCCTCTTGAAATAATTATTGCTCAATATATAGATCAACAACACGAATTGAGATGCCTAGCTAGCCCGAGATCGCTGCAGTACTGATGTGCCCGGGAACCACATTGATTAATATGAGGTTGAGGAGGTCTATATACATATAGTTGGGGCAGTCCAGAAATCTCCAGTGGTACGTAGCTCGCCGCGGATGAGAAGGTTGTGGAAGATCCAGCCACCCGACAAAGCCAAAAATAGGGCCCCTGAGGCCCCCCTTCTTGGCAGCCGAGACGATCGCTTCCGTCTCCGGTGATGCTCTACGAGCAGAAGACGCCTTCCCGATCGCAGCACAAGGGAGGAGTTCTCGTCGGATGAGGTGTGCTGAGGACGGCGCACCCACCCTTCGGTGAGATATCACCAGCGAGCCCCCTTAGAGCTTCCAGGATGCCAGGATTAATTGCAGGTGTAGAGGAGAGGCCGTGGAGAATCATGGCCGCAGAGGATCGAGTTCATCGCAGAGAGGATAGGCCGAGTCGTGGACAAAATTGTTTCCAATATTATAGCATCTACCCTGTGTAGTTTTCGCTAGATGAGTTCTTGGGGTTAGTATCGGTGGGGGGAGTAGTCTTATAGAGTGTTTGGTTGCATGATATATAATTGAGATTTTTATTTTAATTTTTATAAATTTTAAAAAAATTTGGTTGCATGATAATTTTTTGTATACTTTTATCGTAATATTTTGATTTTTTTTATTTTGAATATTTAAATTAGATTATATATTAATATTTTAATTAGATTTACTCTCTCTTTAGAACTCTACTCTCCCGATCCAATTCAACTTCCCCTCTCCCGATCGAACTCTATCTCCCCTTCCCCGGTCCCGGTCGAACTCTCCCTCCCCCTTATATATATGCATATTTTCTCCTTCTTCTCTCCCGCTCTCCCTCGAGTCTCTCTTTCTCCTCCCTCCTACGCCCTCTCGAGATCGGATCACCTCAGTCCCGGGGTGGAGGGAGAAGCCTCAGTCCCCAATCAGAGGCGGTCACGTACCCCCGTCACTTAAGTGAACCGGTTCGGTGAACCGGACCGAACCGGGGTCTGAAACTGAACCGGTCCGGTTCACTTAAGTGACGGGGGTATGTGGCCGCCTCTGATTGGGGACTAAGGCTTCTCCCTCCACCTGGGGACTGAGGTGATCCGCTCTCCGCCCTCTCTCTCCTCCCCCCACGCACTCTCTTTCCCATGCGCTCTCTCTCTCTCTCCCTCTCTCTCTCTTTCTCTCTCTTATCGCCCTCTCTCCCTCCTATCTCTCTCTCTCTTCTATCCCCTATCTCTCTCTCATCAATCTATTATCTCTCTCATTTTATTTAAATATCATCTCTTTCTCTAATATTTATTTATTTATTTTGACAGATTGTTAACCGGTTCTTCTTGGATTTCAATTAATTTTATTGTCGTCAATCAGGTAGGCCTCTCAACTATCTCGTATCATTTTAAATATATTGGTTAAGATGCTAAAAATATGATTAGTTAACTTTGGTTAGAATAATATATTTAGTTAGTAGATGGGTTTAGTTGTGTGCTTAATCTGAATTAGAAGTTAATCTAGTTGTTTATACTTAGATGTTTATGATATCATGTTTAGATAGTTTGAGTGCATTTAATTATGTAATTTAAATTGTAGCATATCATGATCTTATATATATATATGTATATCCTGATTTAAGCTATGAATCAACTATAATTGTTAATAGTTAATTAGTAAGAAATATATAGTTGATTTAGTATAAATAGATTGTATATAATTAATCTAATATTATCAATTGCATGGCATATTAATTCATAGTAGAATGTATGATTTTAGAATAGTGCATTACCTTGTTAGTGGTATATTAGATTGGTTAATCATGACTTAACATGCATATAGTCAATGTTGTAGTCTTTTTTTTATTATGCTATTGCATAAGTTTGCATATAGTTGTATTTTATGTCAGTTTACCCTTAGCATGTCTATTTGGATTAATTGGCGTATGTCTGAGTAATATATGCTTTTAACTTGTGAGATGTAGTTGATGCAGTGTGTTGCATTTTGTAATGTGATTTTCACTTCACCAGACTATGATTAGTGGCCCGTGGGCAGCGGATGAAATAGAACAGTCCAGAGCATCCTTCGATCCCGGATATCGCGGTTCATCCTAAGTACACCCCTGCCTAGGTGTACTATGGGATCTAGCTTACTATATGTTACATTCTACTATATGGTAAATCTGGTGCTAGTCCTGGAACATAACTACAATGTCCAAGTGAAGCGTGTATTTTACTCAGACAAACAGTTTAGTGTTGTTTATGTTATGACATGTAGATTAGTGAGCTATCGCATTTAATTCATCTTGTATGATATGTCTTTGTGGTAGGTGCATATAGAGTTGTATCAGTGTTATGTCATGATTAGAATAGTATGCATTTGGTTAAATCATGCTAATCTTTATAATGGGTAGAAAAGTATCTTATTTAATTAATTGAATCTTGATGATCAGCATTACTTATAGTTGTTATAATCTGATTTTTGTTTGGGGTTTATATCGTTATTATCGGTAGGACTTGTTTATTATAGTGGGAGTGGTTGGGTGTAAGTCCTACTGGGTTTGTGTGACTCACCCCTTCCAATCTTTAATATTTTTCAAGATTACAGGTTTAGCGCAGCAGAAGCGCAGTGGTGTTTTGGAATCAGAGGAGTTAGTTGATTATTTGTTCAATGTGGGTATTTAATTTTTAATTTCTTAGATAGAATTATTAGAATTATTTATTGGATTTCGATATTAATTTTGTTTTGCTCCAAACCGATATATTTCAAGGGTTACGGCGCCGGATTATCTTCCGCTGTGCATGTTAAAATCCGGGTCATGACAGGTTGGTATCAGAGCATTAACTCGGCCTGAATGTCTATGTTGACATGCCCGAGTTCTGGAGATCGGTTTGGATTAGATGGAATTGATTTTTGGAAGATCATGATCTTATATAGAGAGTAATTAAGAATGCATATTAGACTGGAAATTTTAGACGGCATTGGAGATTGATATTAGATGGGTATTTTAGTTAGATTAGAAGGAGATAAATAGATAGATATTAGATGGGTAGATTGATGTAAGAGTGATTAGTTAGTTACTTAGATAGATAGATATCTAGATGGATAATTAGATAGATAGATAGTTTGATAGATAGATGTGTTTAGGAAGAGTGGTAGATGGTGAGTAGATTAGATAGAGGAGAATAGTTAGATAGATTGATAAATGTAAGTGTTCGGTGAGTCCGGTTGAATTTTCGAGGACGAAAATTGTATTAGGAGGGTAGATTGTAATATTTTGATTTTTTATTTTGAATATTTAAATTAGAAACAAACACGGCTAAATCATCCTATTTAATCAGTACAGAAAAAGTATTCAATACAAATGTGTTCTTACTCCTAACTTGAAATTATTATAACGTCACGAGAACTTGCTTCGTACGTACCTTCCCCTTCCTGCAGGAGGTGCAACTTGAGATATGCAGACCACAGTTGGGCCTTCAGGATTGGGCTTTGTCGTCCGATGGGCCAGTCGCTCCAGGGGTCTGTTTCGATCCACGTTAAAAAAAAAAAATCAAGTGAAAACAATTTTCGTGAACCAACTCTTCTAAAAAAATAAAAATAAAATATATGCTTACACATACTTTATTTTTCTGAAAACATAATTTTTTATCTGACTATAGATTATTTCTTTTGAAAAGTATTTCTAGTCATTTGATTGTCTTAAAATCATTCTTAACACTTTTAAAATTTAAAACTTGGTATATAACTAGTTGTAAAATAATATATATATTCAAACTAATTTTTTTTTATAACTTCTGTCATATTTATCACTCTAAAATATTATATAATTTAATATATATATTTTTAAAACTGATGGAATGTTTACGGCATCCTGATATTTATCTTCCCGGCTTAATTAAAATTCTCCCGGGCTACCGTTCTGCATACAAGTTTGCATCGGCGTTACTGCCGAGCTACGACCGGGCACCAGCCATCTGTATATATTAAGAGTGCATACCGAGTCTAATATTCTATTGTGATAAAAAAAGTCTAAATTTGACATAATTTCGATAAAAAATTAATGGGTTGTAACATTTTTTGTGTCCTATAAATTATAGAAATCGAATATTTCTATACATTATCGAAATCACTATCGATCGAAAGTAGCCAATTCCCTGTGTGTTATTAGATTTGGATAAAAAATAACACAGATGTAAAAAATAATATTTAAATTATTTAAATTAATATTTATAAATATTAAAAATGGATATAAAGTTTTGTGTCAAAAAACTAACAGTGAAATAAAATTTATTTACAGTTTTAATAAAAAAATGATATATATTGTATACTATCGATTTCAGAAGTCATTATATTATTTTGATTTCGATAAAAGATTAGAATACAACAAAATCAGAATACGATGATTTTTATTCAATCAAAATCGGAACCAAAATCTCTTAACTGCTGTGATAAAAAACATTAGTACCACTACATAATCGAACCCATTTATAGCCATAGCATGTATGTATATATATGGTCTCATCATATTTTTACCCGAACATCTGACAATATTTAGGATCCATTCGACTCTAAAGTTAAGTAAAACACTTTTTCCTATTAGTTCTTATATTTAACTTAATTTCACTTTTATCTTAGCTATTTTTAGTCATCTTTCTCTTCCTCGTCTCTATTATCATCTTTGTGCAGTGAGAGAAAATAAATTCTTAGGTCGCCTTCTTGAAATCAATGTAAACACCACAATATGATCTAATAGAATCAAGTAAATAGAGTTATAAATATAATTTGTTGGGTCGAAGCACATAATCGCTAAAACCAAGAGTTCCATTACCAACTAATGTGCAATTCCCACATCAACGATCTCCTAGAGATATGATAACCCTTAAGTAGGTGACAGCTTTCTCTCTCGTCAGCACATCATTCAGAAGAGTTTTGCGAATCTGATTTTCCATCGAATGTTCAAGAGTAGACGTAAGAGAAGAGAAAGCATTGAGTGTTAGAGAATTTTGGAGAGCATATGTAGCATAGGTAGCTTCTATAAAATAGTTCTCGGAAGATATTTATCTGAAAGGAGAAAAAGAGAGATGTTCGGAGACGAATGGAGGCGTATGCATTCGTGGGACGCATCTCAACGGGAAGAGAAAACTGCATGCATACAAAAGAAATAGACAAAGCTCATTCTCACACTTGCATGCGGGGGGTATCCCACACTACCCACCAAATGTGTCGGTCATATGGGTGGATATGTTTTTAAGAAACACATGTAACAATCCCCCACATGCTTTCTAAGAAAATGACAAATACACATTAAATAAAAAGAGAATAATACAAATAAACAAATACTAATGAGAACTCTTATACTATGTAACATGTGCCCATGACTTAGATTCTTCCAAATCCACACATAGTATAGCAAAATTGTATTCATGTGGGTTGTGCTATTAATGGCCTTGCACATATATCTCATGTTTATTTTAAAAGATAACCCACATCTCATAGTTGCGGCCTCATAACTTCATACATGTCAATGAATTCTTTAAGGGTGAGAGCAGTGAATTCTTTAAGGGTGAGAGCAAGAAAACACTCTGTCACTTGGATCTCAGATTTATTAAGAGTATAAAACTGATCCTACCACTTGATTTTATATGGCCATTAACGTCTAAAGGATGAGAGCAAAATATGTAAGTGCTCCACATATAGTTATCGATCAGCTTGTTTCTACCCATTGAACTTCCACAAGGTTGGGTTGCCACTGTGGTAATTTTTTATTTATCATGCTCAATCCCACCCGCTTGACACTTCTAGAACCACCATTTTAGATAAGTCTTTTGTGTATATATATGCAAGATTTCTTTCTGATTGCACAAAACTTAAGACCATCAATCGTTGCATTATTGTCTCTTATAGACTTGTGCATAACTTTCATATGTCTATTTATTTTGACGACAACATTGTCCTACATGTATTTATCAATTGCTGGTCTACAATCGCATAAAACAATTATAGGAGACAAAGAATTTTTTATCAATGGAATATCAACTAAAAAAACCTCTTAACCATTCATCTTCTGTCATGTGATGTCAGGTGTAATCATTTCATATTCTATAGTACTTCTACATAACATATTTTTTGTATATTTCTATGATATAGCACCTCCTTTTAAGAAGAAAATAGATCCAGATGTTGATTTTACCTTTAATGAGTTGGTAATTCAATTAATATCACTAAAACCTTCTAACATAGAAGGATATAATGCAAAGCATATGACATAGCATATTTTAAATATCTAAATACTTTTTCTAATGCCTTCTAATGACTTTTATATGGATTTATAGTATATCTACTAAGTTTGTTTATAGCATGTGCAATATCTAGCCTTGTGTAATTTGTGAGAAATCCATGGGGCCCTATGATTTGAGCATATTTGGATTGTAATATAAGATTACCAAAATTCTTCTTTAGGTGAACACTTGCATCATAAGGAGTGGATAAAGACTCATAATCTGTATGATAGAATCTTCTAAGGATTTTCTCTATATAATGAGATTGTGACAAGGTTATTCCATTTGACTTTCTTATAATTTTGGTATTCAAAATTAAGCTAGCTTTGCCAAGATCTTTCATGTCAAAATTTTGAAATAAGAATGTCTTGAATTCATTAATTGCATGCATGTTGAGTCTAAAGATTAAAATATCATCAACATATAAGCTAAGATAACAACATGTTCATCAAACATTTTGTTATTGTTAATAAAGTAATTGTATATTGCATAAATATATTAATTGTGTGTTGTAGAAACCTTTTTATTTCTTGTATGCCGAAGGTAGGTTAATTATCTCACTCTTCTTGTAATTTACTAATCTATAGTCTTGATGAACTATATGAGATCCACTAATAAGATTTCACATAATGTTAGGAACATGATCAACTTTGTGCAAGGTTAACGTTTTCCCAGAAGTCAAAGTCAGATCCACTTTTCTAATCTCATACATTTTCACCTTAACATTATTTCCTATCATTATAATTCTTGTACTTGAGTCCTGATACGTGGTAAACTATGAACAATCATTACATATATCAATATTAACTCCAGTATCAATCTACCAATCAAAAATTGAATTTGTTTCAGGATTTAGAAGAACTGGCCTAAGTGTAGAATTAGGTACTCCACCATTTGCAGGTACCTTGTTGACTTGATAGCCATTGTTAGGAGGATCCTATTTTTTCCCCTTTCTGAGAAAATCTCTTCTTATAAGAACATTGATGTGTAAGATGATTGGTTCTTCCACATACATAGTAACACCACTCTTCCTTATTCCCATTTGATTTTTTTGTTGTGAGGGTTATAGTTTTAAGACTTGTTATTAAATTGCCATTGTTTTTTTTAGAAGGAAAAGATTTTCTATAAGACACAAAATGTTTGATTTCAACCATGTTGACTTTTGGTTTATAACTTTGAGTTGGGTTCTCTCTTATTCTATGTTGTTCTTTAATTCTAAGTATACTAAAAAGTAGAGTCAAAATAGTTGTACTCGGAGTGTGACTCAATGTCCTAGTGAAATTAGACAAAGATATGGGCAACTTATCTAGAATACATGCAATTTGAAATGACTTATCTAGTTGAGATCTTATGATTTTCAATTCATAAACTACATTCTCATATTCATGTATTTGATCATTCATTGATTTTTTTTCACAAATTTAAATTTATTAAAATACGAAGCTTTGAGTCATCTAATTGTAGCATCATCAAGTCTGTATTTGAATTCTAACATATCTCATAACTCATTAACACTTTTTGAATTGTATTAAGGATTATAGAGTTTATCAGACAAAGTTCCTGAAATTTGATGAAGACAATGATAATTAGTTGCTTCACTTGTTATTGATGAGGAAGATTCATGATCATCTTGGGTATGAGATGACTAGGTTTTAGCTCTTTAGATAGTAATTTGAGAGGTGTCAGATTCTTGACTTTTAGTTGGACTATTGCTGATGGCTATGATAAAATCAAGGGTGATCAACCGAAAGTGTACTCAGTTTTGCCAACAGCTCCTAAAATTTTCTCCATAAAAATTTTTAAGTTTAGCACAAAGAGTTTCTTTACTTACTAAACTAGCAATGAGAGATATGAGAGAATGACAATCAATAAATAAAATTTTTAAATATTTTTATTAATATTTTGAATCAAACAACAAAACAAATAAATTTTTACTAACTAAATATGAACACACAAGCATGTATATATGAATCACTATTTTTTAACAAATATATCAATGCAGCGAATATTAATTATGCTTATTTCTAACAAAAACAATGTAATAGTTTAACAAATTAAATAGAACACTTATCATGTTGGGTCATCTTTCCGAAAATCAATATAACCACAACAATATGATCTAATTAGAATCTAAGTAAATATAGTTAAATCATAACATGTTTGGTCAAAACATGTAATCATTATAATTAAGAGTTCTATTGTCAACCGACGTAAAGTTCCTACGGTAATGATCTCCCAAAGATACAAAGACTCTAGGGTTGGTGGCACCTTTCTCTCCTGTTAACACATCTTTCGGGTGAACTTTACGAATATGATTTTGCATCGAGTGCTCAATAGTAGAATAAAAGAAGAGAAATCATTGAATGCGAGAGTGTTTTGAAGAGCTTCGAAGTGTTTCAGAGAGAATGTACATAGTATACGCAACTTTCGTAAACTGATTCTTGAAAGATATTTATATGAGATAGTAAAAGAAAGACGTCTAAAAATGGATAGGGGCATGTGCGTTTGTGT
The DNA here is from genome assembly GCA_036172225.1 of Cryptocoryne crispatula var. balansae. NCBI lineage: Eukaryota > Viridiplantae > Streptophyta > Magnoliopsida > Alismatales > Araceae > Cryptocoryne > Cryptocoryne crispatula. The sequence goes on from CM069931.1 coordinate 5,143,729, forward strand.
GACACATCGCAACAGGAAGAGAAAATGAGTGCAGTTCACCTCCACCAAGTGGAGGAGGGGGCAGCCACGGTCCTCAATAGGGGGCTGCCGCGACCCCTACTGGTACACATTGTGTGTTCTGGAGTTTTTTTTCATCTAACACACTTTTTTTTTTAATTTTTAAAACTAACACGGTAAAACTTTGTTTTGTAAATCTAACACACTTTGGTCAAAGTCGAGTTTTCAAAACTCGACTTTGACCGAAAATAGCAAACGGTCCCGACTAATGACGGCGAAACGGGATTAGTTTAAAGTCGAGTTTTCAAAACCCGACTTTAAAGTCGAGTTTTGAAAACTCGACTTTAAACCAAACCCGGCTATGAGCGAAGAACGGGAGTGAAAAAAATCGTGTGGGAAAGTCGAGTTTTCAAAACTCGACTTTAAAGTCGAGTTGTAAAAACTCGACTTTAAACTAATCCTGTTTCGCCGTCATTAGTCGAGACCGTTTGCTGTTTTCGGTCAAAACTCGACTTTGACCAAAGTGTGTTAGATTTACAAAACAAAGTTTTACCGTGTTAGTTTTAAAAATTAAAAAAAAAAGTGTGTTAGTTCAAAAAAAAACTCTTATGTTCTGTGCATCAGATACATCCCGGTTTTTTGATGTATCCACGGAGGGTTATGGTATTCCCCCACTAGAGACTACGACTACCCCTTCCCTCCACCCGGGGAGGGGAGCGGCACTAAGAGAAAAAAGCGTATACGTAAATGAATCGAGCAACATTTTTTCTCAACCCTGCATGTGCTACCCATGCAACACATCCGTACAGATGGGTGGACGAGTCTTTAAGAAACATGTGTAATATTAATTTTAACTGTACTTTTGAGATTTTTTGGGTCAATTTTGTAATTAGACGAAGAACCTAAAGCATAAGTGCTATATTAAAAAAATTAATATAACAGAATTTTAACATTTTTTAAGATACAATTATATTTAAAATCAAAATAAATCATAAGAATCGGAATTCAAAAAAAAAAACCTCTTCTCTTAAATTCCGTTCCTCCCTCCCCATACCCGAGTTTTTTTTCATCTAACACACTTTTTTTTTAATTTTTAAAACTAACACGGTAAAACTTTGTTTTGTAAATCTAACACACTTTGGTCAAAGTCGAGTTTTCAAAACTCGACTTTGACCGAAAATAGCAAACGGTCCCGACTAATGACGGCGAAACGGGATTAGTTTAAAGTCGCGTTTTTACAACCCGACTTTAAAGTCGGGTTTTAAAAACTCGACTTTAAACCAAACCCGACTATGAGCGAAGAACGGGAGTGAAAAAAATCGTGTGGAAAAGTCGAGTTTTCAAAACTCGACTTTAAACCAAATCCGGCTATGAGCGAAGATCCGGAGTGAAAAAATCGTGTGGGAAAGTCGAGTTTTCAAAACTCGACTTTAAAGTCGAGTTGTAAAAACTCGACTTTAAACTAATCCCGTTTCGCCGTCATTAGTCGGCACCATTTGCTGTTTTCGGTCAAAGTCGAGTTTTCAACCGTTAGTTCAAAAAATAAAATTTACAAAATAAAATTTTACCGTGTTAGTTAAAAAAAAAAGTGTGTTAGTTCAAAAAAAAACTCCCCCGTACCCTGCATCACCCTCACTCTTGGTTCCCTCGATCTCTCCGACGGTGCCAGCGAAAGAGGACGAGAGGCCAATCTCTTGACATGACGCGCATGCCGATCGCCCGTGCGCACGGGGGAGGACTCGCACGACTGCACTGACCTCGCCTCGTTTCCGAGACACCCATGGAAGAAAGAAGGTACGAAAACGGAGAAGACCAACTGCGAGCACATAGTGCCGAAGCATATCGCTTCATTTATGTATTTATTCGCCTCTCGGATCTTCGGCGCCACACCGTCATGTTTATTTATGTTGCCTCCTACCTCTTTCGCCGATCTTCCGCATAACACTCACTCGAACGGTATTATCTTCTTCTCTGCAGGCATCTCCCCGTCTCCCTTCTGCATGGTCACGACACGAGCTCTCCTTCTTCCTCGATCGGCTCTCTCTTACATATACAATACTCTCACAGCCCTCTGGACATGGTGGCACTTGAACGCCAGATGGGCCGCCACGCGCTGCTGCTGCTGCTGCTCCTCTTGTTCGTCTGCCGCTGCTACGGATCGAGAGACGTCGTGCACAGCTTTCAGGTCAGCCGGCGACCGGCGTCGAGGGCTCCGGGGCGTTTCTCGGGCTGCCTGCCGAGGGCGAGAAGGGCGCCTCCGTCCGGTCCTTCCAAGCAGCACAATGCCATTCGCACGCGCAGCCGCCGAGCGCCGTGAGCCGGCAGGGAGCTAGGGCGGTCGATGCACGCCCGGCCGGCCGTCGTTTACCTTCTGCTCGGTCTCGAGACTGCCCGCCGGAAACCTCCGTCGCTCAGGTGTTGTTGTTACCAAGCTGTAAGACAGACACACGAATATTGCCTGTGTGGGATAGAGAGAAGAAGATTAGAAGGCGCGTGCTGCATGGAGAAGAGAGGAGACGGGCTCATCTCTTGCTGCTCTAAGCGGTATATTAATTGGTTACCTCTCCACATTTTGACCAAAAGAATTTTGGTTACCTCTCCACATTTTGATGGACGCCATATATTCACTACTGTAGCGATAAGCCGGCAGATACACAGTCCAAGATATGCACGTTAATATGTATGTTGGTCATCTGATCTCTCTTCTTTCTTCAGTCGTTTTAACGGAAAGCGCTTCACCGATCGTCTTTCTTCGTCTTTCATTCTCCGCGCGCGTGTGCGCCTTGTTCTGCTAATTGGCTGGGAGGAAACTTCTTCATCCGCCGGCATCAGGCAGCAATCATCGCAGGGTGCAATTTGATATAATTTAACTTAATTTAATGAATTAAAAGTATCGAGATATATTTTTTATATCTTTTAAGTTATTAGGATAAAGGTGATGAACATTATGCATTTCATAAATTGTGAGATTGAACAAAATCCAACTATCAAGATTTCTATTTAAAAGAATCAAATTATTTAACCTTCATGGCCAGGAATAGAAATTGAATCACCTATGTTTGGTAGCTTTTTTAATTTTGATATAATCTTATTTTTGGCAAAACTATCACAATTTTTAAAAATTATAGAGTGCTATTTGGTTATGACTTTAAAATCGAAAGAACTTCCGCCAAAGTTAAATTATAGGGTACTGTTTGGTTATGACTTTAATACAAAGTACTATCTTACCACATTCATATTTATTTAATACCATTTAACATGTACAAATAATAAACTATATACGTCAATTTTGTCTACTAACCTAATCTTCTCTAATGTTATTTTATTACGTTTTTCATGTGTGCGTTGTTTTGATGATCTTTTAATATGTCGAATTCTATCTCTTCTTCCATGATTAATTTCTCTATCTATTATTTTGTCACGGTCTCTTTCACTTTCAATTCATGTCTCATTTTCACCGTACTCAACATTTTAAATAAAATTGTAAAATACACATTATTATAATAATCTTATTTTGAATCTCAATCGAATATTTTAATCGCATCCAAACACCCCCATTAACCCTTGTATATATGTGCTGCAGATCGAAATCCAAAATAGGCAAGCACCGCCGCAGCAGAAGCTGAGTACACCCCCTCTGCAGGCTGCAGCCTCCCCCGCGAGGACGGACGGCCGGTTCGGTCGACGGGGAGCTTCGTGATTTGTCGTGTCGATCGAGGGATCGGAGCTTCTCCCGGTCGCCTGGCTGACGTCTTCCGCGTCTCATCGGGGAAGACCCCTCCAACGGGCACGGCGGGTGCCATCATTTGGGCGAGGGAGGCGACGAGGGGTGGGGAGGGGGGAGCGAGAACGGTAGGGTCATGGCCTTGCTTCCTTTCCCTTCTGTAGACGTACGTACGAAGACCAGCTTCTTCTTCTTCTTCTTCTTCCTCCTCCTTTCGCCTCCCCCTCCGTAACTGACCAGTCTCCCCCACGGACCTCACCGATCTGACATCACCCTTCCGCGAGAATATGGTAATCTGGTGCCTGGTGTAAGAAGAAGTTATATTATATTAGGGGTGGGCGCAGAACGGTTCAAACCGAGAAATCAAACCTAACTAGCTCATTCGGTTCGGTTTGATTCGGTTTGGACCCCCTTTCGGTTTGGTTCGATTTGAAAAATCTCCAAACCGATTTAAACCAAATCAAATTATTTAAACTAATTTATTCAAAAAAATATAAAAAAAATATTATAGTATTAATAAAAATGATATTTTTATAAATTTTATAATAAAATAATATTTATTTTTATTATTTCTAACATAAAAAACAGTATATATATGTAAAAATAATTAATTTAAATATTTTTATTTATTTTCGATTTTTATTGATTCGGTTTGGTTTGGTTCGGTTTGGGAGGGTGATTCGATTTGATTTGGTTTGGAAAAAAACGGTCCAAATCGGACCAAACCGAACCGTGCCCACCCCTAACGTTATATACAGGTTCCAAGTTTAAATATTTCGATATTTTATCGGAATCGCAGTTAGTTTTTATTCTGTTTATGCTGATCGAACCTCAATAACAAATAAATAAATAACAGTAAAATTAATTGAAATAAAGCTAAATAAATTATAAAATACGGTATATAAAATAATAAAACACAAAACTTTAAAGAAGACATCTTTAGTGATCATACATGAATTATCATCTCATTTTGAGCAACAATTAATACATAGGATGTATTTTGAAAAGTGTGACGGTATCGGACCAGAATTGAAATATAATGATTCTGAAATTATCAAAATCAAAACTATGATTTTTGGAGGACTAGAAATCTTGATGACCTCGTACGATTGCTCTGAAAATATTTTCTTAAGAGTTTATTTATCTTATTTAATTATGTGTAAGTCATATCGCCAAAACATTGGGTTATAATATTTTCGTCACATATTTTCTAAAAGTATCATCTTAGTCGATAAAGCATGTTCCTGATATTTTCCAACTTAAAATTCTAAAAAATATAATAATCAAATATAAAATAATTATTTTAACAAAGTATTTACTTACTGTATTCGATAGCATATAAGAATAAATCGTGTTAAAAGAGATTATATGAGATAAAAAAAATTTAATATATTAAAATATGACCTATTATTTGATGTATGTAGAAAATATAATTTGAAATGGTTAAGTCGATCTACAAGTATGAATGAAAAATATATTTTTATTTAATAAAATAAGTTTTTATTTACTAGTATAAATTTTAAGGTAACTTATACTTATTAAAATCGATGATATTTATCGGAAGAAAATATTTTATCCAACAAAATTAAATTTTTAGATCATTTTAACCCAGTGTTGCGGAAAAATGGCATCCGCGGTTGAGCAGCGGATGCCAAAATCCCGATTTCACCCATCACGGTGTATTTCATTTGGCCTTGACACACACTGCGGATGCCAAAAATCCCAATTTCATTTAACTTTGACATATATTTTGCGAGTGAAACCAAATATGGCCGCAAGAACATTTCCGGGAAAAGTATCTACGTACGTATATAGGTTTTAGACACAAACAAACAGGCCCTTGAGCAGGGGTGTACCCGTGCGGAGTCGAGTCTAGTATTATAGTGTTCAAGTTCGACTTATTTATTTCATGCGAGTTTGAGCTCGAGCTCGAGTTTCAACGAGTATATTAAACTCTTGTTCAAATTTGATTCGTTTATTAATCAGGTTGAGTCGTGTTCGAACTCGAGTAGGAGCTAGACTAAAACTCAATCCACATTCAAACTTAATCCGTATGCAAACTCGTTTACAAAATTTAAAAACAATGAAAAGTCGTCCGTGAAATTTTAGGTTCAGCTCATCTGTGAAACTCGATCTAAGTTTAAATTCAAAATTTAAATTATTTGATATATTTAAGTGACAACATATAATTATTAATACTCATAATTTAATTTTTAAAAATACATATTCAATGTAATATTTAATCGAATTACTCGCGAGCCTATCGAGTTGAGTAAAAGCCTGTTCGAGTATGACTCGTTTAATTTTGAGTTCAATTTTATTTTCTTAATCAAACTTATTCATTTAACATAATAAGTGAGTCGAGTTGAATTTTTATCGAGCGGAGTTTCAAGCTGCTCTTGTTGCACCCGTGGCCCCACGGCTAACCTCACATTAGGATCCAGCTTATTATTTTGAATTGCCTGCAGCTTCTCGAATTAATTGTGAGTTCTAAAAGGTACTGACGTCTCTCTGGGCTCCCTAATTCTTGATCACGAGTCATCATCTCCAACTTTGAAATCAACAATCTAAGTTCGTCCGTTGGCATTGAAGCCATCCGTTCCAACGTGAAGGTAGAATTCCCGAGTGGTTCTGGCAACTCTCTTAATCAGTGCTAATTATCTCCCACTGAAAATCTAAGTGTAGTATAAATAATCTCTCTTATTGTAATATCTTGGTTTTTAAAAAAAATTGAAAAATCGACCGGGAGAGCCGTAACCACTCCCCGACCCCACCATCTCCCTCTCCCTTGCGATGACCCCCAATCTCTCTCTCACTCTCTCACCACTCAGTCATGATTTTGAGTTGATTAACAAAATATTAGAGTCAAGAGTTGTGAACTCCCTTTCGTCGATCCTCACTCACAAACAGTGTACAAGTGACAAAATCAGAAGAACTTTCATGTGAGGAGACGAGTTAGAATAGTGTCGTACTGATGAGATAGGAGGGGTACCCATACTTGCAAATTTGGGCCACTCTAACTTGAAGACACGATTTTGAGTTGATTAACATCGCGTGCGTGTGTGTGTGTGTGTGTCTCTCTCTCTCGATCTCTCGAGCAGAGCCCCTCAGTTGCATTGTTGTCTCCCGATCAACCTCCTCCTTGCTGTTGCCATCTCCGGCTCCCCCCGGCCATCGTCGGAGCTCCTCGCTGCCGACTACCACGGGCCGGCATTGACGTCGCCTCCCATCTCTGCCTCCTCTATCACGTGGAGCCACCCGACGTTGCTCAGTCGGCCAGCCGAGCCACCCAGCACAGCCGCTGGTCCAACCCGGCACGATCGCCGGTTATTTCTTTCTTTTTTTCTTTTTTGGAGAATTTAATGGGAAGCCCGGTTTACAAATATGATTGTAACTAGAGGTCCAACGTTCCAATTGTTATAATGAAAAACCCAGTCAAGAAAATTGTTGTAATTTCCACCCCAAGATGGATGATAATGGTTAGGTTGGATAAGAAAAAGTCTATTATACCCCTTGACCAAAGTTTGACTGTTATTTTTATGTGATATAGAATTTTCAAATAAAATAGAAAATATATAAGAAAATATGACGTTGATGAGTACGAAAAGTCTTTTTTGTCCTCTATATCCAATTTTGGATTGTCTGATACTCTTATGTATGTTTATAGGATAAAAATTTCAAATAAAATAAAATATATAAGAAGAAAATGACGTTCAATGGTCTCTTCTTTTAGTGTGGACATATTTTTTATAAAATACTATAAGAAGATTATAAAATTATTTAAAATCAAAAGACAAGTAAGAAAAAAAGTTGTTTAATGTAACAAAATTCTCAAAAATTAAAGGACAAATTTTGAATACATATCTACTAGAAAAAATTCTATAATAAAAAATAGAAAAATACATTGTAACGTGATTTGTTTAATATTTGGACTCTATAATATTAGAAAAATTATTAAAAGGAAGAACGTCACATAAATATGGGATTACCAATATTTCACATTTCGAAAAGCATAAGTCTTGCATTAAAAAACATAATAACCAAGCACAGCCAAAGCTAAACATATCAAAAGGTACAAATTAAAATATGTTACAAACATCCAGTGAAGACAATACTTAAGAAATGTTCATCCTAATTTTAAACCCATCATTTCTTCACAGCAATTGTCACTTTCATCAACATCGTCATCATGATTGAATAGATCTAGATTCGACAAAATTTTGCAATTCATCACACCACATGAAAAAATTGCATCCTTCAACCTGAAGTAAAAATATGACAAGCGTTATTATGAGCACTATCAAAATCCCAAATCTGAATATTACTATCATTCTAGCTCCTATTGAGGATAAGTTCTGACATTTTTGGATCATTTCTCTTATAAAGAAAAATGCTTCTACACCATGCTACAAGATACATTCAAGCTATTCATAGTTAGTTACTTTGCATAGCTCTTTGAAATTATAACAGACTTAGCCTTCAAACATGATGGTAAAAGATGCATAGTTTTATGAAACATAATTTAACATACTTAGCCTCATGTGAACATATTTTTATCAATTTTTTTTTAAGTTTTTTTGTAAAATAGTAGCTAAGGGCCGGAAAAACATGCATAGTTCTGTAAAATTATCATGTTATAGAATATACCATATCAACAAAGAGAGGATACTAACCCTGTATTTGTAAATTTTTCTTCTTGGATTTTTTGACGTTTGACTCACTTTAACTACACAAAAACCATGTCCGTTAGCACACCTCATAGAAGGAATGGGAGAGTCATCGCCTGCCATGTATGCATGATAGAAATTATATTCGTGTGAATGACATAAATATAGAATTGTTAGCTAAATAATACATGAAAATGAAATACCTATTATGCTATAGGATTTCTACATGATTGTTGATTGTGCCTAAGTTGTTTACATCTTGAACATGTATAAACAACTCTGTCAATGTCTAATTCTCTTTGTGAAGGTATTCTCTTTTTCTTATTACGTCCTGCTCTCTTTTTGGTCATAGGAGGCCGGACCTCAATATGTTCAAAATCAACTTTAGGTTTGTGCATATCAGATATTGGAGCAACACATATATCATAACATTTTCTATATGCTTGTGTTGTGAAGTAGAAAGAGTAATAATCTTCTATATTCCCTTCTATTTTATGAGTTACAAGACAAACATGTTTACATGGCAATTTGATAACTTGTCATTCTCTACATGAACATGTACCATCATCAAGATTGACCACTGCCAATGGTCTTATCAAGACTTCAAAAGTCTTGCCATCAGATACATTAACCACATAGTCACGGGAATTGTCCATTAACTTCTTTATCTTAGCATAAATTGAAAGACATAAATAGGTTTCCCATGAAGCTGATTCCTCATTCCTTTTGGCACTCATGTTCATTATTTTCATTCTTATACGATCAACCATATGAAAAATGGGTAAATGCCACTCCTCTAAAACCAATGCATTAAATGATTCAGCTAGATTTGAGTACATCTCCTCAAATCTTTCACCTGCGAAGTATGCATTAGCTTAGAAGTTGGGATTTGATTCTCTTGCCCAATTGCCTACTTCAAGAGAAATAGCACTCATATCATGCATTGCCGCTTCAAAATAGTTGACAATATAAGCATAAGCTACTTTGTCAAATAACTGCAATAACTGACTCTTTGTAGACCCTTTATACTTTCCAGTTACTTATTTTGCAAAGTTCGTCTTTAAGTGTCGTAAACAAAATGCATTGAATGACTCAGGAAATATATCTAGTATAGGCTCAAGCAACCCTTTGCATCTATCAGAAATAAATGTTACTTTATGTGCAGGTGATAATGCATTCTTAAGACAAGATAGAAACCATCGCCAATTATCTTCATTCTCAATATCACAAACTGCATATGCTACAGGGAAAAGTTCATTCTCCCCGTTTAATGAAGTTGCACCCAACAAGGTTCCTTTATATCTATCCTTCATAAATGTACTATCAAGGAACAACAATGACCTACAACCATGCTCAAAGCCATGTTGACATGCATGAAAAGACACAAAAAATCTTTTAAACCGCTGCTCTTCAGTGACTTGAAAGTCAACAACACTTCTAGAGTTAGACAAGTGGATTTGATCAACATACCAATTTAAATCATTAAATGAAACACCCATCACTTGTTTGATGGCAAGTTCTTTACCAAACTATGCTTGATGATAAAGCACATCCAAACCATAATCTCTAAAGATATCCTTTTTAATATCAGTAGGATGATATAATGGAGAGTCAACAAGTTTATCTACAATTAAAGAACTAACAAACTTTTTTGATGCTCTAGGATGTTTTTGGGTGCTAACACCTCCTCCACAAATATGCTCATTGTTCAATTCTTTAATGACAAAACTTGGGCCTTCTCCTAATCTTAGTGCATGTAAGTGCCATCCACAGTGGCTATACCTACATTTCACAGTAAGCCGTGTTGGCTTATTTTTTAAGAAATTACAGTCAAATCCTTTCGCAATTGAAAATTTGACCAAGTCTTGTCGAAGTTGATCCATACTTGTAAAAATTTAACCCTTAGAATGAATAACATCGCTACAAAGCTCACTTCTCTTTCCACTTGTACATACACTTGATGATGAACTCGCCATGTCATTGTGGCCAGAAACAATGTTATTACAAATAAGCAAACTTGTATACCTACAAAAAGTTGTAAACATAAAGATGACGTATATGACAATGTAAATATAATATTACCAAAAGTTGATATAATGTTACCATTGAGAAGTAAGCTCCCTAGTAGAGGTGCATATGATATTAACGTTAACAAGTTTTATCCCCAACGAAAGATGAGTTATAACTGCACTTTTGATATCCTCATCCTCCATGATATGAATAGACACTACGAGTTGTTGTGGAACAACATATCTCAACTCCACAATTTCAGGATTCAAGTTCCACCTTCTAGAGATAATTTGGATGATTTCATCTTTCTTTAGATCTTCCCTATAATGAATAATATGTCCTTCCCCGTTATAGTTGAGAATAATTGAAACACAATTCATATCCTGCTAGACAATTAATAATCATACCAACATAAGCTAACAACGAATAAAAAACAACAAATAATATAACAACGCATAAATATAACCAATTGAAGCAACATAAGTTAAACCTGGTTGATCATAGTTAAACCGATTGTACATGATCCTGGCTAAGTGAAGTATAGCTGTTAAATTTATACTAAACAACCTAAATACTCCTTGGCGCAAATGACAAGTCCTAGACAATCCAGGAGAAACTAAAGAACACCAAGCATGAAGTAATATACACAATATACAAGTATATTTTATTTCAATTAACGACAAAATAGTAGAGTACAAGACAACAAAAAAAGGGATTTTATCGTAACGTAAAAAGGCGGAGACGAAACCCCAAATAGAGGTGAGCTTGAGGGCAAAGGGGGCAGTGGGAGAAGGCATCGGTGGGGGCATGATTAGGGGTGTCAATGGGCCGGGCTTGCGCTGGCCCGGCCCAAGCCCACTTAAGCCCATATACATAGAGCCCAAGCCCAAGCCCACGTAGAAAGCCCAACGGGCTTAGATTGTGTAAATGGGCTTTAGCCCGCCAAAACCCGTTAGCCCAACGGGCTTCAGTTTTGTAAAACAGTCATAAATAAAAAATTCTACAAATATCAGAAAATTAATAAAAATGTGAAAAAATTTAAAAATCACAAAGAGATTATAAAATCATCCGTAAATTTCATAACTCAACTAAATATAAAATCAAAAAATAAAATAAAACACCTATCAATTTGTGAATTGCCATAATTTAAGAAATAAAAACAATACAATAGACAACATTAATCCCTTCTCTACCTCCCATACATATCACGTTGCAAAATTTGTATTCATATTACATACTGCATCTCCCCAACCGAAATTCATCCTCAATTCTCGGAAATGCGAGAAAAAGAAAACAATCACGGTTTCAGACGTTTCTACAAATCGACCTTAAATTTGAGCATTATAAGCGGCATGGGACTAAAGAAGCACGGGAAAACAAAGATCTCTTGAAAAGAAGGAATAAATCCCTCTAGTAAGGTTGACAACATTCTATCTCCAACACCTTACCTCCGCATCAAATGGCATCCAAAAATCAAAGCATGTGTCCTAAAAATACTTGGAGAACACTAGGAATTCTTCACCATAAACAAAAAACAAATAGAAAGCCAAACTGGTGAAACAAAGGCAAAAGTGCACAATCATCAATCTTCAAGGATGTAGTAGCGTTATACACTTAGTTTTCCTACTGAATTATGTAAATTCAGATAACTCAGTCATTTACTCTAGTCATCTATAAGCATTTCTTTTAATTCACAAGACTCTAGTCTACCACCGCCTCAAAATAAGGAGATATATAACCTCTGTCAAGTTTCATTCCCTCGACAACTTCCAACTCATTCTCAAGGATTTTTCCATCCTGGATGTCAAGCGAATAAACTATCAAGAACGGGAACATAGGGATGATAACATGAACACTAAAATTCAACGAAAGAGAGCAACTCGGTTAAGATATCAGAACTGGAAAAGAAATGGGATCAAAACAAATCCTAAAATGAGACGATTCAGCCCGTAAGAGCCAAACTATAGGATAACTAGATAACCCTCATGAGCCCACTACATTGAATCGTTTCAGTTCAATGTTCCACAATAAATCCACAGAGTGAATGTCTGCCCTGCTCTTCAAATTGGTGATAACTGCATCAACCGCCATCGTGATTCCACGTCTTAGATCCATGGCATTCATTCCAGCAGCCACTGATTTGCACCCTTCAGCGAATATTGCTCGGGCAAGGATAGTGGCACAGGTGGTACCTACAAGTTTCCTCATTAGACTTGCTGTGCCAATAAAAAAGGAAAAATCACTATCTAAAAGCAGGCAAACAGAATACATCCAAATGCTGAACAAAATAGAAATAACAGGTTAGTTGTCCAGAAAAATGCATGTGCACGGATAGAAAAGAATGTATCTAAAACAATAATAAAATTACATGCAACAAGTATAAACAAGTTCATGAAAATATACCATCACCAGCAACATCATTTGTAGCACTAGGATTGCTGCTGAGATCAATCAAAACGATAAAAATCTTCTATTTTTGATGCATGGATTGCTGCTGAGATCAGCCTATCAAATGGGTCCTTCCAGATTCACCCATTCCTGATCCAATGGATCTTATAAATCAAGATTCTCCTAGGCCAGCCTTGAGATCAAGGATGTAAAAGGATACAAAATGCTTTACTCAATGACCGCTCCTAACCAAAATGAACCGACTGTGAAATTGTTTCACTCAATTGATAATCTCTTAAAAATATTCTTACATTGGAACAGTACAATCTCAGTCCTCTCAAAACAAACGCATCCGAGCATATATATACCAAGATCGAAAGAAGGACAGAGCATATATATGTTGGTGAGAGTGCGCGCGGGTGACGACCACATGAAGAAGGAAGGGCAGAGAAGCGGCGAGATGGAGACGGGAGAGCCGAAAGGAGGAGACCTCGAGAGCACAAAAAAGAAGGGTCATTTTCAGGGTTTTTATTACACTTCCTAGTTTAATGCAACTGGGAATGGGGGGATTCGTCTTGGAAGTTTACTATATTAAGATTAATAAGACTATAGTAGACTAGAGTGAAATTCTAAACAGAAGACGGTTGGGGTGAACACACCTAATTTTACCATAGACTGTCTCTGCCTTGAGATTGGGGGTGCCGGCCACCGCTGGGGATTGGGGGTGTTGGCCGCCGGGTGCTGCGGAGCTCGCGTCACCAGGGTGCCGACCGCCGGGTGCCGCGTAGCTCACGTTGCTGCTGGAGAATGGGTGCCGGCCGCCGGGTGCTGCGGAGTGCGGAGCCCTCGCCCTCGTCGCGTTGCTACGCAGAGCCCTCGCCCTCGTCGCGTTGCTGCGGAGTGCGGAGCCCTCTTCGCGTTGCTGCGCAGAGCCCTCGCCCTCGTCGCGTTGCTGCTGGAGAATGGGTGCCGGCCGCCGGGTGCTACGGAGTGCGGAGCCCTCGCCCTCGCGTTGCTGCGGAGTGCGGACTGCGGAGCCCTCGCCGTTGAGTCGCTCGGCTGACGGACAGGCGGAGTGACAGCCCGCCGGGCTTTAAACGGGCCAGCGGGCCAAGCTCGCCGGGCCAGCCGAAGAAACGGGGATGAGAGTCGCCGGGCCAGCGGGCCAAGCTTCATCTTTTTGAGGGCTTTAAGCCCGGCCCGTGATGGGTTTTTTGATGGGCTAACGGGTCCAGTCCGTTCGTTTGACACCCCTAGGCATGATTGCCTACTTTTCGGATGTAATTCTTTCATTAGGCGAGATTGACAATGCGTCTGGAGCGTTTTTTCTGCCGTTGGCTCACGGCGGTGGGATGGAGTCACACTGCGGTGCTGGCCTCATCATCGATTAACCCCCCTCTTCTTCTTCGTATTCTTTCTCTTCCGTTTGTCGTCGTCGCCGCAAGTCGTCGGCTCCACCGCTGTCCGCGTCGCCGCTCTCCCTCTCTCTCGCTCATGCCCTCGTCTCTCTCTCTCTTCCTTCGCGCGCGCTGTGCGAACGTGGCATCCCCCCCTCTCGTCGTCCGCCGTGCGCTGTTGGCGCCGCCGCTAAAGGCCGCCGCTGGGCGTGGTGCCATGCATAGCCCCCTGCCCTGCTGACCCCCTCATCTCCCTCTCGTTCTCGCTCTCACGCGCATGCCAGTAAGTAGCACCGCACACCCCCCCTCTGATGCCTTTCTCTCTGTCATGCGCCCGAGTACCATCCCAGCTCCCGCATCGCCCACTCCCCACTCTCTCTTGCCGTCTTTCTTTCTTTCTCTCTCCCGCATGCACCGCCCCCTCGCCTCTCTCTCTCTCACTCGTTCGTCGCCCCGGTCATCGCCTCACCTGTTTTCCCCTTTCGGCGTGGCCTGGCCATGGCCTACGCGTGGGGGAGCACCCCCTCCTCACTGGGCAACTGCCGACAGAGCTGTCTCCGCGGTTGCAGCCATCCAGGGGCACCGATTGGCGTTAGCCCATGGCTGCGGAGTCAGATTGATGAGAAATCTGAAATCGATCTGATTCAGAATGAAGTCGAAGCAGATTTTACTCTGAATTTCTGTATTGCAATCACCAACGTGAATAGAGCAGAGGAAGAAGACGATGAAAGAAATGAGCGGGAAATAGCAGAATGGCTCAATCAGCCTTTCCTCTCTCCGTTTCCCTTTTGTATATATACGAGCTCACTTACATTGTACACTTGGCGGTTCAATTGAACCGAAGAATGTAAATGAAATGAAATGTAAATTCTCAGAAATTACAGAGAATGTCAACCAGGATCTCTCTTCAGGTTGTATTGGTCAACACCCCCCCTCAAGTTAGGCGGGGGTTGCACGCTTAACTTGAACCTTAAACTATCAAACTGTTGTGTAGGCAATGCCTTGGTGAAGATATCAGCCACCTGTTCTTTACTTGAAATATGCTTGATGATGATCAATTTTTCTTGAACTAATTGTCTAATGAAGTGGTAATCCACCTCCACATGCCGAGTACGAGCCCGAAAAACTGGGTTAGCACTAAGATAGATAGCTGATGTATTATTACACCAAATTGTAGGAGAAGAACACATAGGAATCTGTAATTCTTTCAGTAACTGAAGAACCCAAAGAACATCTGTCACTGCCATAACCAGTGCCCGCATTTCAGCCTCTGTACTTGACTTAGCAACAGTCCTTTGTTTCCTTGCTGACCATGTTAAGAGATTATCTCCAAAATAAATTCCAAAACCACCTGTTGACCTGTTGGGAATCGGACCAATCAGATTTGCGCAGCGGAAAATTTACGATTCCCCGTATATCATTGTCTTGGTCTCGATCGAAACCGAACGACGTCGCCAAAACCGGTATACGAAACGATTTCGAATACGTACCTTTGTGGGATTCAAATAATCCCTAAAGATCGGAGAAGATCGAGCGTTCTCACGCTCGTTCAGCCACTCAAGTGTGCAGCCTCTAGTCGTATCCACACGAGCCACCTCCATAGTCGGGTTCTCCTTCGCGTCGGACCTTCCGACTCGCCCCGGATGAAGTCTCATCGACTCTCGACGGCCTCCAGCATGGGAAAACGTGAAGGAGAGAGGTAGGGACGAATTTTGCAGCCTTGGCTTGTGGGGCTCATGCTCAATTCGCTATTATATAGAGAATTTGGAATTTTTCACAAAAACCCCTGCTTTCTCTATATTTACACCCTTGCCCCCAAACTTATGGATTAGCCCTTATGTGTGTGACCCACTAGGCCCAATAGCTCATTTGGTTGAGGCCTAATTAAAAGAACAACTTCTTTTAAATTAAATCTATTATCTCATAATAGATTTAACGGCCATCCGATCATGAAGGGTGCAAGCCACATCCTATCACCCCAAACGGCTCCGGGGATAAACTCCTCTCCAAAGAGCCTTTCCATCATCGGTTACCACACGGATATAAAACTTTGTCCATTCAATGTCCCGTCGGATAGGAGTACGGCATTGACCTGTCAACTCCTAAATATCCGACTATGGAATCGTGTACTCGTAATTGGATCAATTGGAAAACTCTTTTCCAATTATCCTATCTACCTTGGCCAAGGATTTAGAGTACTATCCATAGGACATTCTCTCTCTCCTACCGAGAGTGGACGATCCCCTATTGTCCGCTCGGTGCCTCCATACCGGGTTTCCCATATGCCCAATCCATTAACTATACGGGACCACAATACTAAGTGATCCATAAGTCAATAGTCAAAGTACATGGTACGCCCGGCAAGACATCTTTGGCGACTCGGGTCAAAGATCCAACCGTGCAACGTGATGATAGAATACCCCGATCGACGAGTTCGGTAAGATACCATTCGGGGATTCTATAATGGTCGGTTCGGTGAACTCATTCCTCTAATGAGCACAGATATGTATCTCGGTGTCCCCACAACGATGACCAATGAGATCGGTCATTCTCATCATATACGAGAAGATATCGTATACACTAGTCTTCTTGGATCCTTGATGTCCCATCTCGAGGATCCTACGACTAGGAACATTTAGGATACATGCTTCTAGATGATTGATCTCATTATCATGATCTCATCATGATTCAATCATCATTGCATGCAACCTAGGACTTCATTACGATAGACGCATCTAAATAGTGCAAGTAATGAAGAATATGTCATTTATACTGAATAAGATATTACAAGAAATGTAAAATCATATCACATATGATTGGCTTGTAGGGCATACATTTCTATCAATCTCCCACTTGCACTAAAGCCGATCACCCACATGTCTGATCTCCATCAGCCCAAGGTGACCCTCAAACACACTTTGAGTTAGGGCCTTAGTTAGTCGATCTGCAATGTTTATAGTTTAAGATACTCTATCTTTAATTATATCTCCTTGAGTTGTTGCCACTTTAATCAAGTAGTATTGCCACGTGTTTAAACTTCGATGAGACAAAGAGCTCAACTACAAAAGTAATGATCCATCATTTTCACAAAATAATGGTACATTATCAGAGATATTAGAGACAACTCTCTAATATAAGATGAACTCGTTCATCTAGACTACTTCATAAGCGATTGTTAATTATGATTTGTAAAATCTACAGTGTCTATAGCATGGAACTTTTCCAGCTCACTGCACCACCATATGGGTAAATATGTACCCTAGCTACCAGTCATATGTAACTAGAAGTTTAAGTCTAACTCAAACTTCCAATCCTATCCTCCATACTCGAAAGGCATCCTTAGTACTTCACAAGTTCTTAAGGATATACTTCTCAACTATCCAGTGACTCTCACTTGGATTTGCGTGATGATTACTCATAACACTTAAAGTACTCATCACATTAGGCTATGTACATAGTATACATGATAGACCCTATGACTATGGCATAAGAGACTATATTCATATATTATATATCTCTTTAAAAGAGATAAACTCCATATCCTATGGGCAAGGCACCTCTATAGGAGTTTTTCATGTCAAACCCTTTGACTATGGTATCTATGTACAACAAATGGGTCAAGCTAAGCATCCCTTTTAGATCTATCTCCATAGACCTAAATCCTTAGGAAGTTTTTCCCAGAATAATTATGGAGGATTCATTTTTATAGTTAGGCTTCATGGATGATAACATACCTACATCATTCATAATGAGTAGTATGCCATCAATGTAAAATGTCTAAAATACAATAGCACTCCCACTAGCATTTTTATGCACACAAGGTTCTTCTTCATTCCAAATGAAGTCATAAGATTCAATCTTATCAAATCTTATATTCAAGGTTGAGAATGTTGTTGTAGTCCCTGAATGGACATTACCAACGTGTACACATTCTTTGGATGTTTTGGGACTCACATCCCTCAAGTTGTATCATATACAACAGAAGTTGTATCATATACACCTCCCCTTAAAATTCACCATTGGAGAAATTTTATCTTAACATCCTAATTGACATATCTCATAGTCATAATGTGTACTAATAAAATATAAATGGATTGAATATGGCAATGGTTAAAAGATATCATCAAGGTCAACTCCTTAACTTAGATGATGCCTTTTCAATCATCCATGCCTTGAAGGTCTCACCTTCAAATTCACTCCTATCCATCTTTTCTTTTCATTTACACCTAATGGGTACTTTACCCTCAGGTGGATCCACCAAGTTCCGAACTTGGCTAAAATAGATGGATATTATTATAGATTTTATTATCTTCTCCTATTTTAGAATCAATATCTCATATTGCTTTTCATAGGTCTTTGGATCAACATCCTTACTTTATTGTGCTTATCTTCTTCCATCAAAGATATGTCTCACATATCTACAAGATTGAATTAGCACAATTAAAGACCTATGATGCGTGCTATTATTAATCAGTACCTTAATAGAAGTGTCTTTGGGTTGTGGGTGGGAACACTTTCCAAAAATTCCTTGCTCCCACTATTTTCCTCAAAGAGGAACTCTTCCTCTAGGAATATAGTAAATTGTGAAACACATACCCTTTATCTCATAAAGTGGTATATTTAAATATCCTTAAGTTTCCTTAGGATATTCCACAAGTCTACACTTCCTATCTTATATTCTAATTATTATGGGTTACACATCTTCATCTTGGCCGGACATTCCGAAATCTTAACTAACTTAAGATCAAGTGATAACCCCTTTATCCATATCATATATGAAATAATCAGAATAAATTAGAAGGTACCAACACAAAGTGGTTATATTGAGTGCTTAGCCCTAAATAGACAAGGAAGATATTGCAAAGGTTGTCATTACTTGTGTCATGTCACACATGACACAATCACCCTTGTTTCTACTACTCAAGTAAGCTAAGGGTTTTAGGGAGATGTTCATTAAGATAAAGTTGTATTATCCTTCAAATGATGTGTGAATCTAGTACTTAAGTATTTCACTCATTGACTTAATCAAAAAAGCTTTAATACTCTTTCCATTTATTCTTTACTTCATTTATTACCTTAGACAATTTCTCAAAGTCTCATATTGTGACACTTGTGCCAAGCACACATATCTATGCCTAGAGAAATTATCTATTAAGGATGAAGTAAGAATGTCCATCTTTAGCCTTAATAGACACGGACCAATACACATCCAAATGTATGAGTTCTATTAACTCCTTGGTCCACCTTCCATTTCTAGTAAATGGAGAGATAGTCATTTTTCAATGAGATAAGACTCATATTTGGTTAATGATTCAAAATCATTTGCCTTTATGTTTCCATCTATATGGAACTTCTTAAGTCTTTTCTCATAGATATGACCATGTCTATATTAAGCTAAAGAAATAGATTGATCTATATCAACCCATTTCCTCCTAAGAGGAGCATTCACACATACCATGGGAGCTTTCATATCTCGTATGAGTAAATTATTTACTAAGCTCCCACTAGCAAACATTTTGCCATTCATAATCTTAGAACAATTATCATTTCCATAACTCAAAATAAATCAATATTTATTCAAGTAGGAAATATTGATATTGTTCATATACAAGGATAAAACCAACAATCTTCTTCATAAAAACACCACTTTAAAAGGCTACTAAAGATTTGTACCTTCCACTATCAATGATACAACTCTTGCACCATTTGTATATGTAGGTTAATCTTTATACATCAAGCCTTCATTTACTTGTCATTATACGCAACCTTTGTAGATATAAGATGCATATTTAGTATCTCATACCAATAAATGCATATATAACATCTTATAGAAGATATGTATATCTAATATCTCATACAAGATACACACATCTGGTATCTTATACCATAAGACATATGTTTAGTATCTTATACTATAATATACACAAATAGTATTTTATACTTGATTGGTATATGTGTATGACAAGTAAGTCAATGACTGAGATTCCAGAAGCTTCTCAAGCTCCTTCTTTGCAATATATATATTCAATATACTTTCCACCAATCATCATCATGATAGTAGAAGAGAAATCCTATGTCCTTTTTGGGCTTAATATCCTCGACCAACTTCTTGACTTTTAACTATGCCTTCATCTTCTCATCTAATGATCTTACTTCTTTTCATTGGTCTTACCAACAAGAAGTGTTAAACATGTATTGTTATTTTAATCTTGCCTTAAATTTGCTCATCACCATGAGTCATGATAGATCTCATATCCATCTATCTATGTTGCCTCTAAACTTCATATAGAGACTAACATTGAGTGTAAGGCAAACAATACATCTTTCTAATGAGATGAAGATCTCATCTTCTCTTACCACATTAGATGATTAGTAGGCACCCACTTCCCAAGTAGGTTAGTTACATAGTCAACCATGAGAACACTTCTCATGATTCTAAACCGATCGAGGAAGTTAATATAAATGAGCCTAATGACTTCAAGTATGCAAGATAAGCGATGGTTATTATAACGGAGATATAATTTTATTTAGAAAATATTGCGGTATATTCAATGTAAATTAAGATATGGTCTTTTGTCCTAATTTATGCTCCCACTAATTTCGACGAATTTGCATAACCCTCATTATGCAAAGACGGGATAACACGATGATATCCTAGTGGGGACTGATATCCTATTAACCTTATGGTGACGACCTTGTGGAAAACACAACAAGTCATCCCATACTTAATAGGTAGGCAACTTTGCCGTTGCAACTCTTGCAACTCTTAGTCATTTAGCCTCTGTGAGTCATGACCTTGTGGGAAACACAACAAGTCATATACTCTAGTTAGGTCAAATCCGCTTGTTACGTTATAGGTATGGATTCTCAACACAGCCCTTGTGGGAAACACAACAAGGCCATGCCAATGGTCCACCCCAAGGTTCGGCTTTAAGCCTTGGCCAGGATCACCAATCCCTTGTTGAGTGAGCCTTGTGGGAAACACAACAAACTCACCAAATCTAAGATTGGCTCATCGAGACCATAACAACGGAAGGCTACGTGAGTCATTCTTAATGTCTCACGTTTATCGACCTAATTTAAAATGAGGAGGGGTTTTATTTTAGTCTCATCATAGTATGTGCTACATAAAAAAATGAATACCTTTGAATACCATATATCTAAGGTATCTAGCACACACACATACATATCAAATATGCAAAATTTAAATAGATGATCATGGACTTTCATCACATTAATGCATGACTGGAGCCGGATCGGTATGCATTAAAGAATTCAACATCCTATGCGGTGTTGACAAGCCATTATGCCTTGAAGAACCCTTCTCCTTGCATCTCGCTCTCTCCTCCACCTCGATCGGTCTTCTTGTCATTACAAGAGCATTAAGAATACGCAGACCCATAAATGTACATTAATCGAATAAGAAACCTTGATCTTAATCAAGGGGAGTACATTTAGAGGGAGGTAGTATATACAATCAGAATTGATAAGAGAGAAGATTAGGCACGCAGGCCCTTAATTACATGCCAACATTAAATAAGCATCATCACATGACACACATTCTAAGTCCATGATCATCCAAGCATTCACACATACATACCATCACATGAACATAGTGCGAATACGTGGTAATAATATGATATAACTATTATATCATAAAAGTATACATCATATGTTTTGAAATTCCCAATTTTATGCTTGTCTAATTATTCATGAAGTAAATAACATGAAATAACATATAAACAATTTATATGACATAAACAAGCATCTCCAAATAATTTAAACAATATATGTATTTCCAAAACTATACAAAGTGCCAAATCAATGTTCTAATCATCATTCTGAAAAATCATATTTTACAGAATTAATTTAGACATTAATTTCTCAAGTTAAGTCATTAAAACAATTTTAAAACCTAACAATGAATGAATCTATGACAATGGGGCTCAAAATCATATAAAATATCATCAAACACTTTGATAATCTAATATATGATATTCCAGAATTTTTCACAAATTTTATGAAATTTTATTGGCATTTTTAAGATTTTATTTTGATTTAAAACAATTTTAAATCAAATAAAATGGTCTTCGGCGCATTGCGCCACCCATATTCCGCGCCGGGTGCGCCGCCCGTGCGCCGCAGGCGCCGGCGCACGGCGCCGTCCCGATCAAATTCAATTTTTTTTTAATTAACGCGCGCGCCGCGCGCGCTAACAGCGCGCAGCAACCGCGGTCAAACCGCGTAAGGCGCGGTCAAACCGCGTAGACGTGCGCCGGATCCGACTATCGGGTCCGGACTATCCCGTCTTCTCCACCCGACAAGGCATGAACGATGGCAATCGCGGAAGAGGAGTTTTAGGACCTTCTTAAATCCGGACATTCCAATCTCGAAAAAATAGCCAAAAATAGTGGTTTGATTCCAAATCGAACAAGGAATCCAAAGATACCATTTTATTTCCATTAAAAAATCCCAATCAACGGGAAAATAGGAAAGAAGCGCCGCCGGCCCTAAAGTTTCTCCCCTCGGAAAAACTCTGAATCGACCTCCGATGGTGCCGTTCGAAGAAAAATAACGATGGGAAACTCTTTGTAATCGTATTACCTATCTTCTAAGCCATCTATTAGACATCAAATGTCTCTATGGAAGAAGATCTCAAGAAATCCCAATCGAATCGGTGGAATTCCAAGTAAAACGAAATCACCATCTTTCGAATCCTCTACCGGACTCTCCGGTGGTCCAAAATTCAAACGGTTTGCGGCGTTGGAAAGCCCTTTGTCACGAGATTCATTCAGAGACAACCAATCTCCAAAACGTATCACATACGATTTATGGTTACTCGTCAAGATGGACGTTTGTGCAGTTCGGGAAAACATAAAATATATTAAACGACGTCGAAACGACGTCGAATCGAACGAGACTTCAACTTGGCTCTCGATACCACTGTTGGGAATCGAACCAATCAGATTGGCGCAGCGGAAAATTTACGATTCCCGTATATCATTGTCTTGGTCTCGATCGAAACCGAACGACGTCGCCAAACGCGGTATACGAAACGATTTCGAATACGTACCTTTGTGGGATACAAATAATCCCTAAAGATCGGAGAAGATCGAGCGTTCTCACGCTCGTTCAGGCACTCAAGTGTGCGGCCTCTAGTCGTATCCACACGAGCCGCTCCATAGTCGGGTTCTCCTTCGCGTCGGACCTTCCGAGCTCGCCCGGATGAAGTCTCATCGACTCTCGACGGCCTCCGGCATGGGAAAACGTGAAGGAGAGAGGTAGGGACGAATTTTGCAGCCTTGGCTTGTGGGGCTCATGCTCAATTCGCTATTATATAGAGAATTTGGAATTTTTCACAAAACCCCTGCTTTCTCATATTTACACCCTTGCCCCCAAACTTATGGATTAGCCCTTATGTGTGTGACCCACTAGGCCCGATAGCTCATTTAGTTGAGGCCTAATTAAAAGAACAACTTCTTTTTAAATTAAATCTATTACGAGATAATAGATTTAACGGCCTACCGATCATGAAGGGTACAAGCCACATCCTATGATCCCAAACGGCTTCGGGGATAAACTCCTCTCCAAAGAGCCTTTCCATCATCGGTTACCACACGGATATAAAACTTCGTCCATTCAATGTCCCGGTCGGATAGGAGTACGGCATTGTCAACTCCTAAATATACCGACACTATGGAATCTTGTACTCGTAATTGGATCAATTGGAAAACTCTTTTCCAATTATCCTATCTACCTTGGCCAAGGATTTAGAGTACTATCCATAGGACATTCTCTCTCTCCCTCTAGGAGTGGACGATCCCCTATTGTCCGCTCGATTGCCTCCATAGGTTTCCCATATGCCCAATCCATTAACTATACGGGACCACGATACTAAGTGATCCATAAGTCAATAGTCAAAGTACATGGTACGCCCGACGACATCTTTGGCGACTCGGGTCGAAAGATCCAACCGTCTGGACCGTGATGATAGAATACACGATCGACGGTTCGGTAGAATGCCATTCAGGATTCTATAATAGGTCGATTCATGAACTCATTCCTCTAATGAGCACTTCAGTATATGTATCTCGGTGTCCCACAGCGATGACGATGAGATCGGTCATTCTCATCGTATGAGAAGATATCATATACACTAAGTCTTCTTGGATCCTTGATGTCCCATCTCGAGGATCCTACGACTAGGAACATTTAGGGTACATGCTTCTAGATGATTGATCTCATTATCATGATCTCATCATGATTCAATCATCATTGCATGCAACCTAGGACTTCATTACGATAGACGCATCTAAATAGTGCAAGTAATGAAGAATATGTCATTTATACTGAATAAGATATTACAAGAAATGTAAAATCATATCACATATGATTGGCTTGTAGGGTATACATTTCTATCATGACCTACGGTCATCTGGGCAACCAGCCCAGTCTGCATCAGAGAATGCTTGAATTGAAAAAGAAGTAGGCTTAATAAACAGCCCAAAGTTATGTGTAGCCTTAAGATACCGAATAATCCTCTTAACAAGAATTAGATGAACTTGAGTAGGGGCTGCCAAAAATTGACAAACTTTGTTGACAGCAAAAGCAACATCTGGTCGCGTCAAGGTAATGTATTGGAGAGAGCCAACCAAGCTCCGAAAATAGGTAGGATCATCTAGTAACTCTCCATCCAATTTGGAAATAGAAGTTTTGGATGCAATTGGGGTTCGGACAGGCTTTGCATCAAGTAACTCAGCCTTTTTCAAGAGATCAATAACATATCTATGTTGACACAAATGTAACCCAGCAGCTGTCCTAGTCACTTCAACACCCAGAAAAAAATGCAGATCACCTAGATCTTTCAAAGAAAATGTAGTAGACAACCCAGTAATCAAATCACTTATAGTAGAAGAGCTATTACCAGTGATGATAAGATCATCCACATAAATGAGCAGATATATAACCAGACCATTCTTGACAAAAAGAAATAAAGATGGATCACATATTGAAGCTTGAAAACCAATGGACGGAAGATGATTATATAGCAGGTGAAACCAAGCCCTTGGAGCCTGCTTAAGCCCATAAAGTGACCTCTGTAACTGACAAACATAATCTGGACAGTTCTTATCAACAAAGCCCGGCGGTTGTTGCATAAAAATCTTTTCTTCTAAATAGCCATGCAAGAATGCATTATTCACATCTAGTTGCTTAATCACCCAATTATTTGTGACAGCAATTGACAAAATTAACCGAATGGTAGTGGGCTTAATAACCGGACTGAATGTTTCATTGTAATCAATTCCATATTCTTGTGTGTAACCCTTTGCCACAAGTCGAGCCTTGTATCGAACAATAGAACCATTTGAATCTCTTTTAATTCTATACACCCATTTGCATCCTATTATGTTTGCATTGGTAGGAGGAGGTACCAACACCCATGTTCCATTGTTTTGTAGTGCTGTAAATTCAGCAGACATAGCCTCTCTCCACTGTTGTAACTTATTTGCAGAAGTGAAGCAAGAAGGTTCAGATTCTGGAAGACACTCAACAGCCATAGCATATCTACTTGCCTTAGTAGGGTGATGCTCAGTATTAGCCAAGATCTCCTTTAATGACCGAAACTTTTTCGGAGGACTATTAATAGACAGAGTGAAATCAGCAGGACCAACTGCAGCTGGTGAAACAGGACTAGCCGAGGAATCAAATTGCGAGCGTAATGCTTCGGCTTGGTGGAACAGCGGACATGGGGCCCATGCTGGCGAAACAGGAGGATTGGAAGGCTGAACAGACGGATTACCAACAGCAGAAATAAGGGGACCAATCAGAACCGGAAGTGAAACAATCTGAGAATTGTCAGAAATCTGTGATGTAGGAGTGATGAGTGTAATGTAAGGAAAAGTCTTCTCATCAAATATTACATTAATTGCAATGTAAACTCTGCCAGTCCGAGGTAAAAAACACTTATACCCTTTGTGTGCATCACTATATCCCAAAAAGTCACAGCATTCAGATCTTAATGTAAACTTATGAGAATTGTAAGGTCTCAAGTGTGGGTAGCAGGCACACCCAAACACCCGCAAGAAGGAATAATCAGGCTGTTTGTTGAATAATTTCTCAAAAGAAGACAGATTGCCAATAACCGGTGTTGGAAGCCTATTAATAAGATAGGCAGCACACATACTAGCATCATCCCAAAATTCATGAGGAAGAGCTGCCTGACTTAACAAAGCAAGAGTGGTTTCAACCACATGTCTATGTTTTCTCTCCGAAACCCCATTCTGATGATGAGTGTATGGGCAAGAAATTCTATGTATAATTCCATTCTTTGAAAAGACAGATGAGAGAGCTTGAAACTCACCCCCTCCATCACTTTGAAAATACTTTATTTTCCTAGAAAATAAATTTTCTACTTGCTCTTTGAACTTGAGAAAAACAGGAAGAACATCACTCTTTGCAACAATAGGATATAACTAGCAGTAGCGACTAAAATAGTCCACAAAAATCACATAATAGTGATAGCCATTCCTACTAGGAAAAGGAGATGGCCCCCATACATCAGAAGCTATAATTTCTAAGGGAAATTTGGACACATAATTGGAAGCTGAAAAATGCTGTTTATGACTCTTAGCTAAGGCACAATGAGGGCAAAAGAAAGTACTATGAAAACTAGATGACTCTCCAATCCGATGAAGAACTTTCTGCACAGTTTGCAAAGCCGTATGTCCCAACCGTTGATGCCAAACGTCCTTGAGCTGAGCAGTAAATGCAGCTGGAACTCGAGAACTCTCAGGTGGTAGACAATAAAGACCATTAGTACTGTGGCCTTTGGCTAGGACCCTCCTGCTCTTGATATCCTTAATTAGACAATAGTGAGGAAAGAAGTCAAAAAACACATCATTGTCCTTAGCAAATTGGGAAACTGATAGCAGGTTTTTAGCTAAATGAGGAACATATAAAGTATTAAGAAAGTAGAAATCCTTGTAACTTTGATGTCCCCACTTGCGAAATTGGAAGTCCTTCACCATTTCCAACCATGACCTTATCGGAACCTGTGTAATTAACAGAATTATAGAGAAGATTAGCATTAGGAGTCATATGGTTAGAAGCTCCCGTATCAGGATACCAGCTGGGATCAGTGTGATAGTTAGCACTTCCAGTTGCTGCCAGATTGGTTGAAAAAGACTGTGCATTAGCATTATGATATCCTGGAGTACTATTGCCATCAGACCAAAAATGCTGATCAAAACGTTTCCAACATGTCAGAACGGTATGTCCCCTACGATCACATAATTGACAGACAGGAGGGGGAGGTCGAAAATGCTGTTGAGACTGTGCTTGATTGTAACCAAAACCTTGTTGATTAATCTGTCCTTGATTGCGATCAGTCTGTCCATAACCTGAATTTCTGTCAAACTGTCCCCGACCTCCATTTCTACCACGAGTACCTCTGCCTCGACCTCTATAAGTGTTGAAATTCTGCTGCTGTGAAGGATTCAAATTTGTTCTTGCCAAATTTGCAGTGATCTCTTGTAAACCTTGTTGTCGCTGTGTAAGAAAAATTTCATGATTTAATAACAGACCCTGAATATCATCCATTCCCAACAGTGTAGCATCAGGTCGAGTTGTAACAGCAGTAATGAAGGAATCATATTCTGTCCTGAGTCCATTCAAAATATAAAGTAACAATTCACTTGAAGACACAGGATCATTGGCCATAGCCAATGCATTTGCGAGGTTCTTCATCTTCTGAAGGTACTCAGTTACCTTTAAACTCCCTTTCTTAAGCTGCTGAAGTTGTAACCGTAGATGCAAAGCACGAGTAGTAGAAGTAGAACTAAAAGTAGTAGAAATTGTCTTCCAAACTTCAGCGGAAGTTTCAAGACCAACAATAAGAGGAAGAATCGAGTCACTCACGGAAGACATAATGATGGTAATAATGAGGTTATCATATTGTTTCCAGAGATCGGCATCAACATTCGGAATTTCAGATGAAGAATCTAATGGATCTGGGACAAATTCTGGAGGACACGGAATGCTTCCATCAACTAATCCCATCAGTTTGTAGGTTTTGAGAAACGGCACAAATTGCCCTCTCCAAACCGGAAAATTCTCAGCATTCAATTTGACTGAAAGTCTATGCGAAATGCTAGGGAGAGACGAAAAAATTGATCCCGCAGCGAAAGGTAACTTCGATGAAACTGGAGAAGTATCAGATCCATAGCTAACCGCTGAGGCTTCCATCTCCATCAACGATCAACTGAGCTTAAACAACTAAAAGAGAACAACCTCACCTGCTCTGATACCAAGTCAGATTGATGAGAAATATGAAATCGATCTGATTCAGAATGAAGTCGAAGCAGATCTTCACTCTGAATTTTTGTATTGCAATCACCAACGTGAATAGAGCAAAGGAAGAAGACGATGAAAGAAATGAGCGGGAAATAGCAGAATGGCTCAATCAGCCTTTCCTCTCTCCGTTTCCCTTTTGTATATATACGAGCTCACTTACATTGTACACTTGGCGGTTCAATTGAACCGAAGAATGTAAATGAAATGTAAATTCTCAGAAATTACAGAGAATGTCAACCAGGATCTCTCTTCAGGTTGTATTGGTCAACATGCGGGACTGGGCATGGGGTTGAGCCCTGGCCTGCGCTGCGCTCCGGCAACGGGGACGATCAAGCAGCTGGGTGGCAGAGGGTTGAGCCCTGTCCTGCGCGTGGGAGCCCCCCTCCTCGCTGGGCGGCTGCCGGCAGCGCCGTTGTCTCCGCAGTTGTGGCCATCCAGGGGCGCCGATTGGCGTTGGCCCGCGGCTACGGGACTGGGCACGGGGTTGAGCCCTGGCCAGAGCTGCGCGATGCGCGTGCTCACCCTCGGCAGCAGGGATGAAAAAACAGTCGGGCGGCAGGGGGCAGAGCCCCGACGGCGGTTGACAAAAAAAAGATATTACCAAAACAAAGATGCTCTGAAAAGGTCCGCCCTCAAGCTCTGCTTCGACTGATGCACTGCCCCAAGACGAAGCTCTGCCGGAAGAAGGTCCGTCCACCACCAGGAATAAGGGTCCATCCGCTGTCGGGAAGAAGAGTCCGTCCGGAAGAAGGTCCGTCCACTGCCGGGAAGAATGATAAAATGCTAACTATATAACATTACAATTGATTTAAATACTACCGCGAAGAGAGAATGAGAGAAGAAGACGGACAACATAATAAGTTTTCTACTCATCATAAATTAACCTGGATGTAAATAAGTAATATGCTCAAGTTCTTGTAAAAGTATAATACACTTATGTTAGGGAAAAACAAGCAACCCTTTGTTGCAGCAATCAAACACCCCAGAAGTCTCTTCGTCGTGATTTCATGTGGGCTTTAAATAGAGTAAGAAAGCTGAAGCCCATTAAACTGCATGGGCTATTTCACTCGGGATTTGTGGGCAAAATTTCTACTACGATACAAGTAGTTGGGACATACTCTAAGACAAAAGGCTTTCTCTGTACACACATTCCTTTACACATTGAATGGAAGTTTTCTACACATCAAAGTGTGTCACATATACTTTATAAAGATCCAGTTTTTATGTTCTGCCTGGTTGGAGAATAAGATGGGCCAGAGGACAAAACATCATGATTCCTCCATCCGTTTGTCAAGAAACAGGTTTAGTAAAATTTGGTTTTCGGCATGTTAGGAGGTTTTAGGCCATATCTGATAACAATATTAAACATCTCTATCATTACCAATTTTGAAATAAATATTAATATATATACCAAATAGGTATTGGGCTAATTATATTAAATTTAAAATTACAAACAAATTAACTCATGTAATATAAGTATCCACTTGTGTCAATTTTAACATCGATCTTTTATCTTTTTAAAATATTAATATCAAAAAAATTAATATGGTATCAATTTTGATACTCTAACTAAATAGGCCTAGAGCTCGTTTGTTTGAAACTAACTGTCTTTGATATCTAATTTGGTTAAACACTAGATTATTAAGACCGTTTGATAATAATTTTGAGTTAAGACTAAGGGCGTTCACGATTTGGTTTGA
The DNA here is from genome assembly GCA_036172225.1 of Cryptocoryne crispatula var. balansae. Classification (NCBI taxonomy): domain Eukaryota; kingdom Viridiplantae; phylum Streptophyta; class Magnoliopsida; order Alismatales; family Araceae; genus Cryptocoryne; species Cryptocoryne crispatula. The sequence continues at coordinate 5,173,964 of CM069931.1, forward strand.
TTTAGTTTCGAGTATTTTTTTTCTCAAATTAAACTAAACCAAATCAAACAATCTCCCAAATCAAATCAAACCGAACCAAATTAATTCAGTTTGATTTAGTTCGGTTCAGTTTAAATCATATTTTAGTAAAGTATAATAGGTATGTCAATATATAATTTAATTTATTTGTTTTAAATTATATTCTATTAAGATTTAGTATATATGCTTATACAGATCATTAATTTTATCTAGCAAACTCTCCAAACAAATTTATTTTTACAAGAAAAGATACATAAGTATTGTATTAAATATACTTAAAATCAAATATTTAATCTGATTCAAATTATTCGATTTATCAGTTTGGTTTGATTTCAAGAATCGTAGAAATCAAATCAAATCGATCAATATTTCAAATCAAATCAAATCAAACTTAACTATTCGTTCGGTTCAATTTTTCGGGTTGAATCGAATAGTAAACAGTTACAAGATATAAAAGTAATAACTACAGGCAGCAGTCGGAATCACCAAGCGAAAAGATACCCAATTTACGATTATCTTTCTTTTTTTTGTGGTCAATCAGTTTGCGATTCAGACGCACCCCAGTTGCCTTTGCAAGACATAGATGCATCATGGCATATCCAACACGCTGGGCATCGCCGACCGTGCGTGGCACGGTTGGCGTTGCTCCTCCGCCCCCCGCCTGGGGGCGGAGGACGCAGGTTCGCCTCTCGGCGGCGTCACAGCCGGGCACCCCCGCTGGGGGGGTGACTTGTGGGGTCCGAGCGGGGGTTCGAACCCCCGCTGGCCTGCGACGCTGCAGGTGCCTGGCCACTGGGCCATCGTCAGTCAAAAAAAAAAAACACTCTGGGCATCGTTATCTCTTATGGGAAAGATGAGCAAAGACACTTGTTTCGTGCTTATTTAGGTAAGGTGCTTCTTGTCTTGTTATGTGCTTATTATAGAATAATTTTGATTTCATTCAACTTTAAAAACATTTAAGTGCTGTTTGGTATAAGGATAACTCGGGATAAACATGCACGTTAAGGCATGTTTGGTACCATAAAATTTTTCAGGATAAACTTGGGTTATCATCAAAATTTTGGGGATAATCCAAGTTTATCTCCAAGTTATTCTTGTACCAAACAGCACCTCAGAGTTTCTAATATTTGTAGCTTTTAAAACTTAGAACATGATATAATATTTGAATCTATCTTTTTATCATTTTTAAAATTTTAAATTCAATCATTACATTTAAAAGTAAAAAATATGTACATTTATATAAAATTACATATTATATATTTTAATGATTAAAATAAATTTTATAATATCAAACAAACGCATGTGCAATATATTCAAAGTTTAGATTCAAACATTAACCATGAGTTTATTAAAAAAGTTTAATCATTAAGATGTAGAAAACAAACCTTTCAGAGATCTCAGATGTTAGACCTAGGGGCGGCAATGGATAGGGCTGGCCCGCGGGCCCTCGGGCCAGGCCAGCCCTGGGCCTTATTTCGGGGCAGAAAAATGTGCCCTCACACCTTACTCGGGCCAAAAAACCAGGCCCGCGGACCTTGTTCCGCAGCACTGTTCAACAGTCAGCGTCTCCGCTAGCACACATGCAAAAGCCTTTTCGGGTCAGAACAAGGTACGTAGACTATAAGAGAAATTGTAAAAAATATATTTTAACTCTGGTTGCATATCTATGATTATTTGGGTGTTAAACAATATGTTTCTATCTATATAATTATTTTTATTTCTAGATTCAAAATATTTCTTTGATAGTTGATTTGATGTTTAAAAATTTCAAAATATGATATGCATCTTATTATATATTATAAAATTTAAGCAATCCAGTCAAATCTATATATTTTATTATAAATTAAAAAATTATGAATACGTAGAGTGCAGTGCATCTACTATTCTTATTTTAATTATGTTTCAATTTTTTTATCAAACTCGTCTTACTTTGATATTTCAAAAAATAATCTTAATTTTAATTTCGATATCACATCATAAATATTTATACCTTTTTCATATTTATAAATTTTTTATCATATTTATATTATTTTTTATTTTGAACTTTATATTTTTTATTAGAAAGATCGGGCTGGGCCGGGCCGGGTCGGGCCAAATTTAAATTTTATGTGGGCCGGGCCGGGCCGGGCAAAAATATAATGCGGGCCGGGCCGGGCCGGCCCGTTATAATTTGAATTGGGCTTTTATTGGGTCGGGTTTGGACCCGGCCCGACCCGGCCCAGCCCATTGACACCCCTAGTTAGACCTCAATATTGTGAAACGGCACGATGAGAATCCTTTGATTTTAGAGCTTTCAAAATGTAGCCAAAGGATCATAGATAACTGAGACGAGAATTTATGGGTAACTAGAATTACCATGTAATTCCCTTACTTCTCTTTTTCTAATTTCTTTCTTTCTTTTCTTGAGAATTAGGCTGTGCTGAACCCCATTAATACTATGCGTCAGTAACTAAAACTGAGCTAGGTCAATGCAGCCTGCTGGTGAATCTCAGCCTACTATCCTTTTGAAATATTAATACCAAAATTCATATAATATCAATTTGGCACTATAACCAGATCGGCCATTAAGTAGGGCTCGTTTGTTTGGAATCAACCATCTCTGAAGTCTAATTTGATCGGATTTTAGATTATTAAGGCGATTTGATAGCTATTTTGAGTTAAGGTCTAAAAGTAATAATTTCCGGTAGTTAAACTCTGAATCGCTTAGTGAAAAGGATATGGTACTTCTTGTGTTGTTATGGGCATATTTTATTTCTTTCCATGATTTTAGAGAAGATAAATTATAGAATAATTTTTATTTCACTCACTCAACTTAAAAAACATTTAGAATTTCTAATGTTTGTCATGGCTTTTAAAACTTGAGAGAGAGAATATAATATTTGAATCTGTATTTTTATCATTTAAATATTTAAACCCAATCATTACATTTTAAAAGTAAAAGGATTGTGTGCATTTATATAAGATTACGTATTGTATATTTTAATGACTAAAATAATTTTTATAATATCAACCAAACAAATATACAATCTATCCATAGTTTAGATTTAGATGTAATTTTTAATTTATCAAATAAATTTAATTATTAAGATTTCACATACCTACGCAACATATTCAAACCTAAAAATAGATCGCATACCTTATGGGATGTTTGGTAGCACCATAAATTGTGTTTTTATTGTAATTTTATATTTTTGTAACAAAACTTGTTAAAAGAGATGGTCGAGAAACATTACATTTTTATGCTTTTAAAGAATTTTTTTTCTTCCTAAACAAAAAAAAGACATTGTCACCTCTCTCTGTTTTATCTTGTGATCCCCACCTTATTTAGCCATACATATATATATATGACACCTACTCTTTTTTGTCATCATATCTTCTTAAACAAGACAATTTTATGTCATCAATTAGTACAAATTTTATTTTAATACAGCTTTTTATTGTGAAAAAGTATATGTAATGTACAACCAAACACCCCCATTGAGCATATGATCGAACGCCACCTTGGTATCGAGCCCCCTGCAGGCACTAACAAAATCCTTCGGTTTTACAGCTTTCAAATCGTGATAGATAACTGAGATGAAAATTTATGGGTAGCTAGAAAGTACCATGTAATTCCCTTGGTTCTCTTTCCCTTTCTTGAGAATTAGGCTGTGGTGAACCCCATTGATAAAAAATGCGGCTGTGGGCCCAAAACGGTTCAAGCGTCATTAACTCTAACTTAATCGAGCTAGCCGGGTCAATGCAGCCTGTTGGTGAATCTCAACCCTCTGAAAATATGCCATGCTGTAAATTTTGGATAGAATCAATGCATATATACTAAGACCTAGCTAGCATATCGATCTACCTATTCGCAACATTATTTTAATATGGCATTCAACCGATGATGGGTCTCCTCTCTTTATATATATATATAGAGAGAGAGAGAGAGAGAGAGAGAGAGAGAGAGAGAGAGAGTTTAGTTGATGCTGCAAGTCCCAGTTTGAATTGTCAACCAGAAGGAGACTTTATTTTATGTTGCAAGTCCAAGTTTGAATTGTCAATAAGGAGAAGGTTTTTTTTTTTTTGTTCACACTGACCCAACGGGTTCGGAGACGCGTAGTTCGTGCGTGCAACGAAGGATCGAGTCCTAACTCGATCTTCACAAGTGACCCCCCCAGGAGGTTGCAGGCTCACAACCCTTAGAACTCTCGCCTTTGCTCTCGGGAGCGGAGGTCACGCAGGAGAAGATATTCACAAGCTCCTTCCACTAAACTCTGCATAGCCATTCTGTGTCATCACGATACTGACACTACCATGGCAACGCAGATGACGGTCAATGTTATCTTAGAATCACGTGGGTACATGATTTCCCCAATACCACAGGGTTACATAATTTATGCGCCGTAGACAATGCTGGCGCTGATTTTTATTTCATTCACCACTTAGTTCTTACAAAACAGACTGTACGTAGTAAGGCACATTTCTTCAAAGGATTAGTAGTAGACGTCTTCATTAAACTACATGCAACTGTGCCATTTGAACAAATTAAAATTAAGTACTGTGGCACCCCCCCCCCCCAAGTTGAGAGAGGAGTTGGATAAGAAAATTATACGATAGACCTCGGATGATTTTTCTTCACTCAGAATGTGTAGCATCACATTATATTTGGCGACATGCCCACACTGTAACATTATAACTAATCACATATGAACATCAATAAGAGTAGGCCTATCAAGTGGGCAGGCTTGGCCCACCTGCAGCCCATCAACAAGCTCGTCATGGGCTGGGCTTAGACCCTTTAAAATCGTTCATCGGGCCAAATGAACATGCCGGCTAAGCCCGTTATCATCTCATAATGCGTTGGAGGGCCTGGTTATGTTGGCCCTGTTGAGGTCGCTGGTGATAACCTTGTTAGGTTTTGTTACCCCTATTGCCCACTGTAATCTGGATCTAGGTGAAGACAATGCCGACGCAAGAAGAGGTAGCTGATCATGGTGTAGGTGACGAGGAGGTGGAGGCAGTGCAGGTAGTGAGAGAGGTGGCGAGAGTCTTGCTCTGCCCTTAATTTCATGGAGGTGATAACCCTGTTAATTACCCTATGTAATGACTAGTAGATTTATATAAATAAAAAATAGATATTATATTTATTATAAGATTTAATATTATTAATGGTGCTCTCCTCTTATCCTTTCCATTTTATCCTCCTTCTGTTTTCTCTCCTCCTTCTGTAACCGCCGCTTTTTTTTTCTCCCTTGCGTACGCCTATCTCCCTCTTTGCGCCGTTTTACTCCTCTCCATCGCTCTCCTTTTTCTCCCTCGGTTAAACGTCTCCCCGCGCATGCGCCACCCTGCCCCTTCGCCGCCGGCCGCGCGGGCACCGCCACCGCCTCCCTCCGCGCGATCGGCCGCCGCCGGCCACGCCCGCAGCCTCGCCGCGTGGCCATCCCCGCGCCGCCTCAGCCGTGGCCACCGTCACCCGCGTCACCCAGCCGTCCGCTGCGAGGTCGCCGCCCTCCATTGGCCGGCCCTCCCCGCGTGCGTGCAGCAGCGCTGCCGCCCGCCCACCGTCTCTCTCCCCCGGTTGCTCTCTACGCAGCCGCCGCCGGCCGCGTGCCCGCCAACCCCCTCGGTCGCGCCCAGCAGCCTCACCTGCGCGCCCGCCTCCGCGGCTTCTCGCCGCCTTCGATCCCCCCCGCGCACCTCGCGCCGTGTGCCACCCGGCCGCCCGCGCGTGGTGGCCGCCTCGCCGGCGCATGGTGGCCGCCGCCCGCCCAGCCACCTGCGCGCGTCGTCGCCATCGCGACGTGGCCGCCTCGCCACCTTCACCTGGCTGCCTCCCGCCGCTCACCCCCCCCAGTTGACTCGTCTCCCCCTTGCGCCGCCACCCGCCTCCCTCCACAGCCCCCCCCCCTCCCTCGTCACCGCGCATCAGCCCACGCCCGCTTGCAGCAGCGTCGCGTACCGCCCGTCGCCGCGCGGCGTCTCTCTCTCATCTCCCCCTCCGTTGGTCGCCGCCGCCTCCCGCGGCCTCACCCCGCTGACCCCGCCGCCCGCCCCTCTCTGCGCCGGCTGCCCTCCCGCCACGCCATGTGGTGCCAGCCCCCGCCCAGCCGCTGCCGCCCACTTGCGGCCGCCGCGACCGTCATCCCTTCAACCCCCCCCGGGCCATCACCGAACGACCGCGCCTGCCTGCGCCCCCTCGCGGTACTCTCTCTCTCTCTCTCTCTCTCTCTCTCTCTCTCTCTCTCTCTCTCTCTCCTATCCGATGACCTTATTCTCTATTTCTTCTATGTTATTCTATTATCTCTTTAATTTAACATGTTGTCAGGATACTACCATTTGATTCCGTTTTTCGTCGTCGTCATGACCACGACGGTATATTCTTCACCCAGATCGATTCCTTGCGCCGTTCATCATCGCCGTTGAGGTAGGCGTCTCGGCTATTCTTAGCACTCTAATATACTTAATTAAATCGTAAAAATCATGCTTAGATCACTAGGATTAGAAGATTGTAATTAATGGGCTGTTTTGGATTTATTAGCATGTTTAGATAGAGTTAGATTAATCTGTTTAAAACCGTGCATGCTTAGATTAATTTGGTTATTCATGTATGTTAGTCATCATGATAGGTTTGTATATGTTTAAATCTTAGCTAGTTTAGTATGTTTGCATCGCGGTAAATCTTAAACATGTATATCCCGATTTGATAAAAAGCCAATGTAAGGATTAGGCATAGTGGTGTTAGAATTTAGTTTATTTTCTTTTATGTAATAGATAGTTCTGATTAAGCATGTGTTTGATGTGTTTAGATTGTAATTTGCATGATCCTATTTATATGCATCTAGTTTGTACTAGATTGTGTTGTGGTATGCAAATATGTGGTGCATAGAACCATGGGTGTTCATCTATGTATTTCATGTTTGGATTGCCAATTTCATGTTCATAGTTACTGTAACACCTTATTTATATGCTTGCATTGTGTGGAATGTGGTTAATGCAGTGAGCTGCATTGTGATGGAAATGTACTTCACCAGACTATATTAGTGGCCCGTGGGCAGCGGAGATTAGTTGAATCCGGAGCATCCTTCGATCCCGGATACCGCAGTTTATCCTAAGTACTCCCGTGCCTAGGGGTACTATGGGATTTAGTTACTATATGTTACTTTCTACTATATGGTAAATATGGTGTTAGTTTTGTGATGTGGCTATATTATTCAGATGGAGCATGATATTTACTCAGACAGATGTTTAGTTGTGCATTTTGGCATAGGTATTAGTGTTCTAGTTGTGTCTTTGATTTTATGTCAGGTGTAGGTGTTATGAGCATACCTAGAGTAGTTAATGGTGCAGGATATGTTGGTTTTAGTGCATATAGAGTCTTGTTATCATATGGGGTAGTAGAATGACATTGTAATCATTTAATTGAAGATATATAATTAGTTTAAACTCTATGTATTATAATCTGATTTTTAGGCTTAATATACATTCAATATCAATAGAGAATCATTATTATAGTAGGGTAGTTCGGGTGTAAGTCCTACTGAGTATGTGGTGACTCACCCCTTTCGTTGTTAATATTTTCAGGAGTGCGGGCTAGCGCGAAAGCGTAGTGGTATTTTGGAATTTGAGGAGCTAGTGATTCAATTGTTCAATGTTAGTATTTATTTTGTTTAGATAGAAGTTTGTTGTACTCATAGATGGATGTTATTATGAATCTTGATTGTAATTTTGGTCTTATTTGGTTCCAGACCGATATTCTTCCCCGTTACGTCGCCGGATTATCTTCCGTTGTGCATGTTAAAAATCCGGGTCGTGACAGCTTGGTATCAGAGCATTAACTCGGCCTGAATGTCTATATTGACATGCCCGGGTTTATGATATCGGTTTGGATTAGATGGAATTGATATTTGAAAGAAAAGAATCATGCGTGTGAAGAGTTATTTAGATTGTCTATTAGATTAAGAATTTTATTGGCATAGAAATTTGATATCAGATTATTAGATATCTACGTTGGATAATTACATGTATCATTTTATGATGATTTAATTTTCATATTTAGTAGATCTTGGAATTTAGATTTATGTTTATAGGATAAGACTATCACTTTAGATTTGTTGGATTTTAATATTAGATAGTAACTGGGTGATTAGAGATTGGATTGAATAATTAAAAATGCAATGACCAATTTTCAGATTGGGTGGGTATTGTAGATTTGTTTGATGAAGAATTATTTTCACTAATCTTAAGACATGATCAAGATATACATATTGGATTATCAAATATTTGATAGGTGATGGTTGATCATTGTCATGTTTGTTTATAGTTTGAGGAAGAAAATTTCATATTTAGTATTTTTAGTAATTTGGATTGACGGTGAATTTAATAATTATGATTAGAATCTTGATAATATCCTATGGTTGGTAGATAGATTGATGAATTTTTAGAAGGATGTAATTTGATAACTTATGTTAAATAGTTAGAATGATTCATTTTGTCTATGTGGGATTAACTATGACTTATCATTATGCGTTATTTTAAATGATATCTATTTGTGGTATGAGAATTAGATGGCATATGTTATCTAGAATTTGATATTGAACATACCCTAGACATGAAATGAAATGTTGATTGAATTATTATTTGAGTATATGGTTTTAAATGAAAAAGGAATGTGATATAAGAATGAGATTATGAATATAAAATTTCAAAGTAAGAATTAAGATAATTTTAGCATGTTTTGTATAAGTGGTATTTTTCGTGCTATCAAAGATGGAATGCAAATCAAGTGCAAGTTTTGAAGGATGGGATACTTAGATTATTTAGTATAAGTTTAAGAATTAGATATGATTTGAGTAGTATTATAGTAAGTATTAGTAGGGTGCTATCTACTAATTATTACTATAGTTATGTTCTTCCCGATCACAATCTTTGATTTTTATTATCCAATTTTGAACTCATTTATCTCTCCATATCTTGTCTAGTCAATTTTGTCAAATCTTGATTGTGGATGATTTTAATTATATGTTATGTCTAAGCAAAGGTTGCTCATATGTGGAGTTTGGACCTTATTTCATTAGATGTGATCTTTTAGGCTGGAAAGAGATAAGAGGTGCATCTTGCTAGTTGTTTGGAAATGATTAGAATAGAAATTAGAAATTTATTTTAAGGAAGAAACGAGAACATATCTTGCAAGAGTGGTAGAGATTCAAATATATTTGAAAAGTATGAGAGAGAATAGGAGACTTAAGAACTCATTGAGAATGAGAATCATTTGCTATTTATATGTGATTACAATTAGATATTATTCATATGATGGAGTTTAGAGATAAATTTCTTGGATGATAATTTGATAGCAAGTACTTTAGACAAAGAGATAATGTGATTAATGTGATTGATTAAAGTTTGAATGAAAGTGATCATAAGAGGATGATTATTGTTTAAGTGATATTAATAATGTTAGGAGTAGTTGACTCATTAGAAATATTTTGTTGGAAGTTAGAGATTTGATAATCTTGTGAACTTATATCATATAGATGGTATGAGGTGCATATATTTGAGATCATATGTATAGGAATGATATAAAAGTTAAGAATAATTACAATGATTGGATAAGTGGATTACAATAATGTTGAGATATATTTTATCTTAAGGCATCATTATTTTGTGAAGCTTTGCTATGAGATTCAATGGAAACTTGGCATTAATATTAAACTATTTTGAATTGAATAAAATTGTTGTACCTTTGTATGAGAAATGTGAGAAGATATTAGATTTAGAGAGTGAATTATCAATTTGAATTTTAGAATAGATTTAGGAAGATATAGATATTATCATAAGGTTGTAATATCTTAATATTGAAGATGAGATGTTTAGAAGATTAGATATTAATCTTAGAGGTTAGACAATCATCTAGACAGGCCTATTATTAGTTTATATTTTTGGCAATCTGATTTAGATCATGATCATATCATCCAGATTATCCTCCATTATCTATCAATCTAGAACTCTAGTATTATTCTTTCTATACAATCTAAATTGTCTTATCTGTTTGAGTACTCAATCTCTCTTCGAATTGTGATTTATAAATCTAGCTAGGAGTAGACTTTGCATATATGATGGATTGAATTATGAATTGTTATTAGTAGAGTAGAAGAATTGATAGACCGAAATTTATTAGACATGGTCTTTAGATAGAGAAATAGTTAAGGAATTTTTCTATCTTTATTAGTAGATAAGATCAATACCTATAATCCTGTGATGATATACATTTAGATTTTTGTAGATCAAGTCAATCGGAGTGATTACCTTTAAATAAGATATTGATCAATTAAATTTGATATTTAGATTATGATCAACTCATCAATTAGATGATTATATTGAGTCATTGATGGCATTTGATATGTTATGATGTTAAATTTTCAGATTTAGTCTATTTGAAATTTTAGATAGATGAGGATTAAGTTTACCTATTTTAGACATGATTATTAAATTTGTACCATGTAGGGATTATTGGTTTATTGAATATTTTTGTGAAAGATATTTGATTCATATCATATTGATCTCCAAAATTTTTAGAATTGATATATTGATCATTTGAATTAAGGATTACTAGAATTAAGGCTCAGAGGTTATTTGGTTGGATGACATAGATGTTAAATAAATAATTCAGATTCTCTATTAGATTGAGAATCTTAGATAGCATTGAATTTCATTATTAGATAGATATGTTAGCTAGATTAGAAAGAGAGAGGGATAGATATTAGGTAGGTAGATTGATGTAAGAGTGATTAGTTAGTTAGTTAGATAGATAGGTAGATATGTTTAGATAGATAGATATCTAGATAGATAGATAGATAGTTTTGATCGATAGATGTGTTTAGGTAGAGGGGTAGATGGGTAGATAGATTAAAAGAGGAGAATAGTAAGATAGATTGAAGGATGCAATTGTTCGATGAGTCTGGTTGAATTTTCGAGGACGAAAATTTTTGTTAGGAGGGTAGATTGTAATGACTAGTAGATTTATATAAATAAAAAATAGATATTATATTTATTATAAGATTTAATATTATTAATGGTGCTCTCCTCTTATCATTTCCATTTTATCCTCCTTCTGTTTTCTCTCCTCCCGATTACCCTAGTGTAACTGCCGTTTTTTTTTTCTCCCTTGCGTACGCCTATCTCCCTCTTTGCGCCATTTTTCTCCTCTCCATCGCTCTCCTTTTTCTCCCTCGGTTAAACGTCTCCCCGCGCATGCTCCATGTAATGACCAGGATATTTAGATAAATAAAAAAATATAGTTATTGAAATTATTATGAGATTAATTATATTTTATTTAGTGCTAATCTCCCTTCTCTCCTTATTTATTTTTCCCGTCAGTTACTCTCCCTTCCCATCAAAACCCAACGTCTGCCCTATTTTCTTCCTCCTCTCGGCGCTGTTGCGCCATCGCCGCCGCCCTCCTCGCGCGGCAGCCTCGCCGTGCGCGGCTGCGCGCCGGGCCGCCTCGACCGCCGCACCCCGCGCGGCCATTCCCCCGTTTACCTCGTGTCGTGCCCACGGCCGCACTCGGCCGACCGTGTGCCCCGCCGCGACCTCCGTCGCCGCGTCACCCGACCTTCCGCCCGCGGCAACGACCGCGCGTCGCGCCGCCCGCCCGCCGCCGCCGCGCGGGCGCCTTGCTGCGCCCACGCGCCGCCCGGCGCGGCGGTCGCCACCGAGCACCGTCCCGCGCCCGCGGCACCGCCGCCTGCGGCCGCCGCTTCGACCCCCCCCCCGGTCGTCCCCGCTGGCACCACGCGCCGCCCCCGCGCTGTTGTCACCAGTCCACCACCCGCGATCGCACCGCACCGTGCGCAGCTGCCCTCCCCGCCGGTATCCCTCTCTCTTCCCTATCTCTCGCTCTCTCTCTCTCTCTCTCTCTCTCTCTCATATCGCCCCCCCTTGCCTCCTGCATCAGCCCACGGCTGCCGCCGCGTCGATCCCGCCTCCAACGCCCGTGCGCGGACCACGCCATCTCCTGTGCGCCGTGATCAGCGTTGCCTGCACCTTCGCCTACGCACCGCCGCGCTCCGTTTCCCCTTGACCGTCGGTAATACTCCACTCTCTATTCTATTCTCTCTCCTATCCACTCTCTCTTATTCTCTTTATCGTTCTCTTTTACTCAATATTCTTCTCATTTCAGCATTTTGTCAAGATGCCGTCTGGATCAACTTTTCGTCGCCATCGTGACCGCGGCAGCACACTCGTCACCCGGATCGATTCTCTTGGAATTTTGTGCGCCGATCGTCGTCGTCGTTAAGGTAGGCGTCTCGGCTATCCTTAGCACTCTATATAGTTAATTAAATCGTAAAAATTATACTTAGATCATCATGATTAATAGGTTGGAAATAATGGGCTGTTTTTGATTTATTTGCATGTTTAGATAGAGTTAGATTAATCTGTTTAAACCGTGCATGTTTAGATTAAATTAGTTATTCATGTATGTTGGTCATCATATTAGGTTTGTATATGTTTAAACCTAGCTAGTTTATCATGTTTGCATCACGATAAATCTTAAACATGTATATCCCGATTTGATAAAAAGCCGATGTAAAGTATAGGCATAGTGGTGGTAGAGTTTAGTTTATTTTCTTTTATGTGATAGATAGTCATGTTTAAGCAGGTAATTGTGATGTTTAGGTTGTAGCTTGCATGATCCTATTTAGTTGCATCATATGATAGACTGGTTCTGGTTTATGCTAGATTGTGGTGTGGTCTGCAAATATGTGGTGCATAGAACCATGGGTGTTCATCTATGTATTTCATGTTTGGATTGCCAATTTCATGTTCATGGTTACTGTCTGAGTTATTTATATGCTTGCATTGTGTGAAATGTGGTTAATGCAGTGAGCTGCATTGTGATGGAAATGTACTTCACCAGACTATAATTCGGTCCTCTGGGCAGCAGATGAATTAGAACAATCCGGAGCATCCGTCGATCCCGGATATCGCGGTTTATCCTAAGTACTCCCCTGCCTATGGGGTACTATGGGATTTAGCTTACTATATGTTACTTCCTACTATATGGTAAATCTGGTGCTAGTTTTGTGATGTGACTAAATTATTCAAGTGGAGCATGATATTTACTCAGACAGGTGTTTTGTTGTGCATTTTGGCATAGACGTTAGTGGTCTAGTTGTGTCTTTGGTTTTATGTCAGGTGTATGTGTGTTATGAGCATACCTAAAGTAGTCTAATGTGTAGGATATGTTGGTTTTAGTGCATATAGAGTCTCGTATCATATGGGGTAGTAGAATGATCTTGTAATCATTTAATTGAAGATATATAATTAGCTTAAATCCTTTGTATTATAATCTGATTTTTAGGTTATTTATCATTAATATCAATAGAGAATCATTATTATAGTAGGGTAGTTCGGGTGTAAGTCCTACTGAGTCTGTGGTGACTCACCCCTTCCGTTGTTAATATTTTCAGGATTGCAGGTTTAGCGCAGCAGAAGCGTAGTGTTTTGGGAATTCGAGGAGCTAGTGGATTTCTCATTCAATGTCGGTATTTAAAATGTTTAGATAGGTGTTTGTTTGTTGTGTAAATAGGTTGTAAGGTTTGGATTTATGATCCTGGATGGTGAATTCTAGTCTTGTTTGGTTCCAAACCGATATTCTTCCCCGTTACGTCACCGGATTATCTTCCGCTGTGCATATTGAAATCCGGGTCGTGACACGCCACCCTGCCCCTGCTGCCTTCGGCCGCGTAGGCACCGCCACCGCCTCCCTCCGCGCGATCAGCCGCCGCCGGCCACGCCCGCAGCCTCGCCGTGTGGCCAACCCCGCACCGCCTCAGCCGTGGCCCCTGCCGCCGCGTCACCCGGTCGTCCCTCCCCGCGAGGTCGCCGCCGTCCATTGGCCGGCCCTCCCCGCGCGCGTGCGCGCGCGCGCCGCCCGCCCACCGTCTCTCTCCCCCCCGGTTGCTCTCACGCGGCCGCCGCCGGCCGCGTGCCCGCCCGCCCCCCTCGGTCGCGCCTAGCGGCCTCACCGTGCGCCGCCTCCGCGGCGCTCGCCACCTTCGATCCCCCCCCGCACACCGTGCGCCGTGTGCCACCCGGCCGCCCCCGCGTGGGGGCCGCCTCGCCACCTTCACCTAGTTGCCTCCCGCCGCTCACCCCCCTAGTTGACTCGGCTCCCCCTTGCACCGCGCCCGCTCGCCCGGCGCCGCCCGCCTCCTCGACGCCTCCCCCCTCCATCGTCACCGTGTGCATCAGCCCCACGCTCGCTTGCGACGGCTCCGCGCACCGCCCGTCGCCGCGCGGCGTCTCTCTCTCATCTTCCCCCTCCGTTGGTCGCCGCCGCCTCCCGCGGCCTCACCCCGCTGACCCCGCCGCCCGCCCCTCTCGCGCCGGCTGCCCTCCCGCCACGCCATGTGGTGCCGGCCCCCGCCCGCCCGCCGCCCACTTGCGGCCGCCGCGACCGTCATCCCTTCAACCCCCCCCCCCGGGCCATCACCGAACGACCGCCGCCTCGTGTGCCTGCCTCCGCCTGTACACCGCCGGTGCGCCCCCCTCGCGGTACTCTCTCTCTCCCCTATCATTCTCTCTCTCTCTCTCTCTCTCTCTCTCTCCTATCCGATGACCTTATTCTCTATATCTTCTATGTTATTCTATTATCTCTTTAATTTAACATGTTGTCAGGATACTACCATTTGATTCCATTTTTCGTCGTCGTCATGACCACGATGGTATATTCTTCACCCGGATCGATTCCTTGCGCCGTTCGTCGTCGCCGTTGAGGTAGGCGTCTCGGCTATTCTTAGCACTCTAATATACTTAATTAAACCGTAAAAATCATGCTTAGATCACCAGGATTAGAAAATTGTAATTAATGGGCTGTTTTGGATTTATGAGCATGTTTAGATAGAGTTAGATTAATCTGTTTTAAACCGTGCATGCTTAGATTAATTTGGTTATTCATGTATGTTAGTCATCATGATAGGTTTGTATATGTTTAAATCTTAGCTAGTTTAGTATGTTTGCATCACGATAAACCTTAAACATGTATATCCCGATTTGATAAAAAGTCGATGTAAGGATTAGGCATAGTGGTGTTAGAATTTAGTTTATTTTCTTTTATGTAATAGATAGTTCTGATTAAGCATGTGTTTGATGTGTTTAGGTTGTAATTTGCATGATCCTATTTATATGCATCTAGTTTGTGCTAGATTGTGTTGTGGTATGCAAATATGTGGTGCATAGAACCATGGGTGTTCATCTATGTATTTCATGTTTGGATTGCCAATTTCATGTTCATAGTTACTGTCTGAGTTATTTATATGCTTGCATTGTGTGGAATGTGGTTAATGCAGTGAGCTGCATTGTGATGGAAATGTACTTCACCAGACTATATTAGTGGCCCGTGGGCAGCGAAGATTAGTTGAATCCGGAGCATCCTTCGATCCTGGATACCGTGGTTTATCCTAAGTACTCACGTGCCTAGGGGTACTATGGGATTTAGTTACTATATGTTACTTCCTACTATATGGTAAATCTAGTGTTAATTTTGTGATGTGGTTACATTATTCAGATGGAGCATGATATTTACTCAGACATGTGTTTAGTTGTGCATTTTGGCATAGGTATTAGTGTTCTAGTTGTGTCTTTGGTTTTATGTCAGGTGTAGGTGTTATGAGCATACCTAGAGTAGTTAATGGTGCAGGATATGTTGGTTTTAGTGCATATAGAGTCTTGTTATCATATGGGGTAGTACAATGACATTGTAATCATTTAATTGAAGATATATAATTAGTTTAAACTCTATGTATTATAATCTGATTTTTAGGCTTAATATATGTTCAATATCAATAGAGAATCATTATTATAGTAGGGTAGTTCGGGTGTAAGTCCTACTGAGTATGTGGTGACTCACCCCTTTCGTTGTTAATATTTTCAGGAGTGCAGGTTTAGCGCAGCAGAAGCGTAGTGGTATTTTGGAATTCGAGGAGCTAGTGATTCAATTGTTCAATGTTAGTATTTATTTTGTTTAGATAGAAGTTTGTTGTACTCATAGATGGATGTTATTACGAATCTTGATTGTAATTTTGGTCGTATTTGATTCCAGACCGATATTCTTCTCCGTTACGTCGCCGGATTATCTTCCGATGTGCATGTTAAAAATCCGGGTCGTGACATCCTATCTGGGCTATATTACCCATCACAATCGGGATCTGGGCGAGGATGGCGGTGGTGCAAGAGGAGGTGGCCAAGCGCGGCGCAAGCAGAGCTTGGGCTTTAGTTCTGATTCGAGTGAAGGTGTTGAGGGGTGTGAAATTGTTATTATCTATGTTTCAAACTCATTATATGATTACATACATTATTTTAGAAAGATAAGTAATTTATGTTAGTATAGTAAATTGCAATCTATCTTGTTGAACTGCATTGTTATATTTAATAAATATTTATACGTTTACGGTAAGAATATTCTCAAATTTACTTTTATCCTGTCATATATATATATATACACACACACGATGAGATTGTATTCTAAATTTATCCTAACTTGAACCAAATTTGACGAAGACAGAGATAGTGGTCGGAAGTGATTTATCTCTGTTCTCTTTATTTTTATCTCCACGGCAAAGATACGTAGCCCAATAATAGTTTAGACGATTCCGTGCAATTCGGTTGCGTTGGATTTAGTTTTCGGACCGTAAATAATGGTTCAATAATCGCACACGCCCAATATTCAATATTCTCTTGGAATATAGTAAAATATGATCGAGGGCGGAACGCGTTGCGCCAGCTGTAAATTCCTGCGGAAGAGGGTTCAAAAGAGGGCACGTGAGAATTTTGTCATCCCCGCGTCTGCTGTTGACGAAAGTCAAAATTGACCGATCCAGCTGGCAACACAAGCGGTGAGGTTGTCCGCCGCACGCGGGAAGCCGGCCGCCGCCACTCTTACTGTGTACACGTCAATAATAAAGACTCTGTGTTTAAGTTGGGATATTGCAAAATAGCATATTATTCAAGTTTGAGCACAGTTATTTCACGAGAATTAGATTTTGACCTTAAATTTATAAGATTAAATTTAGTTTTTGTTCAAATTTAACTCGTTATTTAATCAGATCTTGCTCTCACCCGAGTGTAATATGTGCTCTAGTTTAAATTCGATATGAATTTGTTTACGAAACTTAAATTCGATCTGAACTTATTTGTACAATTAAATCATAAAAAATTATATTTATTTTAACTTATTTTATACATTTATTTAATATTTTATATTTATTAATATTTATAATTTAAATTTTAAAAATAAATAATCAATGAAATATTCATTAAACTACTTGTGAATTTATCGAGTCAAACATAAATCTGTTCAAACTCGACTCATTAGTAAATTGAGATATATTTTCTATTTAAAAATATTTATTTAACATAATAAACAAGTGACAGAGCCACTCATGAAATGTATTAGTTCCGCTGCCCCTATAGTTAGTGTTGGGTTTAAAATACTAATAATTATAATTTTTTTAACAACTAAGCATTTTTTTTTGAAAGGGAAAGACTCGAGAAAGATAAATGCCAAGGTGATAAGAGTAAATATTTTTCAACCGCCAGTTTACTTCTCGTTCTAAAGCAAAGACGCAAATGAGAAGATGATAACAATATCTTCTTCTTTTTTTCTAACTACCATTTTACTTCTTAACGTGGCCCCTTTACCTTCTGGCGTCCGACCCTTGTCACGGATAGATGATAGGCTAGTTCTCCACAAGCCAGATGGCTGTTGACCAGAAGATCCCATCTCGGTATATACTCGTACCCAGTAGCACAGTTTTGACCTTCCAACTCATCGGCTTGACTTTGACCTTTGACTTCTCACCCTCCCCCGTTCCTCTTTTAAGCTCCCGGCCTTTCCCCTAATTCCTTCACCAATATCGTTTTTCCGCCAAGCTCTCCGAGGTCCTCGACTGGTCTGCGTTCTGCTGCTCTTCGGTCTTCCTTCCATGGCGACGGTCGACATCCCGCCCTACTTCCTCTGCCCCATCTCCCTCCAGATCATGAGGGATCCCGTTACCCTCCCCACCGGCATCTCCTACGATCGGGACAGCATCGAGAGATGGCTTTCCTTCCCCGCCGGCGAGAGGGAGCACCTCCGCCCCTGCCCCGTGACCAAGCAGCCGCTCTCCCCCGACGCCGAGATGACCCCCAATCACACCCTCCGCCGCCTCATCCAGGCCTGGTGCGTCGCCAACGCTGCCAGCGGAGTCGAGCGCTTCCCCACCCCGCGTTCCCCGGTAGACAAGGCCCATATCGCCCGCCTACTCGAGGAGGCCAGCCGGCAGCCGGAATCCCACCTCACCTGCCTTCGCCAGCTCCGCTCCATCGTCTCCGAGAGCGAGCGTAACAGGCGCAGTGCCGAGGCGGCGGGGGCGCCGGACTTTCTCCTCTCCATTATTAAAGGCTCCGGCAGCGCCTCCGGGAACGCGGCGGCGGCGTCCGGCGGCGTCGGCGGCTGCGAGGAGGCGCTGGGCGTACTATGCGCCCTCAAGGTCTCCGGCGTGAGACTCCGGGAGCTCGTCGGACCCGGCGCCGAACTCGTCAAGCACCTCACCGCCGTACTCCAGAAATCCACCAGTAGCCCCCAATCCCGCGCCTGCGCCATCTACCTGCTGCAGTTCGCCGTGGAAGCTGCCGTCCCGGCCCGCCTGATAACCCTGGAGGAGGAGCTCTTCGTCGAGGTCGTCAGGGTCGTCCGCGACCAGCTTTCCAACAAGGCCACCAAGACGGCGCTCCGGATCCTTGCTCTGCTTTGCTCGTGGGGAAGAAACCGGGTCAAGGGGGCCAAGGCCGGGGCGGTGTCCGCCGTGCTCGATCTCCTCCTCGACGATTCCGATCAGAAGCTATGCGAGATGGCGCTGGTAGTGCTGGACCTGATATGCGGGTGCGCGGAGGGGAGGGCGGAGCTCGTCGCTCACGCGGCGGGGCTGGCCGTGGTGACGAAGAAGGTGCTTAGGGTTTCGCCGATGGCGACCGAGAGGGCGGTGCGGGTGCTGCACTCGGTCTCCAGGTCGTGCCCGACGGCGGCAGTTCTCCAGGAGATGATGCAGGCGGGCGCCGTCACCAAGCTGTGCCTGCTGGTGCAGATGGATGGCGAGGCCAAGACCAAGGAGAAGGCCATGGAAGTGCTCAGGTTGCATGCCAGAACCTGGAAGAACTCCCCATGTCTGCCAGCACAGTTGCTGCCCTTATTTCCCCGCCATTGACCAAGGAGCGTCTGCTGTTTACAGTACTCTCTCCATGTAAATTAATTACGAGTTATCATACAGAAATTGTTGATTCGTATAGACATTTTCGTCTTGGTCTGTCGTAAAAGACAACGATAGCTCTCTCTCTTTAAATTGCTTTTTCCATTTTTAGTACCTATAAAACGTTAAATTTTATCTTGCTTCCTTTCATTTGAGTAATCACGGTAAGAAAAAGGCCCAATTACGATGACGGTAAGCTGTCGCCAACAAGTAATTAAATCCTGTTGCCACCACCTTGTTGGGATGGCTTAAGAACTGTCCTAAGTCCGTTGTAAATAGCCCCATTGTTAATGTCACTGACGCCAGCTGAAAAAAAAATCGAAAAGGAGAAATGGATCTTCGACATCACTCAATCCTTGCATAGCATGATCTGTCTTCACCTTTGTCAAAGGAAGAAGTATTTTTAGTAAGATGAAAATGATAAATTTGCAATGTAGAAAATAAAAAAATGAAAAAATAAACACCAATGCAACGGTGAAGGTCATAGTTAAGCCCACGATGATGATGCTTTTCTGTAATTTTGGAGTTTGCAATTTTTGGATTTTGAAAATATGTAATTTTTATTTTGAAAATACACAATTTTTTGAAAGAGAACTATTGGTATTGATCGGAGTCATTTTGTCACTCATCTATTATTCGAGTTTCGAGTAATAAATAACACATGTAAGGAGAGCTCTCCATCGGAAATCTGTTGAACTTTTAACTTTTGACCCTCTACGATTTAACCTTGACTTGATTGGTCCACCCACACCTAGAGTTACGACGATGAAAGTGTATATATCTTATTTGGACTAACATTTTGGATAGTGTAAAAATATTATCTTCTTATCCTCAAGCTCTCTCTCCCACGTTACACCTTTTTTTTAAATAAAAATTTTATCCTATTATTATATCTTTAAGCCCGTCCATTCTCCTTCAATCAATCAATCAATCAATCTCTCTCTCTCTCTCTCACCCTCTAGTGGTTGCCAAGGAAATCCCCCTCGTGCCTCCTAGGACTGTTCACAGTTCGGTTTGGTTCGGTTTGAGACCAATTTTTTTCAAACCGAACCGAACCGTTAAGGTGAACCGAACCGAACCGAACCGGTTCTCTTGAGAGCCAAACCGAAAATGAACCGAACCGAACCGAACCGTGGTTCGGTTTGGTTCGGGTCAACGGTTCACGTTGACCATTGAAAACAGGTCAAATTCTGAAAGTTTTAAACATGGAAGTAAAAATCAAATAGTTGGAATCGGTTCAAATAAAAAACTGATATTACGCGTATTTTTGTGATACAAGCAACAAAAGCACAACTAAAAAAATTCTGCATCTAAAAAATTCGAGATAAACATTTTATCAAACAATTTCTTTATGGCTTATTTCTCTCCCGTACGGCTGTACACTTATTCTCACAACCTATATAACACGTACACACAACCCTTTGTATAACATATTACGTATAATTAAGATTATAAAGTTTACAATTAACCTAATTCTGAAACTGATATTCAAAATTGATATCCGAAGGGAAATGATAAAAACCAGAAAGTCAAACCTGATATTAATCCTCAAATCTGAAACTTAGATTCAAAAGATTCCTAGACCTTCAATCTTTCATGTCTAAGAACCCAAAATCGAAATATAAAACACTAAAGAAAGAGACCCAACAAAACAAAAAAAATCTGGAAGATAGAAATCTGAAACTGAGAATTCACAATTCTCCCAATATTACATAGATCAAGTCACAAATCAACTCACAACATAGTAGATTATGTTTTACAGGATTTTTCCAATATTACAAACACGTTAAACATAAATAGTCAAAAGTCTGCCATTTCCTACAAAGTAGGTGTCGACCTCTTTTGAATGATCCCACACATCAGCTCTTGATTTTCTTTTTCCTTTTGCTTTTGAATGACTAGATTCGACAACATCCAGTTGATTTTGTGTATGATCAACATTAACAATTGGAACTTGTTCACTTGTAGTATCACCAACTTGTGACATCTGAAATTTTTTGAAATAATTTGACACCAATGCTTTATATGAATATGACACCCTAAAAATGACATTCAACAATTTCAGTAAAAAGACATTAAACACAGTCCTAACAAGAATAATTTGACACCAATACTTTATATGAATTTGACACCCTAAAAATTACAAATGACAATCAGATTAATTGCACCATTATCGTAGGAAAAATCCTGCCATTTTAAACCTCTGGTAACTGAAATTTTCCTTAGGATTCATCTAAAAGAAATAAAAGAGAAAGGAAGAGAGATAAAGGATGCTCGCCGGTCACCTGAGGGCTGAGGGCTGCCTGCGGCTCCGATGATAGAAGGCTGCGGGCCTGCGCGGCTGAGGGAGTGAGGGCTGCGGCCTGTCCTGTCCGCTGAGGGCTGAGGGCCTGCGGCCCTGCGGCCTGCGGGTGCGTGCGTGAACGGCCCTGCGGCCTGTCCTGCTCCTGCCTATGCACGGCTGCGGGCGCGTGAACAGTCCTATGCGGCTATGCGGCTGCGGGCTGCGGCTGGCTGTGAAAGGAAGAGGGACGCCGGACGGGGAATCAGGGATGGGGCATGGGCGGAGGCGGATGGCGTTGCCGGCTGCGCGGCTGAGGGCTGCGGCTGCGGCCTGCGCGGCTGCGCGGCTGAGGGCTGCGCTGCGAGTGCGGCCTGCCGCTGGGCGCTGAGGGCTGAGCGCTGAGGGCCTGCCGCTGGGCGCTGCCGCTGGGCGCTGAGGCCTGCCGCTGGGCGCTGACTGCTGAGGGCGCGAGTGAAGAGCTGCGGGCCTGCGAGTGAAGAGCTGCGAGTGAAGAGCTGCGCGGCTGCAAGATCCCCCCGGCTGCGGGCTGCGGCTGTGAAAGGAAGAGAAGAGGGACGGGGAAACTCAGGGATGGGCGGATGGCGGCCGCGACCCTCGACCTCACGATGGTAGGGTTAGGCGGTTTTTTTTAAATTTCTGGAAAGTATATTTCGGGTCAAACGAGTTATCGGGTTCTTCGGTTTAGGGACGCTTCCAAACCGAACCGAACCATCAGTGTGGTAACGGTTCGGTTCGGTTCTAAAAACCGAACCAAAATTTTCCAACCCGAACGGTTCGGTTCGGTTCGGTTCGGTTTTTCGGTTTTCCGGTTCATCGTGAACAGTCCTGGTGCCTCCTATTTTCTTGGTGCATGACGCCATCCGGAGTCCGTTCCTCCTTCTTTCCTGCACAGTATCCCTCTCCGGCTCTCTCTCGTCTGACGTCCATGCATCACTCCTCTCTCTCTATTCATCTCCTGTGATCGTCTCTCTCTCCATTCCGGACTCGGCCAGTGCATCTACGAATCCCCTCTACAACCTCCCTGGCCCCTCTCTTCCAACGCAGAGTCCCCACCTCATCCTTGCTCGGTCGCCGCTCACTTTGCTAATAATCACCATCACAGCCGCGTGCAGAAGCGAGTTGACCGTGCATGGTCTCCTAGAGGCTAGACCATCGTCCTCGCCTCCATCTACCCTTCTTGGCAGTGACCCCTGCAATGCCTGTTTGACCCGCCATCACCTTGCTTGTTGACCGCCCGCCGCATCGCCGCTTGCACCCACTAGCCACACATCAATGTCACTGTTCTTGTCCTCGACCCAACGTGCAGCCGCCCACACAAGCTAATACCCCTTTGCTCGCATGTCGTCCGCATGCTGTCCGTCGTCTGTGCGACCGTTGTGTGCCGCTTGGACATGCGCCTCAATGCTCCACCCCACCTTTGCCTCACCTAGATGCCGCGTGCCTAACATCGTCATTTGACCATCGTCGATCGTAGTTTGACCCCACCCCATCACTGCTTTGACCCCCCAGTTAGAGTCGCCCTCTTTCCTATTCTCTTGATCTCGCTCTCTTATTCTTTTTTTCTCTTCTATTTGTTAGATTTTACTAGAGGCTAATATCCCCCATGGTTTCTTCGTCATCATTGACATCCCAATTCTCATCGTCCCCTTTGTTGTCCCATCTTAGTCGTCCCTTCCACCTCAAATCTGACTCTTTTGAACTTCAATTAGTTGTCGACTTTATTAAGGTAGGCATCATTGAGATGTCTATTAATTATCATTAAATCTACGTATTAAAATTCTTCATGATTGTTTTAGTTGTTATGTTTTACTCAAATTGTCAGTTAACATGAGTTAATTAAATAGATGTGTGTGGTATCATGTGTTGGTATGTGTTTATATATTTGTTTATGTATATATGAGTTACGTTCATACTTAGTAGTGTAACATTGTTCATTTTGGCTTGTCACCCAGTTGTATTTTAGCACGAATATATAGATTAAGTTAACCTTATTAAGTTTGAGGTGATGGGTTAACAATATTATATGTTTTGGTGATTAATTTGTCTAGCACCTATTTACATTCTAGTCTAATCATGTCTTGATATTTATATGTCGACATTGTCTCATTTTAGTTTATTTTGAGTATGATTGTCCAACATGGCATTAGTTGTATATATGTTCATGTTAATGGTCATAGTTTGCATGGTTACTGTCATGGCATGACATAACTTTATATATGTGCATGATGCATTAAGTGAAATGGAAGATTGAGCCACACTAAACTAGTTAGTCGTGACTCGAGGGCAATGGAGTTTATAACTATCCGATACATTCTTCGATCCCGAATACTGTAGTTTGTTCCTGTGCCACCACTGTCTATGAGCATTATGAGATTTCGTTTAGCTATATGGTATTGTTATATATGGTAGATCTAATGTTAGCTAGTTGAGATGGTAAGACAACGTATTCCTTGCCAACAAGAAAAGATGTGATCTCTTATTAGAGGATAGGTACATCTATTGCATGAAATTGTGAGTGTGGTGTCTTACTAGAGGATAGGTCCATCTATAGCATGGTATTGTAAAGGTGGTCTAATGATGTGTATTATTTTGTCATTGTGAGGTTGTGTTGCATGGTATATGCATGGCATGTTTCATTTGTAGTAATACCATCATATAGAGCATGTAGTAAGTGTTCATGCATATATTACTCCTTTGATTTAGGTTGCTTTTAGGTGCTTATAGGTGTTGGTTGGTGTGTTTTTAGGAGTTGGTTGGTGGTGTAAAAGTTAAATATTTAATATATTGTTTAGTTCTATACTTGTATACAATGGGTGTAGATTTGAGTACCTATTTATTCATCATTTAGGGCCTTTTGGCAACCCAATCCGGTGAATGATGGGGTGTTTACTGAGTCGTTGTCGTCTTTTTAATATTTTTAGGTGATCATGTTTAGCGCAGTAAGAGCGTGGTGATTTGGATCTCGAGGATTTATATGTTTAGCACAGCAGGAGCGTGGTGATTTGGATCTCAAGGATTTATTTGAGAGATCATTATGTATTTATTTTTAGATGGTATATAAATTGTTTTAGATTGTATTGTTTCAATGAATTTTAGATAGAATTTATGAAATTATGAACTAGGACCTAGCATTGTCTTCTATTATTTTTCCAAACTGATGTATTTGAGTGGTTAATTTTCTCAGTCGCACTCTAAGATTATTCTGTTATGCATGTCAAAATTCAAGACATGACATAAAGGGGCAATATAATCACCATGCTCCTATTCTTCATGACATACACACAATTATCCAACTAATTTAGAACAAAGTCTAGTTGAATAATTATATTATGAAATTTGAGATGCCATTATCTAGATGATTTCTTCAATCCATACAAGGATTTTTTTAGTTTACATATCTTATTCTTCTATCCTTCTATCTACAATCCTTAAGGTTTGCTCATATATGTATGTTTGTTCAACTGCCTATTAAGAAATACTATCTTGACATCTAATTGGTACAATTCTGAGTCAGATAAACAACAATAGACAAGATTATCCTAATATATGCAAATTTTGCCATAGGAGAATAAGTATCTTGAAAATCTTTACCTGTCTTATGATTAAAACCCTTGGCAACTAACTAAGTCTTGTACTTTTCTATAGACCCATCAGCTGGAAACTTTATTTTAAATACCCATTTACCCCTGATAGTCTTCTTAATCCTAGGCAAATCACATAATACTCATACTCTATTAAATTTCATGGAGTCCATTTCTTCTTCCATGGCATTTAGTCATAATTCTGATTCGCACAATTTCATAACATTAATATAGTTTACAGGATTTATGTGATCTTTTTATTTATGTACACCGTGAGACATAAAGGCTTGCATGAGTATAAATAAAAGTCATATATCTATGCAGGTGTAGTTCTATTTCTTTTGTTGCCAATTGCAAGCATATATGATGGTTATATCATAGGATCATTTGGTTCTTCAACAAGTTCTTGTTAAGTTGATTTTGTTATCATAGGTTCTTCTTCATTTGTTGGATCATTTATAGATTTTTTTATTATAGTAGTTATCATCTATTACAACTAGAGGTTCCTTCTCAATAACATGAGGTCCCTCTTCCTTTTAGGTTTTCTAGGAATGTAGTATCCCTATTTTCAATGATTCTATTTGTTTATGGAAGAACCTATAGCCACATGATTTTTCACAATATCTTATGAACTTACACTTCAATATTTTTGAATCCAAACTTATCATTAAGTTGTTCTAGAATGAGAACATGGGCAAACCCCTATTTCCTGTGATGAATCAGATTTGTTTTTCTCCCATTCCAAAGTTTATAAGGTGTACTTACAATAGATTTGGTGGAATTCTATTCAAGATATAATTTGTTATAAGCAATGTCTCGTCTCATAAATTTCTAGAAAGACCTGAATGTGATAGCATACAGTTGACAATATTCATCAATGTTTATTTTTTCTTTTTGTCACACCATTATGTTATGGTGTATATGGCATTGTAAAATTCCTTTTGATACCATTTTCATGATAATACAACTCAAATTCTTTAAGTTGTACTCCCCACTTCTAACTGTTCTTAACACCTTAATATTCCTTCCAAGTTACTTTTCTACTTCCATTCTGTATTTCTTAAAGTAATTTAACACTTTTAATTTTACTAAAATAAGGAAGACATAGGCAAACTTAAAATAATCATTTTTAAATGTTATAAAATATTCCTTGTCATTATATGTCTTTATGTTCAATGGACCATAAATATCTAAGTGGACCAATTCTATCCACTCCTATGATCTAGGTCCTATTGAGAATGGTTTCTTAACCATTTTTCTAACTAAACAATGTTCATAAGGTGACAATTCCACCTTAGTCAAACTTGGTAGCAAATTCACTTTTATCATTTGTTCCATTTTAAATCTACTAGGATGTCTTAATCTAAAATGTCATAGATCACACTTAGACAGAACACACAAGGGATAATCAGACACTTCTATCTCATTTATTTCATTGTCAATTATAGGAATAGAAAACAAATCAAGCTCCGAAACAAATTTTCCCATAGCAAGAACTTTTTAATCTTTTCCTATTGACATCTTCTAGTTGTAGAATCTAACTTTGAGGTCTTTCTTCCTCAATACTAGTACATAGATAAGGTTCCAACAGATTTTTGGTGCATAAAATACATCCTTGAGGATCATGATTGTCACGACCCGGAATTTAAAATAGCATAACCACAAATATGCAGCGAAAATACACAATGTCGTGACAGTGGGAGAAATCCATTATTCGGATTACATAACCCAAACAAGCATGTAACAATTCTAATAACTAAGTCCACATCTAATTCCACAAGATCTCAACATAACCTAAACATTTAATAACCAAACACTAATCCAAGTTCATTCACAAGTTCAAATCTCTTAAAGAAAACAACTAAACATAGTGCAACCTCATGACAACCCACTAGACCACAACAATCCACCCAGTAAAAGCAAAAGATCTCTATGCAACTCCAGGGGATGCTGGTTTTTCCATGGGCTCCTCCTAAGCTTCCAAGCCAAGTTCTTGATCTTCGATATCTGCTGAAAAATTTTACCCACAACAGAGTGAGTCCGGGGACTCCGTAGGATTTACATTCGTTTCTTATCAATCGGATAACTAACATATAATCAAGCAATGATAGATAACATATCTAAATTGAGATGTAATACAAATGATAATAACATGTCTTCTATTTTATCTATAACCCATAACTAAACCATGATTATCTCTAAGGAAAAAGATTATGCCAATGCTATGCACTTCTAGACCAATACACACAAGACCATACTAACTAGACAAATATCAAATAAATGACCTCCAGACTTAACTTAACATGACCAAACTAAAATAAAACAGATCTAATTTTTCTAACATGACATGATTTAACATCTATACATGACACATAAATAACATAATTTCATATTCTTTTCCAACACATAGCCAAATAGCAAGAAATTGGTCGTCTTGCTTCACATGTACAAAATACATTCACCAGCTCTAATATATATAGCAGTAACATATAATAAGCTAGCCCAAAGTGCACTTAGGCAGTGGTGACATTAAGAGAAAACTGCGGTAATCCGGGATCTGTGGGAGGGCCAGATTCATCTAAGTTACCCGCTGCCCACGGGCAATTGACTAATATAGGCTGGTGAAGCCTTCATAGCACGTCATATCAAGAGTTCATAACATAAGTTCAAACCATGACATACTTGACCATACCATGCATACACGACATAACCATCTAATTTCATAGCCCTTCATGCAAGACATAACATTCACAACGAACTAGACAAGACATATAGTAACCTGACTTGGTTGACATATTCTAAATCAAACATATACCAAACTTGACCATACGAACATAATCATATCATGCATGACATAATACATAATCTGAAACCAGACTAATTAAAATTTACATGATCTACACATGCAATGACAAACCGAACTAGACATACTTAATTACATATACAAGATAATTAACTTAAAACAAGCTTGACATAAACTAAAAAAATTAGTTCTGATGTCAACCATAATCTAACCTAAACAGGTTCTAAAAGGTATAATTTGATGACCCATGAGTTTTTCAAGTCTACACATAACATTCAATTCTTGTTCCAAACTAGCATATAATCACTTACATAATTTTCATAAGATCAAATCTGATAGCAAAGAGTTATACCCAAGCATAATCATGCTAAACATGTTCCATGATATAAAAAATACCAATTTCAAATTTATCATTCCAAAGATTTTTGAGAAAATCATTAATTACAAGTCCAAAGTCTAAAACTAGTCATCTTATGATCCATAAGTTAAATCATGCATATTTTCTTATCTAAATGAGGTCAAATACATAGAAAAACTTGAGAAACCTACCTGGAAGTTTCCGTAAAATTTTCAGATTTTTCTGGATTTTCTATTTTTCTTGGCCTTAACTATGATTTCTGGAATTAATAGATCAAATAATCCCAAAAACCTGAACCGGCGACTCAGGGCGCTGGGCCGGAGGCTGGACCAGGAATCTCGGGGGGGGCTGATCCGGGCTTGACCGGCGGCTCGCACGGTGCTCGCGCGGCGGTGCTCGCGACGGAGGCGGCGACAGCGGTGGCTCCTGACGACGATGGCCTACAATGGCAAACGAGGGGGCTGCAGGCACTCGACGGCGACCATCAAGGGGGGGACTACAGGCGCTCAGCGGTCGGCGGAGGACGTGAGGAGAGGAGGAGGCCGATGATGGGCGACGACGACGAGGGGGGGCTGCAGCAGTGGGTGGTGGCGCTCGCGAGGGAGATGCTAACCCATGACGACAACGACAAGGTGGTGGGGGAGGTCCGGTGGCGATGGCGAGGAGGGTCCTTCACGCTGGTGGTTCCGGCTGGAAACAGGGGAGGCCGATGGGGCTTCTAGCGATGGCGATGGAGGCTCACGATGGTGGCGAGCGTGGCTGGACAACGATGGTGAGGGGGAGGAAGAAGAGAAACGGCAGTGTGAAGGCCTCGGCGGCGGGTTTCCAATGGATAGTCGGGCGTGACCGTGCACGCGGGCGGCGATGAGGGAAGAAGGGAGGAGGGCGGCGGCGATCGACCAGAAGAGAGGGAGAGGGAGACAGAGCTTGGCCATAGTGGGGGGGTGCATATCCCAGAGGGAAACGGGAGTCTCGGCGGGGACTTCAGCAGGAGTTCAAGCAGGAGGAGGAAACAGGAGAGAGGGGGGGTGCGGGCGTTATAGCGGGGAAAGGGGGTGGTTACCAGATTTTTTTTTAACGCCAGATATCACAATGATGCTATCCTCAAGATCCAGCCCGTATTAGCTAACACCTTCTACAGTGATGTAGATGTTATTTCCCATGAATACTCTCTGCTCCCTGCATTAAAATTTTATAAGGAAACATGTCCTTTCTTTGTTTTATGCAATGCACAGAGTAGCTCCTGAATCAACCCACCATTTATTTGAATCTTTCATTGCTGCATTACATTCAGTTATACCAACAAATTTATGCTTTCCAATTCCTTTATTTCTCGGGTGTTGATGTTTGCCATTGTTTCCATGTTTGCTTGGATAGTTGACTTTAAAGTGGCTGAACTTCCCACATGAGTAAAGTCGCATTTATTCTATGGTTTGTTCTTGAATTTTATCTTCTTCAGCTTATGGAGTCAATTTTGAGCAATTGACCTCTAATTCACTGCATTTGCCTCTTCTACATTTGCCTCTAGTCTCTTCCTTCTAGTCAAAATGTCCTTTTTTATTGCTAACTTGGAAGGCAAGTTAGTGACAGATAAAACCAAATCACTCATTCTTAAAGTTGCGACTGCCATGTCAAGGATAGGTGGAAAACTATTCAATATAGTAGTCACTTGCAACTTTTCTAGAATTTAAGTTCCTGCGGTTGCTAAGTCCTTAACCATAGTAGTCATTTTGTTCATATGCTCAACCGCACTATCACCTTCTTATATCTTACATGTGTTGTATCGATGCAAAAAAGAGTTGAGTATTCACCTCAATCTTAGTGTCATTCTTTTCCTTGATAGCTTTCAAGAGTCATTTGATGTTTCATATGCTTCAAAGTATTTAATTAAATTATATTTTATGAACATGAGTATGAATGTCTTACACCCTGTTTGGTAACACTATTATGTACCTCTATCACTATCAATTTTAAAATTGATATTGATAGGAACCATTAAGAGGTGTTTGGTTAATTGTATCAATTTTAAAATTTGTAGTGCAAACAAGACATATTACATAATACAAGTGTCAATTTGTATTACTTTTGATATTGATACTCCAATATTTGAAAATATTAATATCAATATTGATATAGTAACAAAAAGAAACTCTAAACAAATAGGGCATTAACCTTCTTATCATCTATAATCCACTGATTTTCACCGGGGTGGAATTTTCATCAAGTTCTAGAATATTAACATCTAATGCCCTGTTTGGTAACACTATTAGACATCTCTATCACTATTAGTCTTAAAATTGATATTGTTGGTAATCACTTTGAGATGTTTGACTAATAGTATCAATTTTGAAATTTGTAATGCAAACAACACATGTTATGTAATACAAATGTCAACTTGTATCAATTTTGATATTGATACTCCATCTTCTAGAAATATCAATATCAATACTAATATAGTATTATTTTTGATACTCTAACCAAACAGGCCATAAGCTATAATATTCTATGTCATCATGAATAAGACCATATCTAATTTTTCAATTCAGTAGCAACTAATTTGCTCACCATTAAGACTAACGTATTTCTAAAATATAAATAACAAGATTTAATGATATGCCAAATTAGCATGATGGCAATATAAATTAAATTTATTTCCATGCTTCTTAAATATAACACACTTCATAGAAGAAGAAACAATGTCAATTAAAATGAATAAACTATCAATGTATGAAATCAAATAACTGAGACAAAGATATAATTTTCTCTCTTTTTTTACTCAAATGCTAAAGACACAAATTTAATATATGAACATGCAATTTATAAAACAATGAAGCATGCATACGTATATCACCAAATTTTGTAACATGATCATGAACGTCTAAATTTAAAATTTTATGATCAAAGGCTACGTTGTTTAGTTGACGACGTGTATAGGCACTTATATATATATGTATGTATATATAAAGCAATGAAAATCACCTAGATATGTCACGAGAACCCCTTTGAAATGAGTTATGAGTTTGCTCAAAAGCTCATAACAGTGAAAAGCTCCCAATTATCGCTACAAAAAAAACTAACATGAGTGGAATTAAAAAGTGCGACTACTGGAGGTGAAAGGGAAAAATGGCGAGAGGCGGCCGATGATAACGATGTCCAGCGATGACGATGGTGATCATGACGATGTTCAATAAACCCGATGCCGACTTTGGCAAGCAATGGCGCCGACGAGAAAAAGCCCCCTTTCACAGTGAAGCAAATAGTTTGCGACGGCTAAGGCTCGGTCATGCGACAATTCCAGGTGACGGCAATGAGGGTTCTCAGACAGTAGAGGCACTGTGACTATTGGCGAAGGTCCACTGGTCGATGACGGTTGCTGTAATGGCACTACGGCAGTGGCGATCATTGTGCTCTAGTCGAAGAGGCGACGATGATGACACAATGGTGGCAACAGTGGTGTCGGATCTACTCTCTATACCAGTGTTAGATTACTTCTATCCCGACATCATAAGAAGGAGATTGTAAGAGGAACAGGAAAAGAGGGATTCCGGAATATTTTTCGTTTGGGACTCTGGCAATGGGTGTCAACAAGAGTATGTAACTCCACGAGAAGAATCTTCTTTTATAGAAACATTCTAGCTCATCCCCTCCATCCCAAATGACAACCATCTTCTTTTATAGAACAACCGTCTTCGAGTTCTCTCGATGGTTCCACCCAGGTGCCGATCGTCACCGAAATACTCAAATTTGATGGGCACATTCCAACACAAAGACATTGCATGTTTAATAATGTAATACACTGAAACAAAGAGTAAAATAACTTGGGCGACAAAACTTAAAGAACAAAAAAAAAAAGAGTCACGAACATTCATAAATTAGTACTCATAAAATTAACGGATAGTTCTAAGTTACATAACTTTTTAACGTAAAATAGTAAAAGATAAAAAATGATAGTATTACTTTCTTATTTTGGTAAAATTAAACGTTGAGTGTTGCATTTTCTCGTAGATAAACAATAATAGTATTACTTTTCGTTTTGGTAATATTAAACGTTGAGTGTTATAATAGTGTTTCCTTATAATATAGGCCGTCCTATAATACATTTTGATCAATTTAAGATATTTTCCTTTTTGTATCAGTTAAATTAAGAAGTATCTGTTATTGATGTCATTAAATTATCAGAAACTATCTAGTTATACTATAATTGTCCGTTAAGTCGCATAGCAGTTCCCCTTGACGTCCCCTAATTTTTTTTTTCTTGGACAGTTTGGCAATGGTTAGGACGGTGCCTTTTTATTTATTTATTTATTTGACAAGTAACATCCCTACTAGTCTACTGCTCATCTCTCTCTCTCTCTCAATCATTTGACGTTCTTTCATTATTGGATACAATTGCTTACCAAAGCATTTTACACAAAAATAATGTGTGGGCATTCGAGTACCTATATTCGATATTTTGACTAACGAAGTAGCATTTATTGGGTTAAACCAGAAGGCCTGTTTAGCAATTTTAGTGACCGTAAATAAGAAAGCAAGACATCCGGAGATCTCTCTCTCTCTCTGAGTGGAATAATTATATTTCTCCAATAGGTTCTTTAAAATTCAAATAAATTGAGAGTGATAAAAGATGTAAATATCTTTAGTTTGTCTAAAAAAATTATTAGATGAAAATTTGTGGATGCCCCTTAAATTTTACTTCTTGTTTTAAACTGGTTCATTTAACTTAATAAACAAGTTATATACGTGTGTAAACGGAATCTGATATTCCGATTCGATTACGATAAAAATAATAAATTTGGAACTTATTTTTATTTCTTATAAACTATCGGAATCGGAATCGAATATTCCAAAAATTTATCGGAATCAGAATTGGAATCGGTTAATTTCGTTTCCGTTAATCCGATTTCGATAAAAGTAAATATATATAAATTAAATTATATAAAAATAAAGTTGAATAGATTATAAAATATATTATATAAAATGACAAAATAATAAAAATATAGCTTCAAGGAGACAATATCAAATTTTAGTAATTATACGTAAGTTATTGACTTATTTTCTAATAAATTAGTATTTAATGTGTATTCGAAAATTATCGGATCCTAATTTGATCTCGATAATGGAATCGGATCGAAATCGAAGATTTCGAACGTATCGAAATGAAAATCGAAATCTCTTAACCCTAGTCGGAATTGAAATTAGATTCTA
Source organism: Cryptocoryne crispatula var. balansae (assembly GCA_036172225.1). Lineage (NCBI taxonomy): Eukaryota > Viridiplantae > Streptophyta > Magnoliopsida > Alismatales > Araceae > Cryptocoryne > Cryptocoryne crispatula. The sequence continues at coordinate 5,207,502 of CM069931.1, forward strand.
ATAATTTCGGATTACAGCCCTAATCAGACCGTTTACAGCTCTAACGTGCAATGTAAAGGTCGGATTGCATCCTGAGCCCGACGACAATGCCCCCATTATGGACATGCTCAGAAAGCGATTATCTACTTTAATGGGCCTCATCGGTGCTAACGCCGTTTAGCTCGCGGCCCACGAGCAAGAATCACTTCCAGTCCTCTCAGCTCGTAGCGTGGGGAGAGCCGTGGTGTGGTGGCAGCCAGCCGCGCAACACCTCTCCGCCTCCTCTCCCCGTCTCCTCCCTCTCCGCACCGGACCAGTAAGAGAGAGAACCTGGGGGAGGAGGGGGGGAGAGAGAGAGTCCAGGAGCGGGTGAGGGGAGTAGGGCACAGGTACGCCTCCGGTGGTGGGAGCACGTGACGCTCAAACGCGGCGCTCTCCTTTTCCCCGTTTCCCTTGCGTTCCCTGTTGCATTGTGTTGTTTCCTGCGCCGCGAGCTCGGAGCTAGTGGAATGCGTCCCCTTTTGGCTCCGCTGTCGTCTTGTTCTTATTTTTTGCCGGTTCTTCCTGGGCTGGGGGTTTGGAAGAATGGTTGCGGGTTTTGCTTCTTAGTTGTGTTTATTGGGTTCCGCGATGGTGTAAATCGTCCACATTTTGATTGGCTAAGTTGCTCTGGGTTGAGTAGCTTTGGAATCTCCTACGCCGGGGATGAGAGTTGAGAAGTCTAGGTTTTTTCATGTGATTCTTGTTCTCAGCGGTTGTCTCTCTTGTTGTCATCTTTCGACATCCAGATTGGTAAAACGAGCTATATTTACTAGTTTTCTTTCGCGCCAATCAGATTTTCTCTTGTTTAGAGTGGTTATTCAGGAAGGTTCCACAGATTTTGTTTCTTTTTTCCGGCCCAAGATTTTGAAGAGTTTTGATTTCTGTCGCGCATGGCTGTTGTTTTTCGCTTCTCTAGAAAGCCACCTTGGATGTGTTTTTGTTCGTTTCTAATAGATTTTCAGTTTCGATGGCTTACCAAGTCGCAAGATTACATATCATGCATTCTTCTGCCTCTTGTTTTGCAGTTTGTATTGGCATTAAGAAGCAAAAAGAGGAAAATTATTATTCTACTCATTGCTATAAAAGGCGTTACCAGCCTTAAGTTAATTGACCATGTCGAGATCAGCTCATCGCCCACCTCGTTGCCCGTTTCAGAACAGGAATCCTCAGAACTATACCGTAGACAACCTGATTCCAAACACAGAAAATTCTAGGGAGCTAAACCCGCAGCACCATAGATTTCTCTCTCAAGATTCTTTCCTTGGAGAACAGCCCTTATGGATAGATGATCTGCTGGGTGATTCCGAGATGAGTCCCAACGGGGCTTTTCTTCGGCGATCGGCCAGTGATTCGGCAGCAGTATTAGAGGTCCTTTCAGAAGCCTTCAATGACATAGATATACAGGCTGATGAGGTTTACGGTGGAACAACAGAATACTCACATGACTCTGAAGCCCGTAGTGGGTTAGGGACAAGTTGCATGTATGGTCCTAACTCACCTAGGCATAAGGCCAGCTTAAACCAACAAGAAAGTTCAATAGTTTCTGCACTGTGGGAAAATGTCCCGCAAAGTTCATTCCAGTATGGAACTCCAGATCTTCATGGTGGTTCTGAGGTCAGCCAATGCAATGCAAAAGGCAACACTCATACTGCTCCCGGTGAATCTGACCCTGAAAGGGCATCAAGAAGGTATGATTCATGATAAATTTTACTTGACCCTGGACCTATGCTTTGTGTGATAAATGGCAGTCAACGTGTATTCCCTATGTATGTTGCCCTATTAGTGTGTCTTTGCTAAATGCTACATATATGTGTGGCAAGCTGCAGGAATCTTCTGTGTGTAAGAGTTAGAAAGGTCTAAATGTCTAATTAATGTACGAACTCATTTTTGTGAATCTTGTAAAATGCTGATACAAGCTGTTTCTGGTAAAGGTGAAGAACATTGAACTTTTCCAGACACCTTCATGATAGAAGCTTTCCTCTTCGGATAGGAAATGAAGTTGGCAATATCTGGAACTCTTCTAGATTTCTTTTATCACTACTTTGTTTATAGTTTGTATCTACATTTGAATCAATCCTGCTTGAGCTTTTACCGATTTTGTAAGCTTCATTTATCTCCTTGCTGCTATGTTTTTGCATGACATAAAGCACCCCAATTATCTACTTCCACAAGGTAGTGTTTTGCGCTGCTCCTTGACTTGAAAAGGAAAAGTTTATGGTATTGAGGTAGTGTTTATGTTGTCCTTTTACTTAATGCTTCATTCTTTACACTCCTTAAACTTTTAAAGTAATTCATTTAATCCGTTGCTAAACCATGCAGTCACCCCATAACGATGTTAAATATATCTTTTTGTATCTGAAGCTCTTGCTGTTTGGAAATGTTACTTCTCCATACAGATGGGTTAACATGATTAACAAACTATGATACCTCTATGATATATTCCTATCCCCTCTGGTACAAGATGTTTTTTGTCTTGCAAGATCACTTGTATGTTTAACATTAAGTTGCATGAGGCTTGATGACAGTTGCTTAGTTGTTGGATTAGCTTACGTGTAATATTATTGTTCAATATTTCATTGATCTACCTGAAAAGTCTATTTGGTCATTTATCGATGCCTTAAAATATTCTTATTTCTTCAGAAACTATGGCCAGCGATCAAGGGTCCGTAAACTTCAATACATTGCTGAGCTTGAAAGAACTGTCAGTGTTTATCAAGTAAGCACTTCTTAGTGATGTTTACCTTAAAACATCTCAACCCTTAGTTTCAAAATATTTTTTTTACTGAAATTGCTTTCTTTTTCTTGTAGACATTAGAGGCTGATCTGGCTGGAAGGGTTGCATCTCTTTTCCAGCAACGTGCTCTACTTTATGAGGAAAATGGTATGCTAAGGCAGCAGATAACTAGTCTTCGAAAAGAGAAAATGATAAAGGATGGTAAGCAGTTTCTGTTGCTTTTGTTTTGTGTCCTCCTTCAAAATTGCTGCTGTTGCTTCTATAGTATTTCCCTTCAAGTCACAAACTGATGATCATTCATCCTTGCTCCTTTACTATTATCAGCAACATGTTTGAAGACGTGTATATTGCTTTAGGCCCCATGCAATTGTCTAACAGTATTGTTTGAAGTAAGGTTCTCAGTGCAGTTGAAGGATAATGGGGAAATGAGTCTATACCATTGAAGTTTGTTGTGCTTGAGGTTAACCTGGCTTTTGGCTATCTGTAACGGTCAAAATGCAGTAGCCTACCAATGTTGGTGGTTTCCTGATGTTTCTGCAAACGTGTAACTTGAAAATAGTTAAACACCATAGCGTTCTTTGGGCTCACTTTTCAGCTCATAACTAACAACTACTGAACATTCAATAATTATAAAAAGATGATTACATTTTACTATACTAAACAACACTTAATTTTCTGGTTAACAACAGGGTTTTGTACAAATTGTATCATGTTACTAACACAGGATGGCAACAATTCTATGTCATTTTCATAATTCTTTGATTATGTAATTAAGCCACCTGAAGCTGCCCGCAGCAGCTATCTAATGCTTTGTTTTTAGTCTGAAATGATTTTGCTGTACGAGCTACCCAAGTGACTCCCGACGTGGATAGAATTGCTATTCTCGCTTAAGATGGAAATGGATTAGAGGAAGTAATCCAAACTGGAATAGGCACTCCCCTCTAATGGTTTGCATGGTAAATATGGCTACTGCCTGGCAAGGATTGTCGTCTCGGATCTCGGCTTCGTCTCGGAAGCGTGAAAGAGAAGAGATCTCGTGAGATTCTCGAAAAAAATCTCGGGAGATCGGATCTCGGATTTTATTTATGCAGGGTATACTTTACCCAATGATTGCCATCTCACATCTATATTTTATCTCACGGAGATTGAAGATAAAAGATCTCGAAAAAATTTCAAGGGATTAGATCTTGAAAATACCAATCAATGTGCATGTTTAAATATAGAATGTCATATAATCTCTTTAAAAATGATAAGAGAATTCATATTAAATATTAAAATAAGCTGTGAGAGAATTAAAAGTGTAATATAGAGATGATGAACTATTGTTAGCATGAGGCATACAAAAGATATTAGACTAAAGTTTCATCTTGAACAATATGGATAGGAGATTGATAACATTTTGAGTCAATTGTACATATATAGTCATTAAAATATTAAGCTATGAAATTTTATCAAACAATAATGTTTAGATGAATATTTGGATGGATTCCATAATAAAATTGGCAATATAAGAAAGAAACTTAACAAGATCATCTAACAAATTGGGGATAATAATAGGCGGAGAAGATCAAGGTATCACATGTACTGCATAGATATTCTCGTTTCGGCGATCTCGTTTCTCGGACGCACGGAAGAAAAGAGATTCTCGGGAGATCTCGAGAGATTCTCGGGAGATCGCATTCCATGCTGCCTGGACGCACATACACACACATATATGTTATATTGTGCTTAACGTGCCATCTTTGGAACAAATTTTATTATAGGTTTTAGCCTGCTACCATCTTAGTAGTAGTTTTAGTTTTGTTTTAATTTTCATTTCCCTTTTGTATAATTTATGTTTTTCATTATACAGAATTGTGGCTTTGCCAGCTTCCAAAAAAAAAAAATCAGAATCTTGTCTTGGCAATTTAACCCGGTAAAAGATGTGTCGCGGAGGAGAGGTCTTAAAAGGATGGGAGTCTGCTATGGCCCCTCTTAAGATTAATCGGGAGGATTTCTTTAAGAGGTTTAGTTATCTTGCATACTTGCATTTAGATCTTATCCATATGGTAATCATGTCTCGGTGGATGAGTATGGGTTAAGATTCCTCCTGTTTTTGTTTCCTTTATGCATTGCCTTAATAAAAAACAAAGTTCTATTTCCTTGCATTTAGATTTAGATCTTATCCGTATGGTAATTATGTCTCATTAGATGACTATGGGTTAAGAAGATTCCTACTGTTTTTGTTTCCTTTATTCCTTGCTTTAATAAATTATGTTTCTTACGTCATCCTTCATCTAGGTAGGTGCAGCCTGCGTGGGGATGTTGTCATGGTCACGGTAGTTAAAATGATCATTTGTGATGCTTTACTAGCAGTTTTAAAGCATAATTGTGTGATTCCCCACGCTGCCGCCTGCCAGCTTCTCTCTGTTTATTTATTTTTGATTCAGCCGCTATGACATCCTGCTGCGGATTATAGTTCGTAGGAATGTTGATACAATCAATTTGAGGCCCATCTATTTCATGCGAATTTCCTACCTTTTATTATACGAATGTGTTTTTATATTGAACCTTTCAGGCCAACACCAGTACCTGAAGAACGAGGTGAAGAGGTTGAAAGCTGTCTGTGGTCAGCATCGAAAAACCAAGAGTGCTTCATTTTTCCAGGTGGACTCGATCGACATGGGCGCCTTGGAGGCTAGTTGGCAATCACTGGACATGGCAAAGCTGAGTCTCCGTTAGAATCAAGTGCAACCGCAGTTTTGTCAAGCAACTTTTCAGCAGACGCGCACGCTCAGACGACGATCCACACGTGGTTCCTCCGGCTATCACCATCACCGGTCCACTGATTACTGCTAACTTTCCAGTTACTTAGCCATTGATGTCCCGGCACTCTAGCAAACTCTCTTTGGTTACTCTTCACATTTCTCATCTTGTTCTGTTGCACTCGACCGTGCACATCCGCTGCTGTTCGGTGTTTACGTGTATAAAACCCGCGGATGGCTCATGCCGTTGTTTCAGATACTGAGTTAGAACATTTGATTTGAGGGGCGTCTGTTGCTGCGCGGAGATGGAGCACTATGGTTCGCACCATGGCTGCCTTTTCATCGTCTTGGATTCAAAAGAAAGTTGTGCACATCACCTTTGTTTCGCCCTGCCTCCTCGTAATAATACTCACTGCATTTCATCCTTTTGACTGTTATCGTGCGGGGTCGCTTACCGTCCTCCACCCGATCGGGAAGTTTCCGGGAACAGAGCAACAGCCGGTGGTGTTTCTACTCTTTTCAACTTGGTTGGTGGCACTTCGACGTCTCTGGCATGTACGTGGTTGAGGCCATGCTTGGTAACATTATCAGACACCACTGTCAGACTTTATAATATAATTTTGTAATGATTGTAAAGCACTCTTTTAATAAGATTTTGTACAAAAATATATTATTATTTTAAATCATATGATTAGACTAGTAGTTTTATTCTTGTTTGAATATGATATTTCTGTTCCCACTTTAAAAATACCAGATGTTACTTAAGAAGGGGCCGTTTTAAGAACATACCTGATGTATGTTTATTTGATGAAAATATGTTGTTAGGTTAAGAAAAGCCGCTTATATTTTATTTTCATGAAATATAGAATGGTGAAATTATAAATATGCCTTCATTGCTGACCTGTGGACGAGGCTACTCGGTAACGGAAGAACCTGAGAGGGAAGTACATCATGACCGATGCATATCGCTTACCAATTCAGACGGCATGTGTCAAGCTTGGGCATTTTCAGATCTAGATTTGTTAATATTATCAAATGATCTGAATTTTCTCAAGTCTGCCAAAATCAGACTTTAGAGTTCGGTAAGCTCAATCAAACAAGTGATGGGGACATATTTTGATAATTTTGTGTTCTTCTTTTATTTGTGTCCCTACGAGGACAAGTCTGTAAATAGATTTTTTAGAGGGTCTTTTTTTTAATTTTCTCCTCTCCCTCTATAAGAGGAGGACCGATGTTCATAGTTCAACAAGTGATAGATTGAATTTTTGGAGAAGCCTTCGGGCCCTGGTTCCTCCCGCACAGGGGCTGTGGCCCCATTCTCCCCCACCTCGGCCAGTGAGGGTCATTCCTCTCCCACCTCCGGCGTAAGGCCGCCAGTCTTCTTCCACCCTCCAGCACCGGTGAGGTCGCCGTCCCCGTTCACCCCTCTCATCCTCCGGCCTCCGCACCGTTCATCCATCTCTTCCCCTTCTCGGTTCGACAACGACGCAGCTGCATCGACCGTTTCCCGTGCACAACCCCGGCGTCCCCTCCACGACAACGACATTCCGGCTCCTCCCGCCACAGCCACGGCGGGCCGGATCCAACTTCCCCCCCTGCTTCGTTCGTGCGAAGACGGCGAAGGAAGAAGAAGAAGCGAAGCGGAAGGTGAAGAAGGCGACGGAACTGTTCGAGGGCTAGATCCGGCGATCCCCGGATCTGTCCCTCCTCCTGGACGATCTCCTCCCTCAGCCGCCGACGCCGTCGACGGGAGGTCCGCCTGCGTGCTGCGACCCGTCCGGACGGAGATGATGACGCGGGCACCACGGCGCTCAGGCAAGGACGACGCGAGTGCGGCGAGGTGCGCTGCTCGCCTTTTTGTCGCGGCCCGTGGCCTCGCGGGACCGTCGCGATGCCGCCACGGCGACGAACGGCGACGGCAGGATGGTCGGCCACGCGACCACCCCTGCAGCGGCGTGCGGATGCCACGAACCCCCCACCCCCTTGGGGTTATTCGCGCGGCCGCGCGACCACCACGGGCGGTTCGCCCACCGCGGCTCGCAGCCAGCCGGTCCACGGCCAGACCGGCGGTTCGACCGGGTTCAGACCCGGTTCAGGCCGGTTCAGCGCCTGAACCGGCCGGTTCAGTCCGGTTCAGGCCATTTTGGACGGTTCTGGACCCGGTTCAGCATGGTTCGACCCGGTTCAGGTCTGTTTCAACCGGTTCGAGGCCGGTCCGTCTCATTTTGGGCTCGTTTTGGTCTGTTTAGCGGCGATCAGCGTCGGTTCATTTCGTTTTCGGTCGATTTAGCCCGGCCTAGCCGATTTGTCCCGCATCAACAAGACCTCAGACTCTTCTTATTTTTCTCGCTAGATGTCATGGAGGAGGATTACAAAGAAAGAAAAAGAAAACATCATCTACATACGATCTATAACCGTACGACAGGATCATAGTGGTTTTTTTAGAGAATTATTCCAACCTGACTGCTCCAACTATTTAGAGCAAATTTTCATCTGAACTTTTGACTTTTAGTTTGATGTACCTCTGATGCTTGTTGAAATTTTTTATGAGTTTTACAACGAATTTAAATTGATCGCAATTTTTCAAGTCCATCGCAATTTCAATCTTTTTAGAGGACTATTCCAACGATTTCAGCTTGTGCAAGTAATTTTTTAGAGAAATGTATTCTTGGATCTTCTGACCTAAATATCTGTTACCGACCTGACTGCTCCACTTAATCTGTATTTGATAAATTTCTAAGAAACTGTAAGGTTTAATTTATCCTAAATTAAGTTATTATGTAGTTAACATAACACTTATACCATCTTCCACTCTTTCTTTGCTCGATCCAAACTACGTCTGATGTACGTTGCTACCCATATGAGAAACTCTTGATGAAGTTAAGGTCCATTTGGATCTCCATTAAAATAGGACACCAGCAGTAAGTTTCCCCGAAAACTATTTCAATTAACTCCTTGAGACACCGATTTTTTGCATCGAGAGACATCCATCGAATACCGTTTTCTGTAAAGCAGGACACACCTGCAGCTCCGGGCAAATCTTAAAAATTTGTCCGAGTAATATGGTTTTTTTTAAATAAAAAATAAAAATCGATAGACAATAAAATCTAGCAGACAAAAGATTCCAAATATGTTTTAAAAAATATGATGGTAAAAAAATCTAAATTCTCTTACAAAGAACAAAAAAGTTGATATTATTTTATTAAAAATCATTTTCAAGTTTGCTAAAGAGGATGTTTGTATATTCTTCTCCATGTAAAATTAATTTTAAAATGGTTTCACAGGTTTTCCTTTTACTTGCAGTCAAATAAGGTCCCAGGTTTGAACAAGTTTTCATGAATTTGTAAATAAGCGCAACCAATCAAAGGGAGATGATTTTGATTTTTCATGAAAAATAGCAACGTTGAAAGGTATTTCCTCGACTTCTTTTTTTTTTTTTACGTGGAACCAAACGCATCCTAAGATCCCATGGAAATGCGTTTATCCTTACAATATATGCTCTCGCTCTAGGCCACTATCCCAAGATTAAAATTATTAACCATTTAGTTCGCTTTGCATAGATAGTAAGAATTTTATTAAACTTTAATGGGGTGTTTGGTTGCATGATAATTTTTTGTACACTTTCATGATAAAAAATTGTATTAAAATAAAAAGTGAACCAACTCATGACATAAAATTATCATGTTTGGAGGGATGTGATTACAAAAAAGAGTAACCACCGCACATGACCAAATAAAGTGGGGGGACCACAAGAAAAAAAGAAAGAGGTGATACCCTCTTTTTTTGTTTAAGAAGAAAATCACTTTCAAAACATAAAATTGTCATGGTTGTCAAACACCTCTTTTAACAAGTTTTCTTACAATTTTTAAAAATTAAAATAAAAACCTCAATTATCATGCAACCAAACACCTCATAAGTATTCATAAAAATTCCTTGTATTTCATTTTCATGGCCAACTTCAAATTTCATACCAGAACGGGCGTGGATAAAGGAACCAAAGTTGGAACGGAGGCAAAATGTTGCGATTTCTAATTTAAACGGAATCAAAATTAAAATCTCCTCGACTCTTATCGGAATCGGAAACAAATAATACTCATTGCAACATTCTTTTACTCTTAACCCATTCGGTCTGGTTTGAGGCCGGTTAGATCCGATCTAAACATATTCATGTCAGTCTCTCCTTGGTTTAGGGCTGATTTGAACAGCTTTATGTTGGTTTTGATTTGATTAATATCCTTAGTTCGGCCTATTCTGAGTTGATTTAAATGTTATTTGTTCATTTTAGCGCTTTCGTAAAGCAACAATAGGCATTCAACATAAAAGGATGTAGGTATACAGTATTACTTACACTATATATATCATTTGCACATATATATATATATATATATATTCTTAGTAATATTAATTGAGATTATTAAGCAACACCTTGAATTTGCGGATAACAATCAATAATTGCTATGTTAAAATATCCATGATTTTTTTGATACGAAAGGGTAAGTGAAAATAAATCCTAATCTATATAATCTTGTATGGAAAAATTATGTGATTGGGCAAGAAGTGAATGCTGATAAGAGGGGTTAAGAAATATTATAGAATAATAATCGAGTGTGACAAAAGATAATGTGGAACGTACAAATCAGCTGCTACGCATACATGTATAAACAGAGACATAAATGAATAACACACGGGGTTATATTAAAAAAAATGTATCACAGGAAAACCACCAAACTGATACTTGGAGGAGGAGATCAATTACACTAGCGTAATTATACCTGATTAATTTGAAACAAAAAAGCAAAATATCACTTGATCACAAGGCCTATTTTTTTCCAAGCATATACCTTATGGGGGTGTTTGGTTGCACAATAATTTTTTTGCAGACTTTCATGATAAAAAAATTATATTAAAAAAATTAACCAACCAATGAAATAAAATTATCATGTTTGAAGGGATGTGATGACAAAAAAAAATGTAACCACCACATGTGACCAAATAAAGTGGGGGACCACAAGAAAAAAAAGAGAGAGAGTTGAGACCCCTTTCTTGTTTAAGAGAAAAATCACTTTCTAAACATAAAATTATCATGCTTATCAAACACCTCTTTTAAAAAAAATTTAATATAATCTTTAAAAATTAAAATAAAAATTTTCATATTGTCATGCAACCAAACACTCCATTAGAATCCTGTATGCACACGGTTGCAAAGCACGTCCTACAAATTAATATTTTTTTAAAGTGGGCTGATTCAAAATCTTTCATAACCTATTTTTTAAAAATCTCATTTTACTATTAACTTCTTGATATAATAATTTTTATTTTTGATATTTAGATATATATATCATATTTGAATAATTTATATATATTCTATTTTTTATTGAATGGCCGAATAGATACGAAATCAATATGCATATATATATATTCCGATTCTGATGAGCTATCTGTTATTCTTTTCTCACATATAATTAATTAATTGATGAGATACGTACGGAATTAAGACACAGGATGAAGAGCGGGGGTCATCTCAGGGACCTCTCGAGAGAGTTCAAGATGAACGTCGTCGAAAGTATGTAATCCGGAGTCCGCCGGTGCCCCTGGAGAGACGACTCCACAGTCAGTGCTTGGAAGGCTTTCTGAGATCGGAGTCGAGGCCTATCTGCCTCCTCGTCCTGCCGACGAAGAGGTCGCCGGACTTCAACCTGCCCGGGACGTGCCCGGCCACGGTGAGCACCGGGAACTGCGCGACGGCCTCCTTCCTCCCCAGCGTCACGATCGCCATGAGGGGCCCGGGCTTGTACCGGTGAAGATAGGCACCGCCCGCTCCCCGGATGAGCAGCTTCAGGTTCTTCACCACCACCGACGCCTGCCTCTGCGCGTACAGCCCTTGCTTCATCTCCTGCATGCGACCGCCCACCACACCCGTGCACGATCAGTACTCCGAGAACCGGGGTTTTCTTCTTTTTGTTTACATCAAATTAGGTGTGTTAATTTTGTCGAAAAAAATTTACTTTAAGTGTGTTGGTTATGAAAATGAATCCCTAGTCCTCAATTCTCCGGTGGTGCAAGAAACATTAACCTAGTCCTCGATCAAAAAGCAGCCACAACCCCAGGGTCAAAGTGACAGTTCACTAACCGTCCGATGAACCATTATTAATGAAAAGGGCTGAATCACCCTCTATCGATAATGACTTATATTAAGTTCGGTAACAAATTAGTAAGATGTCGATAACACTTCAGCAATGATTCAATTCTTTTAGTAATGATTCAGTGAAAAGTTACCGAACGGTAAATGTCAGTGAATTGTTACTAACTTACTATCGATAATTGTTCTAACTCTTTTCGGTAACAGAGCTGTCACCTAAGTAATCGAGAGTTGTGATTGTTTCCGAACAGAGGTGATCTTAATTAATCTCGTCACCTGAGAACTGAGTCGATGTGCTATTGGTGCCGTTAATCCATCCAGGGCGCCGGCGAGATGCGAATAATATATATATATACATACCTTGACGTCGGTAATGTCCCCAACGGCGAAGATGTTGTTCTTGCCCAAGACTCTGAGATTCACGTCCACCATCACTCGCCCCTGCGTGTCGATGCAGCTGTGCAGGTGGGTCTCCCTGAGCCACGACGAGCCCAGCGGCCGGCCGCTGCAGTCGAAGAAGCAGTCGGCTGTTATCGTCCTTCCCGCCGACGTGACGAACTCTCGGTCGGCTTCCGACGCCGACTCCAGGTCGACGGAGTCGTCCAGGACGACCTCGACCTTCTTGGACTTCAACCATTCGAGCGCCTTGGCGGCAGCTTTGGATCCGACGAAGGACAGCAGCCTCCTCCCGCTGTGGACGAGGGTCACCTTCTTCTCGGGGAAGTCGACGGCGATCTCTGCGGCGAGCTCCACGCCGGTCGGCCCGCCTCCGACCACCAGAATGGAGCTGGACGACTTGATCTTCTGGTTATCTGTGTGCGGTGTGCAGGGAGACGAGAAGTACTGATCTCAACGCGTGTGATGTATGGTAGATGTATGGCGTGATGTATTAATTAATTGTGATTAGTTAGCTAAGACTAGGAGTGAAAAAGAAACAAAATTAACAGATACTCGGAAATAACACGTTATTGTTCAGTCAGATGACTGAATTTTTATATTTAGCAGTTTCAGATTGATATCCTTGTGTCTCTGAAATATCAAAATCAATTGTATATTTCATGGCAATTTGATTATTCAAGTTTTTGTTAAAAAATACATTTTTAACGATAAAGTTATGTTTTTTTATAGAAGATTCCTTTTTAGATAAAAAAAGACGAGACTTCTTTTTGTGATTCTCTCTATTTTTACAATTATATATAATTGCAACTCTTTTTGTTTTCATATATATCTTGTTGATAATTTTATGTCTTTAGTACTTCTAGTTTTTATCTTAATGCAAAATTATTGTGTAGACAAAATTTAGACCAAAGAAGTAAATCTCAAAAAATGAACTAATTAAGATTCACCGCTATGTATCGACAACTTAATTAAGGTGTTTGATTGCACAACAAATTTTAATAAACATTCGTGATAAATTAGATAGGATAAAGATAGAAATCAAAGAGTATATTAGAGACAAAGTGAGGGTCATGAGAATCGAATATATAGTCAAAAAGAGAATATTTTGTTGATTTAGACATATATGGCGACATCTTCTCGAGGCACTGGTCAAACAAGTCGAGATCCTAATATTGCCAACGCAGAAGAAGCGAAGAGGGTAGGCCCAAGTTAACTTGGCATAGGCGAATTCAATATGACATAAAGGATCTAGACATATATATAGGAAGAGTCCAGGAGGACAATGTAGAATGGAAAAGATAAATCTATGTAGTCAACATCTATTATTTGTGATTAAGATTTTGAATTTGAGTTTGAGTTTGATTTTGAGTTTCATGATAAAAAAATATATTAAAATAAAGTCTAAGCTAGCCAAGGACAAAATTATCATGTTTGAGAAACATGATAACAAAAAAGAGTGGACACATGTATGACCAAAAGAGGTGGAATCCAAAAGATAAAAAAAAATGTTTAACCACTTTTTCTTCCGGAAGAAAATCTCTTTAAGAATATAAATTTGTAATACTTGTCAAACACCTCTTTTAAAAGTTTCATTACAAAAGCATAGTTTTGTAATACGAACTTAAATTTTCATGCAACAAGACCTCCCATTGTCTTTTAAATTTAAATCAACAAACGTAATATTCTAATTTCATATTTCCATCGTCCTTTCAAAAACCAAAGCTTAATGCTTTGTTTGGTTAGAGTATCAAAACCGCTACTATGTCAATTTTGATATTAATATTTCTAGAGATTAGAATATCAATATCAAAATTGATAGAAATTGAGATTTGTATTACATGGCATACTTTGTTTGTACTATAAGTTAGTATTAGTTGAACACTTCTTTGAACCTCTCCAGATGGGACTCCATTAAGCAACCGAAGGTGAATGGAGGACTGGGTACGTATCAGGAACTATAGATCTATATATGCACAAAACCTTAATCACGAAGTTAGCTTGAAACTTCATTCGTGACACGGATAAGCTCTGGGTTCATACCTTGACCTCCAAATATGTGTGGAAGGACACTTTTTGGGAGGCAAAACAAAGTGCTCACTGTTCTCATACCTGGAGAAGTATCCTTCTCTCCCGGCAGGAGCAGGACCTTCTCAGAGGCGGCTATTGGAAGATCAAAGACTAACACAGACGTCTAGAAACATCATTGGATTATTGACGGATGGGGACTGCTTGCCCTGAGGAATACTGCTATCACCACACACACTAAAGTTAATTAGCCGATGGTATAGATGGTCATTGGAGCAAGAAAGGCCCTACTGAGTCAGTCTTTACCCCTTTCTCAGTTGAAAGAAATCTGCCTGAAGACCCCAATCTTTAATAACCAGACTAAAGACGTGTTCGTCTGTGGCCTTATACTCTGAATAATGTCCTGACAACAAAATCTACATATAGATTTATTATCGAGGGCTCCATGCCCCCAAAGTTGCTTTGATAACAGCTTCTGGAGGTCTTTGGGGGCACCCTAAGGTGACTTGGGTTCTTCTTAGAAGCTAGTCAATATTTGAAAATTTACCCTGATAGAAATTGTGAATAAGTATTCGACTATCAATATCAAATGTTAAGACCATGTTTGACGTAATAATATTTAACCTCGTCATCATTATCAATTTTAAAATTGATAACAAACATGAATGAACCAATGCTTGACTAATAATATCAATTTTAAAATTTATAAAAAATAAGATATATTTTGGAATATAAGTGTCGGCCAGAATCAATTTGGCATTGATACTTTGGCCTTTACAAAAATTAATATAAAATTGATATAACATTATTTTTGATGCTCTAACTAAATGAGATATTAAACTCTTTAGAGGGCAGAGTATCGAGATGTCAAAATTGATGATATCATATATTCTTGATACACTAACCAATCAAGACATAAGCAAATGACAGTGATACCAAATATATATATATGTTTGTATACCTTCACCGAACTGGTCGAGTCTGCCCCTTCTCGTTCTGGCGACGGAGTCTGTGTGGCCGGTGGCGACGACAAGGAAGTCGTAGCCGAGGTGATGGCCCTCCCTCGTCACCACCTCCGTCTCCGTCACGTCGACCGCCGGGGAAACCACGATCCTCCCATGCCCGAAGTAGTCCTCGTGGTTGACGACCGTCCGCTCCGCAAAGGACGGCTCCACCCTCGCCCTCAAGTTCGCCCACGGGATCTCGAAGTACTCCTTCCTGTGTCAACCCGTACAAGAACCCCAACGGCGGTAGAGACGATAATTAATAGACGACTGCAGCAACTCCATCTCAGGAGATGGGGGGGGGAAGGAGCGACTTCCTATACATATATTATATACATGATGGATCGTCGGCTACGGGTACGTACGGGTCGACGAGGACGACGTCTGCATGGTGCTGCATGGACTTGGCGACGATGGAGCCAGCGATGCCACCCCCCACCACGACCACCCTCTTTCTTCTCTCCATGGCGCCGGAGACGACGACCATCGTCTTCCTTTCCCCTCCCTCGATCGGCGAGAGAGGGAGCACGGGGCAGATCGATCAGCTGTGGGTGGCACCAGCTGGCCGCGGGGGGGCGTACGTACGTCTCGCAGGGGCCTGCCCTTCGTCGCCGGCCATATTGTATAAGGTTGCCGACCGAAACTGGCGGCCGTCCGCTCGCCACGGCGAGGCCGCTGGGCCGATCGCCGTCGCAGGTTTTGCCTATTTCTCTCCCCCTGCAGGCAGGTTCCGGTGCAGATCTTCCGGCGAGCCGCAAAGACGGGCGTCGACAGTTATGAGGTGGGTTTTGGTTGCACCATAGATCTTGTTTTTACAAAGTTCCCTGATAAAAAATTATATCGAAATAAAATATATAGCTAAGAACTTATCATACTTGGCGAGATGTGATAACAAAACAAGAAAGAGTAACTATCATATATGATAAAAGAAAGTGACGAGGGACCACCGGATAATAAAAAAAAAAAGAGGTGTGAGAGATCCTCTTTTTTTTGTCTAAGAAAGAAATCATTCCGAAAATATAAAATTGTCATGGAAGCACAACATCTCTTCGAACAAAGTTTATTTTAAAAATATAAAATTATAATAAAAACTCGAATTATCATGTCACCAAACACCCCCGTTAACTACTATCTTATTTTATCAAACAAAAAAATTATTTTCAAACTGGCACACTTTATTTTTAAAATAACACGGTTTTAAAAAAATTACAAATCTTCGCCTAAGAATTTAAAGTCGGACTTAACTAGTTCGACTTTAACACCATTATAGAGTATGACTTCAAGCTTTTTAGATGAAAGTGGGTGTCAACAACACCGACTTTCACCGTGTGTTGGATTTGTAGAAAAAATTGCGCTAATCTTGCAATTTTAGAAATAAAGTGTGCTAAATTAAAAAGAAATAAAAACCCATGCATAGAAGAAGAGCCCCGTGAGGCTCTTTGTTTTTTTTCTTTCTTAAAAAAACATTAAAAATATATATTAGTAAATGAGTAATCATCAGTATATCATAGCACATATCTTAATGTAATGCCTTATTTTTATTTGGTTAAACCATCAAAATTGGTACTATATCGTTTATAATATTGATATTTCTAGAGATTATTAAACTATCAATATCAAAATTAATAGAAGTTGACACTTATATATATTATATAACATGGTTTTATATGCATCATATCTATATATATATTCCAAAATTGATAATCAGTGAAGTGGTTAACACTATGCTGCCCGACAAGACCTAATATAGTATACTGACCATTGTCTTTAATTTGATCCCATATTAAAAAATAAAATTATGTTGAAACATTACCGTAAATAGATGAGCTATTAATTCCTCGAAGACCTCACGATGCAACCCAAATGAATATAGCTAGGTTACAATACTTGGAAGAGAGAATAACCTCCTGCGGAGTGAAAACGTACGTCGAGGTATACGTCAGAGTTTTTTTTTTTTAAATAACTTGGCTATCTTTGAAAATTGTAAAACTGATGAGGTAAATTTTTTTTTTTTTGTAAATCTAACTTAGTTTGACGAAAAGTAGGAGGGTTAACGTGGGATAAACCCAATCGGTTTGGATTAGCCAAAATGACTATAAAATGACAAAAAAAAGACTATGAAGTCATTTTGTGACCATTTAGAAACTGGTTTGGATTAACCCAAAGGGCCATAGAAGGCAAAAAAGAGTTAAAATCTAATTGGTTTGTATAGGCTGATACTATATTTTATTATGTTGTATATGAAGACTTTTTGTAAGAAACGATGGATATCTCAAGTTGATACACCATCTCAAGCAGGTGGTGGGTTGTAGAGTCTCTCAAGTGAATCGAATGCTAGGTTAAATGGATCTTATTCTCACTGAACCGGTTCGGTTCGGTTCCTCTTATCGGTTCGGTTTCGGTTTGGAAAAAAAATGTCCAAACTGAACCGAACCGAACCGTTTACACCCCTATTGATAGGGGGAATGGTGTAGACCCACATGGCCAAGCATTTACCTCCTATCGTGAAGTGTGCAATAGAATGCATAGTAATTTTATGATAAAAAATTACATCACTCTTTCATAAAAGAAGAAAGATATCATATTTCAAGTTATTAAGATAAATATATTGATTATATTTATAATTTTAATTTATATGTTATAGTTAAAAGTGAACAAGTTAGCGAGTATCAATTTCTTACAAGTATGCAGTAACATTTTACATTTGAGCGATCTATAGATGTAAATATTTTAAGACATGCGAGATAAATGTAAAGAAAATAAAGAAATGATCTAATGAAAAAGGTAATAACACATATTTAGTTTTATTCTCTCATTGTTGTAACTAATAACTTTTGTATATCCAATATTTTACAAGATGGTTACTAGAGAAGGTCTATAAGAATATGCCTTCACAATGTGATTCGAACCAATGATGTCATATGTGCAATATATGGGCTAGAGATGAGAGTAATGTAAGAACTATTCTTAATTTAATTTCTTGTTCATTTTAGCATGACGTTTTATTTGGTTTGGATAGGCTGAAATTATATTTTATTATGTTGTAGATGAGGGATTTTTGTAAGAAACGATAGACATCTCAAGCCGGTACACCATCTCAGGCAAGTGGTGGGTTGCAAGGTCTCTCGGGTGAGTCAAGTGCTAGATTAGGTGGATCTCATTCTCAGAAAGATTCACCTTCTAATACATCTTCGCCAAGTGATTCTTGATCTACACTGGTGACACTTGCTGAGTCTGGACAATCTGGGGGATTGGTTCCTTGCCCTACTTTGGTGACACCTACATCTATAGTAGGTAGTATGTATTCCATCGCATCAAGTATATGTTTTATTAAATCTTTTAGATTAATTATAAATATGTTAAGTTTAACTTGCCAAAAAATATTGTTAAATTAACTGTATCTAGTAGATGTGAGAGAGGTCTAGCCAAAGCATATAATGTGAAGGAATTGGTGCTTGGAGAGCCCTTAAACATCAAATTGGTAGGGAAGTCTAGTGTAGGCCCGCATGGCCAAGCATTTACTTCCTACGTGTGCAACAGAGTACATAGTAATTTACAAAATTACATTACTCTTTCTTAAGAGAAGAAAGATGCCATATTCCAAGATCTTAAGGTAAATATATTAATTATATTTATAGTTTTAATTTATATGTTATGGTTAAAAGTGAACAAGTTAGCGAGTATCAATTTCTTACAATTGTGCAGCCACATTTTACATTTGAGCTATCTGTATCCATAGACACAAATATTTTAAGACATGTGAGGGAAATGTAGAGAAAATAAAAAAATCATCTAAAGAAAAGGTATTAACACAAATTTAGTTTTATTCTCTCATTGTTGCATGTAACTAATAACTTTTGTGTATTCAATATTTTACAAGATGATCACTAGAGGAGACCCTTGAGAATGTGTCTCCGCAATGTGATCCAGACTAGTAGTGTCATATGTGTAACATATGGTCTAAAGATGAAAGTAAGATAAGAGCTATTGTTAATTTAATTTTTTGTTCATTTTGGCATCACATTTTATCAATGACTAAGTTCTTAGAATTTTTTTGTACGCATTAGTGAAAGAAATAAAGTCAATAAATGTGTTCTAACAATGTCTTATAGAAGAAGGACAAATAGATTTTGTAAATATTTTATTCAATTGTTATGTGTTCTTAATTAGAGTTTATTTTTTAATTCTCCTAATTATTTTGAATAGACATAAAAGGAAAAATGCCACCCTACCCATTTAGAGTTATTCTAGATGGATTTATTGTCTGGAGTAACGAAAAAAGCCATCAAAGGATGGTAAAAATCTAAATTATATGAATCAATATCATCATTCATTTCAAATAAATTTTAATACATTTTTTAGTTTTATGATAATATGCAGCAATTGATGAATATCTAACCATTAGAGAAATCGGATGCTGGGATATCATCTCAGCAACTATTGACTGTTGAGGAGGCATTCACCACTATCTTTGGCAGAGATAGACTAATACAGATCCGATGTGGGGGGAAAAGGACAAACTTGCAACACCTAGCATGGTATAAGCGATGGCAGTGCTAGTACCTATACGAATCTACTAATCCAGAGGTTGGTGGACAAACTATAGAGACAAAACACGATGATTCGTAATCTTCAACAACAGATGTCAAACCAACAAAGGAACTTTACTGAGACAATCGAATGGCTAACATAACAATTGTTCACAAAGATTGATCAAAGACTCCCCTCACTCACTGATCCATTGAGTTAGAGATCGCCTCCGATATAGATGGAGAGGACAACAACGATGCCAATGATGATAAGGAGGAAATAACATCCATTGGAGAGGATGATTGTCATTTCTTTATTTATTTTTATTTTTTCTATTTATAAATCATGTATGTTGAACATAGACTGTTTATACTTTATAAGTTATGTTTATAAAATTGTGAGTTTGAATATAGAATATGAATGAATGAAATTGTGGAATTCTATACCGAATTGTGTGGTCAAATGAAATTGTAGAGTTATATAAAATTATGAAATTGTGTATTGTGAAATTGTATGGAATTATGAAATTGTGGAATTGGACAAATGAATGAAATGTATAAGTCCACTGTATACCCATTCATGGTTGTAATCTTGCATGAATTTATCAATTTCTGATATTAAATTTTTTTCTTAACAAGAATTATTAGCGACGGATGGAGGACGTTGCTAATAACTCTATTGACGGCGACTCTAAGTCGTCGCCAATAAAACTATTGGCAATGGCTCCTAGCCATCACCAAAATTGTCACTCTAGTTCCTGAAAAGCTCCAAGAGGTGGAGGAGACTGATTTGGTAATGACTCTTCACTAAGAGCCATCCTAATAATTTTACTAGCGACGACTTCAAACCATTGTCAATATTCTTATTTTAAATAAATAAAAATTGGTGACATCTTTTCGTCACCGTCACTAAATATAATGGTGACGGGTTCTCAGACGTCACCAATAACACTTATTAGCAATGGCTCCGGTCTAATTGTCACTAATATTATTAGCGACGAGATTATTTGCAATGGGATTATTTGTGACGGATTTGTGATGACTTTGAAGTTATCGCAAAAACTCGTCAACGACAATTTTTTAGTTGTTAGTGATGACTCCAAACCGTTCTCATTACTTCGTTTCCTTGTAGTGATTGTCGAACACTTTGTTAACTAAAGTTCAATTTATTATGCAACAAACACTCCATTAAGAATATTGATGATAAATAACCATAGTGGATACGAAAATAGATAACACTTAAACTCGAATCTATTGTCTTATATCCCCATCGATCTATTAACTTGACCTCTTCTTCTTCTTCTTCTTCTTCTCTCTCTCTCTCCCTCGCTCTCTCGCGGTTGGATAACGCAACGATGCCAATGCCTTCACATCTGATACAGATGGAGAGGACAACAACGATGCCAATGATGACGAGGAGGAGGAAAAAACATCCTTTGGAGAGGATGATTGTTATTTGTTTTTTCTATTTTTATTTTTGCTATTTATATGTCATGTATGTTGAACATAGATTGTTTATACTTTATAAGTTATGTTTATAAAATTATGAGTTTGAATATAGAATATGAATGAATGAAATTGTGGAATCCTATACCGAATTGTGTGGTCAAATGAAATTGTAGAGTTATATAAAATTATGAAATTGTGTATTGTGAAATTGTATGGAATTATGAAATTGTGGAATTAGACAAATGAATGAAATGTATAAGTCCACTGTATATCCATTCATGGTTGTAATCTTGCATGATTTATCAATTTCTGGTATTTTTTTTTCTTAACAAGAATTATTAGCGATGGATAGAGGACGTTGCTAATAACTTTATTGACGGTGACTCTAAGTCGTCGCCAATAAAACTATTGGCAATGGCTTCTAGTCATCACCAAAATTGTCACTCTAGTTCCTGAAAAGCTCCAAAAGGTGAAGGAGACTGATTTGGTAATGACTCTTCACTAAGAGCCATCCTGATAGCTTTACTAGCAACGACTTCAAATCATTGTCAATATTCTTATTTTAAATAAAGAAAAATTGGTGACATCTTTTCGTCGCCGTCACTAAATATAATGGTGATGGGTTCTCAGACGTCACCAATAACACTAATTAGCAATGGCTCCGGTCTAGTTGTCACTAATATTATTAGCGACCAGGTTATTTCAGATGAGATTATTTGTGATGGGTTTGTGATGACTTTGAAGTTATCGCAAAAACTCATCGATAACAATTTTTTAGTTGTTAGTGATGACTCCAAACCGTTCTTGTTACTTCGTTTCCTTGTAGTGATTGTCAAACACTTTGTTAACTAAAGTTCAATTTATTATGCAACAAATACTCCATTAATAATATTGATGATAAATAACCATACACTACAAGAAAATAGGTTACTAGGGACGGCTGTAAGCCGTCTCAAAAAACCAAAAAGCCGTCGCTAATAAATATTAGCGACGGCTTCAAAGCCGTCGCAAACGCGTCGCAAATAACGCCGTCGCCAATAATATTCGCGACGGCTATTCTTAAGCCGTCCCGAGTACGTTTATTGGCATGACACCGTAAGTCGTCGACAAGTTATTAGCAAAACGACCATTTATTGGAGACGGCTTAAACAAATGCCGCCAATAACTTTATGGCGTACGGGCCGTCGCAAACGATAAGGAGATTAGATCGGCGGATGAAGTTATTTGGGACGGTCAAGCCGCCTCAAATAATCTTATTGGCCACCGCTAACCTGACGCCGCCAATAAATGTAGTTGCGACGGCCACGTAAGTCGTCGCAAATGGCAAGCGTAACCCTTCCCGGATGTTTTTCGGTATTGCATGACGGCCATGCGATAGCCGTCGCCATAAGTTATTTGAGCTAGACCTACAGCCGTCCAATATTAAAAACAGCCGCACAGAGAAAAAATTCCAGGACCCTGTTCGGAATTTTTCTCGTATCAGGATTTGTGCCGTTTTTTTATATTGTGGATCGTAGGCCGTCCAATTTTTATTATCGGGCGACGGCTATATAAAGTCACGCTAATAATAAATTTGAAAAAAAAATTGATTGGTCGATTGGATCAATTATACGATCCAATCCGCAAAATCAATCATTCTTCAAACTTTCATAAAGATCTAAAATCCGATCTACCAATCCAAAAATTCATTTATATTAATAATTGTGTGCCGGATTGCTCGTTTCAAACCTCGGAACGAACACCGAATTAGGATGAAACAACACACATTAACATACCAAAATTGAAATTCACCAAATTTAAATTCATATTCACATACCATATTCAAAATCACATTCATACACAAAATGTTTTGATACATATGAATAACATTGATAGAGAGTAAAAAATACATCTTAATCTATTCATCTTCTTCATCTTCATCTTCATCTTCATCATCATCTTCACTCTCCTCGGCATCCTCGTAGTCCTCGTCGTCATCGTCATTTCTGTCCTCTGTTTGTTGAGGCGGAGGATGCTCCGATGTGGATGGCACATCAGGAGTCGGGAACCTTTGAGTCAAGCCTTCAATGATCGTATCGAGGCGATCGAAATTATCTTGGAATGATTTCTGTTGGTTGTCCAATTGTTGTTTCAATGAAGTTATTTGTTCTTCATAACGTTCATTGATTTCTCCTTGCCTCGCCACCTGATCTCTAAGCTCTCGAATTTTTTGAGTCGAGCTAGAAGCACCTCCGCTTGACTCACCATACCAAGTGTGGCGAGTTTCACCTCGCCCACCACATCGGATCCGTCCTGGTCGATCTCTACCAAACACGGATACGAAAGCTTCCTCCGCGGTGAGTGGAGGTCGCGATACCCTAGCATCCGAGGATTCAGATGCTGGGGGATTCATCAATCCTTGCATATTTTCCTATAAATAATATGAATAAAAATTAAAATCCTACCGTGATGAATTGTGGATTATAAAGAAAAATAGGTTATGATAATCAATAATTACTATCATAAAGACGACTTTGGTCATTATCCTAAATGACCGCTCCATCGAGTTCTTCATGCGTTTGACTCATCCGGAATACCTCCGACGAGTCGAGGTCGACCTTCTTTCGTACCTTACCAAAAAAAATTAAAAAAAAAGATAAAGGTTATTACAGAATAAGAATCAACTAATATGAAATTTTAAGTTTTCGACTACTTACAAAGTCTCTTTCTAACTGGTGTATATTTGTTCTTCCTCTTCTGTACGGCATTGTTAATTGCCGCCTATTAACGGCATTCTTTTCACTCAATGCCTACATATATATATACAAATGAAACAACATTAAAAAAATGCAAATGAAAATAATAGGATCTAATTATAAGAGGAAATAAAATTTTGAGTTACTCTAGCATCATTTTGACTCTATAAATGGCACATATGATGCCATTGTTCCTCGTTGCACTGTGGAGGAATGTTGGCACGAGCTTCCTCATTTGATCGTCCTGTAAAATACTGTACACAAATATTGTTAACAAAAAATTGGTTATCTCGAATTTACATTCTAAATTATATTTTACCTTTCTTTTCAAATGATTTCTTTGTTTTCTTTGCATATCTCACATATGCCTTAATATCTGTGCATCCGATTGAGGATTCCGCTCAAAGGTAAAATGTTGCTGCATTAATATAAAAATGATTAAAAAGTTCACCAAAATTTAAATAAGATGAAGCTACTTGAATGTTACCTCTACATCCTTCGACACGTTTCCTTGAAATGCCAAAGGAATAATTATTTGCATCATCACATGACAATCATGACTTTTTAAACCACTAATTGTTCGGACACTTAAATCTACACATCTACTTAAATTCGACGAATAACCATCCGGCACTCGAACATTCTTAATGAATTCAAGTATTCTAGACTTTTGATCGTTGCTAAGTTTATAAATTGCATCCGGAAACTTATGAACCCTCGTACGGATGTAACTCGGACGAATATTTAAATCTACTAAATCTTTCCGTGAGTTCAAATTGTCCTTGTCAATTCCCGATAAGTTAAACATCTCTAATATATTGTCGCACACATTCTTCTCAATATGCATGACATCCAAATGGTGCCGAATGATAAGAGATGACCAATAGGAGTTTCTCAAAAAATATACTCTTCTTCTTCCAATTTTTATTCTTTCGACAAATTTTTACTTAAGTTCTCTAAATCTTTCTTAAAACGGTTTTCCGAACTTAATAGTGTCCATCTCCTTTTGTTGCCTCCATAGGTCATATCCCGTAGTATCTTCGTGCTCCCTTCACACATCGTCGACCATCAAAAAGATGCTTATACCGGTTCTTTCTCCACCGATGTGCTACCGGGTAAGAACCGACGATGACCAAGGTAGCATTGTTTTCGACTACGGGTAAGTCGAATGGTATGTGTTTCTTCGTTACATATAGGACACGCCAATTTTCCTTTAAAGACTCCATCCGCATAAATTTGCATATCCCGAAAATCATTTATCGTACTAAAAAGTATGACTTTCATTATGAAAATCTCTTTCTTTTCGGCGTCATAAGTCTTCAATCCAATCTCCCACAAATCTTTTAGCTCTTGCACCAATGGTTGTAAGAATACATCAATATCATTTCCGGAGCTCTTTACGGACCGGTATTAATAATGATATCATTGTGTATATGGCTTTCATATACATCCACGGTGCAGTAAGTTGTACACCATTGTAACAACAAAGCCACACACTATATTTTCAAGACATTCGACTAAACGATTAAAGCCATCTGTTAATCCAATCCGAATGTTGCGTTTCTCTAACGCAAATTCTCGGATAAAGTTCATCCACCCTTTTCCAAGCGGGAGAATCCATGACGTATTTCACCTCTCAATTGATACGATCGTGATTGATCGTGCTATGTCATCCACTTAGCCGTATTGGATGATATGAATAAACGCCGCAACCTAACTCCTAATGGAAAATAATGTAAAACTTTTTGTGCTATTTTTTTATTTTTGATTTTTAGGATCATTTTTATATCTCGAGGTGTTACAATACGGACAAACATTTTTATCTTTATTCTCTTTCCAAAATAGAATACAATCATTTTTACATGCTCGAATTTTCTCATAAGTAAGTCCCAATTCCTTAACTAATTTCTTAAGCTCATACCAATTATCTAGAACACATGCCCCATTAGGTAAGACTTCCTTAAATAAAGATAATATCATATCCATACATTTTCTAATGAGACCATTAATGGACTTAAGTTCAATCAACTTTAATATAAATTTTAATTTAGATACATTTTTAACACCTTCATATAGAGGTGTTTCGTAATCTTTTAATAATTTGAAATATTGAAAATTATCTTCATTGTGTTCTTCCTCATTATGTCGAATAGAAGATCCGTTATTTTGAATATCTTGTAACATTTCCATTACCTCATCATCTACATAATTATCTTGTGGTTCATTTAAAATCGAAATGTCCTCATTTATCATATTGACTTCAATTTCACCATGGCATATCCATTTTTGATAATTTAACCATATACCATTGCATATTAGGTGTTCTTTGACAACATTTCTTTTAAAAATAAATGTATTACAACATTTTTTATAAGGACACTGTATTAGATCGTTATGTTGTCCATGTCTAAATTATATTCTAGAATCATGAAAAGAATAGTTTAAAAATTCTTCGATCCCTTCAATATATCTAGAATCTAATCTATTAGGAATATGCATCCATGATTTGTCTAAGTTACTCATCTTAATTTGTTAAAAGATTGAAATACAATGAAAAAATGTTAATTTAATAAATAAATCAATATATAACCGAACCTCCACCGAAAGAAGAAACTCTCAAGTGTATATCTCGATTGAAGTTTCCTGAAAAAGAGATAAAATGATCAAAATTAGACTTGTTGTTGAACAATAAATGTTTATACATACCAATTAAATATTTTTATCACAAACGAAGAGTTAGACATGAAAACTAAGAATTCAGATTTGTTATATTAAGTTAAAACAGAAACAAAAAATTATACAAAAGCGATAGTTAGAAGGGTCTAGCCTTCAAGGCCGCACCCTATGCTGACCAACTCCAAACTACTATTTATGATGAGTTATCCATGTTCAATCATGCCAATAAATTCAAATAATACATTATAGTCTTCTAATAATATTCTAAACATATTAGTTATGTAAAATAATTATTATTACGAAATTTTATGGGTTAAATATGATTTAATGCTACCAAGCTCTAAAAATGTCAAGAAATTAAAGGGAATTTATATGCAAAGGGGCATTACCCTTGTGTATTTCTCTCAAATGCATTATGAAATATTATTCTAAGGCTCATTCCATGATTAAATAAATTATGCACATATCTACCTTTGTTCTATCTCCTAAATAATTAAAGTGATCAAGGTACTACATAATTGGTTTGAGGAGGTCCTAAACTATTAATTTGTTAGGGCTATTTGGCACATATATGCTTTGTGATGTATATAAAAAAAATTAAACAAAAATTCGTTTGTTGAAGATGTATACCTCAAAGGAGGTTCGATTAACCCTAAGTAGGGTTTAAATCGGGCACAAAGTGAGGTGGCGGCGGCGGCGGCGGGAGCCGGCGACACCCACGGCGGTGACGGAGGCAGCTCTCCCCTCAAGGTGCCCTACGCAGTGAGGGGGCAAGCCGGCGGCGGCGGCGGCGGGCGACGGCGCGACGGCGCGCGCCACGGCGGCGGCGACGGCGACCGGGCGGCGGCGGCGACGGCGAAGCGGCGGCGAGCGGCGACCGGCAGATTCGTACGGTAGAAGAGAGAGAGAGAGAGTGCGCGGGGGGAAGAAAGGAAGGTGTCGAGGGTTTTTTGGTTAACTTATTGGCGACGGCTTCAAAAGCCGTCGCCAATAACAGGACAAGTTACACGCACGGCTTTCGCTGTCGCCAACAAAAGTCGACCGTTCAACGGTCACCATGGATTAGTACACGGCCAGGGCCGTCGCCATTAATATTAAGCGACGACGGCGCATGAAGCCGTCGCCACTTTTCCGAGAAAAACCGCGCGGGGCGTTGGTATTCACGGCTGTAAGCCGTCGCCACTAATATTAGTAGCGACGGCGTATCAAGCCGTCGCCGCTTTCCGAGGAAAAAACCCGCACGGTCGTTGGTATTGCGACGGCTTCGACCGTCGCCAAAAACATTATTTGCGACGGCTATATTTAGCCGTCGCTATTTACCAATTATTAGCGACGGCGTTAGTTTAGCCGTCGCTTTTATCATTATTGGCGACGGCAATAACCCGTCGCCAATGACCCAGTTTCCTGTAGTGATAGTGGATACGAAAATAGATAACACTTAAACTCGAATCTATTGTCTTATACCCCCATCGATCTATTACCTTGACCTCTTCTTCTTCTTCTTCTTCTTCTTCTTCTTCTTCTTCTTCTTCCTCTCTCTCTCTCTCTCTCTCTCTCTCTCTCTCTCTCTCTCTCTCTCGGTTGGATAATGCAGTGGTTGCACACAAGACATCCACCCATGACGAGAGGCAAACGTGTGATTTGAACTCGCAAGGTGTCACCGCCCAAGGGCGGTCGTGTTCACTTACAACGTGTGAGACGGGGACCCCGCCTCCCTTTGTCTTTAATCTCTTTAACTAAACCGAACTCCACTCCGACCAATGTGGAGCCACCTTCCAAAAGTGTCACGTCATTAGTTTCGAAGGTACATTAATCACTATTTTTCTATCCTTCTTGAGCTTTCTCCTTGAGAGAGATGATGATAAAATTACGTGAGCATATGTAGCTAAAAAAAGGTGTAGATAGTATTAAAAAACTTTGTTTAGAATATTAAATTATGACAATTGTCAAACAAATATTTTATAACAAAACTCAATTTATTATGTAACTAGATCAAAGAAATCAATAACTGATAACATTTGTAGATACAAAAATAAATACACCTAAAATAGAATATGTCATCTGATACCGTATCTAGAATATGTCATCTGATACCGTATCTGTTAACGTTATCCCCCTCTCCTCCTCCTCTCTCTCTCTCTCTCTCGCATACGTTTTTTTGGTCACGCGTTGGCCTAGTGGCCGTAGGCGCCCGCAGCGCCACGGGCAACCGTTCGAACCTCACTGAACACCCCCCATAGGGTGCCTGACTTTGACGCCGCCAGGAAGCGAGGCCTAGACCTTGCGCCCTCAAGCGCAAGGCCGTGCCAACGAGCTTCGCTCAGCCGGCCTCTCTCATACTTTACCCCCACATATGTTCCGAGAGTATATATTCATTTTATATTCATTAATCATTTTAATCGGCGTTGCTTAACAAATAACATAAAGTGGCTTATAGACACTCATTAAGGGCAGTTAACAGATTTGTTTAAAAGAAATTATTATATAAAATAAAATTTATAATAGAAAATTATCAAATATTTATG
Organism: Cryptocoryne crispatula var. balansae; assembly: GCA_036172225.1. Taxonomy (NCBI): domain Eukaryota; kingdom Viridiplantae; phylum Streptophyta; class Magnoliopsida; order Alismatales; family Araceae; genus Cryptocoryne; species Cryptocoryne crispatula. The sequence goes on from CM069931.1 coordinate 5,236,482, forward strand.
TTTGACAAAAGCACATGACTAAAAATAAACAGACGGTATATATTAAATTTCAAATTTTGAGACAAAAACACTGATACATAAAAACACACATACACCCAAAATATGTTTCAAAATATTCATCGTATTAAAAATAAAATAATAAAACTTTGGTCAATAATCATCATATAAAAATAATATATTAAATTTATATATAATATTAAAAAATATCGGAATATAAAGTTGATGACAATAAACAATGACCAATTTTCACAACATAATTCTAGAAGCATAAGACCAAACACAAATTATAATTACTAGAAGATAATAACATAAAATAATATACGTTAACATTTGTTTTAAGAAGCACATGTTATCAATACAAATTACAACTAGTTAGCAGATAATAACATAGAAAACTAGACCTTCTTAATTCTTTCAAGAATATTTAACAATACACTTACTAAAATTCAGCGCTTATAAAATAAATTAAATTTAATATATTTGGATAGTTAAATATATAATAATTAAAACTTTTATTGGACTAAAAACTGACTTGTAACTAGCGACGACCTTGGAAATAAGACTAACTTGTGGTCAACGATTTTCCATTAATGGAACTGATGCCCATCTTACAGGTTAAGACAATCTTGAAAAAGATAAGAAGAACAATCATCTCGTCTTCTTGTTAACAATTGACAGATACTAGATTCTCTCTTAGTGTAAAAAAAAAAAAAAACATGTGAAAGGAGGACCCGTACAATCCGAATTCGTATTATTTGCGTTTAAAGCAAGGCCATCGCACGTTTAAAATACTAGATAAAAAAAATCAAACAACAAACACATTTAATTCAGATTTTAATTCATAGATGTTTAAGACATGTTGAACAAGGGAATTTAACAACTATGATCTCCACATCAGGAACGAACGGCTGATACGGAATCCGCCGTGTCGATTTAACTTTCCCTGTAGCTGGCTTGAACTGATCGTCCGATGAATGATTCCAGTTATATATTATCAGTACTAGCAAGAACAAACTCGATAATGTACATTTATCATATTCAGACATTATCTTGAACCAATCAGATCATCGGGTTGAGGCCAGGCCAGGTGTTAGACGTCTCTCTCTCTCTCTTTCTGGATTCAGGGCTTTATAATTCGTATCCAGCGAAAGGAAAAAAAAAACAAAGGAGCAGTCAAAACTATGAGGTAGAACTCACTGTCAGAGAAGGAGAGCGATAACATGATCCATGTTTTTTTTCCGGACGGCATTGACTTGACGTGCATCGTTCTGACTGATTATAATGGCATCCAAACTCTCTTACAAGCTGCTACGAGTCCTTGAAACAACAGCAATTTTACAGTTCGTCAACGGTGATAAAGGCACTCAATTTATAAGTAACTTGAATGGTGGTACCAGAGATGGGTTTATAAACGAAATAGGGCTCAGAATTTTTCTAGTTGATATTTTGTCCTAATAATAAACGGAGATGCAAATCGAGTCGAACTTGTTTTCCGGCCAACCCAGGCACCTCTGCGGTCTCTGGATGACAAATCTTACAAGATGGAAAGAGCTACTGAGAACTGCTTACTGTTTTGAGGCGTCTGACTGAAAATAGGGTGCAAATGCCTTCAGAACATCCTCATATACCGGCTTCTTGAAGTCTACCGCCTGCCCAAGACAATATGATACATACAATAATTAAACCCTTTTTTCCTTTAATGAAAGTAAGCGAAGCAATAGAAGAAAAAATTACGTACATGTTCAATTATTTGAAGAGGCGTTTTCCATTCCCATTCGCCAAATTCTGGCTTTTCAGTTCCATCCCCAGCAAGATCAATCTCTTCCTCTTTCCCAGTAAATCTAAAAAGAAACCTGCATGATGTTGATGCAGCAGTCACGGATGCCCAAAAATCCACTGTCTTTCTGATAACTAGGCTTTATCTAGTAAAATACAAACAATGATGGAGTCTTCAACCACGTAATCATCGTCTTAATGTGTGCCTGACGGGAAAAAAAAGTTTGTACAGAGCCCGTGTGGACGTAAAAATAATGTACTTTAAGTTGACAAAAAATATAAACCCATACCGCAGGAAAAAAAAATCCTAGAATTAATGTTGTGAAAACAAAAATTGTTGCAGACTTGCAGTCTTTGATGCTCCTTAGTACATAGACTTCTACATTGCGGTCGGTGCACATGTAAAATACCAATGTTCAGAAGGGGTAAAACCAAGATCAACTGGAGTGACTATGTTATTGCCATTTTTCCAGTCTTTTTTTTTTTGAAGATGGCGGAAGCCACAAGTCATTAATTTATAAGAAATAAATAATTGCATGCAAAAAGTTTTATGAAATCAAAAGCCTAAATTACTACCAAGGCAATACTAATCTAAAAGACACTACAAATAAGCATGCTCCTATTTGAGGAAATTGCTCCCAAAAGAATTCCAAACCATATGAAACCCAGACTGAGGCAACACCCAATCCATAACTAAAAGGCCATGTGCTGAAGCATGAAGGTTGGATTTTCAAAGCCATCCTAAAAAATTATTTTATTTCAAGCACTACAAATTTATATAACAGCCACCAGCGTAGTTGACCATAAAGTTGGTGCCTCTCAATGGATTTAAGCTCTCCCACTGAGATAACAATGATGGTACGCCCTAATAATCTGGCCAGGAAATGTTCCAACTCTTGAAGAGAATACGTCATAATGAGTTGATAATGCCACACCTCAAGAAAAGGTGATCTAAATATCCATCGAAATACTCACAGAAGACACCTTTGAAATGAATAGAGAATATGTTTTGGATCAAAACTCTGGTTGGCTCCCTACTCATGCACAATTTTCACAAGAATAATCTGATATTGAGATGTAAAGCTAAATTTCAAGCATGCATCCACTAGATAAGCTCAATGCCCCATCGTTCATCTTCTGAAAAGCTAATTTCATTAAGAACACTGTATTCTTTGAAGGGATCTATGATAGTCTGTCCTTCGATACAACATAGTATCTCTAGTTTCCAATTACGTAAACCAAATGGGCAGATTGAACAATTTCGTCATCTATGAAATGTCTTCTGAACTGAGTCTACTCCACCTCTTGATCCCACACGATAAATTCTTGCATCCCTATTAGAGGCAATTATAAAAAGGAGCAGGTAATTTGGTTGTTAGTTTCTCGTGATCCACCGATTGATCCTTTCATAAAAAGATTTTCTTTCCATCCCTGATGCCAATAACTATTGACAAACTAAAGAACTCCCAATTATGGATAATTCCTTTCTAGACGCTAGAAAGGTTTAAATCATGGTTCGCCGGGTCGGCGACCCGGTCGCCCGGGTCGCCCGACCCGGCCGGTTTCCGGGCCGACCGGCCCGGAAACGACCCCGCCGGGCCGACTCCAAGCCGGCCCGACGGGGGGTCGCGCGATCCAGCTTTGGGTCGCGCGACCCGGCGACCTAGTCGGCCGGGTCGCCCGACCCCGGGGCGACCCGACCTATGTCAATTTTTTTATATTATTATTATATACTTAAATTTTTTTCTTCTCTCTCCCCGTTACCACCATTAAAAAAAAATTTCTTCGGGGGCGTTGCCGCATTTAATAATAGTATAACAATAATTCACTATCATTTATATCATCACATATATATAAGATTTATAATCATAAATATATGTTATATACTTACATTTTATAAAGATCTATTTTAACTCTTTTCTCTTTCACACACATTAAATTTGTCAAAAATAATTATTTTTTTAGTGTTCCATTTATTGATTGTACAATAATATTTTACTATCATTTATATTATTACGTATAGTTAAAATTTATAATTCTAAATATACGATACATCTTAAAATTTATAAATTTATTTGTTAAGTATCTTTACCTTCTCACTTAAGATTAACTCTTTCCCAACATATATTAATACAACATAATCACACAAAAAATCATATTCACTTGTATACATAGATAAACACTCATATTCAATTATAATATAAAAAATATAATTATATTTATGTATATATTTTATGTATACATAAATATATGACATAAATTTATTGTTTCTATTTGTTTCTTATTTTTATATAATTTTTTATAATAAAATAAATAAAATCCGACCCCATCCGACCCCGTCCGACCCGGGGTCGCGACCCCGTCCGACTAGGTCGGTTTTGGGGCCGACCGACCCCGGGCCGACCCCCGACCCTGCCTTCCTTGGTTTAAATCATCTTTGGATGGAAACTGAATAAATCGACTTCCGAGAACAACTGATGTCCTTGCAGTATCTTTCACAAAACACAAACTCACTATATCTCCTCTATGCTTTTTACCACAAAAGAGTTGTATATTTATCTATTTGCACCTTTGCACCCCCGTCTTGGTACAGAGTGACCATGTAACTAGAAATTAGTATCACATTTTTATAAAATGACAAAAAGTAAATGTATGAAGCACACATAATGACAATATAAAAAATTTGCAGATGTACTTTTGTACATGAAATGATGGTAGAGCATTTTGCAGTATTGACATTTCAGATAATTTAAACTTAAGGCCTCAGAAAAGTTAAGAAACATTTATTGTATCATATCAACCATCCATGTTTTGAAAATTTTGAAATGCACCGCATGTCTTAGATTCCCCTCAGTGCAAGAATTTAGTACATCTATCAACCAAGACTGTTAAGACAAAGAATAGATGAAGATAGATGAACATGCTGACATTGGACAGATTTGAAGAATTAAATTTCCAACTTCGAATATGGCGAAATCTGTCTAGTGAATGTGCAATCATTATAACATAGTAGGACCTCGTCAAACTCTTCGATGAGCTTAAGTTAATAGTTAGCTATGATGAATTAGGAAATGAAATCTGAAAGCTCACCACTTTTGTGCCTGACCATTCCAATTTGTACCCCATTGCTTATTTAATTTTTCCTTAACATCAGGAGGAAAATCATAAGTCAACCAATAAGGTACCTGCACAAATTGACAGATATTGAATTTAAGCTAAAATAAAAAATCCTTCATACTCCCAACAAAACAGAATGCATGGAGGAAAAATACTGCAACTTGAAAGTGAATAGAAAATCTAACAGAGATGTGAGTGCGAATGTGCAATTTCAGACTCATACAAAGAAGAGAATGGGTTAGTATCACTATCACCAACATTGAAAGAGGTTTCACTATGCACATTAATTTGACAAGATTCAATGGGTAAAAGCAATTATACAAATCATTGTCATTCCATTGAGGGTCCGCTTGGATCCCGGTCAAATAGGACACTTGTAGTAAGTTTTCCTGAAAACTTAATTATGGTATTTCTTTGGTATATGTAAATTATCAGTCAACTGAAAATTATTTTAATTGACTCCTTAATGACACCAACTTTGGCATTGGGACACATCCGCTGAATGCTATTTTCCAAAAGGCAAGACACTGAACTTGTCATGGCGATAGTGCAGCTCCAGACACATTTTGAGAACTTTATCTAAATAACATAAAAGTATTTTTTTAAAAAAAGCAAAATTTATAGGCAATAAAATTGTGTAGACGAAAGGTTCCAAATATCTTTAAAACAAGCTAATACTAAATAATTTAAAAATATTTTACAAATAACCAAATAATTGATATCATTTTCCTGAAAAATATTTTCAAGTTTTCTAAATAAGATATTTGTATATTCTTTTTCATGAAAAATTAATTCCTTGTAAAATAGTTTCATAGTTTTTCCTTTTCCTTGTAATTAAATAGACCCCAAGTTAGATCATGTTTTCAAGAATTTGTATATACATGCAACCAAACAATTAGAGATGATTTTGATTTTCATGAAAAGTAACTACGTTGAAAAGCATTTTCGAAAGATTTGTTTTTACGTGGAACCAAACAGAACCTAAGCCATACAAAAGCATATATTGATAGATGAAGGAACACCAATATGGTCTATAATTTGATCACAAACATAAGATGACAACTTCAGCGCTAATGCCATTGACTATATGACTGCTGGTCAAAAGACTAATAGAAAGGCAAGTTGGCCAATGTGTGATTTTTTTTTCCACTGGAAAACAGCAAACTTTGCCCTAGAAGACCACTTTGAACTGACTCTAGTCTTAATCCCAATTTATTGTCAGCCATATAGATTATCTTTCTCCACTCAAGTCAATTTTCATTTTTTTACTGTGGCCAAGACCACAGTTTCTTTATTGATATAAAAGAAAACAATACAACAGAAAACACAAAAGGAGACAAACAGATAGAAAGTAATAAAAGCCCCAAAATGCAACTACCGAGGTGGTAGTTAAGTTTGAGGCACTACAAGTAGAAAGAAGAGAACAATTGAAATCTCTCCTTAAATGTAACCTCCTCCAGAAAGCTACCTTTATACACAACGTGTCAATCTCCACAAGAAAGGAGATCTGATGAATAATGTGCTTCAGATGCTCGAATTGATCCTCCAAAATCTGTATATTCCTTGTACGTACATCATATTACCCAGAGCATTGCAAGTAAAGTGAAGTCCCGGAAAACTATAACCCACCAAGTCCACCAATTGTATCAAAAAATAGTGCTCATAAAATCAAAATAAACTCAGCACAAACCTCTGAGATGATCTCTGCTGATGTCACACCTGTTTCTTCCCTCAACTCCCTGATGGCTGCATCCCTTGGATCTTCTCCCTCATCAATGCCACCCTGTTATAACAGAGGCCATAAATCAGTATGAACTGAAGAGTATTGAGCATTATGTGCAACACTAAGCTTTTAGATTAGGGATTGTTTGTTTGATTGTAAAATTCTACAATATAGGCAGCTGCTCCATTTTGCAGTATTTTCAATTGTTTGGATTAACTCAAAACATTATATTTATAAAGAATGGTTCTTGTTTTAAATTACATGAGGAGGTGATGGAAACCAAAACAAGAACATGCTATAGATGTAAAATCATCTAAATCATGTGGTCCCCTACATTTTTTTCACGCCTTTTACAAAGTTAACCAACCAAAAGCTCTTGTTTTGAAATCCAAAAAGAACCTTGCTTTTAAACAAGTGGCTTTGAAGCAAGAGAACTGCAAATCCCTACATGGAATATGGATGATTAGTTTCTAGGATACCTTCTATGTTCAGCATGAAAATAAATTGCTAACTCCTTTAGCCTGTTCTAGAAAAGAATTTCACAATGATTTCACAAAGAAAGTTAGCAACAAAGCTCTGTTTTCTTTTGATTTAAAAAGTATCTATTTAAATGAAACTTTAACAATGTTAGGCAAAGATAATGATCACTGATAAAAGGCAATTGAAAAAATTTCTCTTCTTTTGTCAGAATACTTATTTTAATCAAAATTCAGAAATAAGTATATGAGTATGGATGACAAAAGTTTAAAAGCTTTAAACTGATTCTCCACCTCTTTCATCAAAATGTAAAGTGCAAAGAATTTGAAATCAATAGGAATGTGATCTCTCTTCTTATTTCCTGATCAAAAGAAGAGGTACACATCAATATATGCATATTAAGTTCCATCTGACAAGTAATTTTGGGCATGCTGTTGGGATGTTTTTTTCCGCAATATGCTGCACACTGAGCATCATACCTGTTGGCACCGAATTTTTTTCAAAAAACAAATGATTGGATTAGGATTAAACCCAATCAAATCCTCCATTGGTCAAGGAACAGTCAACTCTAATATTTAACCCATTAATTGAGTCCACTTCAACAGTTAATCCATTGAGAAACGGCCTAAATCAAATCCATCTTTGCCATACATCCTTTCTATCCTTAGCTACGTTTTGTCTTAAATCAGACCCATTAAATGTCGATTTTAACCAAATTTATGTCAATTTCGCAGTCCTCTTGGAATGCACTTGATGGGCTGTGTTTTAGTGTCAAAACAGGTCCATTAGGTGTTAATTTGGCCCACCTACCTGCTTATTTGAGCAAGCAAATCCCAGGCCACTAAATTCCCACATTTACCACCCTGCAAACCAACCTTGAGGAGTATTTTTGAAATTTCCAGGGCCCTCTGCCAACTCAACCCATATCTGGAACCATCCCAACCAACCTGCCACATCAGCAGTCAGATCCTGCAGCTCTTCTTCCTAATTCCAAGGACTGGCTGCCTATCTATCTTAATCCCATAAAAATGGTAGCCAGCTTACCATCCAGGAAATTGCGCAGCCAGTGGGGCATCCCCGGAGAAGCCAGGTATTCCCCTGAAAGCCATGTACCATCGGAGGCAGAGAGCATTACCAGGGAAGGCAATCAGGCCCTCCACCAGAGAGAGAATTAAATAGAATCATCAAAAGATACTGAAGGAAGCCATTGGAGCTAGCAGGACTTACCAGAAGTATGACAGATGGATCCGCTGGCCTACAGAGCCTTTGCGCACTTGCCAACCCCTCACCGAAAATGCAAGGGTCTCCAGGAGGCAAGGATGGCATTGCAGCAACCAATCAGGACTGACACCTGTCCCAAGCTATGTAGTCAGAGGCAAGAGGCGACCGAGGCGAGGGAGGGCTTGCCTCGCCTCAGGCGCCCAAGGCGACATTTTTTTTATTAAAGAATTTCTCAAAAAATATACATATAACATTGAATCTTTTGAAGAAAAACATAAAAAATACAAAAAATTCACTTTTAGGACCTATAATACATCAAGATATTGGAGTCTCAAGGTGGAAGACTGGACATTGGGGATTTTGGGGTGAGAAAGGAGGATTTAAGTTATCAAATTTGACTTTCATAGGGTCCTCACCCGAGCGAGGCGAGATCTGCCGAGGCGAGACATTTTTGCCTCGCCTCGTCTCGCCTCAACGCCTAGGCGCCTGAGGCGAGCACCTCAGATAACATAGGTCCCAAGAATCCAAGAAAGGATCCCGGAGAATTCTAAAAACTAGGATGCTATCGCAGCCTTCCCTCCGTCACCAAAACTGCCACCCAAGCAGTCCACATCTAGCAGGATCCTTCTCAGATGCATTTTGGCTCCTTGCACTCTAGAAATAGGGTTTTGTGGCTATCAACGAGGAGATTCAGAAGCCAGAGCAAGGTTCTGCTGTCGCCAACCACTGAGGACAAGCCGAAGAGTAGCAAAAGCAGAGAAAGCGGCAACATTCCTTAACCCAAAGATTGCAAGATCAAAATCAGGACCCATATTGGTGGGTCCCAATCTGGGACGAATCTCAGAAAGGATTCCCAATCCGGAATCGATCCATATCAAAAAAAAATCCCCCTTTCAAAAAAATCAGAATAAATCATAAAAAAATATGGATACCCCTAAAAATGTTAAAAATATAAATGTGACATCTTACACACTTTCACGTGACTACAAGAGATTCTAATACATGTGGATGTATAATAATACCAGTATTCATTCTAATATACAAATGATAAAATTCATATGTAATACAAATTTTACCTTCTTATCATCAATATCTACGGAATTGACCTTCATAGTCCTCGTTCACTTGATTATCATAAATGCTCTATTGAGAGTTTTCAGTCATGATTAGTCTATATACATATGAAAATAATAATTTGGTCATTTGACTAAAATCATACACACTATGAGATGCTGGAGGTGGGGGTAGATAACATGGCTCAAAGCCTAAAGCAGGTTAGGGATAATGTCGCCGCATACTCATCAAAAAACCCATATGATTCAGACAGAAACTTCTTCCACTTGAATATTGCATCTAACCCAAATCATCAAGTCCTGCTCTACTCATACATACAATGTTGTATCAAGAATCACCTTTTCCTTCACCTCCTCCTCCTCCTCATCATCTAATGAATGTGCTTGGACACTATCTATGAAACTCACGAGTCTTCGCCTGACAATTAGCTTCCTCTTATTCCTCATTTCTTGTTCTCTTTACGTATCATGTTCAATACTGTGTTCATATACCTTCTTCAATGATTTGAATCCTGTAATGTTTTCACTTTTTTATGAACTCTCCTGAGTAGTAGAATGATCTACATCTAAAGTAACAAGAGAAGCGGGAGTTTGAATTGTGGCTGGAGCCGAAGCTGACTCTAAAGCTGTAGCTTGAGTTAGATCTAGAACCGGTGTTGTACAAGGAATCTCGGTATCTTGTTCTTCTTACATCTCTTCATCCTCACCAATTATACAGTTAAGCTCACATTCGGCCATTGTTTTCAAGGCGTCACCTAGGTGACAATGTGCCCCCAAAGGGGGCAAGGTGATGGGCGCCTAGGTGCTTATTGCCTTAAATAACTATTTTATATATTTTAATAATAAATAATACTATTTAAATGTCAATATCACATAATTAAGTTGTTTTAGAGTAAAAACAACTAATTTTAATAGTTAATTTGACTATAAATTAACATTTTGATGAAATAATAGTTAGGCTTAAATGATTTCTTAAGTGTTTACTAATAGATGATATAATTTAAATAGTAAAATTAACTAATTTATCAAGTTATTTAATCTATGTAACTATGCACTTTCCACATTATTGATTGATTTGCATGGTGTCAAAGTTAATTTGTATCATTTTTTACATATATCTTTGTTATTTTATCCATTTTACTATATAAAACAAGACGTCACCTAACGTCTCGCCTTATCACCAAGGCGGTACTATGTCGCCTTGATCGCCTTGGCCGCCTTGACAACTATGCATTCGGCCCATGCTCAATCATTCGGGCTGAACCATAACTCTTCTTCAACATCTTTTTCATCTATCCATGTTAAAAGTAGATGTTTTTCTTAAAAAAGTTATTCAAATCAACATCATTCTATGATAAGTCTTAACTTACTTTAGCTCTTTGCTCATACAAACCAAAAAAAATTTCAAATAATTTTTGGCATTCCTTGAAGCTCTTTATTATCAACCACATATCATAATTACATAACACTAATTTTTCTAATATTTCACTCTTCAACATGTACCTTCTTTTTGTATATAGAAAGTTGAAGTGCCATAATTCCTCCAAAGTGTGCTGAATTGATGCTCTGACTCAATACTTGAACTATAATATCAGCAAGTGGATTCTATCCACTTTTGGTGTTCACTTGAATCCACCACTTAACTATAAAAAGATAAACACTACAGCAAGTATGTATTCTTCTTATAAGAATGTTTAATATGCACCAAATGTAAATCACACATACCAAGAAAAATCATCATATAAATATCGTATATTTAGATCTTCGTACACTCTAATTCGATGCTTATAAGTTTGCATCTGAAGTACGACATGAAGTACGAAAAAGTCAATTGGTCCTCAAAATTTAATAACTAAATAATAACTCACTTCAATTTTCCCTTATGTTCTATCATATGGAGTTCTAGTTAAGTATTATATCATTGACAATGTACCGCACAAGACCTCTGCATCAATGCATACTTATCTACCGTATTGTATCCTTGGGTTCAAAATTTATCATGTCAAAATGAAATCCAGCCATTTAACATATTACTACGACAATTGAATGACATATAACAGTAAATAAATACATGCTACATGAATATCAAGATGAAATATGTTATCCCATCTATTATTTATAATCTTCCATCATTTCTTTCCATGGTTCTCTTTAATTTTCATCTTTACTTTATCCATTACAACATAGAAGTACACCATGTAACTTTTATCGTCAAAATCAACCAATCTCAACACTTGTACAAGGGGTTCTAGGCTCTCTAAGGTAATGAAATACATGGCAAATTTGGTGGGACCAAGTCGCACTAAATCACGACCCTTGGTAGATTCTCTCATGATGTGCAGTAGCCTAAGATGCCTAGATATGAAGGATGTAATCAACTAACATTAACTCACTAAAGATCTCATAGATGGCTCCTTAATATTCTTCAACATAAAATCTATAATGTGCCATACATGGCACTCAAAACAAGTGTAACCTAACTTCCATCATCTTCTTCCCTACAACCTTAAAAGATGTCTCATTGTCAGTCACAAAGTGTGCAATGTTGACTTTGCCAATATCCTCTACAACCTTATAAGATGCTTATATAATTGGAAGGTCATTAAATCTGTTATCAGATATTAGATTTAATTTAAAATAAATTATTTTTTAATTATGTCTCAACCAAATAGACTATTGAACTCAGTGAATTACACACAATATAACTGGTCTATTAATATGGGGATGTGGGCGTAATTTATAAAAATTGTGGGGTTTTGTAAAAAAAACTCTGATTTTTATAAATAATAAAGAATTTAATCAAACCATAACAAGCTAGGGATACTGAATTCATGGTCAACCTTCTCTAGCTCTCTCTCTCTCTCTCTCTCTCCAGAGGTCACCAATACGTGGTGGAGCTCTGTCTAGATAGAGTCGGAAAGTATGATATGTAAGAGAACCAATCTATGGAGAAAATTCTTGTAGATACTGCTAGATGTCGTGCACTTGAGCAGCTTGAAGAGCATGTATATACTTGTTCTTCTCTAATCTTGAGGGATTGATCGAATCCCACAAAAGTATATTCAAATTTGTTCAAATTCAGATTTTCATTTGTGCCATTTGATTTCAATCAAGACAACAACATTGAAATATGAGGAATCGCCACCTAGGGCAAGAGTTGATACCAACCCGCTATATGTAAGTTGAACTTAGCCATTGCACCAGCTTAACTTAAATGGGCTTTGAACTCAATGATCATAATAAGAATATTTTGCACACAAAATATCTCTTTTCATCCACAATTTATTTACATCGAAGGTAAGCAACATACAACTTTGACATGTAAAGTGAAAATTTTATAATTGATGCCTTAACACCTCAAAACCATGGTATTGAGGTTGAAAGGCTCAAGATTTATGAGTAACGGAACCTTTTATGAACCATCCATGTGGGACTATGTCCACTATTTCAATGTTCTCCCTCGCTGCCAAGATGGGCAATAGAAATAAGAGTTAAGATTATAATAAGGTCAGTGTTATGTTCTGATATCATTTTACAAATTTCAAAACCATGACATGGAGGCTAAAGAGCCCAAGATCTATAAGCAGCTGAACATGGTGGCTGAAGATGTGAGACTGGATCCTCACTAAGTGGGGAGTTTCATAAAACCTCAATGTCATGAAGCATCCTTGAAGTCTTCATATGCCCCGATGTCTTTCCAAAGCATACTGTGATTCAAAAGATCAATTTTTTGTAAGGAAATTTCCACCAAACCGACAGCAACCCATCTCCGTGAACAAAAATCAACGAATACATGGAACTAGATGGTTGTGTCCAGCTAGGCAATCGGGTACTACATAGATCACCCCCAAATTGTTATTTCCACCATTTCACAAACTAACAAGAAAGAAGATCCAGCATCGAGGCTACAGAAACACAAAACCAAAAAAGGCCGTTAAAAAGCATCAGACAGAAGGGAGAGGATCACCTGAGGCATCTGCCATGCGCCGGGAATGTCAAGTCTGGACGCCGCGAATACCTGCACACATAATCAGAACCGCCAAACACGTTACACGACTCAAGGAAGGTGAGCACAGATGCATCTGATGCAAACGAACTACAAAAGGGAGCCGTACCTTGTCGACGGAATGGTTGGCAAGGCAGATACCGACGTTCCTCCGGTACCCAGAGGGCGGAGCCTCCATGGAGCTGGCGCAAACGAGGCCCAGATGTTGCGAACGCAGGGTAGGGAGGTCGATGCGGAGGCGGAACGAGCGGTGGCTGTGGAGAGCAGGGCGTGAGGATGGACTTAAGAAGTAGGCGGCGCGGCAAAGGACGGCCATCTCTACGCCCGGGGGGAAGTGCGAGGGCTGCGAGCCGTTTCGAGTGGCCGCGCCCGCGCCCGCGCCCGCGCGCCCCTGCCTGGTCCGTCCGGCTTCAAGCCTTCGATAATCTCAATGCGTACGGAATTGGATTATTTGACTCCGAGTTAACCAACAATTAAAAGATAATTTAAAATTTTTAAATAAATTATTTTTATATATTTATCGATTATCCGTTATCATACGATCAAAGTGTACACTATAAATCAGCGTTATCTATATTCATCAATCGATCAATAGCTCATATTTTAAGATATTTAAATATATGCATATCGCGAAAATCTTATTATTTTTAACTCTTTAACTTTTTCTCCTCTTTAATCTCAACACTAGATAAATTTTACTCTAACATCCATCCAACAATGACGTCTTCTTTCTCTCCTACGTATCGACAATGCAATCTTCGTATGCGACGATGACTTTTTCTAAAATCCAACAATTACTGAGTTTGGCATTTAATGAGGCTCCGTCGTACCGGAGGAACCTATCGACTAGGTGATTCGTCGGAATGTCGACGGCAACACAAAATAAGAGTGGACATTGTAATCAGGTGAGAAGGTATTACATTGAAATCACGTCCGCAACACTCGAGTTTCCCCGTATACCAGATGTTTCTCCACAAACTCTCGTTTAATATATCTCTCTCTCTCATGGTCTTTATGAAACTTGCGAGCTTTTTCATTATCGAAGAAAGAATTTACCTGTTAAATTACTTATAATTTTATGGATTCATTAACCAACCGCAAACTATTTTTTAGCAGATACCACAACACGGTTCATAAATACTACGGGATATGGATAATGTTATTATTTGATATATATCGCTCCATCATCCCCAAGTCTTGTGTGTTATGCATGGTGGATATATATCCTAGTCTTTTCATATAGGTGGCAAATTAATTTAGTTAAAGTGAATTTGAGTTTTAACTCGTAAATAAATTTACGTTTAATTCCTTAAAACCAAGAATATTTTTACATGTCTCCGAATTTCTTATAATAATTTTAAACATTTAAATTTATGACATGTTTTTATACAGGTCTTCCCGCTAATTAACATTAATCTAAACCGACCTCAATTCAAATGTAATTAAATCCCATTCAAGCTAGCCTAACCTCCAATTTGATGACTAACAATATTCAATTTGGAGTTCGCTTCTCTTCTCTCCTTTCTTTTTTCCCGTATTGCTCAAAGAGTGTATGGTTTCTTTCTTCGCAGCTACGTGTACACCATACTCTGAAGTCAGAAAGTCTGTGTTTCCTTCTATTTTTTCAAATTTCTTTTTGTATACAGAAAAAAAAACCTTCTCCTCCTTGTCAACGGAGCAAAATAAGCTAAAAAAGAACGTATGTTATTTTCTTCTTTTCCCTTTTACACGTGTGGCTGTTCGTTTAAAAGAGGTGGACAATTATTAAATAGAAGAAAGAGAGTCTCACATTTTTATCACGAAAAAAATCTCTTTAAGCACATAAACTCACAATAACTATCAAATATTTTTCTAACAAATTTATTATAAAAACGTAGAATTTAACAAAAACTCAATTTATCCTGCAACCAAACAACCTCTAAAAATTTTCTTCTTCTTGTATTGTTTTCCCATTTTTTTTGGTCTTCTAACGTATAGTTCTTGAGGTTCGAAAATGCTATTTCTTACGTTTCTACCTCCATGCATGGTATTCGATCTCACTTCTTCTTAGCTCGTAGCAAGTTAGTTTTATTTTTCTCGTCTTTTTCTTGCATAAGGTGGATAAAGATGGAGCGAAAATCTTTAAGGGGACGTGTACGGTGATTTTTAGAAGATTTTTTTTGTCAAATGTACGGCTTATCTATAATCAATATATATATATAGCCTCGCAGGAAGATAGTGTTAGTGCGTGGCATTAGATGTTTATTTATTTAATTAATTTATTAAATAAATAAATCTCTGACAGTGCATTAAATGGTGCGTATAAATTCTTAAATTGCGGATTATCGGTTTTGAATTCGTCCGATCCACTTGGACCGGTGAATTTGGAGGAGTTGAAACTATATGATTCAACTTTTAAACTTCTCTAAAGGGGTAATTTTTTATATTGGACGGTCGAGGTTGCTCCGAATTATTAATTTTTTTGAGTCGAAATTCGGATATCTAAAAGTACAATCTTATAGTTTCAAATATTTTGAACTTATTGAACCGAACGGATCGTTCAAATTCAATTCCAAGAGTCTCCGATTTACAGATATACATAAGTATTTAATGCTCTGGCGTTAAAAAAATTAATTAACAAATTTTGCTTTAAAATCGGATATACGACTTGTACGAGCTGTGTTTTTTTATCCGACTTTATATCGAAGTTGTAGTTTTAGATTTTGACTTTTATTTTTACGACGTAAAGTCGGTATTTAAAAGTCTAACTTTTGTGAAACTGCATTACTTTTGCAAATAAAAGTTTTGATGCGTTATTTTTATAATTTTTAAAATAAACAACGTTATTTAAAAAAAACTCCTATCGATACGAGGACATCTTTTGGCAATAACCTCGTTGGTTGGAAGGTTTTGCGTTAAAAGTTTCGAAAGAAAGATAAACAGCTTCTTCTGTGGAAAAATATGAGTAATAATAGGATGCCATAAAATTTTCCGGATAGAGTTATCAGAGGGACTAGGAGCCAAAGTTGCATCACTCAGAAATCGATAAGTTGACTTTAATGTGAAAGCCCCGGACATAGTAAAAGGCCAAACCAAAGAGTCCTCTGGAAGATGGCTGAAAATTGGGGTCCCTGAGATTCTTTGGACGGATCTATTATCAAAACAATGCTTAACAAGTCTTTGGATAAATTAAAGTTTTGGATACCCAGACTGCCTTGTAACTTAGATTTTGTGATAGTTTCCAAAAAATGAATTCGCCTCTTTGAATTAGCGGTGTGAGCTCACCAAAAATTCTTTCGCAGGCTTTCAAGCTTTGAGATCGCCTCTCTCGGAAGCTTCTTGACCGATATAAGATGATGAGCCAAAGGAGTCAAAGTGGACTTAATAAGATCAGCAGTCCTGCCAGCAGACTAGATCGAACAATTAATAATATTTTTATAAAATGGATACTAATCAATTAGGTCATCTTTAAATTTTAGTACTTAACTAAATGGGTTGGTAAACATGATTATGATAAATTTATTAATCGGTTCATTACTTTAAGATAAGCCAATAAAACAATTTAAATAGTTTGATTGGGTCATTCTTTTTTTTAAAAAAACACATTAATTATAACCAGAAGTATTCTTAGAACATTTTAAAGAATAGTTGATACTTTTCAAAAAAAATTATGGGGGTCACGTGACCTTCTGTATAGGTCCGCCACTGGGTGTGGCAGGGCACTGGAATTAGGGGCGGCAACGGGCTGGGCTGGGCTGGCCCGCGGGCCCACGGGCCGGGCTAGCTTTGGACCTAGACTCGGGCCAGAGAGCAAGCCCGCGGGTTCTTGGTCGGGCCACGAGAGCAAGCCCGCGGGCCGCCGGGCGACTGTCCGCCGGGGGGGTGGGGGAGGGGGGCGACTGTCCGCAGGGAGCCCGGGGGCCAAATGGGCCAGCTGGTCGGCCGATCGATTACGGTGTGCCGCGCGGATCCCCCTCCGGGCGGTGGACGGAGCGCCCGCCGCCGCCGCCACCGCCACCCGACCGCGGCCGCGCTCGCTATAAGAGCCCGCCGGCGCCGGGCATCTCTCGTCGCCCGAAAGGCGCGTCACGCCCACCATGCGGCGCTCCCCTCGCTCTCCTCTCCGTTGCCCATGGCTGCCGCTCGCCTTCTCTCCACCACCGCCTTTACGATCGGCTCTACGTCGGCGGAGGTCTCCACCTACATCGTCTACATGGATAACTCGCCAAGCCGCCGGCCTTCTCCGACGACCTTGCTTGGTACACCGCCATCCTCTCCGCCGCGGGCGACTCCTCCCGCACGGCGGACGCCCGGGAGCCCCATCGATCTACGCCTACCGCAACGCCATACGCGGCTTCGGTGCACGCCTCTCCGACTCCCGGCTGAAGAAGCTGAAGACTTCCCCGGTTTCTGTCCGCCCGGCCGGATTATCTGTCCGGTGCATACGACCCACACGCCGGAGTTCTTGGGTCCGAGCGCAGCCGCCGGCATCCGGCCGGAGTCCCATTACGGCGAAGGGGCTATCATTGGAGTGGTGGACACGGGAATATGGCCGGAGAGCGGAAGCTTCAAGGACTCGGAGATGCCGGCCGTGCCCTCCAGGTGGAGGGGCTCTGCGAGGAGGGAGACAACTTCACCTCCGCCGTGTGCAACCGCAAGCTCATCGGGGCTCGCTACTTCAACAGGGGACTCCTCGCCGGCAATCCCAACCTCGACCATCTCCGTCAACTCCGCCCGCGACACCGACGGGCACGGGACCCGCACCGCTTCCACGGCGGCCGGCAGCGCGGGGGGGGGAGCCGGCTCCTTCGGCTCCGGCACCGGCACGGCCGGGGGGGGGCGCCGCGCGCCCATCTGGCCGTGACCAAGGTGTTCTGGGACGTGTACAAGTAGCCCGGGGGGGGGATTGGAGCACCGCCGGCGGGCGGGCGGGGATCGTCGGTCCACCGGGGGGGGAGACGGAGGGGACTCTCTGCCGCGGGGGGGGGGGGGGGGAGGGCTCGTACGCCGGGGGGCTCCGTCCGCCGCGGGGGGGAGCGTCGGTCCGCCCGGGGGGGGCGAGGAGCGTCGGTCCACCGGGGGGGAGACGGAGACGGGGGCATCTCGCCACGGCGGGGGGAGGGGGCGATTGGAGCACCTCCGCGGGCCGCCGGGGCCGCCGGGCTACCGTCCGCCGGGGGGTGGGGGAGGGGGCGACTGGAGCACCGCCGGCGGGGATGGTCGACCCCGCGTGCCCGTCGACCCCGCGTGCCCCCCTCGGCCCCGCCGTCGACCTGCACCCCCGCGCCCGTCCGCCCTCCTCTCCAACGCGAGCCCCATCGCCGTCGGCCCGCCCGCACCCCCTCGCCACCCTCGCGCCGGCCACCGCCACCGTGCGAGCCTCGCACCCCAGCCCCTCCGTCGGCCGCCTCGCTTCCCCGCGCCACCCCTCGGCCCCGCCGCGGCTGTCCACCCCCCTGCCACCCCGCGAGCCGCGCCACCCTCGGCCCGGCCACCGTTGGCCGTAGCACCCCGGCCCCTCGGCCCCGCGCCTGCGGCACCCCGGCCCCGCCTGCACCCCCCCTCGCCACCCTCGCCTGCGGATCCCCCCTCGTGCCCATGCCTCCCCTTCTTCCCCTCGTGCGACAATCAGGATGAGTATAAAATTATATTTTAAATAAGATGGGTCGGGCCGGGCCGGGCCGGGCCCAATTTATATTTTTTATGGGCCGGGCCGGGTTGAGTTGTTAACACAATGCGGGCCGGGCCGGGCCAGCCCGTTCTATATTAGACGGGTCTAGATCGGGCCGAGCACGGGCCGGGCCGGGCCCGGCCCATTGACAGCCCTAACTGGAATGGCAACTGAGTCGGTGGGCATACGCAATCAGGCCACAAGCACACAGGTGCAAATGAGCCGAGCTGAGTTAAACTGAGTGGTATGTTGTTCAAATTCAACTCATTTATTTCACATGAGTTCAAATCTGAACCCGAAATTTTACGAGCTCTAATAATAGCTTGACCCACGTTCAATCCGAATTTGAGTTCAAACATGATACAGACTCGTATATAAGATTCAAAATCGATAAAAATCATTCGTAAGACTCTAACTTTAGCTTTTTACGAAACTCGGTCCAAGTTTAAATGCAATTTAAATTTTATTTAAAATTTTTTTTACATCCGAATGATAATATATAACTATGACTATTTATGATTTAAGTTTTTAAAATAATATTCATCGGAGTTACTCGTGAGTTTATCGGGTTGAGAAAAAAAAATGTTCGACTCATTTATTAAATCGAGTCTTATTTTTATTTGAGTCTGTTCATACAATGTAATAAATGAGTTTAATTAAATTTTTATCGAGCCGAGTTTTAAAGTTACTCGTCAAAGGTAGGGGTGTTCATGGTTTGGTTTGGCTTGATTTTTGAGTATTTTTTCTCAAACCAAACCGAACCAAATTAATTCGGTTTGGTTTGGTTTGGTTCGATTCAAACCATATTTTATTAAGGTATAGTAAATATATCGGTACATAATTTTATTTTGTACATTTAAATCGTATTCTATTAAAATCTTGTGTATATGTTCATAGATTACATTAATTTTACCTTAAAAACTCTTAAAAAATTTATTTATATAAGAAAAGATACGTAAATACTATCTTATACATAACTTAAACTAAATATTTAATCTGATTCGAGTTATTCAGTTTATCGGTTTGATTTGGTTCGAAGGGTCCTAGAAACCAAACCAAATCGATCGATAGTTCAAATCAAACTAAACCGAACCGAACAGTGAACAGCCCTAGTCAAAGGTATTGATACATTTGCATCCTAGCCAATGGATGGTTACGCTAGCAGCGGGTAAGCGGGTATGTGTTGGGATTATTACCAGGCCAACGGCACAGGTGCAACTATTGGACCAGCAGGTGGGTCGGCAAATAGACAAGCAAACATTGCTGTGCACATCGACCCAAAAGTACGTAGGAGACGATAGGGGCGCAAACAAACTAATACACTCAGACGAGTAACTCGAGATTTTACTTGAGTTTGCTTATAAGCTTAAACGAACAAGCTTGAATATAAAAAAAAAGAGAGTAAAACCCGATCGACTAGTAAATGAGCGAAGTTAGAGCTGTAAACCCTGCCAGACTCGATAAAGCTTGTGAGCATCTAGTTTAAGTACTCAATTAATAATTCACCTAAATATTTTTAAAAACATATTAAAAACATTCAAAACTCATCTAATATTCGATCAAATAAAAACATAAATAATGTTAGAATTGAACGTGGTCCGGGTTCAAACTAAGCTCAAGTTTGTGAGCTTCATAAACAACTTAAGTTGAGCTTCACAAGTACTGAACCCCTCTTCAAGGCCTAAACAATAATCAAGGGTGTGCTTAATTGGTTCCACGTTGTAAAAACAAAATTGGAGGAAATGTTTTCCAATGTAGCAACTTTTCCCGGAAATCAAAGACATCTCCAATTGTTTGGTTTCACGTATATACAAATTCTTGAAAACAACATAGATGTTCGCCCAATCTGAGAGCATGCAAAAAGAAGTGACATATTACATGTGATGTACTTTCCAAAGAGAACATCCCTTGACTTTAATTCAAATTGACTTTTTAATTTAAAGGCATCGTGAATATAGGCGCATAGACGGTTCAGCATATAATTTTATATTTTAATTATATTTATTTAAATAATAAATTCCTGTAAAATTTATTTAATTTAATTTAAATTATTTAATAATTATTTTTATCTCATGAGTATTTGCAGTTTAGCATATGTACTGTAACATGATTTTAACATTTATTTTTACTTAATAGGAACTTAAATATTAATATAAATTCGTATTTTAAATAAAAATAATATTTAATATCTAATATTTGATTTGTAATATGTGTACAGTCAAATAATGTCTTTCTCCGTGGAAAATGAAGTAATGTCTTTCGATAAAATGCATCGGAAAATGGCGTTCGATAAGATTCCGCGGATGCCAAAATCATGATTACGCAGTGGCCAAAGTAAAATATTTTACATTGACATGATATTTACATGTAACCAAACAATGCCCTGCAGCTAAAATATCATGCATGTAATTTATTTTACGGTAAAACAAACGGACCCTAATTGTACGTAAGCCCTCTTCGTGAAAAAAAAAAAGAAAGAACTGGGCTTAATTGTAACCCCTCTCCGGGGCCTAACCAATTGATTGGACCTTACATATTGATGAAGGGGTGGCAATGGGTTGGGCCGGTTCACGGATTCGCGGGTCAGATTCATTGCAAGTCATTCGATGGGTCAAAGATTTTAGCTCGCGAATTTTAGTCGGGTCGACATACGGGCCGAAGCGAGTCGAAACAGGCCAAATAATTTTCAACTTTTCATGTCAAAAATATCATCTTTACTTATTAAAAATATATTTTGATTGAATTACTATCGATTTTATAATATTATCTTAAATAATTAAATTTATCATATTTAATAAATATTTATTTATACAAATAAATTGGGTCGGGTCGGGTCAAGCTAAATTAATTATTTTTGCGAGTCGGATCAGGCCGGGCCAACAATGTAATACGGGTTAGATCGGACCGGACCAATATATGTTAGATCGGGCCATAAACATATCGACCTCGGGCTGGGTGGGGCCCGACCCGTTGACACCCCCTTACTCTCATCCCCATCTGGATTCTTGTTTTCTTCTTCTGCCAGAATATCTCACCGGTGACGCCTCCCCCTCCCAACTCTTCCTTTTTTTTCTTTCTTGAACGGTGGCGGGTAGGCTGTGAGGTGCGATCACTGGGGTGAGGCCCGAGAAGAGCCGGCAGCCTGTTATCTCGGGTGCGCGTGTATATATAATAATATATATGTATATATATGTATGTATGTACGTATGTTTGCGGAGACAGGCAAAGCTAGAATCCGGATGATCAACGATGGCGGAAGGTTCCCGTCGTCGACGTCGACCCCACCTCGATCTGCCGCCATGTGGCTTTGCTTCGCCAGCGCAAGTCCCAGGATATTCGTTCCTTTGGTGCAGCTGTTTGCTGAGACCGTCGTCTCTTACCCTACCGTAAAAGGCGCGAGGCCAAGTAGCTAACCAGGCGCACCTCGATCGAAATAGAGAGAATTAGAACGGCATATATATATGATATAAATTCGTCAACTTTATCAGGTTATTGTTATTCAACTGAAGATGTGGTAAGAAGATTATTCCAGCCCATCTTCCTCGTGTGCGAGACATTTTTCAAATTTTGCTTTACCAGGTCGCTAGCTAGCGAGCTGTTATATGTAAGGTCTAGATCGGTAACTGAGCTCTGTTATCAAATTAAATTTATCGAATCATCACAAACCCAAAAATATAAGAGCAGTCAGCGGACCACGGACGTCTACCATGCATGTTTTATAGTTACTTGTCGCGTGGAGGATGCATGGAAGCCATTCGAAATTCCGCCTGAAGCAGTTCCCGTCGGAGCTGCTCCCCGGCCGGCCTGTACTTACTCTCTTTCTCTCTAGGTGTGAGGAGTTTTTTTTTAAATAACACTGTTTTTTTTTAATTTTAAAACTAGCACGCTAAAACTTTTTATTATAAATCTAGCACGGTTTGCTCAAAGTCGGGTTTTCAAAACCCGACTTATGAAGAGACTCGATTTCCGCCGGAGGATTATCGAAGATATTGGATGATCTATAGTCGAAATATAATTAACCGACTTTTAAAAGTCGAGTAATGGAAACTCGACTTTATAAAGTCGAGTTTAGATAACTCGACTTTGCCACAGAAGTCTTTACGCGGTGGTGCAGGTTCTGGGTCAGTGAAAGTCGAGTTCCGGAAACTCGACTTTCACTCACAGTCTTTTTAAAAGTCGAGTTCTAGGAACTCGACTTTGCCACAGAAGTGTTTGCGAGATACTGCAGGTTCTGGGTGAATGAAAGTCGAGTTCCGGAAACTCGACTTTCACTCACAGTCTTTTTAAAAGTCGAGTTCTAGGAACTCGACTTTGCCACAGAAGTGTTTGCGACATGCTGCAGGTTCTGGGTGAATGAAAGTCGAGTTCCGGAAACTCGACTTTCACTCACAGTCTTTTTTATAGTCGAGTTCTTATAACTCGACTTTACCACAGAACAAAAAAAAAAGCAGACAACCCTGCTGCAGTTTTAACATGCGCTGCTACAAGAATTTTCAATAATCCACATCATGATTTTCGGAAGAGACTAAGTCTCAAATACATTCATACAATTCAACACATACATTCATACCATTCAACCATTCATGATTTTCGGATTGAGGCTTGTAAACCTCAATCAAATATATTCATAGCATTCAACACATTTGAATCAACTCCATTCAAAATATACAATGTTGGTTTCATACAACTCCATTCAACACATTTCATACAACTCGACTCAACTCCATTCAACACATAGTAACACCATTCACACACATTTCTTACAACTCCATTCAACACATAGTAACACAATTCAACAAATAAAATTATGGTGAACACCATTCAACACAATTCAACATACAATTTCTGAAATGACTTGTAAGCCGCAATATTCATACCAACACCATCCCACACATACAAACATACAATTTCACACAATCAACATGTAGACATAAAAGTTTGCACATATATGAATATACAAACGATGGCATATATTCATTCATAGAATAGAGCATGTGAGCGAACAGTTAATATGAAATTATAAGATTTTACATAGTCAAACCCTCTCCAAGAAGATAAATGTACATAAATACATTCGAAAAAAGTCTAGCATTCACCCCCTCCTTCCTCTCCTTGGACGAAGTCTTTTTCGAACAAGTTGCTCTTCCTCTTCTTCGGGAGGTGATAATTCTAACCTATTGGGCGGGAAATCGGCCACCACATTTTCGCCATGTCGACTAGGCCGCATCGGTGCGGATGGAGTGGGATTTTCAATAGAGCCACGTCCTGTATACCCATAGCCGGCCTCCGACGGAGTAATCATCGACGGATCACGTTGTTTTCGCCGCACATATGTAGACGGTCCGGCGCCCGTAGACGGTCCGGCTCCCGTAGACAGTCCGGCTCCCGTAGACGGTCTCGCTCCCGTAGACGGTCCCGCACCTTCCCATCCGGTCCAACCGAATGGAGGTTGTGAGCGGTGTCCTGTTGAAGAATGTGGCGGCTCAAAGTTGGGCTCATATGATGGCATCGTGATATGGAGTTTATCGTGCATATGTCGTTGCAACTCCAAGATGTCAGCCCTTGTTTGTTCAAGTTGATACGGCATACTCGATTGAAGCATCCGTTGGATTTCATGATGGCTTTGTAGCTGAAGAAAACATATTATGAACAATAAAATCAATATGACTTAAAAAGAAGACTAAAGAAAACTTCTAAAATGTAAATTATTGTCTTACCAATTCACGTTCCACGGGACCCCTCGGATAATATTGCTCGGGAGGTTCGGGAGTGTCTTGAACAAGATACGGAACAGTTCTTTCCGTATACCAATTTTCGTATTTTTGTGTTTGTGATACAACATCAATCTCCTCCCGCGGTGGCTCATAAAGAAACTCCTCCCGACGATTCCACCAATTAATCCAATATGCATAAACTATGGTCCAATCGGTACCCCATCGACCACGTCCATCTTTCCTTTCATATTGTTTTCTATTCCGCGGCGTTGTTTGGACGAGACCGAATTGTCGAAGTACACATTCCGGTGCATGCACCTCCATGACCGAACAACAAATGAGGGGTACCGAGGCTAGCCAGATTCGGGGGTTTTCTATCGACACAGCAGGAACGGTTTCCAAGATCTGTGGTGTATAAGGCTCCCATGTAATCTAACAGTTTAAAGAAATAAAAATACAAGTCATTAACATTTGCATGAATGATAAATAGGCAAAAAAAGTTAGTGGGAAACTTTATTTACCTGGCTAGCCTCTTCGGTGTCAAGTTCATTTCTGTAAAACCCATATCCATATCATTTTTCTCCTTGCCCTCTGACTATACCCATATCTTCCTCTTCGACATCTTCTTCATCACTGTCTATAAAAACATTTGTTGCAATGACATTATTTATCCATGTCATATCTTCGGCCTCATGAAATTCATTCACAGCCGAGATACTATTAACTATCTCATACGGCACTTCTTCGTTATCACTTGAGGACGCTTCGGTCTCATCGTGTTCATCATGTACGCCGTATTCCTCATTTAAATTAATTTCAGTGTTCTGACCAGTTACAACATTCCATGGGCTAATATTACTCTCAACTTGAGATAACAACTGACTCATTGATATTTGATTATAAGTTTGTGGATTCCAGGTAGAACATCCAGCCTGAGTTGTGGTGTCGAGGCATTCTTTTACAACATACAATAAGATATCATCGACCTCAACACATCTCGTCAACAGAGTTTGACTTGTTGATTCATCGACAACCTCATTAACCCCATCAAAATAATTATACACTAATTTTAGGCAAATTGATTCTGGGTTACACCCAATTGCGTCGAATATATAACTCTTGAGATCTTCATAACTAGCTCCTCGCAATATTTTAATATTGCGTTCATATCCACCATAATAATAAGCATAATCGTTGCTTATTGAGAGCATACCATCATACATTACACGGACATTGATTATCCGAGATGCCATATCTTTAAAAATTTTACGAGTAACTTGAAAATATCAAACTGTTAACTTTCTAATTTTCTATGTGAATACATTAATTATTGTTGGCATCAAATTTTTCCGCTTAGCTTGCTTGATACAAGTTTCAGCAATGCCGAAGCCGGTGCAAAAAATCTGACCCAGATTCAAAAAATTCGTGAATAGATGATGTAAACAGGCTTTGTAAATGCCTTGGCATGGCCTTACATGCTACATATGGCCAAGATAATGTGCTCATTTCATAGCCCCGGTCAAGAGCTTCGCAACGGTGCCCAAAACATGAAAAACAGACACCGGAAGGCCGAAATGACCATTTTGCCCCTGACACTTTGGGACAAATTGGGACTCTAACATGGCATTCCAACTTTACCACATTGTCAAGATTGGATAGATCTAGGCAATGCTCGAAACGGATCAAAAATCCGACCACCGGATGAAGAGATATGCAAGAAAGAGCAAATTCGGACGGAAAGACGTATGTTCTCGCACCAGGGGCATAATGGTCCGATTAGCTCTGGATCGACCCATGGGCTGAAAATTTCAATTTTAATGACCCAAAACTTTGATCTCATGAATATTGATGCATGAAAAATAAATTTGGCCAATGGGGAGAAGGCAATTGCATTCAATTACAAGCCGGCATTACCGACGGCCGAGATCGCACCGATCGTAGAAACTAGCTAAATCGGGAGATCCGTTGCAATTCAAGTGATCTCAACCACACATCAGGATGGAGCATAAGATCAATGGCCATCGTGGCATGATCCGGAATTTTTTAAAGTCAATTTGATATTTATTTAATTGGTTTTGGCCTGAGTTAATGCTAAATTGCTGGATCGGGAGCACTTTGATTAAACCAGTGGTTAAAACTAACCCAAGATGGGCTAACCTAACCTGTCATGGTCGAATTCCATCCTCCCTCATCTGATATGTGCGCAAAAAGCCCTAGAAAATAGGGAGGGAGGCGCACCCACCTCCTCCTTCCTTGGCTAGTGGGTCCCACTCAACCACTTCCCTCAACCACCTCCCATGGCTTATCCCTATCTCTCCCTTGGTTTATCTTCATCCTAACTAATCCTACAACTAACCAAGCTTATCCTCATACAAGCCTTGGTCGAACCAGCCCTCTCTCCACTTGTCATGTCACGTGCGCACACCTCCTTGAAAGGAGGAGATGGTGCGCACCCTTCTCTCCCTCTCTTTCTAGTTGGGGCAGTACAATCATCCTCAACAACCGACTATGGGTTATCCTTATCATACCCAACCTCCCTTGAGTTATCCTTATCTTCTCTCAACAACCTCCAGCCTTATCTCCTCCTGGAGATGGCGCCCCTCAGCCCCTATAAAAGCCCCCTCAGCTGGCCTTGTGCAAAAAAAAAAAAAGCTGATCACCCTGCGGAAGCCCTGCCTCTCCTCCCTCTACCCTGCCCAAGAGAACTTCTCCTTGCTTGGATGTCTTCATAAGCAAGTCAGCAACCTCTCCAGCCCCCTTGTGGTGTTCCAAGTGAAAAAGAAGAAGGAGAAAAGGCCTCCCTCCAAACAGCGCCACAAAGAGTGTGCAACCAGCCCACCTGATTGGTGTGCCAACTTCAGCAAGTGCAGCAAGCTCTCTTCATTCCTTTGCTCCATCCATCAACATCAGCAATGAGAAGACCCCATTTTCTCATCCAACAGCAAGAGAATAAGGGTTTGGTGGCACCTTCAGCCCATCATCTTCAACACCACCTGCAGTGCAAGAGAGAAGAGAAAAACTGGTGAGTTGAAAAAGTGTGTTCCAATGTAGCCTTTTAATTCAACTCTTCCCCTTCTCTTCTCTACCCCTTTCCATGGTGGCATACCCTCTGAGTAATGCCCATTCAGTCACTTTGAGTGCCCTTCACATTTGTCTACAGAAAGCCCCAAGTGTACCCTCTATTTGGCCATCACAAAAAAAAACAGCCCCTTGCTGCCCCTTAAAATAGACCTCTGAACCAGCCCCTTTGTGCACCCTTGGCCCTCCATGTTGGCCTCTAAACCTTCTACTATCATGCTTGGTATGACCCCACTGATGGTCACTTGGACATGCACCTCCCGCCTCCCCCAATCAGGCCCCGAATGGCATGCAAAACAGGCCCCTTGTCGGCCCAAGTTCTCGCCCCCTTGTGAGCACCCATGTCGTGCCCCTTGATGGTCACCTAGTTTGCCCCTGCAACACACCCAATCGTAACTATTCTCTACACGGCATCCCTTACCCATTGAGGAGGATGGAGTGATGTCCCGGGCATTCTTGGATCCACAAGATGGGCCAAGTTTCCCCGGCGGGCTCTTGATCCCTC
Organism: Cryptocoryne crispatula var. balansae; assembly: GCA_036172225.1. Lineage (NCBI taxonomy): Eukaryota > Viridiplantae > Streptophyta > Magnoliopsida > Alismatales > Araceae > Cryptocoryne > Cryptocoryne crispatula. The sequence continues at coordinate 5,264,822 of CM069931.1, forward strand.
GTTTTGGCCGGAGGAGAGGGTGATGTCCTCGGGAATTCTTGGAATCCGTACGACGACGGCCAAGTCCGTCTCTCGTGGATTCTCAACTTCAACCAAGACAGCCCATTTGTGTGGCCTTCCTTATTTCAACACCAAACAGCCCCTTTGAGGCATTGAAATCCTTTCAACATGCCCTTTGTGCAGACCTAATCAACCCTTCCAAACTGCTGCCTTAAACCCGCCCCTTGTGCAAATTCTCCCACCAAAAGCCCACCTTAAACACCACAGCCTAACCCATTCCAGCCCTTCCGAGGCTCACCTACTCCGCTGCTACACAAGATGTCAAGGTGCAAAATGGAGTGCAAATCAGGTCAATCGGGCCATGGAGGTGCAACAAGGCCCATTGGGTCATGAAGCCTCAAAGCAAGCCGCCGTGGCCCATCGAAGCTCAAGATTGGGCCAATCCCGGGCCGACATGGTAGATGAAGCCGGCCTTCTCGGGCCATGAGACATGAAGACCAGCCCATTGTGCCGATGTAGTCGCCCATTGTGCCTTGGACACTTAAAATAAACCTTAACTAAATCAAGGCGAAATGCCAAAATTAAATAAGGAGTTAGTCCACAACCGGACGCTTCATTGGGCGGCTCATCCGGCATGCACCGGAACGTTGACCCGGCGTAGGCATGGGACACGCTTCCCATCGGACGGACCCTTCCCACTACTTGGAAAGTCAAATGACTATGCCTTGTAGGACGGGTAAAATTCCACACCGATTGGAAAATAAGGCGGCATGCTGCTAAAATTTTCCCAATCAAGTGGTATTTTACACCAAGGGAAGGACATTCACACATTTGCACCATTGATGGCATTATTCATGGCATACGAACCGCCACATTCTGATGTACACCAGCATGAACATGAATATTCAATGAACATTTCAAGTGCCGAGTTGATTGCAAGTGACTCGGGCATCGACACTAGCCCGATGCATCGGATGTGATGCAAACCGAACAAGAGTTACTCAAATCTGAAGTTAACTTAATTAAATCTGAAAATACATTCAAATTAATCTTAAAACATGTTTAAAATAGATTATTAAAGCTTTAACATTCAACAAAAATCAAATTTAATACAATCTGGAAAATTGATTCAATACATTTAATCTATTTGAATTCAAATGCTTAAACAAGTGCAAATCAAACCAATTGAAAAGAACATAAAGAAAACATTAATGCATATGAAATTCATTTTAAAACATGCCAAATTCATATCATTAACAATTTGAAATTCAAGTTTAATTAATTTAAACCAAACTTCAAAACATTTAAAACATACCGAACACACCCGAATCGGTACTAAAACACCAACCGACATGAGAAAATCACATAAAAATTACTCAACACATGTCAACTAAACTTAAACAAGTCAATTTGATAAACACATCTAAATTATCAAGTTCAAACAAAAAATAAAATAAACTTCAACCAATTGAAGTAAAACAAACCAAACAAATCAAACAAGCTCAAAACAAATAACATTCAAATCCAAGTCAAAATGGAAATATGAAATTAACATTTCAAACCACATCCAAATCAATTCATAAATCAACATAAAACAACTTCAAACAAAAATCTAATCAAACTTGTTTGCATCTCATCGGGCCTAAAAGGCCAGGACCCTTTGTGTTCTTTATACATTGTGGATGTGCACGTTCTCATCAAACAAGATCGCTATGGCAGTTAATCAAGGGTGTTCGAGTGTTTGCTCGATGTAAATGAACATTGGATATTCGCACCATCCAATGGAGAGAGGTCAAAAAAAAATATTTTCACAGAACCCGAACCTCGGTTCTATACTCTTCTAATATCACCTGGACTATCTAGTAGTTTTTATGGTCTATCACCTATTTTACTAGAAAATTCAGGTACGATATTTTCAACATTCAAAAACAAATCTTTTAAACACATTTTTAATGAATCAAAAATGATTCCCGAGGTTCCCACAATTATTAACTACAATTTAAATTAAAAGTAACCCCATTTAAAGTACTCCCATTCAAAGTTGCCTTATTTAAAGTAGAAAGACCATGAATTGCCCAATCGGACGATTCGAATCCATCTCAGCCGATTCCGGCCGAAACTATCCATCCAGATCCGTCTTGGCCAATTCCGGCCGAAACTACCGATCTAGGTGGATCAATTTTGAAATTGACCCCTTTCCGGATCGATTCCATAGAACCAGGATAAGGAGCTTACCGATTCCATAGAACCAGGATAAGGATCGATTCCGGAAAGTCAACCCCGCCTAACATCACAATCTAGAGTTCTTCAATAGGGAAAGGACCATGCGGGACCTATTATTTTATTGCCTTGGTCACTAGTCTGGTACTCTGGTATAACTCATTTGTATCATTCAACCCCAACATATTGTTGATCCATATTGGACATTTATGATGCAAGTTTAGTTCATATATAACTTGATACCGGACCGATTTGCTGGTTTGCTCCAGATCAAAATTCAATATTTTTTGGGTTATTTCACCCTATATAATTAACCTAAAACAACTATAATTAAACAATATTTCTGCAACAACTCTAAATAAACAATATGACATAATCCAATTACTAATTAAACAACACCTAAATAAAAAAATTTTCTTAAAAGAAACTCTAATAAAATTTAAGCAAATCACACAATAAAATCAACAATAATAATTATTAAACAAATACTAACACTAAAAAAAATCAAACACTATCTATTAATTAAACATTAAAAGTTGTGAATTTACCTAACCTTCTAATCGATACCGATTAAGCCCTAACGTTGGATGCCTTCACCAAATCGACCTTGGAAATGTCGAAGTCCTCTTCCGGATTGCTTGCGTCTGCCCACCTCAAGTCTACCCTCCTTTAGCCCTAGGCGCTCATGGCAACTTTGGTGCGCCCTCCGCCGCACAAGCCGCAGCCGCCGTGAGCTAACGCCGCCGCCGTCGCCGAGGAGTCATGCTGCCGCCGCCACCGTCGCTGCCGCCGTCGACTCACCCCGCCGCCGCCGTGGACACACGCGCTGCCGCCGTCGCCCAAGACACTCACTCGCGAGGTAAACCGGCCGCAGTAACAAGGAGAAGGGGAAAAGGGTTTTACGCGCTGTTAAAACCTGGTTACAAGTCGAGTTTCTAAAACTCGACTTTACAAGTTCGAAAGTCGAGTAACACAAACTCGACTTTCAAACGCGAAATTTATTTTCGTTGACATCCGTTAATACACGCGGATGACAGGGGAAATCGAGTCTCTTCATAAGTCGGGTTTTGAAAACCCGACTTTGAGCAAACCGTGCTAGATTTATAATAAAAAGTTTTAGCGTGCTAGTTTTAAAATTAAAAAAAAAACCGTGTTATATTAAAAAAAAACTCGTCATGTTCTTCGTAACCATCACGTTTGGTCGTACATCTGCATTAAACCCATGTCATGTGCGGTTTGAAACCGCCTCGGAGCTGCTCCGAGGTGCACGGCGCTTCCAGCGGAATTTGAGTTTGGGAGCATGAAATGGGTGTAAGCACCCGGAACGGGACATCCGCGGATCTCCCCCTCCCGGAACCCTTACGCCCGCCTCGGTTTTGTGTCGGTGGGTGGTGTGTTATGTAGGTGTGGTCGCCAGGAACCAAGGGCTCCAAAATATGGTAAATGAAAGAAAATGAAATAGAAAGATGACCGTCGTACCTTCGGAAGCGGGGAGATTGTTGAGTTCCGACTTCTCCTCTCTCGGCCGGCCGAAAGAAGAGAGCTTAGTGAATCCTTTGCCTTCAATCCGGTTGAAGCTCTGCCTCGATCGGATTTACCTAGAAATGTCCATAAGAAAACATGTAGACAAGTGAAGATTTCATTAGTTCTAACGAAAGCATAGTATCGTGCTCGAATTTAGATTCAAACATGCAAATGGGAAGAGACTAACCGGATTGGGAACGAGATCCCAACCCCTATTTTTGGTAGGTTTTAAACATATATGAAATGCAAAAATGCTCTAAGACATGCTAAATAACATGATGATCAATGCAAAAGCGAAAAAGGGAGAAAAGAACTCGATTAAACGGGCGATCGGACTTCGAAAACGACGAAACAAACTCCTGCCCTTCCTGGTGCCCTATATATAGGGCGCCGGGGCAGTGCCTTTATGGGCGCGTTGACCAAGGTCAAAGCGCCTGTATACGGGGCACTAAGTACGAGCCGAACAGATTTTCTCCTTCTCTTCGCGACGCCGCTCCGGAGTGCTGGGTGGCTTCCGGGACGAAGTAAGAGCTCCTCTTTATAGACAATATGCAAATAAAGCTAGTGGAAGGTGGTTTGGGTGCTGGATGTATGAGGAGAGTCGGATAGGGGCTCTCAAAGTTGGAGAAAAATCATATTTCTGAGTGACAGAAACAGGGGGTTTTAGGATTTTTGGTGGAGGATTTTGGATCGATTTGGAGGCTTTTGGAGGGTGAATGTGGCTTAGAATCGTAGTGTTGGATGAGCTCTAGGGTGGCACGGAGTTGGAACCTCTTCCAAGCTCCAAATGGGGCTCTATTTATAGCCCAAAAGAGGGCACTTTAGCCATTTTCGAGAAACAGTGCCATGTGGCATAGCGCCCTGTATATGGGATGCTAGCATCATGAGGTTTGTCAGGTCGACAAGACAAGTCACTGCGGGGGGTCAAATCAGCCTGTCAAATCGATCAGATTTGGTTCCAGGCGCCCTGTATACAGGGCGCCAGGTGCCCTGTTTATAGGGCGCCAGTGCCCTATAAATAGGGCGCCCGGGTGCCCCTATGTAGGGTGCACGGTGCCTATAAACAGGGCGCCAGGTGCCCTATTCTTGGGGCATTTGGCTTGTTCGATTGCTCTATAGACCCACCATTCGGAATGTGCCAGAAACTTGATTTGTCCGGAAAACATGATGCTTTGAATATTCTCCATGAAAACAAGAATTTGAACTCTTCAACTTGGTCGAAATTGCGTGTCTACAGCTTGCCTCGCCTTGGCGTCGGCTTTGTAGGGGAGTGACATGAATGCAACGTAGGCGAATGTAGCGAAGCGTAATGAGGCGTAGCGGAATGAAGTGGTAATGGACTGAAAAGGTGACGCCAAGGTGTAGACACGCCCACATTGGCCTAGTTGAGTGGAGATAAAACTTTATCGGATTCCGAGATTACCCTTTGTCTTATCGAAACCTTCCCTACGGTTGATTGGTTAAAGAGAAGAATAGTGCGAAAGTAAATAACTAAAATCCCACGTGGGGGAGAATTGTTACCGACCGGGACCGGCATGGTGTCTTGGACTCGGTAGAAATGCATTGAAAAGTAAATTGCAAAAGGTAAAGAGGAGACAGCCAATCAACCATGGTTAGGTTCTTCAAATTCATTGGGTTTTGCTCAAGAATACCGGTTTAGTTCGACATGGAAAAACTCCTTGTTTCGATGAAACCATTAGATCTTCCGGATAGACCAGAACCTCCTTAAGAAGCCATAGAAAGATGGTGACGGAAAAGATGATGCACGAGATGTTGTATGATAATGCATGATGTATGCTGAGTTTAAAGAAATACAAATAAATATAAGAAAATAGTTGAAGATATGGTCGAATACAACGGGTCGGGACATCAGTGAAGATACCGTCATCCCCGCTTATTTGACTTTGGCTTATCCGCGGGCCTAAAAGGTGACCGAATCCTTCATCGATTTTGTTAAAGGGTTCTCGACTCGGCCCTTTTAGACTCGAGGTCTTCAACGATATACATGCGAGACATATGATAACACACGCCAAGATTCCGGGCTCCCGGGCGCCTGTTTAAAGGGCTCCCGGGCGCCCCCATTTATAGGGCGCCGGGCGCCCTACTTAGAGGCGCCCGGGCGCCCTACTTATAGGGTGCCAGGCGCCCTATAAGTGGGGCACCTGCGCGGACTTCAATTCTGCTCCTTCCCGAGGCAGCTTTTGTCTTCTATAAGAAGGGAGGACCTCCCCTTCTTCTCCCCCACATCAGCTACAGTGCTCCTTGCTTCTCTCTTTGCTCTGATGGCTTCTTCCTCCTCCCGCCCGACCGGTTCGAACGAGATGAAAAGTTTCTCCGAAGTGCCGTGCCATATTCGGAACCGGGTGTCCATGGGAGTGGTAGTGTCTTTATTAGGCACCCTCCTTTGTTCTGTCTCAAAACCTTTTCTGATTGCGCGGTTATTTTGCAGGACCTTCCGAATTTTCCCGGGGCTCGCCGATACGGCCAGGTGCTATGGATAGCCCGCTTAATGGCTTCTATCAACATTCATGTGCGGACCATTCTCAGCGGGTGGGGCTTCAACGGCATCCTCGTTCACGCCAAATACCTCCTCAAATATTTCTGGGATTTTTCTTTGGCGGGTGCGCTTCTCGAGATGTGGCATCCCGATACACACACCTTTGTTTTTGATTCTTTCGAATGTACCGTTCTCTTAGAAGAGGTAGAGTTGTTTCTGGGGCTTCGTGCCATGCCTGGGTACGGCCAGACCATGTTTATCCTGTCGGACCGGTCACGGGTTAGACTTCCTCGTGGCTTTATGACCACCGGAGAGGCCCGATCCATTATGGTAGGTGGCCGTATTTACCGAGGCAGCGATTGGTCCATTGGCGTGATTCAAGGCGCCGGTGATAATGAGGACCCTCTTCTTTGCTGGTGCCAAAGGTGTTCTTCCTTGCCTTGCCTCAGTGCTCCTTTACCCGTGTGAGGATGGGTGGCTCGACCCTACATGTCTTCCTTGTATCCAGGGTATCTGGTCGAACGAGTGCATAGCCCACTCGGTGTTGGGCTACCTTTACGATGGCCTGACCTCCGCTAGCGTTGGTAGGCCTATGTATGGCAGCATCCTTGTCGTGTCTTCCAGGTTGTTGAGCGGCACTTTAAGTTCGACGTGTGCTTCGGACCGGCCATGGCTTCTCGACTTTTTGCTCGGAGCCCCCTTCAGCCCCTCACCAACCGCCTTTGCATGGAATATAAGGTTCAGAACAAGTGCCCCTCAGTGAAGACCCGCGCTAACTGGCGTTTGTACTTTTCGGCGATGAGCAGCATTGGCTTTGTTTGTCCTACAGAGGCGGTTATGCGCCAGAATGTCTCGATGCCTCTCCACCCCGGGGGTGGATCTTCGGTTGATTGCGGCACCTCCTTCATTATCTACAATCCTCACCGATGTCCTCTTGGGTTGGAGCCAACCGCGGCTCAAGGTTCCTCGTCTCTCTCGCATCCCGTCACATTGGGATCGTCGGACGGAGCACGGCACAGCAGCGGATGTTGAGGAGTGCCAGAGCATCCTTGCCATCTGGGGAATCTGCAAGAGCTTCTCGCCAAGTGCCTACATGGATGAAGACGAGGTCTGGAAGAGCCGGTACGTGGCGAAGCTGAGGAAGCTGCGCGGTGGTTGACCTGCATTTGTATTTTGCTTTTGTTGTGTCCAGATGTATTTTGTTTGCTTTTGTTGTGTCTAGGACTTGATCAATGTAGATGTAGGATTTGCTTGATGTAGTTTCTTTTCAGTTGTGTCCTAGTCCTGTCAGTGTCAGAAAACGGCAAAAATATGCAAAAAGTAATAGAATATCAATGTTTTTGACAATGAAATTGTGTTTTTCATGAAGAATATTGCTTGTGGACACGTTCTAAGAATTTTGAAAATTTTGATCACGGCACTCTATATTTTCACCCATGCACTTTTCTTCATCATCACATTTTTCTAGTTTTTCTATTGGGCGGGACCTTTTCAGGGAGCGCAGCGCATCGTGCGGATTCCACAGTAAGTTTCTTCCAACTACAAACTTGTAGTTTATTCCGTTATCTTCATTTTCGTAGAAGGGACCGAACCGATCCGGAGTCGTTCCGGATCAAAATGGGAAGAGAGAAGGGGGCTGAGCCCCCTAGCGCCCCTATCTTTGGGGCGCTAGGCTGCGCCCCATCATAGGGACGCCGGCGTCCCATCATAGGGGCGCACAGATCTCGGGCGCCCCCATAAATGGGGTGCTGGTCACCCGAGCCACCATCTTCTCCGTTTTCTTTGTTCTTGACCTTTGTTCTAATGCTTTCTGCCGGATGACGAAGAGGTCTCGCGTTGACGCTTCGAGGTGCTGCCGGAGCCTCTTCCTCCATTGGTGCTTCTTCCCTCTGTTTGGCGCTTCTTCCTGCTGCAGTGCTGGCTCATCGGAGCTACCTTCTCTCCATCCTCCTCCGACCGTCTCGATGGCTGAATCTCGACCTCCCCTTTCTTGAATTTATCTATGATTGCTTTGTTTCTAACATGATTGTTTGATTGTGTAGGGGGAAGATCAAGTCCCGGATATCACTGGGAAATGGTCTTCCATGCCTACCGGGGGTTGAAGGACTTCCGGAAGGTACGGCTTGATGCAATGGGTTTTGGCCCATTGCTTCGTTGCCTCGGCTTTACGGGAGGACCTCCCTTTGATCCGAGGCCTTGAGGGAGAGATGGGATTCCACCACCCATTCCTTTCTCTTCCCACAGGGGGCATATGGTCCCTACCTTGGAGGATGTTTCCCGGATCACGGGTCTTCGTGTTCACGGTCGTGCCATCACCGGCAAGAACTATCGCGATTACTCGGCCATGGTTCGGGATTTTACGGGTCATCCGGTCCCACACTTGCCCGGCGGATCGCGTTATGAAGCGCACAGCCGTCGGAAACTTGCTCGGTCTGGGCAACGCTAGTGTGGGTAAGGATGACATAGTGGCGGTTGTGCTCGACGAGTTGACGAAACGCGTCGAGCGCTCCCTGGTCGGTGAGGAGGGCACCGTTGAGGCCGACCAGGATCTCCGCCGGTTCCTCCTCTTCTTCCTCACCCGTCTGCTTCTAGCCTCGAAGACGGACGGGGTGCACTTGCGGTTCCTCCCTTTTCTTGCGACTTTGTCGAAGGTTGGTGAGTACGCGTGGGGTGCCGCTATGCGCGCCCACATCTGTTCTCCTGTTGGCGATGGAGAGCGGTCGGTTTCGGTAACCGGCTTTACTCCATTCCTTCGGTATACCTTGTTCTTTTGTTCAGCTGTCAATTGCCTTGTCTTTTTTGGTGACTAAGCGAGCTCTTATTTGACGGATATGGAGTTACTATTACATCCCCTGGGCCGTGCTCTGTTGAAGGATGACCCGAGTATCCTCTCATTGGTAGGCTGGGTTGCTACACGATGTTGCTTCTTCCCATCCTTACCGAGGTGGAGAACTGAGAAGACGTGTACTCTGCTTTCCTCACCATGAGTGATACCGGTACTTTTCTCCTTCTTAACTTTTGGTTCTTCTTGTTTACCGCCACCGCCTTGCTTTTCGGGTGGTATGGCAACCTTTCGGACCTTCACTTGGATCGGCGGCCGTGGGTTTCGGAGGGTCGTCCGGCTTTTGGCCGTGACACCTTCTTGATCTGCACGAACGAGATGGAGCCACTTTGGGTGCGTCTCACGATGCGCTCATTGGGGCTTCACCGGGAGTGGGTGGATCTTCCACCTTACTCGCACACAGGTCGTTCTACTCGCGGCCTGATCCAGGAGATCGACTGGAAGAAGGAGGGCCATTTTGCTGTCCGGATTTGGAAGAGGGGTGGCACCCCAGTGACTTCCAGTGCGCTTGACAGCGATGATTATCTGCGTCGTTACATGGCGACATTTGCTCACCTTTTCACCGAGGGTGGAGAGGTACGCACTTGTTGTTTTCACCACTGTTCTTCCTTTGCTTTGATGTCTAGCGTATGTTGCTTTCGAGCATTCGAGGGCGGAGGCTGTCTCGCTTAAGGGCGGGGACGGCATCTCTGGAGGCCGAGTTGGAGCGACGGGTACTTCTGTACTTTGCACCTTTCCATTGTTGGTTCGCCGACCTTTCTTCTTTCTTTCGGCGGCGACGTCGCTACCGAGGTTCCCGTCGACAGGTAACACTCTTTATTTTTCTTTAATTCCTTGAATGAATGTTGTTAACTGTCTCCTCTACTTCTTTTCAGATCTCTCGGCTCCGCGAGCGCGTGGCCAAACTGGAGTTGGGTTCCCATCCGGCTGCCCCTGAGCCGATAGCTTTTGACGAGCCTCCCTTCGAGCCGTTCGACTTCGGCCAGCCTACGGGTCCCGAGCTACCTCCTCACCCTTTGCCGGTCGATCCTCCTTCCTTTATTCCCACCGATCCCGGGAGAAGTTCTTCTGAGACGGGTTTCCTTCTTGAGGTGATTACCGCTTTTACCTATACTGTCTTCTTTCTTCATTGGCCTTGCTAATCTTCTTCTTTTCTTGCAGATTTCCCAGCTGAAGGAACGAGTGGAGGTCCTTACTACTGAGGTGAATTTCCTTGACTTTCTCTCGCTTTGCTTTGCTTGGTTCTAACATTTTCCTTTTGTAGAACAAGGATCTTTGGACGAGGATTTCTGATCTTTCCGCAGGGGGTGCTCCACCTCCTGCGGTGATCCCTTGGGTTTTCAGCCGCCTTCTACTGATGATCCTTTGGGTTTTCAGGACAAGGTATATAATTTTACCTTTCTGCTTGTCACCATTTTCTTTCTTTCACGACATTTTCCCGGTAGGTGATGGAGCTACGGAGGGAGCTCGGGCTCGAGCCCCTCGTAGGCATTCGGATCTGGTTCTTCTACTTAGAGGTGCGATGTTCTCATTATGATTTTAAGCGAGTAAAATGCTTGATCGACGCCTCCTTTGGTTTCCACAGTGCTCGGAAGGATAGAGGTGGCCGACACGGAGGTACATGTCGATTCTTTTCTCTGCTTCTTCTGTAACGCGATGTATCTCTTTGTCATCTTGTAGGTCGGGAGGCGGAGGCTCGCGTGGTCGAGTTGTCACGGCCGAGTCCGAGCGGATCCTCCTTCTTCGTCTTGAGCACTCCGAGCTCAGCCGGGTGGAGGGCGAGCATCGTCGATTGATGATGCAGGCGTTGCAGTCTCGGTCTCGGAGCCAATCTCACCGCTCCGACTCCCATGGGACCACGTTGAGGGGACCCACCCACTCGGGTTCCTCTCAGACTAGTAGTCATAGGAGGAGAGGTGAGGAGAGGTTAGCCATGCCACCTCCGGGTGATCAGGCTCGGCGAGAGGAGGCGGCGATTTGTGATGTGCCGGCCCCCTCCTATCTTTGATGTATCTTTCTTTTTCGTGGTGATAGTTGTTGACTTCTTTTCTTGACTTCTGCGTTAACTCGAAAAGGCGATTAGAACTTTATTTAGGCTTAGTCCCTTGCAAGAAAAGAGGCGAAGGCGCAGCCTTGATCTTTTGTCAAGGGACATAGGCCTTATCAAGGTAAAATAACGAGAAGAAAATAAGTATGCATAAAAGGAAACATGCAGGCGAAATTTAATATGAATGCAAAGGCAACTAGTCAATTAGGAAGCAAAATTTTTGGGTGTTTTGGATTTTTGATTTGTTTGGGTTTTGATGGTTTTTGGTGTTTTTGGTATTTTAGTATTTTTATGATTTTTTGGTGTTTTGGATATTTAATTTTTTTAGATTTTTGACTTTATAGATTTTGTTTGGTGTTTTTGAAGTATTCGATTTTTTTTGTGTTCGATGTGAAGGACACGACCATCTCATCCTTTGCTTTGCTTGCCATAGGTGCTTCTCTCATTGCTACCTAAGGGTTAAGAGTAGGCATCACGTGTAAGAAAGTGCCTAGTCCGAGATCTTCTGACCTTCTGCCTTTGATAGGCTATGGCTCTTCTTGGACCTAGTCGGTCGACCTCGTCCTTTGAGGTTAAAGAAGGAAGATGATTGGTGGTAAGTCCTTAGTAGAATTCAGGGATGTCGAACTTGTTTTTCTACTAATACCCTCATTGCCCATTCGGGTTTTGACCTCTTCGGGTCTTTCCTTTTAGCCCATTTTCTTTGATGGCCCATATTCAGACAGGTCTTTCTTCTCTTTTGCTTGATTTTGACTCGAGGGGTCATTGCCCATCTTTTGGAGCCTTTTCTTTTTGGGCTTTTGTTGGTACACATTCGAACGAGGTCTATTCTTTTGCGACTGAGGGGTCATTGCCCATCTTTTGGTACCTTTTCTTAAGAAGTCAGACATTTGGAGACATTTTCCAACTAAGGCAATGAGCATTTTCGATACTCCTTATTCTAACCCCTTTCATCTATTCTGGACCGAAACGAGAAGAGAATGGAATTGGGTTGACCTTCTTTTGCCAAGCGTTGCCTAGCTTTCTCTCTGACTTCCGATCATAGGATCTCAAAACTAGGTGTGTAGTGTGTGCAATATGATGCCTATTCTTATTTCCCTAAGCGACAAGTTGATGCACCGGGCAAGTAAGCGTTAGATGCTATCATTATACTTCACACCTTTGGATTTTATAGATTTTTTTATGACTTTTGTTTTTAAGGGAAATATTTTTTGAGGTATACACCATTCCAGGGATGAGCTAGTTCTTCTCCTTCTGCATTAGTCAGCTTATATGAATTACCGGGATAAACAGCCGAAATCACATAAGGACCCTCTCAATTCGGTTGAAGTTTGGAGCGGGGATCGCCCGGCTTAACAAATATTCTTTTAAGCACAACCTCACCGATTTCAAATTTTCTCTCCCTACCACCCTCTTCTGATAAAATCTTTTAAGTCTATTTTGGTAAGATCTAGCATGTTCGGCAGCGGCCAGCCTCCTTTCATCCAAGAGTTCGAGTTGCGCGAGAAGAGAATCTCGACGTTCATCCATTGGGATATCTCGATCGATCTGGACTCGGAGGGAAGGAATGATTACTTCGTATGGAACTACCGCCTCCATCCCAAATGCCAAGGCATAGGGGGTCTGACCCGTTGGGGTTCGAATAGAAGTGCGGTAGGCCTATAGAGCATCAATTAACTTATCTGGCCAGTCTGCGAACTTGCTAGACTTACAAGTCTTCTTAATGATTTTTATCAGGGTTTTATTGGTGGCTTCTGCCTGACCGTTGCCTTGAAGATAATATGGAGATGAATGATGCAATCTGATGCAATACCTGTTGCAAAGGTCACGCAGCTCTCCCGAGAGATGAATTGCGGTCCATTGTCGGTGATGATGTCGCCGGGATCCCGAACTCCGGCAATGATGTTGCGCTTGATGAAGGTGCAGACTGTTGATGCCTGGATCTCTACATATGCTTCCGCTTCTGCCCACTTGGTGAAGTACTCCGTTGCAGTTAGAATGAAGGATTTGATTTTGTTTGTGGAGTTTGGGTCACCGAGGGGTCTGATAACATCAAAAGCCCACATAGCGAAGGGCCATGGGGCATGGATCGGATGAAGGGAAGATGCGGGAGAGTGAATTTTGTCGGCGTGGAGTTGACATTGATGGCAGTGCCGGACAAAGATCGAGCAATCTTCTTCCAGAGTAGGCCAATAGTACCCTTGCCTGATGATTTTCTTGGCGAGGGCATGAGCATTTACATGGCCTCCACATACTCCGGAGTGTGCTTCTTTAAGCACCAATTCAGCCTCTTCTTCGTCTACACATCTTAATAGAACACCGGCCAAGCTCCTTTTGTAAAGTACTCCACCTAAAATGGTGTTCTAAGCTTTTTGAGCTAACTGATGCAGGTATCTTTCTGGAACTCTCCTACCTCTGATTTTTTTGTCCTATTTTTATTGGAAACTAAACTTAAAGAAGAAGGAAGTAAATAAGAAGAGGAAGAGGGGGTGGATGGAGTGGAATTTATTGGAGAGGATGGAGGGCAAAGAAGGTCAATTAAGGATCTGGTGGCTCCTTGGGTCGAATACCCTTCCGAGGCAAGTTGAGATGTTTCCTCGATCGAAATTTGAGTTTCGAGGAGGGCATTGTTTTTGGGGAGTGCTAAACATAAAGACGGAATGGGCTTTGGGTGCCCGATTTGGGTTGAGATCAACTACGGGAGTCAGAGTAGGCGAAGATATTGATAAAGAGGGGAAGACTTCGAGTAATGTTTGATAAAGGGGGCTTTTGGGCCCAATGTTGACAGAAAGAGGTGATGGGCCAGTAGGCCGGATGATCATAGAGGAAGACGGGTTCATGGACCCAATAAGAGGAAAATGCGGGATCAAAGGCCCAGGTTTAGGAGATGGGCTCGAGGGCCCGAGAATTGGAGAAAATGGGCACAAAGGCCCGGATTTAGTAGAGGGGCTCGATGGCCCAAGAGTTGGGGGAAATGGGCACAAAGGCCCAGATTCAATAAAGGGGCTCGATGGCCCAAGAGTTGGAGAAAATGGGCACAAAGGCCCAGATTTAGTAGAGGGGCTCGATGGCCCAAGAGTTGGAGAAAATGGGCACAAAGGCCCGGATTCAATAGAGGGGCTCGATGGCCCAAGAGTTGGAGAAAATGGGCACAAAGGCCCAGATTTAGTAGAGGGGCTCGGTGGCCCAAGAGTTGGAAGAAATGGGCACAAAGGCCCAGATTTAGTAGAGGGGCTCGGTGGCCCAAAAGCAACAAGTGGGTTCGTGGACCCATGAGTTGGGCCTGAGGGCCTAGAAATAGGGATCGGGCCAAGAAGCCCGGGGAGAGCATCACGGTGAACTGGGGCATCGGCCCCAAAAGATGACATAATGAGGGAAGGCCCTCGTTTTTCTCGAGTCGGTTTGGCAATATGACCCTCAGGTGGGTCAACAGGTGGTTCAGCCTGGAGTGGTTCATTGTTCGACCCTTCTTCATTGGTGGAAAACAAAAGAGATATTTCTGAATACAAGTCATCTTCAGGGTCGTCAGTTCTTCTTCTCTTGTCTTGCTCCATCTCTTGTTCTTCCTTGTTCTCAGCCAGTTGAATGGTTTCTTTCTTGATGAAAAACTTTTGTAAACATCCAGAAAAGTATCTCGCCGAGATTCTGACCATTCGCTGTCGTTCCATCATACCCAACCCCGCTCTTTGGTTGTAACCTCACTGGATTTATTGGCTCAGCTATGCCTTGCAGTTCTTTGCCTAGTCCTCGGCCCTCCTGGTATCCCAAAATATTCATTATATGCCACCCAATAGTTTCATTTTCTTCTCTTTTCCTTCTCCACACTTTCCTGGGTTGCCTACTCATTTATGGAAGATCCAAGATTGTCAAAATAGGCTCATTTGGCAACCCAAGGGGTGGTGAAGGAGAAGGTGGATGATCTAGGGGCATGCTAGTCACCTTAATCACTTGTCCTTTGTGAGGGAATTTAAGACACTGGTGATTGGTGGAGGCGACTGCCTCTAGTGCTTCCAAATAGGGCCGTCCCAGAATAGCTTTGTAGGTTGGATCCATCTCTAGTATGTGAAAGTTGACAGTGACTGTCTGAGGTCCGAGTTTGACACCCAATGTAATCATGCCGTCAGCGGGCTTCTTTGAATTGTCATATGCAGTCACTGTTATTTGAGATGGCCGGATGTCCTCCTCGGAGATTCCACAAAGATGTAATGTTTCTGGTGGCAGAACATTAATGGATGCTCCGGTATCGATTAAACATGACTTAATGCCTACGCCATTGATGTGGACTGTGATGCACAAGGCACATTTTCTTATTTCTGGGTCGGCTAACTCTTCCTTTGTGAATGTGAGGGCCGGGTACTCACTTCTCGGGACCAGAACTGATGAGATTTTTTCTGGGGGGAGGCTCTCACTCACCATCACCCACTGTAAGTATTGTTGGAGAACCTCTTGATGGACTTTGGATCTTTTGATCAACTCTAAGATAGAGATCCGTGCCGAGGTTTTATCAAGATGTTTCAACAAGTCATAGGATGTCCCAGGCAATGGTTCTTCAATGTGTTCTTCTTCTGTTTCTGGTACCAACCCTGATTGACCGGCCTGGGGAAATACCCTTTGGAACATGCGCCCACTTCTGAGTACTGTGGCAAGTTGAGGAGCTATGGCTGGGTTGGTAGTGGTGGGTGGCGGGTTAGGTCGAATGATGGGAGCTCTTGCGATGGGTGTAATGATGGTGGTTTGAGGCATAGTAGGGTAGGTAGGTATGTTTGCACGGGGCGGGATGATGATGGGTCCTAGTGATGGTGTTGTTTGTGGTGGATTAACCGGGCAGATTAGGGTTTGTCCCGATTGGAGTTGTGTGGTTGGTGGTGTTATGGTTGGTTGTGGTGGCGTGCGGATAATCGGCGGTTGGCTTCTTCTGGCGGAGATAACTCGGGGTATGGAGTGAACGGTTCGGTTAACGTGGTTTGGAGGGTTGATGTTTATGAAGGAAACAGGTCCCTCGATTTGCCAATTTTGACCTCTATCGCGGGGTTCATCGGTGGAGGTTAAGATAGGGTTAACCCTCTGGTTTTCTTGTGCTGTTGCAGGTGCGTGCGCGGGTAGCGGGTTCTGAATAATTCCCAGGCCGGGTTCTTGTTGTTGTTGTCGAGCTGGTGCCTGCTGTTGCTGCTGGGGTTGGTTCTTCACTGCCTTGATGTATTCGCCCATTTGACCCCAGTCAATACTTCCCTGCTCGTGGAGGTCATGGATGTAATCTTTAAACTGAAAGCAGTTCTCCACTGTATGCCCTGGGTATCTGTGGTATAAGCAGTATTTGTCCGTGTTGGCATTCTGCGGCCACTCCAATTTTTCTCTCGGTAACGAGATTTGCCCTGCTGCCATAAGAGCGTTAAAAATATCTACGAGAGAGTACGGTAATGGCGGGTAATGATTTCTCCTAGGCCCTGCTCTTCGTGGTACGTAGGTGGCGGGGGAGGTGCCCTGGTTGTAGGTGGTCGGTTGGCGGGGAGGTTGAGGTGCAAAGGTACGTACGGCCAGCGTCGGGGTTCTTTGGGGGCCGGCGTCGTATTGGTTGTTGGGGTTAGTGGTTCGGTGCTTGGTGGCGGAAAGGTTGGGGTTGGACCTGGGGGCGAGGTGCCGGTTGGGTTTGGCGCGGGTTTCTATACCGGGGATTCTGTATTGCTTGTTGGTGGTTGATGGGCGGGTTCCCTAGGATATTGACATGTTCGTTGGTTATCACGCCTTCAGTCACGGGCCCAGTAGTAGTGGCGGTTGTTTTTTTGGTGACTCGGGGCCTAGGGTCGAAAAGGTTCATGATGGGAGAGTCTCGGAGTTGTGTTTGGATATACCGCGCTCTCTCGTAGAGTACGCTCATCGTGGCAGGGTGATGTAATGCCAATACATTTTTTAGAGCGGGAGTGGCGTTGGTGATGATCATCTTAACTTGTTCTGATTCGGACAAAGGCATTTGTCGGACCTTTTCGCCATTGCTCTCCACCTATCGAATACTCGATAATATCTTCATCATTCTTCATCCTTTCAGCCATGAGGTCGGTGATGGAATATGTTGGTCCGACCCTATCTTGATATCTTTGCAAAAATTTGGCCTTGACGATTTCAAAGTTACTTGCCTCTAAAGGGTCAAGCGAGTAAAACCATTCTAAAGCTGAACCCTCCAATGATCTTCTGAAAAGAAAAGCCAGGCCCTTGGATCATTCTCGCCACATTACCGACTCATACGTAAAGTCTTTGACATGAATGAAGGGATTACCGGTTCCGTTATAGCGACGGTATACCGGCATCTCAGAGGGAGGTAGATGAAAAGTAGGGAGAAAAGGAAGAGAAATTTCGGGGGCTGCCTTGGCGTCGATCAAACGTCTGAGTTCTCTATATTGTTCGTCCATGCGATTGATTTTATTAATCATAGCCGTATCGACAGAAGGTTCCCCAAGAGGAGGAGGAGGAGCGGGTGCTTGGTGCACCGGGATCGGGATTTGGTGGGCCGAAGTGGCCGGATGAGAAGGGTATATTGGGGGATGCACCAAAGGGTGAGTAGGGTTGAGATGATTAGAAGAATAAACTGGTGGTCTAGAAGGGACAACAACATTTGTATTGGGGTGATCTAGATTAGCCACCGGATGAGGAGAAATTGGGGCTATGAGCCCGATATGGGAATGGCCATGAGTGGGCACATTGGGTTGGTGTGCCACTGACCGAGGGGTAGAGATATGAAGGCCACCTTCGGGAGGAATGTGGTCGGTGGGGGACTTGCCCTTGAGGATGGCTTTGATAGCCTGGAGTTGGGTAGGGTCGGCATGAGAAAATGCCTCCCAAAGTGAATTTGGATTGGGTCGAGGAGAAGTTTGACTAGGTTCAGGGAGAACTTCAGGTTCATTGACGGCACACACGGCATCATGGTAGAAATAAGACTGGTCGTATTCCAATTGTAGTTGCTCGCATCTTTGATCCGCCATTCCGATAACTCGACCTGACCTCAAATTCATAAACACGACAGAAAAAGAAGGTTGGCAAATAACAGCTCAAGGATTTTTTTGGTTTTGATTTTGACCCCTTTTGTTTTGATTTTCTTTTGTCGGACAAGCAAGTTGTCAAGCAAATTAACCTCAAGCAAATTTTTTGTTTTGGTTCTTTTTAGGTGATTTTGGGATTTTTGTTTACTTTTCGGTTTTTGTTTGCAAACAAGTAATAGCAAAGACTTGGAATGATTAACGCAAATTTTTTTTGTTTCAACCTCAAATTAATGGCTTGTTAAGAGAAATATTGTCCACTCAAATAAATGGGTAGGACCCTATGCTCTCACAACACTGAGCAATCTAAGGTTGTCACTCTTTTCACAACGACAGGTAATAGGTATTCCGGGTTTTGGGATAAAGTGGTACAACCAGCCCGATCGCTGAAGAGGGAATCCTTCACGTCTGGGGACTTACGGAGGTCTTGATGGAAGCTACCCGGTCCTTCCGAGAGGGAATCCCCGGAGGAGGAGTTGGCAACCACCAAGAGGGGTGTTTGGATGTGTGGGGCTTTGGGAGGAGAGAGCCTCCCTTCTCGGATGTCCTAAGGAGACGGGCGGACCCGAAGCTCCGATGCAAACTAAATGCAAGTGAAATTTCAAGGAATAAGAAGCAACCAAGAAGAAAATAAAAGCATACAATGATTAACGAGATGTTGTAGGAAGCAAGTGAACAAGACAATGATATGAAATTAAGCTATGATGGAAGAAAGAACTAATTTAACTAAGCATGCTTTGAAAGATTTGTTGAAGGAGAACTAGACTTAGCAAAGAAGATGATATCTAAAATACTAAGGTGAAATAAGTTGATTAACAAAGTTGGAAATCAGATGGACATGCTTTTAAAAAGATAAACGGAGAGCAAGTAAACTTGGAAGGAACAAGATGATGCTTCGAAGAAAAGTAAGCAACGTAAACAAGCAACAATGTAAGGAAATGGAAATGACTCACATGGAAATGAAAGTAAACATGATTTTCAGATGGACATTCTTAGGAAATAAAGTGGGATTTCACTAAAGCAAAGTCGGTCCCACCGTGGTCGCCAAAAGGTGTAAGCACCCGGAACGGGACATCCGCGGATCTCCCCCTCCCGGAACCCTTACGCCCGCCTCGGTTTTGTGTCGGTGGGTGGTGTGTTATGTAGGTGTGGTCGCCAGGAACCAAGGGCTCCAAAATATGGTAAATGAAAGAAAATGAAATAGAAAGATGACCGTCGTACCTTCGGAAGCGGGGAGATTGTTGAGTTCCGACTTCTCTCTCGACCGGCCGAAAGAAGAGAGCTTAGTGAATCCTTTGCCTTCAATCCGGTTGAAGCTCTGCCTCGATCAGATTTACCTAAGAATGTCCATAAGAAAACATGTAGACAAGTGAAGATTTCATTAGTTCTAACGAAAGCATAGTATCGTGCTCGAATTTAGATTCAAACATGCAAATGGGAAGAGACTAACCGGATTGGGACGAGATCCCAACCCCTATTTTTGGTAGGTTTTAAACATATATGAAATGCAAAAATGCTCTAAGACATGCTAAATAACATGATGATCAATGCAAAAGCGAAAAAGGGAGAAAAGAACTCGATTAAACGGGCGATCGGACTTCGAAAACGAGGAAACAAACTTTCGCCCTTCCCGGTGCCCTATATATAGGGCGCCGGGAGCAAAAGCCCCTTTATGGGGCGCATTGACCAAGGTCAAAGCGCCCTGTATACGGGGCACTAAGTCTGGCCCGAACAGATTTTCTCCTTCTCTTCGCGACGCCGCTCCGGAGTGCTGGGTGGCTTCCGAGACGAAGTAAGAGCTCCTCTTTGTAGACAATATGCAAATAAAGCTAGTGGAAGGTGGTTTGGGTGCTGGATGTATGAGGAGAGTCGGATAGGGGCTCTCAAAGTTGGAGAAAAATCATATTTCTGAGTGACAGAAACAGGGGGTTTTAGGATTTTTGGTGGAGGATTTTGGATCGATTTGGAGGCTTTTGGAGGGTGAATGTGGCTTAGAATCGTAGTGTTGGATGAGCTCTAGGGTGGCACGGAGTTGGAACCTCTTCCAAGCTCCAAATGGGGCTCTATTTATAGCCCAAAAGAGGGCACTTTGGCCATTTTCGAGAAACAGTGCCATGTGGCATAGCGCCCTGTATATGGGACGCTAGCATCATGAGGTTTGTCAGGTCGACAAGACAAGTCACTGCGGGGGGTCAAATCAGCCTGTCAAATCGATCAGATTTGGTTCCAGGCGCCCTGTATACAGGGCGCCAGGTGCCCTGTTTATAGGGCGCCTGGTGCCCTATAAATAGGGCGCCTGGTGCCCTATAAACAGGGCGCCAGGTGCCCTATTCTTGGGGCATTTGGCTTGTTCGATTGCTCTATAGACCCACCATTCGGAATGTGCCAGAAACTTGATCTGTCCGGAAAACATGATGCTTTGAATATTCTCCATGAAAACAAGAATTTGAACTCTTCAACTGGGCCGAAATTGCGTGTCTACAGCGGAGTCACGACTTGGGTCGTGACACAAACTTGATCCGGTCGATTTTTGAGTCGACCAATCCAGTTCCGAACCCTCGACTTTGACCCGTGGTTATTTTAAAATTATTATTTTATTATTTTTTATTACGATTCCGACTGATCTGACTCAACTTGGGTCTCGACCTCAGCTGACCTGATTTGATTTGTGCCCAAATGACCCAATTCCGACCCGAGAGTCTTCCAAAAAGAAATTAAATCAAAATGGACCAAATCATTTAAATCGATTTAATTAAATTATTTTATATAAACATTATATTATTAATACAGAGAATGTTTATATATTTTAGATAGCAATTTTTTATTTTGATTGATTCTAACTTAAAAAATCAATGAATCTATGTCAAAAATTAATTAATTTAGATAATTTATCCGACCTTTTTTAACGAATCAAATTAAATTGAATTGATTTGATTCAGTTCAATTTGAAAAGAAATAGCCCAAATGAAATCAAATGAAGCCGTGCACAGCCTTGCTTACATCAATTGAGTCCAAATGGGTCAACAGTGTGCTCTATTGGATGGGTATGAATGAGAGAGAGAGAGAGAGAGAGAGAGAGAGCAACATCTACCCCTCTCAGGGCCCTCTGATGACAATGATTAGAAGTTGATCGAAGGAAGGAAGATAAAGAGCCATTCATGAGATACACCTGGCCGGCCTCAGGTCAGAGGTAGAAGGCAGGTTGGCTTGCGCAGTCGTCCCACTAATGCAGCTGAAAAGAGGCCTCGCTTTCCTGAAGTCCAAAGCAAGGCAACACCCATCTGGTTATAACTCTAAATGGATCGAGCTTTAGCTGGGCTGATCTTTTGTTTCTTTCTTTCTTTCTTCAGTTTGTAGACGACTTGAGAATCCAAATATGAAAGCAATATATATATATATATATATATCTTTCATCAGAGCCTAAACATTGATCTCAGGCTTCCGTTCCATCTCTCTTTTGCTTTCCCTACCTCTTTGATCTTTTCCTACCTCTTATCCCTCTTTCCCTTCCAAGCGCAGGAAGAGGCCTATTAATTCATTCATATGCGTGGACCCCCCCCCCTCCTCGGCATGATGAGACGTGAAGCAACCATGGATTCTCTTCCCTTTGAATCAAACCAGTGGCTTCACTCTCAGACATGGTTTCGCTGAATTTCTGATTCCTATTCGGATCCGGATAAAGATATACTCCCTACCCATTTTCAGCTGGTTGATACGGCTGATCCGGATCCGATATTTGGTCAGTTATGGAGACCAAGATCGTCTTCTGCGCAGAGACCCAGGTGAATTCTCGAGCTTTTTTTTTCTCCTCCGGTTCAGAAAATTATTGCAGGTTTCTTTCCGTCTCATTTAGTTCCATTATCTTCGATAAATTTATCTAGTGTAACCTCTCCTCTCTCCTATCCCAACGTGAAGATATCTCAACCGTACATCCTGCTCAGAACGGCCATGATAGGGACTCCGCACCAGCTCGGACGCGGACTTGACTCTTGAGAGCCTCATTCTTCCTCCTCGTCGCCGCACGCCAGTGATGGACGGTCGAGATCAATTTCATCAGAGACCCATCTTGATGTGTTCTGTCTCGCGGTTCAACGCACCGATCTTTAAACACTATCGATAGAGAGCGGATGTCTTCGGAAAATCTCTCGAATATCGTCGGTTGTGAGAGTAAAAATATTAAATTATTATTGAATATAATTATGAAGAAGTATTTATGTAAAAAAATTAAAGATATCACTTCGATCGGTAAGTCTACGAGGGCATCCACTTTCATGTTGATATAGGCATGCTGCCCGCCACACCTCTGGTGCGCGCATTATATAATTTCTTTCCTTGCCCCCCGTCGTATTCATATCCCCTTCTACCGTTTCTCCTCCCCTCCAAGTTCTCTTCCACCCTCTCTCTTCAGGGAAGGCCATGTCGTTGAAGGATGCGGATGGCGAGAAGCACGCCGGCCACCACCACCACCACCACCACCATCACCCCTGCTGGCACAAGCTCCACCGACGCCTCTTTGGGGGGCTCTTCGCCTTCGTCGTCCTGGTCCTCTTCACCGTCCTGATCGTCTACCTTGTCCTCCGCCCAACCAAGCCCCGGTTCTTCCTCCAGGACGTCACCGTCGTCGCTCTGAACCTCTCCGGTGACCCGCCGGCCGCCTACCTCACCACCACCGTGCAGATCACCGTCTCCACCCGCAACCCCAACGACCGGATCGGCATCTACTACGACAAGCTCGACGTCTACGCCGCCTACAAGTATCAGCAGGTCACCCTCGCCACCGCGGTTCCCCCGACCTACCAGGGGCACAACGATGTCGTAGTGTGGTCGCCACTCTTGTACGGCGTTAACGTGCCCCTGGCCCCCTATCTTGCCGTGGCGGCGGCCCAGGACCGGAGCGCCGGGTTGACGCTGCTCTACGTGAAGATGTCGGGGAGGCTGCGGTGGAAGGTGGGAAGCTGGACGTCAGGCCACTACCGCATCTCCGTCAACTGTCCCGCCCTTCTTGGCTCCGACGGCAAGGGGATCGGCGGCGGTTACCGGTTTCAGCAGGCCTCCGCCTGCGCCGTGGACGTCTGAAGTTCACCGTGGGGATAAGCTCTTGGTGGCGGGACTCGGACCGGTGATTGACGGCGGCGCGACGGAGATGTGGCACGGAAACACCCATGACAGGCGAGACGTTGACCTTGATGGCATCTTCTTAGACACACACACACGCTCTCTCTCTCTCCATCTTAAATGATACAATTATCTAATTCTCTTTAATTATTAGGGATACAAGAAAATCGTTGTAAGAAGCGATGACCGGTGAGCGTCAATTTCTTTTCTTGAATATCAAGATGTAGACAGGAACGTGATGGAAGAAAATTCCGCTCACAAGGGAATGTGGAAACTACTTGCTCTTGCCAAGAAAATAATTATTAGCATATATACATGGGTAGTCTTGAATTTCCTGGAAGCCGGATCAAAATCTCTCTCTCTCTCTCTCTCTCTCTCTCTCTCTCTCTCTCTCTCTCTCTCTCTCTCTCTCTCTATATATATATATATATATATATATATCTATATCTACAACATCAAACAACATCAACCAGTTACAAATGCAGAGATGTTTCTTTTATGGAATAAAGGACAACACAAAAATTGTATAACTCTTACCATCTTTAAAATAAAAGTATTGAAGAAGTTGAAGGGTCGAAATCTATATATAAATAATTGAACCATGTCATATTTTATCGATGTGGGGACAATGCTCGTTCCGACACTACTCCCCCCTTTTGAAGCAGAATGGGTAATTATATTAGGGGTTGTAAGATATTATATAATACATCTTACAAACTCCAAAATCACAAGGTTAAAGTTGAAAGGTCCAAGTTCATATATAAACAATCGAACCGTGTCATATTTCTTTATCCACTATTCCTTCTCTGACAACATCACGACAAGAGTATTTAATTGGATTGATCGATCATTTTTTCTTGATCTAAAGGATATAGTCTCGACCACTACTCCAATGTATGTATCTGGCTCTCCCATTGCATGTAGTCTCGTCCTAAAAGCCGGGAGCAAGAAAACAAAATCAAAGAGAAAACGAGATCATTAACGGACCTTTGAATTTTTTTTTTAAAAGATCGACTTTTCAGACCACAAACATAGGTAATCACACATACGAGAAAACTAAACATAAAATATAGCTAACAGTAACAATATACATACTTCCGTAATATCATCGATGCATAATAATATGTAATTAAAAAATTACATTTTTTAATATCTACATTGAGAAGCGGCAGGAGTACGTCAATGATAATGATTAGCCCATATAGTGAAATAGAAACTTTCCTATATAATTCAATATCTTTTCATGATAATATATACACATCAGTACAGCTTGCTGGCACATGGACTGATGAGAAGGACCTGCGTCGATGTAATGTACAGCGGCTGATCATGCACACATCAAGTTTAGGTTTAGGGCTTCCATGAGCAGCTTGTTATCTGCAACTTGCAGAAAGAAGGGCAGGAAGGTAGAATAGAAAGAACTAATTGATGTTGGTAAGAAAGAAGCCGCCCAAGTACTAGAAACAGATGAACATAAAATCTCTATTTCTCAGATCCCAATTATTAAAATCACTGATGCTCTCATAGTACGTCTAACTGCAAGGTTGCCAACAAAAAGGAGCAAATCATAATAAAGGTACAAGTATTCTCAAACTTGCGCGGCTATCGTAATATTACATGTTCAAAATGCACTTTTATTGACAACAAAACAGGCATTTACACTCATATAAAGTAGACCCAACTCTGACAGGCTTACAACTCAATCAAATATAGAACGGGAGCTAATCAAATAAATTGATCCCGTGCCCATCGAATACTTATTTATCAACCTAAAGCTTCTGACTCTAGGTGAATGTCTCTTTTGGTATATCAGCTGCTTGATGAAGGTTAATGGGGTGTTTGGTTGTATGATAATTTTTTGTACACTTTCATGATAAAAAATTGTATTAAAATAAAAAGTAAACCAACTCATGACATAAAATTATCATGTTTGGAGGGATGTGATTACAAAAAAGAGTAACCACCGCACATGACCAAATAAAGTGGGGACCACAAGAAAAAAGAAAGAGGTGAGACCCTCTTTTTTTGTTTAAGAAGAAAATCACTTTCAAAACATAAAATTGTCATGGTTGTCAAACACCTCTTTTAACAAGTTTTCTTACAATTTTTAAAAATTAAAATAAAAACCTCAATTATCATGCAACCAAACACCCCATAAGTAGTAGGTTTGTGAGCGCTTCACAACTAATCTGGTTGCTTAATATCATTTCGCCCAGAAAGGAAAAACTTTTAACTTTTGGTTGAGATAACTGGGTGGTAATTGGCATGTAAATTAATATGATCGCTAACTATATATAGTGAGGCACTAAAGAAACTGCTAACACTTTGCATTACCCAAAAGATCCTTGTTGAATGGTACGTGCGGAAGTAGATGAGCTGCACGAGGGTGATCGGAATGTATGGTGCAAGTTTTGTACGTCCTTGATCAAGCATAGGCCATTTTTTGATACAAGGAGAGAGGCGCCCAACCTTATCCTCTATTTGTTTGGTTGTAGTAGCACGACAATGTGATAGAGACTTCTACTTTCTTCTTTTTCTGCTTTACTAACGACAAGAAGGATAGAGATTTCTCGTCAAGAAGAAACTAGATGCAGTCTCTATCACATCATTATTAATAATACCTTATAGCTCTCTCTGTTTATATATATATATATATATATCTGTAAACTTTTGAAGCCAATAATGAACTGTTTCAACTCTAGAGTTCCTTCGGCTCATGGTTCTTAAAGGACTCTTTATGTAATAAACAAAAGCTGGTGGATCTCCTCTTTATTGCTAGGAGGTTACAACTTTCATGGGGGAATCTATTGAAGGTTAGGTGGGCACATTTATGGTTATTTCTTACCATATTAATTAAAAGGATGAAAGTCACTGTTTTATCTCCTAAATAATATGGTTCCGAAAAGGCACTTAAGTTACCTATAAAACAGATGAGCTTGAGGTTGCATTTGTTTTGTTTTGGCTCAACAAACTTCTGATTTAGTCAAAGATTTGATAGTTTGGACCATTTAATGTTACATCTTAATTAGTCTCTAAAGATAACCTCTTATGTCATAATAAATCTTTAAAAATAAGTTGTATAGTCTAACATTTTATTTTTAAGTTAAAATTTTTAGTAGGCATTACAAAAAACATATTATAAGGATGACTTATGAGCAATCTTAATTGCGACAGCTTCCTCGCAACTAAGTTGTGGAGCTGTTGCAAATGTCGATTATTTAATGAAGTAGAGGTGTCAACGGGCCGGGCCGAGTCCGAATTCGGCCTGGATTAAGACACCGTCCAAATTATATTGGGCTAGCCCTCAATGCATTGTTGGCCTAGCCCAGCCCCACCTAACCTATATTTTTATCACATAAATAGATTATTATTAAATATAATAAACTAAATTATTAAAAACAACTTTATAAAGATGGTAATAACTTAAAGTAAACATGTTTGATAAATATAAATAATATTTTTAATTAAATTATATTATAAAATTGAGACTTGTTTGACTTGTTTCTGGCCAACTTGGGCTTGATTGATGACCAATTTATGGCCCATTGTCATTCCTACAACGAAGTTGCCGCAAACTAATCACTACTGGTTAGGCATGTCAGGTGAGCGGGCCAAGCCCGCCAGCCCGTCGGAAAGCCCACCGCGAGTTGGGCTTAGGCCCTCTAACGATGGTCATAGGGCCAAATGAATGATCAAATTTCACTCTAAATATTTTTGGCGGGCCTGATGCTCTGCGGCCCGTTGATCCCGCGAAACTTTACAAGATGCTACAGTGTAAGACCGAAGGCAAGAGAAGGGGCCGCAGAGGTGGAGGTGACGTAGGTAGTTAGGAGGTCCCAGCATGCCACCGGACGCCCTCTCTCAGTCTCTCCCCTCCCCGCTCACGTGATTGCTGCTGTCCGGTGGACAAACAGACTTGGCATTTCATGGGAGAGAGTTTACACGCCTGCGTGCGCTCGAAGTCTCTTGATATTATTTTAATATTAAAGGTGTAATATCTTGAAAAGAATTAAATAAATGAATTAAAGAAGTTAGCGTGTTGAAAAAGGTATCAAGATAAGGTTAAAGTGATTATAAGAAAAGATAATTTTATAAAAAAAGTAACCATCAAATTGTTTATTAATTAAATTTAAAAAATTATATTTATTTTCATTTCTCTTTAAACTTTTGAGAATTCTGAGTTTTAAAAAGTTCTAGGTTTTATTTTATTTTTTATTTCTCATATTATAGAAATTTAAAAATTTATATATTTTTTATTTTTTATTTTTAATTTTTAGAATTTATATTTTGCATAAATACAAGAATTAGAAATTTTGGACGTGAGAATCTACGAAAATTCTAATCCGTAGAATTTTTAGGATTTTGTGATTAATTGTTCTTAGAAATTTTCAGATTCATGCTTCTGAGTTTTTCAAAATTTTGAGGTTGTATCTTTCCTTTTTTTACTTATCAGATTATGGCAATTCACAAATTGATGCACTTTGTGATTTCTTCTTAAATTCTCCGTAGAATTTTTCAGATTTTAAGATTAAATTTCCTTCCCGATTTTCTTATTTATGCACTTTTAATAATTCTCAGTTTTTCAAAATATAATACTTATTCTTATATTTTGTATTTTGGAGAATTAAAAAATTCAGATTTTGTGATGTTCTAAAATTTTCATATTTTTTAGAATTTTTATTAAATTTTCTAGTAATTTCCAGACATATGGTTTTGAGAATTATGAGTTTTCAAAAATTTTAAATTTTAGTTTTTAAATTTTATTTTTTTAAAATTATAGATTTTATTTTATTTTTTCCTAAAAATTTATAATATTTCTATCAGTAAAAAAATTTGAATTTTTTTTGAAATTTTTAATTTAAAATTATTTTATATAATCTAAGTCCATTGGACTAATGGGTTATGGCGGACTTTGGAGGGCTTCATTTAAACAACTCAAGTCCATTGAGCTTTTTACGTGGGCTTGGGCTTGCATTTTAGATACGTGGGTTGAACTGGGCTTGGGCCGGGCCAACCCAAGCCCGGCCCATTGACACCCTTACTACTGGTGATAGATCTTCCTGGTACAACCCCATGAAAATTTCATGCAGGGAGATTCTCCCATAGTTGGCGATGGAGTACCCTGATGTCCCTCACTATAACCCACCCAAGCAAAACCCCTTAACACCCCCCCCCCCCGGTTGACCTCATGACCGCCATAGCTGTGGTTCGGTGGGTCCCATTGATAGCCATTAGCCATGGATCTCTTCGTTTTAAGGTACAAGATCAATCCTAATTTTAACATGCACTTGATTTATAATTTAAGTTTTGTTTAAATGCTAATACAGTTTAACTATATTTACCTTGTTATTAGACTTGGTTTGCACCTTTAAAGTAGGGTTAAATAGATTTCTAAATTTTAGAGGAATATTAAAGTTCTTTATTTTAATGTTTAGATACTTGTTTAATCAGGTGCTTTTAATGTTAACTTTTCATTTAGGTCCTTATGATAGGATGTGTCGTTAAAAGTTTACATGTTAAACTAATTATTAGATAGAATTATTTTAAGATATGGTAGTGTAAAATGTTTGATTCAATTCAATTTTGAGATTTTTTCCAAGATAAAAAATGAACTGACAATGACACGAGGTTTTGACTAATTTTTATGCATTTAATCTTAAAATAAATAAAATAAAACTGATCTAATTTGGTTTGGTCCTAAAGTGTAAACAGTGAACCTAATTTGGTTTGGTCCGATCCAAGTTTTATTTTATTACTATATACTATTCTCAATATATAATTTTATTGGATCTATTCTAAATTATATTATATAAAAAATAGTATATGCATATTCATATATATATATAGGTAACTAGTTATAAGTTATGTGCTTCGCACGTGTGCCTGCAAATTTTTTGATATTTATAAGATTACAATTTTTATAAAAAATTAACATTTATAATTAATTTAAATATGAACTAATAGTTAATAAAATTTATTTTAATATTTATCGTTAAACAATTTACATGATGAAATTTATGCGGTTTATCATTAAATTAAAATTTATCTCATAATTTTAATATATTCATTTGGAAAATAAATTTAAAAAATTTGCTTTGCTGGACTACAACATCAATGTTTTGAGAATCTATAAATATAGGTGTTGATGTGTTATAAAGAATATTTTATTTTTAAATGTGAAATTAAGAACAAAACACATACGCATAACATTTACTACGCGTTAAGTTCATTTACCTACTTGTTTTTGGATTGACTCTCTAGTAATTCATTTTTTTTCTTTTTATAGGATGGAGTTTCTATACATTCAAGTGTGGGCCGCCACAGGTGTTGCATACAGTGAGATGCACATATGCCGCGTGTGGGCCAATTCATGATCTCAGATCTCAAATTCTAAAACGAAAAAAAAAAAGAGAAAGCAGGAAAGTCCAAACACCATCAAATCCAAAATGTAAGACCAAAAAGTTCCAAAAAATATAAAGTTTCAAAATGTTAGTCAGCACCTTAAAGGTATCTAAAAGTGACAACAACGTGTCGCTAAAAAGAAAATTCCAGGACTCCAAAAAGATGAGGCATCTGGGAAATATGAGAATTTGGCAATCCTTTAAAAATCAGAAAGTTAATACGAGATATGAGTATCCAAGAATCTGAAAGTACATGTAAAACAAAAACTCCGTCAAAATCAGTCAATCAGAGACATTTAAACCAAAAAAACCTTGAAAAAATGAAATTACGAACGTTGGAAGTTCAGAAACTTGACGATTTAATAAGAAAAGAAAAGAACAGAGATTATAAGATGAACATAAATTTGAAAGATCAAATAAACTTCAACCGAAAGGGTACGAAGAATTCTTTAAAAGAAATATCGTCTTTAAACACTGTCACAGTGAAGAAAAATAACCAATGCAATAAAATATGACTAAGTGTAGCAAATGTAAATTATTTACTAAATAGAATCGTCGATGCAGAAGTTTGTTTAGAAAATGAACATCACAATTTGAATCATGGATAAGGTCCATACAACAATTGTCCTGAGAATGTGCATTTTACTAATATGCATACATGAAAGTTCAGTTTCGGTTGGTCTTGAGAAACATTTTCTTCAGGTCGTGCACAAAGACTGAAAGGGGAAAAAACTGTTAGGTGCATTTATTAAAAGAACAATGTATGTATGATCATGCATAATGTAAGACATTTTTAATTGTGTTGATCATGATTATCGAAAAACCACTAATTGTGAGGTATTTTTTAGTGGTGAGTTGGGTTTAAATTAGAAATTAAGCACTTGAGGTTGAGGCATCTATAAAATATGAGAATCCGGATATCTTTTTAAAAATAAAAAATAATATAATTTGAAAAGATTATAGGAAAAACCAAAACTCTGAAATTTCAAAAACTGTGAATATAAGAAGTCTGACAGTGTGTGTAAACCAAAAACCTTCAAAGTTAGGCAATCCATCGTATGTAAACCAGAAAATATACAGAAATAAAACTTAAAATGCGGAGAATCTGAGAAATTTTTAAAAATCATAAATATCTAAGAATTCAGAAAATAAAAAAGACAAAAAACTATGAAAGTCCAGCATCTTAAAAAAATCAGTTAAATTACTGTAGTGAAAAAATAATGCAGTCTTGAGGATTATTCTATATTGGCATGATCAAATAATCAACTGCATTATTTTCATTTCTTGACGACTTTACACATATTTAATAAAGAATAAATAAGCATAATCACAAATTTAACAATGCAATCATCAATGCAATCAATGCGATGCTGGCCACAAACGTCAACCTGCCGACCACCATAGCTATGTTAATACCCAATAGAGATCAACCTGCAGCAAAGATGCCATGACCACATAGTTCAACCTGCAAATACCAAAAACATGTTTTTTTTTATTTTTTTTCACCAACCTCATTTTGATTATATTTATAAATGTGTGTACGATTTTCACCTAGATACCAAAATGTTCAATAACAATATTGATGCTTACAACCTGATTTAACGACGAATCAAAGAAAAAATTACCATGATTCCAGATTTCTCAGGAAAAAGATGTTCACGGGGAGACTTCAAAATAAAAAAAAAGAACAGGCGAGACTAAATCACCTCGAGAACCAGGGACCAGGGTGAACCAGCGGAGATAAAAGCACCGAACCGCCAGAGTGCTGCTGCGGTGGTGCCGGGGGGTAGAGCCGTGCGGCATAGGAAGGCGGTGTTCGAGACATCGAACTCCACGGCGACGGATTGCAACCAAGCATCGCGCGCATCCCCGTCTTCCAGCAAGCAAATCACTGCCGGATTACCCTTGAAGGGTGTGCATGTGAAGGCGTCCGTCCATGATGTTGTTCCTGGAAGTTTATGCACTACCAGAAGCAGATGTGAGTGGCATTTGCAAAGTGACAGATGGCGACACCGGATGACGAGGAGGTATGCAGATGCCAGAAAAGAGAGGGGGTGATGCTGAATGAGGCAAAGGCGAGCAGCGAGGTATGGTCGTCACGACGAGGGAGGCAGTGCGGGACGATCGGCCAGGGGGACACGTGAGGCTGAGTGCGGCTGGGCAATGACGAAGGTGCGAGCTTGCGTGTGGGGAAGCGAGGAGGGTGGCGCTGGCTGCCAGCGCGTGGACAACAGGCGAGCGTGCGTGAAGAGGAAGCCGGCTGCGGCAACGGCTGGCCGACGTGCGGTCGCGCGGGGGCGGGTGACGCGAGGGAGAGGTTGGAGAGCGGAAGAGGGCGGGTTGGGTGGTTCGGGAAGAAGCAGGCCGCGGCAACCGCTGACGCAAAACAGTCACGGGGCCGGATGACGCGAGAACGAGAGGGAGGGGATGAAATAGGGGTGTGAGGAAGGTCGAACCATCGAACAGACGCATCCCTTACCACACAAGCGACGTTTCAAGTCTTACTGTCATGGCACGAGGACGAAAAAGCAGAATTTTCACTCCTATATATAGATTAGTTATAGATTAATATATGTGTAAATGCACACTAGGTCCGTTTTACCGAAACCACTTTACCATTGAGTCCGTTTTCAAAAACACATTTCTATTAAGTCCGTTTTTTCAAAATAGCATCACACCCACTCCTATTTGGATTTGAAATGTCATTTTTGCCCCCTTGCACACTGGTCTTGGCGGCGGCGGCGGAGGGTTTCGCGGCGGAGGGCTTCGCGGCGGCTGGGCTTCGCGGCGGCGGCGGCGGAGGGGGCGGCGGAGGGCTTCACGGCGGAGGGAGGGCTTCGCGGCGGAGGGCTTCGCGGCGGCTGGCCCGCGGCGGCGGCGGTGGAGGGGCGGCGGAGGGCTTCGCGGCGGAGGAAGGGCTTCGCGGCGGCTGGCCCCGCGGCGGCGGCGGAGGGGGCGGCGGAGGGAGGGCTTCGC
The DNA here is from genome assembly GCA_036172225.1 of Cryptocoryne crispatula var. balansae. NCBI lineage: Eukaryota > Viridiplantae > Streptophyta > Magnoliopsida > Alismatales > Araceae > Cryptocoryne > Cryptocoryne crispatula. Next base: position 5,297,472 of record CM069931.1, read on the forward strand.
GGCGGCTGGCCTTCGCGGCGGCGGCGGCGGAGGGGGCGGCGGAGGGTTACCGCAGGGTTCGATCCCGGCGTGTTACCGCTGGGACCACCTCCCCCGTATCCAAGTGGGCATCGAGCGCTGCCTCGTCGGCGCTGTGCTGCGCCTGGAGGTTGGCCGCTGGGCCATCGTCAAAAAAAAAAAAAGTGTTAAACCTCTTTGTACCTGGATCTTATTCGGACTAGATACTGCATTATTGTAAAGTAGACGTAGAAATCGCACATATTTTCAGTTAATTACAACCCTAATAGATATTTTTTTAAATAGTATTTTTATAATACATATTATTAGCGGATGGTTGTTTATGCCTTATTTGTTTAGAGTTTCATTTTTTTGATACTATATCAATATTGATATTAATATTTTCAAATGTCAGAGTATCAATATCAAAAGTAACACAAGTTGTCACTCGTATTACACAATATATTTTGTTTGCACTGTAAATTTTAAAATTGACACAATTAACCAAACACTTCTCGGTGGTTCTTATCAATATCAATCGTAAGCCGTGGCCAATAACTTATTAAGGGGGCTAAAATCATTACTATTAATCTCTTTTATGGATGGCTTTTAAAGCCATCCAAAACCAATACACATTGGTGATGAGCACTTTGGGATGAACCTGCAATGGATTTGAAGCGCCACTAATGTGTCACGCCCCCGAATTACCACATTATAAACACGCGCAGCGGAAAACACAGCAACTCGAGAACGCGACAGCTGGGTTTAAATTAATAAACCCGTGGTAGGAAAACAACATGATATTCATATAACTGCAATTTCTACAACTGGTAACCAAAAATCGGTTCATATATCCATTTACACAACATAAAAACCGATATAAACATATTCACAACACCGGCCAACACAACCACCAAAAGTCCGTTTCCACACGGCCAACCCGATTCAACCATTTCGGGTACAAAAGATTAATACTAACCTCAGCAAGTCACACCTCGCCCGAACCCGGAGTGGAAGTCAAGTCTCCAACAAACAGATCTTCAGGGGATGGGTGCTCAAAATCGGCCGTAAAATATATAAAAGGAAAGGGGTGAGTCCATCGTGACTCGGTAGGACTTATACCCAACTATCCTAATATACTAACCAATCTATCTGCTAATTATAAGCATAAACCAAACTCATCAATTGCTATAAAATCATATAGGCTATTAATCATATCTATTTATTTAAATGGGATTTCTTTCACTAAATTACCCATTTAAACATGCCTCTACATGGACTTAGCTACCAACTAGACTAAACTATATGTTTATGCCATCTGGACCTGCGTGAGCCAACTGTGCATGCTTCCATACCATTTCCATTTCATATGTCTGAATAAATCATATGCCATACTTGGACTTCTCAACTCCGGCTCTAAATATATATAAGAAGTACCATATAGTAAGCTAGATCCTTAGTACACCTAGGCGGGCGTACTTAGGATAAACCGCGGTATCCGGGATCGAAGGATGCACCGGATTAACTACGTCATCTGTCGCCCCGGGACCACTAATGTAGGCTGGAGGACCTCAACAAGTAAAAGCCATATATTTACTCAGACATAACCAATTCAATCAACCAAATATGCCAATTATCAAGTCATGCACAACCATTCTATTATACCAACAATTCATGTAATAGACCAATCAGAACAGGATATGCAAATATCATTCATATAATTCAATTTCACACCAATTTATGCAACTGACCCAATCAGAAAGAAATATGCAACATAATGAGACATATTAACTTCAATTAAGCACAATTTCATATCAATTTATCAAATAATGCACTTTACAAGATCAGGCCACCATTAATATTAATTAACCACATTCCATAATTATCATGCCATCAATTTCCATATAACAATTCATGTCATTCATAACATAAATCGGGTATAAATATAATCATAACAAGTCATATATCAAATTTTTGAATTAATACAGGCAATCTAATTAATCACCACAATATATCTAATTTAATCATTTTCTAAACCACATTAATTAAAAATTGCATCTAACTAATGCAAATCATGAAATTATGCATGAATGACATGATAATCATCTAACTAATCACATGCAGACAATTAAATACATAACCATCATTTATTCATCATTTTCTAACCAATAATCTAATAATCATATTTTAATGCCTTAATTATAATATCATGTGCTAAGGATGAGTTGGGATGCCTACCTCAGGGAGTCCAGTGAATTTTCGAATCCAGAAAAACCCAAATCGATTCAATCCCAAGGTGACCGAGTCGATTGCGGCACCGGGATATCCTCCGATCCTATAGGCATTAAAAATGGTAGAAGGGTTAATTAACTCACCCAATTTAATTAATAAAATAATTAGAAGGAGAGAGAGGGAGTAAGATAGGAGAGAGAAAGAGAGTGTGCGAGAGAGAGAGAGAGAGAGAGAGAGAGAGAGCGAGAGAGAGAGAGAGCGGGGAGAGAGAGAGAAGGGAGAGAAGGGAGAGAGAGTGCGTCCGGGGGGAAGGAGAGAGAGACGGGGGATGGGGGATGGGAGAGCGGCGCTTGCGCCGCTCCTCTCTCGCGGCACGGCCGCATGGGCGCGCGCGCGCACACCGCGCCCACACGCGGTAAATCAGTCGGGGGGGGGGGGGAAGAGAGGAAGAGAAGGGAAAGAGGGAGGGGGCGAGGCGCGGGAGAGAGGGGGAGGGGAGCGGGGGAGGGGGGGCGTGGCCGGCGGGGGGCGACGGCGACGGCATCAACGCCGAAGGCGGAAGAAGAAGAAGAGGAGCGAGGGGGTGCGCGACGGAGGAGGCGGGGCAACGCCGGCCGTGGCGGAAGGAGGAAGCGAGAGGAGGAGGCGACATGGCGGAGGGGAAACGCGGCAGCGGCGGTGGCGGTCGCCGACGTCGACGGCGGAGGAAGAAGAAGAAGAAGAGGGGGGAGACAGAGGCGGCGTCAACCGCGGGAAGGAGGAAAGGGGACGGCGATGTCGACGGCGGCCCACGGCATCGCCGGCTACGGCGGAAGAAGAGGAAGAAGAAGAAACGGAGAAGAAGAGGAGGGAGGAGAGGCGGTCGCGGCGGCGACCTCACGACGGCGGCTCGCGGTGGTGAAGGCGTCGACAAAGAGAGAGGAGGCAGACGGCGTCGATGATCGACAAGGGGGGGGCTGGCTCGAGAAGACGACGACGGAGAAGTGGCGAGGTGGTGAGGCGGCGGCGAGGCGGTGTCCAACGGAAGAAAACGGGGCAGAGGCGGTGGAGGAGAAGATTCGAGAGAGGGAAGGGAGGCGGCGAACAGAGGCAGTGAAGAAGGGGTACGTGGCAAGAGGTGAAAATTTTCGTTTTTTTTTTTTTTTTTTTTAAAAAACCCCCCTTTTTTTTCCACGATATTACATTCACTCCCCCTTAAAATAAAATTTCGTCCTCGAAATTTCTAATCAAACTTACCAAATAAATGTGGATACAATCGCCTCATCTCTTCTTCGATCTCCCATGTAGACTCCTCAGAAGAATGATGCTTCCATAACACTTTAACCATTGGAATACTCTTCTTCCTTAATTGCTTCACCATTCGATCTGTGATTCTAATCGGCCTTTCCTCGAAAGTCAAGTTCGGCTGCACATCGATCTCTCTAAAATCAATCACATGTGTCGGATCTGGCACGTACTTCCTTAACAAGGAAACATGGAACACTGGATGTATCCTTGCCATGGCCGGTGGTAGAGCTAACCGATATGCAACCTCTCCAATACGCTTTTCGATCTGGAACGGGCCTATATATCTCGGGTTTAGCTTCCCACGCCGTCCAAATCTGATGACTCCTTTTGAAGGAGATACTTTTAAGAAGACGTGATCCCCTTCTTCAAACTGTAAATCACGGCGCTTCAAATCAGCATAGCTTTTCTGTCGACTCTAGGCCGTAAGCAATTTCTGGCGAATCACTTTGATCTTCTCGTTACTATCCTGCACCCAATCAGGTCCAACCAAACTTCTATCTCCAAGTTCCTCCCAGCATATGGGTGACCTACATGGCCTTCCATATAAAGCTTCAAATGGTGCCATCCCAATACTTGAATGATAGCTATTATTATAAGCAAATTCGATCAAGGGCAACTGTAAATCCCAGCTTTCTTGCCATTCAAGAGCCCCGGCTCTCAGCATATCTTCCAAGGTCTGAATAGTTCGTTCCGATTGACCATCGGTCTGGGGATGATAGGCTGAGCTAAACTTGAGCTGTGAACCAAATGCCTCTTGCAACCCTTTCCATACCCGTCCCGTGAAGCGGGGATCTCGATCAGATACAATGGAAACTGGTACACCATGATACTTGACTATACCATCAAAGTATATTCTGACTAAGCTTTCTGTCGACTGGGCTTCCTTGATCGGCAAAAAGTGGGCTGCTTTAGTAAGCCGATCCACAACCACCCAAATGGCATCATGCTGCTTCTTGGTTTTAGGTAACCCAGTTACAAAGTCCATAGTAATGTGTTCCCATTTCCACTGTGGAATCTCCAATGGCTGAAGAGGTCCTGCCGGTTTTCTATGCTCTGCTTTAACCTGCTGACACACCAAGCATCTGGATACAAATTCAGCAACGTCCTTCTTCATTCCTTCCCACCAGAACTGTCTCTTAAGATCCTGATACATTTTGGTTGCTCCTGGGTGAATAGCATACTGTGATCTATGGGCCTCAGTCAGGATCTCCTGTCTCAACTCAGCATCATTTGGCACACACAATCTGCCTTGATATCTTATGGTTTCATCTTCATATTTTGAAATTTCTGGCCTTTTTACCAAATCCTGGACTTCTTGGTTCCCAATTTGAGTCTCTTTTACTTTGTCCACAAGTGTTGACCCGATAGAAAGTTGTGCCATAAATGGTGCTAAACTGTCAACTGCCACAATGGGTGCACAATATGCTATTGCTTCCATACTCTTCCAGGTCTGGTGTAATTGCATAGCCATAAGCTTCTTCCTACTTAAAGCATCTGTTACAGCATTGGCTTTTCCAGGGTGGTAGTGCAGACTAAAATCATAATCTTTCATGTACTCTATCCATCTTCTTTGCCTCAAGTTAAGATCTTTCTGAGTAAAAATATACTTTAAGCTCTTATGATCTGTGTATACCTGGAAGGTTTCACCATATAAATAATGTCTCCAAACCTTTAATGCATGAACTACGCAGCCATTTCCAAATCGTGCACAGATAGTTCTTTTCGTGTGGCTTCAATCGTCTAGAAGCATAAGCTACTACTCGGTCATGTTGCATCGTAACACAACCCAAACCAACTCTGAAGCATCCGTATATATAACAAATCCACCTGAACCGGATGGTAGTACCAGAATTGGTGCCGTAGTCAGCTTTTCTTTTAAAGTTTGGAAACTTTCTTCACATTTCTCATTCCATTTGAAACCTCCTTTCTTGGTCAAAGCAGTTAATGGAGCAGAAATGGTTGCAAATCCTTTTATAAATCGGCGATAATAACCTGCTAAGCCAAGAAAACTTCTCACCTCTGTGGGATTAGTTGGTCGTTCCCAGTTTTGCACTGCCTCAACTTTAGCTGGGTCAACTTGTACTCCTGCCTCAGAAATAATATGGCCCAAGAAATTTACACTGCGAAGCCAGAATGCACATTTACTGAATTTTGCATATAGCTGCTGCTCCCTCAAAGTCTGCAGAACAATTCTCAAGTGCTGGCAGTGTTCTTCTTCACTGGGTGAATAAATCAATATATCATCAATAAATACCACTACAAACTGATCCAGATATTCCCGGAAAATCTGATTCATCAGGCTCATAAATGCCGCAGGTGCATTGGTCAGTCCGAACGGCATTACCAAAAACTCATAATGCCCGTAACGTGTTCTGAAAGCAGTCTTGGAGATGTCCTCTTCTTTAATTCTCAACTGGTGATACCCTGACCTCAAATCAATCTTGGAAAATATTCTTGCATTTTGAAGCTGATCAAACAAGTCATCAATGCGAGGTAACGGGTATTTGTTCTTGATAGTTAACTGATTCAGTTTCCGATAATCAATGCATAACCTCAATGAGCCATCTTTCTTTCTCACAAATAAAACTGGTGCACCCCATGGAGACACACTGGGGCGTATAAATCCCTGATCCAGCAACTCTTGTAATTGCTTCTTCAGTTCTTTTAATTCTGCTGGTGCCATTACGTATGGTGCAATAGAAATGGGTGCTGCCCCCGGAACGAGATCAATAGCAAAATCGATGTCTCGAATCGGCGGCAAACACAGCGATTCTTCAGGAAACACATCAGGGAACTCTTTAACTAAGGGTACCTCCTCCAGAGACTGTTTATCCTCCGACTTGTTGATCTTGGTGACACAAGCTAGATATGCTTCACATTGCATCTCCATCAGCTTAGAAGTTTTCAATGCAGAGATTAGCATCCGTGTCTTGCCATAATTAGGACATTTATATGTAAAAGTGTCATATCCAGGTATTTGAAAAGTCACCTTCTTCTTGAAGCAGTCAAGGAGAGCATGATGGTGTTCCAACCAATCCATTCCCAAAATAACATCAAACCCTTCCATTTCTAGCACAAATAGCCTGGCCCTTAAAATATTTCCACCGATCTCAATGTCACACTGAGGTATGCAAAAAGAAACTTCTACCGTTTTCCCCGATGGCACACTAACACTAACAGGTTTGCATTGTTCTACTGGGTGCTTACAGAATTTAAATAAAAATGCAGCGAAGCGGAAAGATATGAAAGAATCTGTAGCACCAGAATCAAACAGAACTCTGTCATAAAAGCCAGCAACTCGGAGTGTACCTTCTGCTGCGGTGGCTGCCTCGGGAAGGTCCTAGCGTTCTATGGCAAAAACCTTGGCCTGCGAACTCTGTGGTGGCGGCTGGGGTGCTCGAGGAGCTACAAACGGTCTCCTCGGTGGTGCAGGTCGCGGCTGTGATGCAAATCGTGGTGGAGGAGCAGGAAGCGGCAGTAGAGCTGGTTGGCGAGGTGACTGGCGGTAAACCTCTCCTCTGGCTTGACTTGTTGATGTTGATGCTGTGCCTCTTCCCTGATTTGGACAGTTCGCCACCAAATGTCCTGGTTGCCCACATCCAAAGCAAACCCCTCTGCTATACCGACATGAGGTACCTGGGTGGTACCTCTTGCACCTAGTACATGGTGCAACAAACTCTGGCATCTTCCTCTTCCGGTCTATTGCCTGCTGAGCACGAGCTGGAGCCTTCTGAAACTGTGATGGTGGTCGATAAGGCCCCATACTTTCCTCTACTCTGCATGCTGCCTCATAAACTGCTGCCATGCTGCGCCATGCCTTGGATACCAAGCGGTCCCTGATAGGTCCTCTCAACCCATCCACAAATTTCTTGGCCCTTTCTCTCTCATTTTCACACATATTTGGTGCATATGCCTCGAGTTCCACAAATCTGGTTTCATACTCCATAACTGTCATGCTGCCCTGCTCCAGAAGTAAGAACTCGCGCTTCTTGGCATATCTGACATGTTCGGGGATGTATTTGTCCTTAAAGATTTGAACAAAGTCATCCCAGTCGATCTCTGCCTCGGTAGCACCAGCGTAGCGAGTGCGAAGCATCGATTCCCACCATGCCCCAGCAGATTGCTGAAGCATATGGGCTGCAAGTCGAACCATGTCTTCTACTGGGCACTGCATTGCCCTGAAAATCTTTCCAACTTCTCTAAGCCAATCTTCCGCAACTGCTGGATCTCTTTCTCCTCTAAATGCTGGCGGACTCATCCTCTTAAATTCTTCAAGTGTGCTGCCCTGAGGACGATCAACCCTGTCGTGTGCCTGCTGGTTCCTTCCTTGCTGGGCCTGGACTGTCTGGAATAGCTCATGTATAGCACCCAGGATGCCTGCTGCATCCGGTATCTGGCCTCCATTCGGACCGGGATTTTGATTACGCCGGCCCGGTTGGCTTCCTTCCACAATTGGGACATCCTGAAGATCATCATTCCCATGCCTACGGCTACCTCCTCGAGAAGCCATCCCGTTACGTAAATCCAATCACCAATCGATTCTTGACAAAGACACACGTTCCATAAAAGTTAGTCAATAACTGACATCCGATTCCTAAACTCAATCCAATCCAAACCAAGTATTGTTTTCCTTATCCAGTTATTATATCCAGGCAGATCAAAAATGATCTTACGGCTGGATAATTGCTCTGATACCAACTGCTGTCACGCCCACGAATTACCACATTATAAACACGCGCAGCGGAAAACACAGCAACTCGAGAACGCGACAGCTGGGTTTAAATTAATAAACCCGTGGTAGGAAAACAACATGATATTCATATAACTGCAATTTCTACAACTGGTAACCAAAAATCGGTTCATATATCCATTTACACAACATAAAAACCGATATAAACATATTCACAACACCGGCCAACACAGCCACCAAAAGTCCGTTTCCACACGGCCAACCCGATTCAACCATTTCGGGTACAAAAGATTAATACTAACCTCAGCAAGTCACACCTCGCCCGAACCCGGAGTGGAAGTCAAGTCTCCAACAAACAGATCTTCAGGGGATGGGTGCTCAAAATTGGCTGTAAAATATATAAAAGGAAAGGGGTGAGTCCATCGTGACTCAGTAGGACTTATACCCAATTATCCTAATATACTAACCAATCTACTGCTAATTATAAGCATAAACCAAACTCATCAATTGCTATAAAATCATATAGGCTATTAATCATATCTATTTATTTAAATGGGATTTCTTTCACTAAATTACCCATTTAAACATGCCTCTACATGGACTTAGCTACCAACTAGACTAAACTATATGTTTATGCCATCTGGACCTGCGTGAGCCAACTGTGCATGCTTCCATACCATTTCCATTTCATATGTCTGAATAAATCATATGCCATACTTGGACTTCTCAACTCCAGCTCTAAATATATATAAGAAGTACCATATAGTAAGCTAGATCCTTAGTACACCTAGGCGGGCGTACTTAGGATAAACCGCGGTATCCGGGATCGAAGGATGCACCGGATTAACTACGTCATCTCACGCCCCGGGACCACTAATGTAGGTGGAGGACCTCAACAAGTAAAAGCCATATATTTACTCGGACATAACCAATTCAATCAACCAAATATGCCAATTATCAAGTCATGCACAACCATTCTATTATACCAACAATTCATGTAATAGACCAATCAGAACAAGATATGCAAATATCATTCATATAATTCAATTTCACACCAATTTATGCAACTGACCCAATCAGAAAGAAATATGCAACATAATGAGACATATTAACTTCAATTAAGCACAATTTCATATCAATTTATCAAATAATGCACTTTACAAGATCAGGCCACCATTAATATTAATTAACCACATTCCATAATTATCATGCCATCAATTTCCATATAACAATTCATATCATTCATAACATAAATCGGGTATAAATATAATCATAACAGGTCATATATCAAATTTTTGAATTAATACAGGCAATCTAATTAATCACCACAATATATCTAATTTAATCATTTTCTAAACCACATTAATTAAAATTTACATCTAACTAAAACAAATCACAAAATTATGCATGAATGACATGATAATCATCTAACTAATCACATGCAGACAATTAAATACATAACCATCATTTATTCATCATTTTCTAACCAATAATCTAATAATCATATTTTAACGCCTTAATTATAATATCATGTGCTAAGGATGAGTTGGTATGCCTACCTCAGGGAGTCCAGTGAATTTTCGAATCCAGAAAAACCCAAATCGATTCAATCCCAAGGTGACCGAGTCGATTGCGGCACCGGGATATCCTCCGATCCTATAGGCATTAAAAATGGTAGAAGGGTTAATTAACTCACCCAATTTAATTAATAAAATAATTAGAAGGAGAGAGAGGGAGTAAGATAGGAGAGAGAAAGAGAGTGTGCGAGAGAGAGAGAGAGAGAAGAGAGAGAGCGAGCGTGAGAGAGAGCTGGCGGGGAGAGAAGGGAGAGAGAGTGCGTCCGGGGGGGAAGGAGAGAGACGGGGGATGGGGGAGGGGAGAGGGGCGCTTGCGCCGCTCCTCCCGGCGCCACACCCGCAGGCGCAGCGCGCGCACACCGCGCCCGCACGCGGTAACTCAGTGGGGGGGGGGGGAAAGAGAGGAAGAGAAGGGAAAGAGGGAGAGAGCGAGGCGCGGGAGAGAGGGGGAGGCGAGCGGTGGAGGCGGGGCGTCGCCGGCGGCGGTCGACGGCGACGGCATCAACGCCGAAGGCGGAAGAAGAAGAAGAGGAGCAGGGGGGTGCGCGACGGAGGAGGCGGGGCAACGCCGGCCGTGGCGGAAGGAGGAAGCAGAGGAGGAGGCGACATGGCAGAGGGGGGAAACGCGGCAGCGACAGTGGCGGTCGCCGACGTCGACGGCGGAGGAAGAAGAAGAAGAAGAGGGGGGAGACAGAGGCGGCGTCAACCGCGGGAAGGAGGAAAGGGGACGGCGATGTCGACGGCGGCCCACGGCATCGCCGGCTACGGCGGAAGAAGAGGAAGAAGAAGAAACGGAGAAGAAGAGGAGGGAGGAGAGGCGGTCGCGGCGGCGACCTCACGACGGCGGCTCGCGGTGGTGAAGGCGTCGACAAAGAGAGAGGAGGCAGACGGCGTCGATGATCGACAAGGGGGGGGGCTGGCTCGAGAAGACGACGACGGAGAAGTGGCGAGGTGGTGAGGCGGCGGCGAGGCGGTGTCCGACGGAAGAAAACGGGGCAGAGGCGGTGGAGGAGAAGATTCGAGAGAGGGAAGGGAGGCGGCGAACAGAGGCGGTGAAGAAGGGGTACGTGGCAAGAGGTGAAAATTTTCGTTTTTTTTTTTTTTTTTTTAAAACCCCCCTTTTTTTTCCACGATATTACATAATGAGTATTGGTGACCACTTCTAGGTTATGGGCGACTTAATTGCTTGCATATCTTAGTAGTTTTAATAACATATCCGGTTTGGACTTAATATGTACTACCATGTATATATTTTTTACTTACTAAGGTTTTAACAAATAATGCAAGATTATTGACTAGAATCTATATAAAGCCCTGTTTGATATGGAGATAACCGGGGATAAACTTGATTTACCTCTAAATTCACGTTTGTTACACGTGAAATTGAGTATAAACATGGATTAATTTAATCCAAGTTATCCCCGGAACTAAGGATGAATGCGAGGATGAATCATCCTCTTTATTAATGGGATATGCCTGACCTTCCCACTATTTAGGTTTTGTGGATATATACAACCCTCCCCTCATCTCCCGTTCGGCACTCCCGTCCCTCGACTAGCTACCAGCAGCGCTTCGGCGAACGGAGCTAGCTAGCTCTCCCAACAAACATGGCAGCGCTCCCCTTCTCCTACAGTCCTGCCCTCCGACACCGACCACCAGTCGCAGTGGATGGGCAACGAGCAAGTCAACCACCACCCCTCTAGGAACACCATCCGAAGCTGAGAGGAGGTGTTGGACCGGCGGCGGATCCAGGCTACTTCCGAAACAAGGGAATGATCTAAATCATTACAAGCTGGATCTCTGGAATTTCTAATAATCTGTATTGCTACTTCATCAAACAACACTCATCGCCCCCACATTCTTGAGGGTATGGTCATCTGGCTGGCAGTAAGCACAGCTCTACCTCTCATTGTAGGGCAGCCATTGAAGCATATGTGCAAAGTTGGGGTGTAAACGGAATCTGATAATCCGAAATTTCGATTCGATTCTGATAAAAATTATCGGGTTTGGAAACTGGTTTTGTATCCGATAAGTTATCGGAATCGGAATCGGATATTCCGATACCTTATCGGAATCGGAATCAGAATTAGGTGATTCCGTTTCCGTTTATCTGATTTCGATAATAAATAAATAAATATAAGTAAAAATAATCAAAATAAAATCAAATAAATCATAAAATATAATATATAAATTAATAAAATGATAAAAATAAAGTTTTAAAATATTGTATCAAAATTTATTAATTATACGTGAATCATTAATGAATTTTTGAATAAAAACTAATATTTAATATCAGAATCGAAAATTATCATATTCGATTCCGATTTCGATAACGAAATCGGAATCGGATCGAAATCGGAACATGGTGATTCCGAAATTATCGGAATCGGAATTGAAACACCTTATCCCTTATCGGAATCAGAATCGGATTCTGTGATTCCGCTACCGAATCCGACCCGTTTACACCCCTAGTGCAAAAAACTATCGTTGAATTCATAAAAGGAGTAGGTCTTAGTTTAGGAAGGCTGCGATGGAGATTATTAACTACTAAAGGCTCCCATCAAATTCTAGTCTATCACTGATTTTTGATCCCAAGGAGTGCAACCCACCCTGTTGCTCACTCATCTGCAAAATAGGACTTGCATCTTCCCTACTCTTGGGCCAAGCCCAACCCGAGTAAGGTCCGGTCCAAAAAATATCGGATCCGCTCGGCACACCCTTCCGTTACATTGTTGGCTCGACCCAGCCTATTAAAATTATTAGCATGGTCCCAATCAATTCGGCCCGACCTAATTTTTTATTTTTAAAATATACAATCACTAAGCTTAATAAACTTAATTATTAATATGATATTATAAATAAAGAATAATTTTAATTAAAATATATTTTAATAAATAAAAATAATATTTTAGTTGAATTATGTTATAAGAGTTGAGACCTATTTAACTCATTTCAAACTCGTATTGACTTGGATTGATGGCTCGACCAAGAAGCCAAAAACCTTGGGTCCTATATATTGGCCAGTGGCCGGCCCCCTGCCTCTAAGCTCATTTTGTCATGTCTATTATCACTAGAAATTTTGAGTTCTGAACTTCCAGGGTGACGAAGCATCCTCACCTTTAATGAAAAAAAAAAGTAGGTAAACTTATAGGGAGACATGTACTGTAACCTTTAAATATGCATGTCTAAAAGAATGTAAACCTGCAGAATTATACAAGTTTGTAACTACTTGGTCAATAAGTATTTTAAGGCATTCATTTAAAGAATTGTGTAATTGTTCAAATACTTTATTATGTAAATCCATAATATCTGAAATATATAATTAAACACCAGTAATTAAGTGCGCCTACACAGGCTTTAAGTTATAATGTCAATGAACTTGCTAGGATTAAAAACTTACGAAGCTATTTACAAAGTTACAACAAGTAATTATAAACATGTTTATGTACATGCTAGACTTACAAAGTTTGCGTCCTGTAAATTTACCCACTTTTATTTGTTGTAAAATTACGTAATCAAATACTCGTATATTCATGTACTTTAAGATATTTTTGGAATTGAATTGTTATTATGGAGAGAGAACACACGGCCATTGCCCGGAACCCTTGATTAAGTTTTCCATGGACCATCTTTGGAAGAAGACTTCTATCATTTTTTAAGGTAGAATTGATAATATCCGTAGTTTCTTTTGCGAAGTGCCAGAGAGAGACTGAGTAAAATGCACAGATTAATATTCATCGTTGGTGAAAAAAAAAAGATAAAACTGATGTTAATAAGAGGTTGTAATATTAGTAGAGTGCGATTCATCTCGGAAATTTTTTTGAATTAACTCTTTCAATTTTTTCATAAAATTTATTAAATACATGATTTAAAGAATAATTTGATGAGAATATTTAATATACTATGTGAGAAGAGTGAGAGGGCTCGTGAACTCTCCTGGGATGAACCACTGTCCTCGTATCAATAATATTTTATGGAGCACGGATCACCTCAGTCTCACGGTGGAGGGAGAAGCCTCAGTTCCCAATCAGAGGCGACCACATACCCTCGCCATTTAAGTGGCGGTTCGGTAGTGAGTTACAAAAGCGTCGGTAGCGGTTCAATCCTTGTCGGTAGCGATTCACCGAACTGGGTAGTGAGTTACAAAGGCGTCGGTAGCGGTTCAACCCTTTTCGGTAATGGTTCAACAACGATTCAATAACATAACTTAAAAAGTCTTGAACTGCTGCCGAAAAAGGCTGAATCGCTACTGATGCCTTTGTAACTCACTAAGACCTCGGTAGCAGTTCAACCCTTTTCGGTAACGATTCACCAAACTGGTTCTTGAACCGCCACTTAAGTGGTGGAGGTATGTGACCGCCTCTGATTGGGGACTGAGGTGATCCACTCTAATGTGGCCGGCCACTTCTTCCACCTCCGGCGACGGCACGGCGCGACCCCGCCACCCTACTAAATTCGCTGCCTCTTCTTCCTCCGGCCGGTTAAAGCTCTCCCTGCCGTCGGCGTAGACAGCCCGGCCGGGCGACGCCGTCGGTGTGCAGAACGGCGGAGACGCGCAGGGCGTGGCGAAGGGCGTGTCGCCGGCCGCCGACTCGGGTGCCTCCGCCGAGACCTTCTCCGCGTGGCTCGCTCTATCTTCGTCGACGACGGCGGCCAGGCTGGGCGAGTCCGGCCCCTCATCGCCCTCCTCTTCCCAGATAGTAAACAGCACCCTCGACGCGTACACCTCCAGCCACCGCGCCAGCTCCGCCTCGGCCGCCGCCTCCTCCTGGGAGACCGACGGCGCCTTTGGGCGCACGGCGGACGATGGGCGCGCCGCCACAGCGGCGGCCGACGCGGGCTCGATGCGCGCCCGGTTCCTCTTAAAGCAGAGGAGGTAGACAAGGAGGCGCTGGCGAAGGGAAGCTGGAGGAGCGTGCGCGGCGGGGTGAGCGATCTCGGGATCTCCCAGGGAAGACGGCTCCTGTTCTTGCCGCCGGCGTCGGAAAAAGACGTAGAGGAGGCCGGCGGAGGAGACAAGGGCGGAGACGGTGATGGCGACGACGAGGGCCAGGCCAAGCTTGGTGAGCCCACTCATGGCGGGGGCCGGATGGTGGGCTCGGAATAAAGAGCAGGGTGAAAGGAAAGGAGAGTTAGAAAAAAAAAAGAAAGAAGAGTAAGAAGAAGAATATGTACATGGAATTATAGATACACTTTTAAGGGCATATACGCAAATATGTCAGGAGGGAAGGGTTGAACTCTAAATGCTTTGGTATTCAAATTCAAATGTCATTCAGGGGAAAGACTGTTGGGTGTGAAGTAAAAGCTGTCCTCCGAGGAGCAAACATCATAGTTTTTGGGTATCCCCTCAATTATTTGGGTATTGGAATAATGGTCTTGCATGAAAATACAAGAACCGTTGACATCTGTTCTCGATCATAATTTAGATATGTTTATAAATTATATTAATATGGATGAACTGATGTCAAGGAATTAACTAGCTGTGTCTGAACGATTATGCCATTCCGGTAAGCATATGAAAGAGCACATGAAGGGTAGACCAACACAACACAATAAAGTATTATGGAATGTTTGGTTGCATATAATGGAGATTTTTATTTTAATTTTTTAAAATTACAAGAAAATTTGTTAAAAGAGGTGTTTGACAACCATGATAATTTTATGTTTTGAAAGTGATTTTCTTCTTAAACAAAAAAGAGGGTCTTACCTTTTTGTATTGTGGTCTCCCACTTTGTTTGATCATGAATGGTAGCTACTCTTTTTTGTTATCACATCCCTCCAAACATGATAATTTTATGTCATGAGTTGGTTCACTTTTTATTTTAATATAATTTTTTATCGTGAAAATGTACAAAAAATTATCATGCAACCAAACACCTCATGTTATGTTGTTATTGTTAATAGAATAGGTGGCCAACCTTCCCGAAGTCATCGGAAGGATGTGCATCGGATTGATGCGGTGGTTGGCGTAACCGTCGGCGACGGTTTCCAACAGGACGGGGCCGATTGAAGCACATCATCGACGATCTCTCTATCGGAGCCCCAAATCTCTTGCCACCAGAAATTTCCCATTTTCGTAGATATTCTTCCTTCATTGGTATCAGAGCACCAGGTTCATCCATTGCTGTGTCGTCTCACCATCGCCAACGTTGCTGGAAGCCGCTGTCGACACTCGGCAGGATTTCGACGCTGTTGCTCTGCCTTTGCTCGACATAGGCAACCCTATTTCGTCAAGATAAAGAGGCGGGTCGCAGGCGAACTCATCTCTTCTGCACGCTTGATATTGGTTTATGGAATCAAGTTAAGTATTGAGTAATGTCTCGAATAGGGGCAAGACTCACTTAACATGTCATATGCTCAAGTATGTTAAAAGCTTAATGTTTGTAATGCTTGTAACAGGCCTGATGTAGCATTGGTAGTAAGCTTGATGAGCATATATTTTGTAATCCTGGGTCAGTAAATTGAGAAGCTGATAAAAGGATTATACTATACCTGATGGGTATGAGGTATCACCAGTTTTTTTTTTAACCAAGTAGTAGAAACACTTAGAGTGCTTGGTTACTTCGATGTGATTTTTCGAAGAGTTTAAGATGACAGAAAGTCCATTTTGGTGACACTTGTTCATCTTTGGTGATACGATTGTTTTCTTGGGGTAACGAGAAACAAGTGTGTAGGAAGGTACACACGAGAAGTTAAGTATATTGCCTGGTATTAGGCATGGTTGCTATTCATGTCGTCTGAATTAGACGATTTATAGTAGTTTTATATCATAATTTGGTTGATGGGCCAATTGAGATCTATTTTGATAATCGGGTCACCATCAACCTAATTGTCAGTAAAGTAAATAGCTCAAGAGGAAAGCATAAAGAAGTACAATATCATTTTATAAAGGATATTGTGCAGAAAGGAGAAATAAAAGTTAATTCTATCCCCACTAGTGATAAGATTGCTGATCTTTTGACAAAAGGTATTTCGGCGGAAAATTTCATTAAGCATATTGGCTTAATGGGACTCAGAATTATGAGTCAATGATAATATTCATGAATAATGATATCATTCACGGGTAGTTAAAAGAGAAAATATGTGCATCTCATATATAATGAGTACATAAGAATGCATACGAATGTATATGTATCTCATGAATAGTGGGAGTACATATAGATATATATTGACATCTGGGAATATAAATCATAATATTCTTGATATTGAGTATATGATTAAAAAATTACTTGGTCTGGTTGGCCAAGTGGGAGATGTTAATAGAATAGGTGGCCAACCTTCCCGAAGTCATCGGAAGGATGTGCATCGGATTGATGCGGTGGTTGGCGTAACCGTCGGCGACGGTTTCCAACAGGACAGGGCGGATAAGGATTTAGGGGCGGAGATAGAGGGAGGCATCGCCTCTATATAAGGAGAACTACTCCCGATTGAAGCACATCATCGACGATCTCTCTATCGGAGCCCCAAATCTCTTGCCACCAGAAATTTCCCATTTTCGTAGATATTCTTCCTTCAGTTATGGTGCTGTTATTATTCTCAGAAGACAAGCCCATGCCTGAGCTTTACAGTATAGTTAATGTGAACGCCCATAGGGGAGGGACAGGGCTTTGAGTAGTGGAGAGATGGCTGTGTACTACAATTGCAGGAGAGGCCAACCCCATATAGATCTCAAGATTTGCTACCAAGTCAACGGAGAGTTTTCTAGGCCTTATTGTTTTGACTTAATTGATATCTAATATCTGAATCGCCAGTAAAATATCTTGATATAATATCGTCCTTTTCAAATATCACTTAATTTTAAATGGCTGATTGTACTTTTTTATTTTTAGATGTAGATAATTAAGATTTTATGTTCCACAAAAGAGATTAAGAAATGAAATTAAGACTCTAGACACTTCAATATTAAGTCAAATCATATACTACTTTTAGTTGAAAATAAAAAGCACACGGCCTTTACAACTTATATTTACAGGGTGTTTGATTTCACAATGACATTTTATACACTTTCGCGACAAAAGTTGTATTAAAATAAAGTGTAAAGACATACAATTGTCGTATTTTGAGAGACGCGATAACAAAAAAGAGTGAAAGTCGTGTACATGATTAAAAGAGGTGAGGAACCACTAGATAAACAATAGCGTCTCACCTCCTTTTTGTTCAAAAAGGAAATTTTATTTAAAAACATAAATGTGTAATTATTGCCAAATGTCTCTTTTAACTAATTTTATTAAAATAATAAAAAATCATAACAAAAACCCAATTTATCATCTAACCGAGCACCCCGTAATTATCTATCCCAAGAATGAAGGGGTCCTGAAAAGAAGACTCATTCTCATCTTCAGACGAAGGCTATGTTTCACTGCTCTAAGCCCTTTGTGTGTCACTATTTTGTTTATCATTCTTCACCCCATACTATACTTATACGCCATTAGTTAGTTCAACTCTTATGTTTCGTATATAATTGTATCACAAAAATATATAAAAAATTATTATGCAATTAAATGTTTTATAAGAAATTGATTGTTCTAGACTTTTGATTATGTACTTGGAGTTGAGTCTGGATCGTCTCAAACAGCTCTTGAAGAGATGTTTTGATCAAGGAAGGCAGGGTCGGGGGTCGGCCCGGGGTTGGTCGGCCCCAAAACCGAGTTAGTCGGACGGGGTCGCGACCCCGGGTCGGACGGGGTCGGATTTTATTTATTTTATTATAAAAAATTATATAAAAATAAGAAAAAAATAGAAACAATAATTTTTATGTCATATGTTTATGTATACATAAAATATATACATAAATATAATTATATTTTTATATTATAATTGAATATGAGTATTTATCTATGTATACAAGTGAATATGATTTTTTTTGTGATTATGTTGTATTAATATATGTTGAGAAAGAGTTAATCTTAAGTGAGAAGGTAAAGATACTTAACAAATAATTTTATAAAATTTAAGATGTATCGTATATTTATAATTATAAATTTTAACTATACGTAATAATATAAATGATAGTAAAATATTATTGTACCATCAATAAATGGAACACTCAAAAAATAATTATTCTTGACAAATTTGATGTGTGTGTGAAAGAGAATAGAGTTAAAATAGATCTTTATAAAATGTAAGTATATAACACATATTTATGATTATAAATCTTATATATATATGTGATGGTATAAATGATAGTGAATTATTGTTATACTATTATTAAATGCGGTGCAGAGTAGTCGCGGATCGACCTGCGCGGTCAGGTCGCGGGGGTAAAGGGGGCAGCACCCCTTGTGGGGGGTATCAGGGGGCTTGGAGTCGGCCCCCCGTCGGGCCGGCTTGGAGTCGGCCCTGTGGGGTCGTTTCCGGGTCAGTCGGCCCGGAAACCGGCCGGGTCGGGCGACCCGGCGAACCATGGTTTTGATTACCAAAAGAATGGGCCACATTTAGAACTCACACACTTTAATCAAAATAATATATTTGTGACCATTAAGAATCCCAACAACATATTTTACTAACGTCGCTTATAATTTTATTAAACGCTTTTCCTATTCTACTGATTTTCCCCCATGTTTTTCTAACTATACCCTCCATGTTGTACTTGTTAGTAATTGTAATTAGGGCTGACAGACGGGTCGAATTTGGTAACAAAATAATACGCATCCGATTCTGATTCCTATGCATTTCCATTTAGATTCGAATCATTTCGAAATCATATTTTGATCTAATTTCACAGTCAAAATCAAAATTGAAATCTATAATTTTCGAAACACACACTATGCATATTAAATTTTGTTAAAAAATAAGTTAATAATTTACGTATAATCACTCAGATTTAATATAATATATTGTATTCTTATTTTTATTATTTTATAGATCGTATTTTATAAATTATTTAATTATATATATGATTATCTTTATAGAAGTTGGGTAGACGGAGACAAAATCAAATGATTTTTTTTTCATTTCAATTTAGATTGCCATTCCCCGTCAGAATATCCGATTCCAGCTCCCATAGACTATAAGATACAAAAAAAAAAGAGAAATTGAGAACAGTTAATTTGTAGTGTAACCAAATATCTAAATAAATTTGAGTACATCAGATTCAGTCTACGTCTACACCCACAGAAATTTTTATGGGTGCTCATGGTCTAGTTTGATTTGATTTCTATGTATTTTTTTCTCAAATCAAACTATCTCCCAGACCCAATTAATTCGGTTTGATTTAGTTTTGGTCCGGTTCAAGCCATATTTTATTAAGGTAGAGTAAATATTTCAATATATAATTTTATTTCATTTGTTTTAAATTATATTCTATTAAAATTTAGTGTATTTGTTTATATATTTCATAAATTTATCTTAAAAACTCTTCGAACTAGTTTATTTTTATAAGAAAAGACACATAATTATTGTATTGTATATAATTTAAAATAAAATATTTAATCTAGTTTAGATTATTCAGTTTAACAATTTGATTTGGTTCGAAGAATTCTATAAATTAAATCAAATAGATCGATAGTTCAAATCAAATTAAATCGAACCAAATTCTGATTTGATTTGATTTTTCGAGTTGAATTAAAT
Organism: Cryptocoryne crispatula var. balansae; assembly: GCA_036172225.1. Lineage (NCBI taxonomy): Eukaryota > Viridiplantae > Streptophyta > Magnoliopsida > Alismatales > Araceae > Cryptocoryne > Cryptocoryne crispatula. Next base: position 5,317,824 of record CM069931.1, read on the forward strand.
AGTGAAAGATGGTAAAAAATGTTTTTAGCGCGTCGAAGGAGACATACATACATATGATATAGATATATATACATACATATGATATAGATATATATATAGATATAGATATAGATATATAGATATATATATATATATATACAGCATCTGCTTTCTTGTGAGACGGGCAGGCAACGGCGCGGGACTGATCAAAGGGGGGACTCCAGATTCTTCTGTTTCTCCGACATCCTTTGTTTTCTCGTCTACGAATCAGTTCGCCGAAGACCAGATCACCGCCAACGCGTTCTTTTTTTCTTTTATTTTCCGCTTGCCACATGGAGCCGGCTTTCCCGGCTCGTTTGGCGCACCTCCATTTTCCGCCGGTTATATTGAGGCCGGCTGAGCGTCGCTCAGTTGATGTCGTCTCTGCTCTTGGGGGAGTAGGATGAGAGTTCGAGCATCTCGGCGGTTATAGTCGGGTGTCCCGGAGGGTGGGGTGACATGGGGGGTCGTCGCCTGCATGTGCGGCAGACTTTCGGCCAATGCGGCCAGTGTCCAAAATATATATATATATATATATATATAAAAGGAGAGAGAGTGCACGTTTGAGATTAGGGGTGCAAACGAAGTAATACACTCTAACAAGTGACTCGAAGTTTGACTCGATAATTATTCGACTCAACTTGTTTATTATGTTAAATTAACAAGTTTGAACAATAAATAAAGTTTGACTCGTTGAACGAGTCAAATTTGAACAGACTCTTACTTAGTTCAATAAACTCGCGAGTAACTTAATTAAATATTTCATCAAATATTTATTTTAAAAAATTTAATTACGAGCATTAATATTCATATTGTCACTTAAATATATTAAATAATTTAAATTTTAAGTTTAAACTTAGATCGAGTTTCATAAACAAATAAAATCTAAAATTTCACAAATAAATTTTCTTTGATTTTGAGTTTTATAAATGAGTTTACATATAACTTAAATTTGAACGTGAATTAAATTTTAATTCAACTACTACTCGAGTTCGAGTTTGACTTGATTAATAAACGAACCAAACTTGAACAATGGTTCAACGTACTCACTCGAGTTTGAACTTGAACTCGTGTAAAATAAGCGAGCCGAACTTGAATACCATATTACTCGACTCGACTCATTTGCACCCCTACTTGAGATTGATATGTTACGGTCTACATATGACCCTTCTTTATCGAAAATAGTTTTTATATATAAAAATATATGCCCAGTAGAGAGAGAGGGTTATTCTTTCAAGGCCAAGATCGCTGAGGGCCAGTAGGATTATTGTTTCGAAATCAATAATAACAGATACATTGATGTTAAAAAATGATACCATCAAATATCGAAATTAATAGTGATACCGGTGCTTCATACTTGATCCAAATAGGGTCCTAGATATCAAGAGGAGTGACATTCTTTTGCTCTTGACTGGAAGGTTTTTATTCAAAATCTTAAGAAGAAGGTGGAGCTTTTCTCTGTAATAGCAGAACGTTTGTAATATGTACTTGGATCAGAGTGCAAGATTGTGTAGGAATGTCAAACAACTACTTCTGTTTTTTTTAATGTGTGGAAAACTAGTAGCTTAATTGATGTTAAAGCAAACGGACCACATGTTTATTTTCCTTCTTTTTTTTACTTGGTACTTAAGAGACCTGGTCGATATAGATTGAAGCATCTTTTTCCGAATTGGATGACGTAAAAATTCAGATGCTATTCAGGTATCCGACCACTTAAATCAAATGTCATTCTTACCTTCACGATTTGAAATATGTTAAATGAAATTTACACAAGCATTCTAGATCACATTTGTGCAGGTAAGAATAGCAGAAGTTGAGAGATAATCGGTTGCAAGCACGTTGACGGGCTCTTAGGGCGTGTTTGGGTGGGATTATGGCGTCGAGAAATTATAGAATAATCTTTATCTCTATTCACTTTTCAAAATTTTAGATTTTGTAGTAAGTGATAATCTTCTTGATGAATTTTAAAAGTAAACTTAATCATTGCAATTTAAAAATACGTTTGGATGAGATTATGTGATATTTGGGATTTTAAAAATTAAAATACCCTCCTAATCCTAGCCAAACACACTCTTTGCAGGACACTTCTTCAATTCCCTCTGTTCTTCACAAGACCTTGTAGGCTTGTAAGGCATAGAATGCGGGGTCACGACTGCGGCCCAACCCGGTCGGTTTTTGGGCCGACCGACCCGGTCCCGACCCCACGACCCTGACCCGGTGGATGTTTTAAAATTATTATTTTATTATTTTTTATTGCAACCCTGACCCGACCCGGGTCTCGACCCCAGCCAACCCAGGTCGGTTTGGGCCCAACCGACCCGGTCCCGACTTCCGACCTCACCTACCTTGTTGTAAGGTACTGGCAATGGTCGAACTCAGTATAATCAGGATCAGGTCATCTTGGTTGTCCATGGGGCAGTCCACAGGGTTCCATGCTGCCTGGAACACTACTGCCCTTTCCATGTAAATTGAAAGGTTGGACGGAAGGACAAAATGAGCAGACTATGAAGCAGATAAACACTAGAGATTCTGCAAAAGTTTGCTGGCTGATAACAGTGCATATGGAGGAAAAACAAATTAATCCCGCACATCTTAAAGCAATTTGTAACAAGTTCATCTCTATTATACTAAAAACCTTGCATAACAAAATCCCGAACAAGATGCTCACATAGTTCAGGACTGGTATCAGACATTTCAGATGGCTGCGAAGTAATCTTTACTGAGCTTTGGGTCCGGCTTCATAGACTTGTCTCCTGGCTTCCACCCAGCGGGGCAAACTTCATCGGGGTTCTCTTGAACATATTGCAAAGCCTGAAAGATGAAGCGAACATGACATTAAGAAAGCCTATGGAATTCTTGAGCATCAAACGAGACTGCAGACACGACAAAAAGAATGCATGCCCCATTATTTGACAAGAACTACTCAGCCTTCTCCACATGGATTGCATACTTCTACATTGTGTCTGAGGGCAGCTCCTGTAGCCACATGGCTCAGCCTTTAATAGTGGCCACTATTTCTAATGTGCTACCATCTTCAATGTACAAGTTTCTCGTAAATTGGATTTAAGCATATATGCAAAATAGACAACAGACTTCCATTTTCAGAGAACCAATGCCATAAGATCTACCAAGAAAAATATCTTTTTGATAAGATACAAGAAGGTTCAAGTGCAGACATCGATTGTTGGATGCTAGACATGTACTTGTCAACGTAACAGAATGTTGCCTAATGACAAGATGAACATGTTATATATGCCCTACCAAAAAGATCAAATTTTCAGCAAGTCCACATTCGTTAATTCACCTGAAGTGTTCTCAATGTTTCATCAACACTTCGTCCAATAGCAAGATTGTTAATAGTGGAATGCTGAATTACTCCTTCCTTGTCAATTATAAAAAGACCACGCAGTGCAATCCCCTGAAAAGGAAAAATGTTTATAATGACAAAATTCAAAAACTTATCCATTTCAAGTTCAGAATATATGAACTGAAATAACAGGCGTCAGCAAATAAACATTGCTAAGAGTGAAGAAACTGAATATGGTCAGATGGTGCTAAGGATTTACGCTTAATGCCTACCACCGACCACTTAGATGCCTACAAGAATATTATGCGGCTTTTCCATAGTTAACTAAAACATAATGATATATATGCAGAGTCATATGGTAATTGTAAACCTTCAACCTTAATTTAACTAATGCAACATTTGTAAGAAAAAAATAAAGGCTACATGTCATGCTTAACAAACCAATTCATAAAGAATGCGATTTTTTTGGTCATCAAAACAAAATAATATATATATGTATCTAAATGAAAAGTACCTGGCTGGGAATTAATACTCCGTAAGATTTTGAAATCGATTTGGTCACATCAGAGACCAATGGATATTTCAAATCCCCAAGGCCACCAGATTTCCTATCTGTTTGAACCCATGCAAGATGGGAGAACTACAAGTAAAAAGAGTCAGATGCTAGCATTAGACAATAGGTTCCATGATTAGCTCAATCGAGATCAAAGAAAAGGAGGCCAAACTTCTCCCAGAAATCAAAAATAAATGTAGAACATTAATGGATAAGAAAGAATGCAGATATTATTCAGTTTCATCTAACATGGCAACAAGTCCTCATATAGCAACTATTAACATGGAAGAAGAGTAGAGTTTTCCCAAATGATGCATCTTTCAGAGTGCCAAAAAGTAACTTCTATAACTTTTCATTGATGAAATACTAGGCCCAGCTTATAACTCAAAGAAATTAGTAGAGAGACTCTGTACCATGTTCTCACTTAATTATTGCCACCAGACATTGTGGGACTAGTTTAACTTGCCATATCACATGCAGGCTGCTAGGCCCTCAACATGGATGCACACAAGGACCAAATTACTTTAAAGCAATGTCAATTGTTACCATAACAAGACTTATTGGTCTAATAAACTTGGCACCCTAAGGCAATGAATACAGAGACCCTAATATTATAATTCTCAAATAATTATTGTCACCATGTATGTTACATTATTATAACCCACAAAAATATGTAATTCCTTCCAGAGGTACGTTGATTTACTTTAAAATGTTTCTATCATTGTTCACAGATCAAATAAATACCAAGGAGATCTCTACCAACCAGTGACCATTTTCCTGAGTTATATCAAGATTCCCTTACTTTCTACCAAGTTGTTTAACAGATGCCAACTATTTTATATTCCAACAAGTACTAGTTATGGAACAGTAATTTTATGATATGAGCACCGTCAGTAAACTGCAAATTAAAAGGCAGTTGTAATTTGGGTTATTATACAGATCAAGCACATAGATCATCGTAATGCAGTGAAGTCAACCAAGAACAGAGGTTATGAAGAATGTCATATTTTCACACACAACCTTGGACAAATAACACAGCTCATCACCATTTTTAGAAGAAAAGGACTGCTCTGATGAAGCATACAAGACGATTGAACTACGCAATTTCTTCATGACACTCTAAATTCAACCACAGACCAACAAGAAATGTCCCTTAAATAGCATGTAAAAACTTACCACGCTGTCAATTGAGACACCTAGAATTTCTGTATTGAGCTTTGCAAACTCCTCATATCGGTCACTGAAAGCAGTAATCTCTGTGTGGAATAATTGGAAGTGAAAAGAGTCAAAGAGAACAGCTCAAAAGCCATAGTTAAGCATGCTTTGATACATGTCTGATAATTGAGAGTTAGAAGCTATCCTAGGTTTGTTACCTGTAGGGCAAACAAAAGTGAAATCCAGTGGATAGAAAAATAGGATCACATACTTCTTTCCAATGTAGTCAGAGAGCTTAACCTGTGTCAAAATGTAAATTATTAGAACTATTCACACAACAACATGGATGATTCTTGCACCTAAATAGATTTGGCGCATGGTAAGTGTTTGCATACAATGTTTTTATCTTTGCTCACCTTCTCTTTTTACATGTAACTGAATGAAAATCAATGCAGGAACCTGAAGCAAGATTATTTGGTTGTTCAACTCCTTTAAAGTTAAGAGTGTAAATAGAATCCAATATTCCAAAATTGTGATTCGATTCCGATAAAAATTAATGGGTTCGGGATTTGCTTTTGTATCCTGTAAGCTATCGGAATCAAAATATACTCCAATAGTTTATCGGAATCAGAGTTGAAATCAGTTGATTCCGTTTTTGTTTATCCAATTTCAATAATAAATAAATAAATAAAAATAAAATTAATTTGAAAAAAGTTAAATACATTATAAAATATGATATATAAAAGTAATAAAGTAATAAAAATAAAATTTTAAAGATATTATATCAAATTTTAATAATTATATGTGAATTATTAACTTATTTCAAACTAAAAATTAATGTAAAGTATGTATTTCGGAAGTTATCAAATTTGGTTCCGATTTCAATAACGGAATCAAAATCAGAACATCACAATTCTGAAATTATCAGAATCGGAATTGAAGCATCTTAACCCTTAACGAAATCAGAATCAAATATAGGTGATTCCGCTGCCAAATCCGACTCATTTTCAGCCCTATTTAAAGTTTCGTTGCCAAAGCTTTTACATTTAAGAATGTTCATGTTCCTTGCATGAAATTCAGTGTTGACATAAAACAATTCCTGCTTTTTCTTCTTCCCGTATCAGTGGAAAAAGCAATTATTTTCCACTCTCTCTACCCTTTGATACCGGAGATAAGAAACGCAATCCTAACTCCCAAGGAGTACCATCCCTTGTTGTTCATTCTACCCATACTCTGGAACACCAAATACTATGGATACCAGCTATATAAATAAAATAACGAAAGGAAAGAAACAGGATGAACACAGTTCACGACAACCCAGACTTCCGCGAGGAACTTAAAACAAAGAGACAGCAAACGCAAGCTAATGCACAGGAACGAAATCCTCAGTTCTCATAAAGGAATAGAAGACATAGATTCAACATGAAACGTTAATTCCTGAAAGTAATGCCAAGTAGAACGCGGTCAAAGCGCTAATTTAGAGCATCTTAAGACACTAACATTGATAAATTCCTGATCGAAGACCGCCTCCGCTTCAAAATCTGGCGCAGCGTTTCCAACCAAAGGCAGCACGCTCTGCATCAAAAGTCGGGAACACAGCATAGGCCGACAATGCGGGGGGTAAGCTAATCCCGGGAACGCCACAAGGAAAAGTATTGAGAGAAGGAATCGTTAGTTGGAAGGGAAAGCCACACCGCATTGATGGAGAAGCTTCTCCTGGTGGACGGGGAGACAGAGGCCGGGCGTGCGAAGCGCAGCGGCTCCACGAAGCTCCTTCCGAGGCCAGGCAGGAGCCCGGGGACGGCGAAGCGCCGGGAGAAAGCACCGGCAGGAGGGAAAACCTTGGGGGCTGCCGCCGTGGCCTTGGAGGAGAGAGCCGCGTTCCTGCCGGGGGCCGAAGTGAGCATGGAAGGGGCCGCGCAGGCCATGGCTCCTCTCCCGCTCCTGTGTGGACTACGGCCGCTTGCTGTGTCGTGCGCAGTTTCCAGCGCTCGAGGGGGATAAGTAGATGGAGTGAAAAGGGATGGGGAGAGTCGCGACCGCGAGTCTCGGTCGGCGCAGGGTGCCCCGGCGCAAACAGATCTTGTTGCCCGTTTAACAAGAAGATGAATTTTGCAAATACCCCCTTTCTAACTTTTATATATATCTATTAATTATGTATTAAATTTTAAATATATATGCTTACAAATCTAGAATAAAATTTAATAATGTGATATTTTGAATGTCAAAAAATAAATAATTAAATAATACAACAAAATTAGTAAAAGATCCAATCCTTATCAAACACTTCAACGGGAGATCAAAAAGTCTAATGAGGTGTTTAGTTGCATGATAATGGAGATTTTTATTTTAATTTTTAAAAATTATAAAAAAACTTGTTAAAAGAGGTGCTTGACAACCATGACAATTTTATGTTTTGAAAATGATTTTCTTCTTAAACAAAAAAAATGATCTCACCTCTTTTTTTTCTTGTGGTCCCCCACTTTGTTTGTCATCACATCCCTCCAAACATAATAATTTTATGTCATGAGTTGATTCACTTTTTATTTTAATATAATTTTTTATCATGAAAGTATACAAAAAATTATCATGCAACCAAACACCCTATAAGCATTGCAATTTTTATAACTTTGGACCTGATCTCCATGTTTAATCTTTGTAATTTTTATAACTTTTGTCCCAATTTATCCATGCCACTCTCTGGGAAGGTTGGTGCAACGGTGCTTGTTATCTCAACGGCTGAGGCACTCTTCAAAAAAAAAGGTTAATGGGGTGTTTGGTTGCATGATAACGAAAGTTTTTGTTTTAATTTTTAAAAATTGTAAGAAACCTTGTTAAAAGAGGTGTTTGGTAACCATGACAATTTTATGTTTTAAAATTGATTTTCTTCTTAAACAAAAAAAGAAGGTCTCACCTCTTTCTTTTTTCTTGTGGTCCCCATTTTGTTTGGTCATGTGTGGTAGTTACTCTTTTTTGTAATCACATCCCTCCAAACATGATAATTTTATGTCATGAGTTGGTTCACTTTTTATTTTAATATAATTTTTTATCATGAAAGTGTATAAAAAATTATCATGCAACCAAACACCCCATAAAGCTCTGTCAACTATCGTCACTCGGTCAAATTGTCACGACCCAAAAAATTAAAGCGGAAAAACATAACCACAAGTCCAGATTAATCCCAAACTGAAAATCACAACATGCCGTAAGTTTACTTCAAAATGTACTAAATAAAACACTCCTAACACACGAAAACACACGAAAAAAGGAAGATCACTCGTCTCCTAGATCCGTGTTGATTGACTACTCCACGGGCATCCTTTCCAATCACAGGGCGAGTCATAATGACTTAGTAAACATCCCATCATCTGTCCGATCAAATAATCAAAAATTCTAAATGATAAATAAATAAATATCCAGACCTACACCTATTATATACAAATATAGAATTAGATAATATCATAAATATTTGACTTAACCACATATTTTAAACCACACCAACTACTACTTATATAGACCCAATCAACACCTATAACCACCAAAAGAAGAACCTAACCAAAAGGGATAGCCCATGCATGAATACCTATTACAGGATATATATCTATACATTGAAACCATCACAAATGAGACACAACGTACATATTATGTAACACAATTTGATTATGACAAACTAATACTACATCATAAAATCATATACGCAGAGTCATACAATAAATGTATCTATTTTCTGATAACATGTCACACGTTTTCTTATTTACAAAGAATGAGTAGTCTTGTGATCTCAAATAAGTAGCACTATTTATGATCAAATGATGCACTAAATTGTTCTAACTTTGCTGCCCATGAGTCATGACTAACTAGTTTGATATAACTCAGTCTTTCATTTTAGTTAATGCACTCATACATTCACACAACTCATACCATGTCATGACCATACTGATGTAAGATTTATGAATATAGAATGTACATATACACATTTTGTAATAACCAGGTTACTTAAATAAAAAAAAATTTATTTCCTTCTGCGGACTCCCCCCCTCCCACCTGGACTCTCTCTCTCTCCTCCCCCTCCTTCGGCCCGCCGCTTACCGGATTTTGCTCCCCCTCTCTGCTCGGACTCTCCTCTCTTCTCCCTCTTGGTTACGGAACCCCCCCCCTCTATTTTTATTCCCCCGCGCAGCAAGCCACGTCCCCTCCCCTTCTCCTCTCCCGCGAGTGCACGGCCGCGCTCATCTCCTCCTCCTCCTCCTCCTTCTTCTTCTTCTTCTCTCCGGCTTGCACTCATGCCCGCGACACCGTCGGCCATCCTCTGCGACCACGACCACCGCCTGGCCACCCTTCCTCGCGGCCGCCGCCTCCCTCCCGGCCGCCGGCACGGCGCCGCCCTCCCGCGACCGCGACCGCCGCCCGCGCCTTCCTCCGACCACCGCTCGGACCGCCGACGCCAGCCGCCGATCTCACCTCGCGCCGCCGCCGGCGCAGCTCCGCCGCGCCGCGCCCTCCGCCGGTCACCGCCGTCCGCGGCCGTTCGCCCGACGCCGCCGCCCGGCGACAGCCCCACCGGCGCCCGCCAGCGTTGCCACCCTCCGCGCGTGGTCCGCGCGTGCGCCCCCCTGCGCCCCCGGTGCACCAACCCGCGGCCCCCCTCCGCCGGTCTCTCTCTCTCCTCTCTCATATCGATCTCCTTTTCTCTCTCCTATTATTCTCTCTCCTATCACCTTCTATTTAACTCCATAATTCATGATTTCTCTTCTATCCACAGATTTTGAAAACACCTACCCGGCTCGATTTTTTGTCGCCGACGCAACCGCGGCAGTTTCGTCGCCAAATTCAATTTCCTTGGAATTCCGTGCGCCGTTCGCCATCGCCGTCAAGGTAGGCGTCTCGACTATTCTTAGCACTCTAATATTTTTATTAAACCGTAAGAATCATGTTTAGATCACCAGGATTAGAAGATTGTGATTAAGGGGCTGTTTTGGATTTATTAGCATGTTTAGATAGAGTTAGATTAATCTGTTTAAATCATGCATGTTTAGATTAAACTAGTTATTCATGTATGTTGGTCATCATGATAGGTTTTGTTATGTTTTAATCTAGTTAGTTTAGTATAGTTGCATCACGATAACCTTTAATATATATTCTGATTTATTAAAAAGCCGATGTAAGGATTAGGCATAGTGGTGTTAGAACTTAGTTTATTTTCTTTTATTAGATAGATAGTTCTGTTTAAGTATGTAATTGTCATGTTTAGGTTGTAATTGCATGATCTTATTCATATGCATCAGTTTGTGTTAGACTGTGGTATGGTATGCAAATATGTGGTGCATAGAACCATGGGTGTTCATCTATGTATTTCATGTTTGATTTGCCAATTTCATGTTCATGTTTTACTGTCTGAGCTTAATTTTATGCTTGCATGGTGTTGAATGTGGTTAGTGCGGTGGTACATTGTGGTTGTATGTACTTCACCGACTAAATTAGTGTCCGTGGGCGGCGGAGATTAGTTGAATATGGAGCATCCTTCGATCCCAGATACCGCGGTTTATCCTAAGTACTCCCACATACAGGGGGTACTATGGGATTTAGTTACTATATGTTACTTCCTACTATATGGTAAATCTGGTGCTAGTTTTGTGATGTGACTACATTTATCAGATGGAGCATGGTATTTACTCAGACAGGTGTCTAGTTGTGTGGATTGGCATAGATGGTAGTGTTATAGATGTGTCATTGGTTTTATGTCAGGTTATGTGCATACCCAGAGTAGTCTAATATGTAGGTTATGTTGGTTATAATGCATATAGAGTCCTGTTATCATTTTGGGGTAGTAGTGTGACTTTGTAATCAATTAATTAAAGATATATAATTAGTTTACACTCTATGTATTAAATCTGATTTTTAGGCTTATTATGTATTGTATACCACTAGAATTATTATTATAGTGGGGTAGTTCGGGTGTAAGTCCTACTGAGTCTGTGGTGACTCACCCCTTCGGTTGTTAATATTTTCAGGAGTGCAGGTTTAACGCAGCAGAAGCGTAGTGGTATTTTGGAATTCGAGGAGCTAGTGGATTACTCATTCAATGTTGGTATTTAATTTGTTTAGATAGGTGTTTGTTTATGGTGTTAATATGTTGTAAAGTATGGAATTATTTAATTGGATTGTGATTTTAGTCTTATTTGGTTCCAGACCGATATCCTTTCCCGTTACGTCGCCGGATTATCTTCCGCTGTGCATGTTAAAAATCCGGGTCGTGACACATTTAATGCATTCAACTATCTACAAAAGAAATACACCTATACACCACATAATATAACCATGCTAATAATACTCTTTTCATGATGCTTAAACACATGTCATTCTATGCATATACATACACCTCACAAGCCGACATATAACCATACACATGAAATAATCACAATCTGAATAAATGATAGAATTACAAGAGAAAATCAAGTTTAATGATTAATCTAAAATTCTGTCTGATCTCATTAACTTGCAACATTAAATACATAACATATGCCCAATCAAGTTAAATATAAACTAGCTAATTTTCAGACCAACCACTAAGAATTAAACCATAAATCAAACATACATCTAGGTTACACGGGGGACAATTAAGATCACTAATTAGTTTACACTCTTAGACAAGATTAACTAGATTCGTATAACTAAGCAAGAAATTGTAATGTCCGGTTAAAAACAAAAACAAAACAAAAACAAAAATCGTCAACCGCCTCCCTTCCCCTCCAGAGACTTCTCTCCCACCGCCTCACCCCCTGCCTCCGCTCGTTCCACCGCCCCTCCTTTTTTTTTTTTTATTTCATTCCCCCACTTGGCCAGAACCGCCCAGCACCGTGCCGCGCATGCGATGCCGCGCAGCCTGCGTGCGACGATTGGTCGCCTCAGCGCGACGCTCCCACCGTCGTCAACGTTGTCTCTGCTCGGCGAGATCGCCGCTGCGATCGCCGCCCCGCCATCATCCTCCTGCTCTCTTCCCCTCTCCTTCTTCTTTTTCTTCCTCTTCCATCGCCGTCGTCGCCGTGAGCCGTCGACTCCACCGCCGTCCACGTCGCCGCTCTCCCTCTCTCTCGCTCACGCCCTCGTCTCTCTCTCTCTTCCTTCACGCGCGCTGCGAAAATGCGGCATTACCCCCCTCTCTCGTCATCCGTCGTGCGCCGCTGGCGCGGCCGCTGGAGGCCGCCGCCGGGCGCGGCGCCATGCGCCGGCCCCCTGCCTTGTTGATCCACCCCGTCGTCTCCCTCTCGTTCTCGCTCTCGCGCGCACGCTAGTGCGTAGCACCGCGCACCCCCCCCCCTCCTCGCCTCTCTCTCTCTCTCTCTCTCTCTCACTTGTTCGTCGCCCCGGTCATCGCTTCCCTTGTTTTTCCCTCTCCGCGCGAGCTCCTCGCCTCTGTTCCGTCTCCTCCTCGTCGTCACCAGCGCCTCCACGCGACGAGCTCGTCATCGGCCTCCTGCCTCATGCGCACCTCGCGCGCATGCACCGCGCACTCCCCCCCCCCCCTCATCGCCTTTGTCGTCCTGTCCGTCCAGTAACCTGCGTAGCCGACGCCACTTTCCCATTGGTCTGTCTAGGTGAACCTCATCGTTTATGTTTCTTATTTTATCTTTGAATTTTTATATACATTAATAATTTTTTAAAAATTAATATTCTTCTAGTTTGATGTTATCGATTGACGTAGTCGTCGTCGCTTCGTGATCGGACATTCAACCGATTTCTTCTAAACTTGAGAATTTACCGATCACCTCGAAGTAGGTATCTCAATTTATCTTTAGCACATGATATTATAATTAATGTGTTAAAATATGTTTATTAGATAAATAATTAAAAAATAATAGTGGTGTAATTGTTTAATTATGTGCATGGTTTTAATTAAAATGTCATTTATGTCACTCATTATTAGTTTCATGCATTTTCACGTGTAATTGCATTCATTTTCATGAACTGATTCAGTTAATCATAAATATGATTAGTCATGGTTCAATAATCATGTAAATTAGTTAAATATTATGATGGTTAATTGTATTATTTGTATTAAGTAATGGAAATTGAGTTGTGACTTGTTAAGATTTTAATTACATCCGATTCATGTTATGTATGATCTTTTATATTAATAATTGATAAATTGAATTGGAATTTGAATTGACCTTATAATTTCTTAGCATAATTAGTTAACTTATATTTTTAGTGGTATAAAGTTGCAAAGTGTATTATTTGATGAATTGATATGAAATTGTGCTTAATTGAAGCTAACATGTCTAATTATGTTAAATATTCTTTTCTTATTGGGTCCATTGTATGAATTGGAGTATAATTGAATTTTGTGTATGACTTGGTACACTTGCATATTGTTCCTGATTGGGTCTATTGCATGAATTCTTGAAATAATGGAATTGTTGTGCATGACTTGATTGATAATTGGCATATTTGGTTCAGTGAATTTGTATATCTGGTTGATTGAATTGATTTGGTCTGAGTAATTATATGACTTTTACTTGTGATTCTAAAAATATCGAATCATATCAAATATGATTGACTTTTAGGACATACATTTCTTTCATTAAAGGCGCTAAGATACAAGAAAAGCCTTCAATGAATCTTCTATAATACCATGCAAGGCCAAGAAAACTTCTTACTTCTGTGAGATTTGTAGGTCGCTCCTAGTTCTACATTGGTTTCACCATAGCTAGATCAACATGCACTCCTGCACTGAATATGATGTAACTTAGAAAGTTAATACTCTCAAGCCAAAAATCAGACTTTCTAAACTTGGCATAAAACTGATGATCTCTAAGTGTCTGTAAAACCAGTCTAAGATGTTGATGATGCTTCTCCTTGCTGCCAGAATAAACTAAGATATCATCAATGAAGAACACAACAAATTTGTCTAGATACTTCTTAAATACTGGTTCATCAAACTTATAAATACAGCAAGGACATTAGTAAGACCAAACGACATAACCAGAAACTCGTAGTGGCCATAACGGATCTTGAACGCCGTCTTTGCTATGTCCTTTTTGATCCTGAGCCGATAGTACCTTGTTCTTAAATCAATCTTGGAGAAGATCTTGGCATCCTGCAATTGATCAAATAAGTCATTAATATGGGTTAGTGGATTTTTATTTTTAATCCTCATATGGGTTAACTTTAGATAGTTGATGCACAATCTTAGTGACCCATCCTTCTTTCTCATAAAAAGCACAGGCACACCCCAAGGAGAAACATTGGGGTGAATGAAGCCTCTATAAAGTAGATCCTACAACTACTGCTTCAGCTCTTTCAACTCAGCTGGTGCCATCCGGTATGGTGCTATTGATATGAGAGCAACACTTGGAATGAGGTCAATAGAAAAATCTATATCGCTTACTGGAGTCAAACCTGGTAACTCCTTTGAAAACACATCTAGATTTTCACACACTATCTCCACATCCTCCATTGCTTTCTTACTTCACGAGTCTTTCACCTGGCTGATACATGCTAAGTGCAACTCACATTGATATCTCATCTACTTCATGGCAGAAACTAGCAACCTTGATTTGTTATAATTTGGACACTTGTAAGATAATGATTCTCTACCGAGTATCCAAAACACCACTCTCTTCTTGTGGCAGTCCAACATGGCATGATGTTTCTCTAAACAGTCCATCCCCAAGATAATGTCAAAGTCATTCATGTCCAGCATATACAACCCAACCTCTAACGTATTCTCTGCTATGATTATTTCACAATGGGACATGAAATGTGCAACTTCTACAGTTCTGCTAGAGGGAACACTCGCTCCTAGAGGGCAGCATTTTTCTACTGAGATCCTATGATACTTGAATAAGAATGATGTAAAACAGCATGATATAAGTAAGTTCGTAGCTCAAGAATCAAATAAAACATGGGCATGGAATCTAGCTACCTCTAAAAACCTTTACCTAGGTGGGATGCTGTTGTTACCCCTATGCTCTGGGTGTTGCAAACCATCTTTTCATGGGCACTTGCTTCTGTTGTGGTACTGAAGTCTGCATTTGAGCTTGAGAAGGGGTCGATACTCGATGTGGCATAATCGATACTACTTCTTGCTTCAGCTAAAGATGGGGACACTATGAAACCAAGTGATCAAATTGGCCACAACCAAAACATGATTCTCTACCAAGGTAACATTGCCGACTGTCACGACCCGGATTTTTAACATGCACAGCGGAAGATAATCCGGCGACGTAACGGGGAAGAATATCGGTCTGGAACCAATTAAGACCAAAATCACAATCCAAATAAACAATTCCAATAATTCTATCTAATTAACACTATGAAATTACAATCTAAATAATACCAACACTGAACAAGTACTCCACTAGCTCCTTGGACTCCAAAACACCACTACGCTTCGCGTCGCGCTAAACCCGCAATCCCGAAAATATTAACAATCGGAAGGGTGAGTCACAACAAGACTCGAGAGGTCTTACACCCGAACTACCCCACTATAATAATGATTTCTAATGGTATAATAGAATAATAAGCCTAAAAATCAGATTTAATACATAGGGTGTAAACTAATTATATATCTTCCATTAAATGATTACATGATCATTCTACTACCCCATATGATAACCGACTCTATATGCATGAAAACCAACATATCCTACACATTAGACTACTTGTGTATGCTCATAACACACCTAACCTGACATACAACCAATGATACATCTAGAACACTAACATATATGCCAAAACACACAACTAGACACCTGTCTGAGTAAATACCATGCTCAATCTGATAAATGTAGTCACATCACAAAACTAGCACCAGATTTACCATATAGTAGGAAGTAACATATAGTAAGCTAAATCTCATAGCATCCCCATAGGCAGGGGAGTACTTAAGATAAACCGCGGTATCCGGGATCGACGGATGCTCCGGACCGTTCTAATTCATCCGTCGCCCACAGACCGAATTATAGTCCGGTGAAGTACATTTCCATCACAATGTACCACTACACTAACAACATTCCACACCATGCAAGCATATAATTAACTCAGACAAGAACATACGAACATTTAATTTGGCAAATCAAACATGAAATACATAGATGCACATTCACGGTTCTCTGCACCCCATCTTTGCATACCACACCATAATCTAGCATAAACAAGAACCAGGCTATCATATGATGCATCTAAATAGGATCATGCAAGCTACAACCTAAACACCTCAATTACATACTTAAACATGACTATCTATCACATAAAAGAAAATAAACTAAACTCTACCACCACTATGCCTATACTTTACATCGGCTTTTTATCAAATCGGGATATACATGTTAAAGATTATCGCGATGCAATCATCTAAACTAACTAGGTTAAAACATATAAAAACCTATCATGCCGACTAACGTACATGGATAATTAAATCAACCTAACCATGCATAGTTGAACAAGCTAATCTAACTCTATTTAATCATGCTAATAAAACAAAAACAACCCACTAATTAAATCATTCTAATCATAGTGATCTAAATATATTTTAACGGTTTAATCGATCATATAAAGATGCTAAGAATAGCCGAGACGCCTACCTTAACGGCGACGACAACGGCGCACGGAATTCCAACGGAATCGATCCGGATGGCGAGTGTGTTGCCGCGGTCAAGACGGCGACGAAAAACGGAATCGAATGGTAACTTGATAATCTGCTAAAACAAAGAGGATAAATGATCTAACAAGAACAAATGGATATAATAGGAGAGAGGCGATAGGTGAGAGGGGGTACGAGAGAGGAGAGAGGGAGATGTTACCGCGGAGAGAGGGGCGCACGGCGGCGCAGCCGGGTGCGTGCGGGCGCACGCGGGCGGCAGCGCGCGGGCGGTGGCGCAGAGGCCGGGCGCGGAGGCCGAGGCGGTGAGGCGGTCTCGCGGCGGCCAACGGCCGCCGGCGGTCAACGGGTGCCGCGGGCGGGGGGGCGCGGGCGCGGCGCGCGGGGCGGCGGCCGCCGCGGGTGGCGGGGCTGCACGGGGCGGCGCCGGCGACGCGCGGGGGGGGGCCGATGCCGACGGCGGCGCTCGCGGGCGGCGGGCGGCGGGGGGCGCGGGGCGGCGGGCGCGGGTGGCGGGGCCGCACGGGGCGGCCGGGCGCGCGCGGCGTCAACCGGGGGGGGGGCGATGGCTGGCCGGGCCGGCGCGGGGTGCGGCGGGCGCCGCGGGTGCGGCGCCGGGCGAGGCGGCGGGCGCGCGCGCGGCGGCGCCGGCCGCGTGGTCGCGCGGGGCCGGGCGCGCGCGGGGGCGGCACCGGCTGGTGCAGTGTGCGCGCGGCGGCGGCGCCGGGCCGGTGCAGTAGGGTGGCGCGCGGCGGAGATGGGGGGGTGCGCGGCGGCGGCACACGGTGCTCGCTAGCGCGAGAGGGCGGCGGGCGGCGGCCGTCGCGGGGGGCGGGGCGGGTCGACGGCGTCGCGGGGCGGCGGGGCCTGGCGCCGGCGTGGCGGGAGGAGGGCGGCGGAGACGGCGGCCGGGCGTGGCCGGGACGGCGGTGGCGCAGGTGGCCGCGGTGGCCGGGCGCCGGCGTGGCCGGACGGTGGCCGGGCGGGGTGGCCGCGGTGGCCGGTGCGCGCGGTGGCTCCGGCGGGTGCAGGCAAGACAGTCGACGGGGGGGGGGGAGAAAGAGAGGTCGCGCGGCGACGGATGAGAAGAAGAAGAGTAGGGCGTCCGGAGGGGAGAAAACGGCAAGCGCAGGGGGGATTTGACGGTAGGGAAGGTAACCGAAGGAGAAAATTGTGGGAGGGATAGGGAGTAAAAATAATAGTAATAATAAATATAACAATTAATTCTCCCTTTTTTTTTCCTAAAAACAGTAACATTACACCGACACAGATGGAATTTCCTGCACTAGCTGCAAGGAGACCTAATTGTCCCTATCTGTTGTTGAGATCCTACATTTTCTAGCATGTTTCTCATATGATCAGTACTCTAGTGCTACTAGTCATGTACTGAAGCCCTGTTGTTGTATGATAGCGGCCTATATGGCCCAAGGTCTCTTTCTACCTGACATGCTTCCTCATAGGTTGCTGTCAAGGTGGGCCAGAAAGTAGCCACCAATATGGTCTTGATACTTCCTCTGAGTCCATCAATGAATGTCCTTGTCCAGTCAACTTCATCCTCATAAATTTATGTTGCATATAACTCTAGCTCAACAATTTTTATACTGCATAACTATCATTGTACCCTATTTCAACTATATGAATTCATATTTCTTTGCATGGCGCACAAGAAGTGGAATGCATTTGTCTCTAAAGGCCTTGACAAAATCCTCCCCGAGTGATCTCAACCTCTCAAACCCTTGCAAATTGTGCGTAGAATTGACTCCCACCACATTCCTACTGACAATTATAACATATATGCTGCCAATTTGACTTTGTTCAGGTGGACACTCAATCACCCTAAATATCTTCTCCACCTCTTTGATCCAACTCTTTGCTATCATCGGCTCCATCTCACCTTTAAAAGCTGGTGAGGTCATCTTGCAGAATATGGTGATCACTATATCGAGATGAGGATCAACCCAAGCCTAAGTGTTTTATGCTAGTACATATATGCAACCATCGCATTGAAGTCTTGCTGTGCCTGAATTTGAGCATGCATTGTCTGAAGAAGACCTTGAAATGTATTCACCCAATTGCTTCCTTCAAGGGCTTGCCTTGCACCTGGAATTGGTTTTAAATTGCACAAGTCCTCAAGAATTCCATGAACAATTGAAACGTCCTTGAGATCCCCATTACTCCTATGAATGTTTCTTCTATAAGCCATTTCCTAAGTAAGTAAAACAACAATTATAAGTCCAAAAGATCCAAATTATTGATTCATATAGTAAAGAATGGACTCTCTTAACCCAACTACAACTTAAGATGTGTTTTTGTTATTTTTACCAAACATTGGCTTTGATACCAACTCTTGTCATGACCCAAAGAAATGTAGCGAAAAATAAATTTAATGTGCTCATGACGGAGCACAAACTAGAAATGCCCAGAGAAAGGGTCTGTCAAGGTTTTTTATATGTCACTATTTAAATATAGTAACTAATATTATATGTCACTACAAATATAGTAACATATCCTGTATGTTCACAGCATACTCTCTCTTATCAAATAATAAAAATTTTTAAAATTTTTAAAATTTTCATTTATTATCAATATAATAAATACATGATTATCATTAATATTAAATCAGATATATTATTTGTTTGATTTTTTTAGTAAATGATTGACTTTCTTGTTACGTAAGTATAATTTAAAAATATTCAAAGCACTCCGTGAAAAGAGGATAGGATAGTTATATTGTCACGACCCGGAATATACAATTGCGCAGCGGAAAATAAATCCGGAATATCGGGACAGTTTAGGAGAACACAAAATCCAATTCACACCATCAAATCTGAATCATTTAAAACAACCTGTAATGTTCCAATTAAATTCAAACTCCAAGTAAACACTACAAATAACCACAACTAAACAACTAAGAGGACTTAACACATAGTCCAATCAACCTCTGAAAATCACACCAAACAAATACTAAACTAACAATAGAAAGGAAAACTCAAGCAACCTAAATAATATGAGTTGATCACTCGTCACCAAACTCCTCCTCTTCTGGGTCCTCGAATGGCTCTGGATCAACTCCAAGGTCTTCCTCGAAATCTTCTCCAAAGTCCTCCTCAGGAAGAGGCTCCTCGAATTCAGCTGAAAAAGTTAATAATGGGAAGGGGTGAGTCACCACAGACTCAGTAGGTCTTACACCCGAACTACCCTACTATACTAGTGATTTCTAGTTGTATACAATACATAACAAGCCTAAAAATCAGATTTAATACATAGGATTTAAACTAATCATATATCTATAATTAATTGATTACAAAGTCAATCAACTACCCCAATTGATAACTAGACTCTATATGCATTAAAACCAACATAACCTACACATTAAACTACTCTAGGTATGCCCAGAACACATAGACCTGACATAAAACCAATGACATAAAACCAATGACACATCTAGAACACTAACATCTATGCCAAACCACTCAACTAGACACCTGTCTGAGTAAATATCATGCTCCACCTGATAAATGCAGTCACATTACAAAACTAGCACCAGATTTACCATATAGTAGGAAGTAACATATAGTAACTAAGGGTGCGTTTGGGAACCGCTCGGAAGTACTTTTTTTTCACTTCTCCTTCTCTCTGAAGTGCTTCTAATTTTTATGATAGCGTTTGGTTATACCTATATTTTTACTTCTCCTCCTCGTCGAAGGCAGAAGTGAGGAGGAAAAATTTTCTCCTTCTCGTAACCGAAAAGTGCTCCGGTGCCATCCCCCGCCCCCCTCCTGCGACACTATTCCTCGCGAAGCCCCCTTCCCCCGCAACTGGCGATGCGATCCCGCCCCCTACCGACGAGCACCCCTGCCACCGCGGTCGCTCGCACGCCCCTCTCGCGCTCTCCCCCCTCTCTTGCTTGGCTTGCGCCCCATCCACCCTCCCTCACATCCGCGTTCACCATCTTCGCCCCCCTCCTGACGAGCGACGGCCGGGGCGAGCCCCCCAACCGGTACCTGACGGGCGCCTTCCTCTCGCGCTGCGCCGCCGCGACTTCTTCGCCTTCACCGACGGCCCGGGCGGCGCCCTCGGGGGGGGGGGGGGTGGCGGCTCTACTACAGGATGGACTCGCCGCCCCGCCCTCTCTCTTCCTCCTCCTCTCGTCGCGCACCGCCCGCGCGTCGCCCCCCGCCACCGCGGTCGCCCCCACACACACCTCTGCCCCTCCCCCCCCTCTCTCGGCTCGCCCTGCCTCCTCCCTCCTGCTCTCTCTCTCTCTCTCGCGCGCGGAACCAGTGCATCGTCGCCTCTTCCCCCTCTGCGCGCTCGCACCCTCGGCCATCTGCGTGCCTCCCCCTCCACCGTTGGCGAGCCGAACCCTGCGCGCCCTCCCCGCGCGACCCCCTCTCGGCACTCCGTCCCGGTGGCCTCCCTTCGCGACCCGAGCCGCGCGACCGCCCCCCTCCCCCTCCACCGTTGGCGAGCCGCGCGACCGCCCCCCTCCCCCTCCACCGTTGGCGAGCCGGACCCCCGCGCGCCCTCCCCGCGCGACCCCCCCCCTCGGCACTCCGTCCCGGTGGCCTCCCTTCGCGACCGCCCCCCTCCCCCTCCACCGTTGGCGAGCCGGACCCTGCGCGCCCTCCCCTGCGCGACCCCCCCCTCTGGCACTCCGTCCCAGCTGGCCTCCCTTCGCGACCGCCCCCCCTCCCCCTGCCGTTTTCAGGTCGCTTTGCAGCCATGTCGCAATATGTATCCATTTTTGTTTATTACGGGAGTACTTCTATGTTTTGATGAAAAAATGTAACCAAACCACTTTTACCTTCGTAAATAAGAAGACCTTCCACGTTGAAGTGCTTTGGAAAAAAAAGCACTTCTAAAAGAAGTCCTCCGACGAGTTGCCAAACGGACCCTAAATCCCATAGTACCCCATAGGCAGGGGAGTACTTAGGATAAATCGCGGTATCTGGGATCAAAGGATGCTCCAGATCGTTTTAATTCATCTGCTGCCCACAGGACCGAACTATAGTCTGGTGAAGTATATTTCCATCACAATGCAGCTCACAGCACTAACCACATTCCACACCATGCAAGCATATATTAACTCAGACAGTAAACACATGAACATTTAATTGGCAATCAAACATGAAATACATAGATGAACACCCATAGTTCTATGCACCACATATTTGCATACCATACCACAGTCTATCACAAACTAATGCATATAAATAAGATCATGCAATATACAACCTAACCATGACAATTACATGCTTAAACAGAACTACCTATCACATAAAAGACAACAAACTAAATTCTAACAACATTATGTCTAGACCTTACATTGGCTTTTTACCAAATCGAGATATACATGATTAAGGTTAATCGCGATGCAAACATACTAAACTAGCTAAATTTAAACATACTCAACCTATCATGATGTCTAACATACATGAATAACCAAATTAATCTAAGCATGCATAGTTTAAACAAATTAATCTAACTCTATCTAAACATGCAAATAAATAAAAAACAACCCATTATTTCTAACCTATTAATCATGATGATCTAAACATAATTTTTACGATTTAATTTAAATATATAGAGTGCTAAGGATAGCCGAGACGCCTACCTTGACGGCGACGGCGAACGGCACACGGAATTCCAAGGAAATTAAATCAGGCGACGAAACTGCCGCGGTTGCGTCGGCGACGAGAAATCGAGCCGGGTAGGTGGTTTCAACAACTGTTGGTAGAAGAAGAATCATAAACTAGGGAGCTTGATAGAGGATAATAGGAGAGAGGGCGATAGGAGAGAGGATGTATACCGCGGAGGGGAGGGCCGGCGCATGGCGGCACGGCCGCGAGGCGCGGGTGGCGCAGGCGGTGCACGGGCTGCGTGGCGGCGCGAGCGCATGGGCGCGCACGCGGCGCGGCGACGGCGGCACATGGCGACGGGAGACGGCGATGCGCGGTCAACGGGCGGCGGGCGGTGCCGCGCGGCGGGCGGCGTCAACGGCGATGACGCGGCACCGTGTGCGCGGGAAAGCCGAGGCGGGGTGGGCGGCCGAGGTGGCGACGACGCGGGGGCCGAGAGCGGTACGAGGAGGGCCGGGATGGCGGGCGGCCGTGCGCACGCGGTCGGCGCGCGCGGGGCGAGGCGGGCTGCGATTGCCGGCCACGCAGCAGCGGGCGGCGGGTGCGCTGGCGGCGTGCGCGGGAAAGGAAGAAGGCGGGGAGGCGCTGAGCAGAGGCACACGGCGGAGGAAGAAAAAGCAGGAGGGGGGGAAAATTAGGGTTTTGCCTGGGGAAAGAAGAGCGGCGCCGGGGGATGCGTACGGGAGGTACGGGGAAGGAGGATAAATGGGAAATAAATAGAGGGAGGAGAGGATTAAAATAATAATAAATATTTATTAACTATTTTTTTAAATAACTAAATACGTAACATTACATATATCCAATTGTGCTGCGTGGTTATGTTGGAAAAAAATACAACTGCCAAAAGTTGAAGTTGGATTTAAGTTCAGTCCATTGATACAAACGCCTTTATAAAATTCAAAATCGATCATAAATCATTGGCGAAATTCTAAATTAAAATCATTAATAAAAATTGATCTAAGTTTAAATTCAAAATTTTAATTATTTAATATATTTAAGTGACAATATATAATTATTAATACTCATAATTTAAATTTTAAAATAAATATTTAATATAGTTACTCACGAATTTATCGAGTCGAGTAAAATATGTTTAAGTTTTGCTTGTTTAATGAGTTGAAATTCATATTTTGTTCAAACTTGTTTATTTAACATAGCAAACGAGTTGAGTCGAGTTTTTATCGAGTCGAGTTTCAAATTACTTGTCGAGTGTATTGGTTCGTCTGCATTGCTAGGGCTTGCTTGGCCAATAGTTCGAGGAATGAATAAATTTAGAATAAGAAGGTACGAGAAATAAAGTGACAAGGATCATGACGTAACCTATTCATGAAAAAAGAAGATTAAAAAATAAACAATCGAGAAAAATAAATTAAGTCATAAAATAAGGTTTAAAATCAAAACCCACATTTTAAAACAAAGATATTATGACCGATTTGGTTAGACTATCAAAACTAATACTGTTTTAATATTGGTATTAATATTTCTAGAAGTTGGGGTATCAATGTCAAAACTGACACAATTCGACACTTTTATTACATAATATACTTTGTTTGTACTATAAATTTGAAAATTGATATTATTAGTCAAACATTTCTAAGTGATCACTATTCGTATCAATTTTAAAATTGATAGTGGTAGAGACATTTATTAATGTTATCAAGTCCAAAAACACGTTGAAAATTAAGAAAAATTTTATGACTTAATTTTACAAAAGTTATTTAAGTTGTAAAAAGAATGTTATGACCGAGAATAGAATGGTAACATTCTAAAAATGTTAACACCAAACTTAAGGATGCTCGATTGGTAATAGACCGAGAATAGAAGACCTCGTAGGAAAACTACTAATTAACATGGTTATTAGGCTAATTAACTAATTTAATTGCTACACATTATACCTTAAAAATTGTGGCTCATCCAAATAGCATCTAAGAAACGTCGTCACTTTTATGCCTCTTGTACTTACAAACATTTTTAGGTTTGATTCATACTTAATTAAACTGGTCAATATCAAGCAACGGTAAATGCATAGTTAAAATATACAGGTCCGCCATTCTCTTTGTGGATCCCCCACCCCCGTTGCATAGACTTTTTTTATATCAAAAAAAACATGATCCAAAATTAGTTTTATGATAAATAGGATGAACTGTTACTTCACTTTTAATTTTTTAGTTATTTTATTTGTAAAATGATTTATTATTAATATTTTTAATAAAAGTCAAATAAATTTAACAAATACTAGTTTACACAAAAGGATAAATTATAAAATAAAGAATAGAGTAGACATCGATAGCTGGGCGCGACGGGGAGGGGGGGGGGGAGCCGTTCAAATGCTGCCGACCTTCGCAACCCAAAACGTTGGCGTCGCGCGAAAGCATTTGTTCTGCTCCTATGGAATCCTGGTATGACATCTCTGTCTCTCAGTCCTGGCATGACGTCTCTCTCTCTCTCTCTCCGTTGTCAAGGCAGTGTCACTTTTGCTGTAGGGCAGTTGTTGGTCGCCGTTCTTGTTGTAGTGAATGAAAACGTCAAACGAAGACGGCGCTACAGAGTTGGCCTGGACAGCGAAATCCTCTCTGTTTTGTCGCCATGGAGAGATCAATTCTTCCGGGAGTTCATTGTCGGGTTTAACATAGGTTCATCATCTGCTTTTGTCATTTTACCTTGAAAATTCAAGTTGAAGCATCTGAAACCTGACTTAATAATACTAGACATCGATTGGCTAGTTCCTACGTAAATTGGCTTCCGTTGGCCGATCTTAGATTTATAACTGTTTGATGTGAATGGAGACAATTCGTCATAACGTTCATTTACATATTACACTCATATCCTCTCACCTGTTTACATTTCCCCACCACTCTTTTCCTTGTTGTTATGACTTCATCTGAGTATGGTTTTTTCTTGTACTTGTCCCAAACCTTGATAGGTGAGGTCAGTTGCAATAGGTTAATGCCATTAAGATTTTTCAGTATCTGGATTTAATTTAGGGGTGTCAAAAAGCCGGGCTTGGTAGAGTAGAGTCAAGTGAAGCACAAGCCAAATAGCATCATCTAGCCATAAATAAGCCTAGCACAATTGTAATAGCAATGGGCTCTGTAAATGTTCAGGTTTTGGACCTAAAAAATATTGTTGGATGGTGCTTAATGAAAATTAGAAGACTGCAAAAGGTTTGTTTTTGTAGGATAAATGATTGATGCCATATAACTCGGTGGCTGGCATGGCAAGCAGTTAGAAGTACCAATGGAAGAGTGGATGGTCAACATCACTAATGATTCATCTTCATCTTGATTTGTTGACTGTAGTCATGTAGTGTAAATGTGAGATAAGGAGAAAGACAGAGTAGGTATTGTGATGGAAAGTAGCTTACAACATAAGATGATTGGTGGCATCAGTTGAAAGTTGATGCTTTCAAATGTCTTGATTTGATGAGCAATGAGAATTGAAAGCAGTGAAGGATGTATCAATCAATTCATCTTGCACATCGAGGAGAAGATATAAGGTTGATGATATAGTCAGACATGGGTAAAATGGTATTTTGTAAATTAGTTTTTTGTGTCTATTTGAGTGATTATTGGATAAATTATTCAACTACATATTAACTTAATATAGGGTCTTTGGGCTCACTTAAATCCATGCCTAGCTAGTTAAGAGAAATGACCAAATTTTTTAGTCTAATCTGCTATCTCAAACAAGCTTAAAATCACTACCCCTACTGATAGTTGTCAAGGTGACAAGGTGCTCAAGGTGATGATGGGTCCTCAAGAGCTTACACTGTAAGGTGTCTGTTTAAGCAGCAGGTTCACATGTGGGAGGAGGGACTAAGAGCCTATAGAGGGAGGGAAGAAGATAGCGAGAAGAGGGGGTAGAGAGAGAAATTGAGCAGAGTGTCACAGCAAAGGGATGGGGAGAGTCAGATATAACAGAGAGTGGGAGATGGCTTGGAGGGATGGTAGACGTGAGTCAGGTAACAACAGAGGAAGGTTGAGAGAGAGAGAGCCTGTAATTTTTCTTTGGAAACTAATGTGGAAGAGGCTACCTACCAGGTATTATTTGCAACACCTCTCACTGGTGGATGTTACTAGCTGTTTATTCTGTGGGAGAATGCAAGGGAGAGTGGGAGACATTAACCATTTGTTTCTCTTGGATTGCATGGCATCATAATCTCGACATTGAAAATATTCTTCAAGTGTGGGACTGGCATAGTCTGATTATCATGCAATATGGCAGTTATAAGTGAATTGAGTCAAATTGTTCTGTGAAAGACTGACAAGGCATGTTGGAGGCTGGCATTCTCTATGATCCTTTGGGATATCTAGAGGGAGAGGAACCAGCGGACCTTTTACCAGTAATTTGGTATCCGGAGACACATACATTCAGTGGCTATCGTTTATGTGAAGAGCTACCATTTTGTGCTATTTGGGTTTTATCTAGATACTGCTATTTTTCCTTCAGTTTTCTTTCTTTTAAGGATTTTCATGTATAGTTTTTTTTCTTGTACTGCCTCAGTTGAGGAGTTGGTTTTTGTTATTGTATCATCTCTTATTGTTGTTTTTATTTATATTTTATCAATAAATTGTGAATTTATGCTGTCTTCGAAGAGAGGGAGAAGCGGAGAAAAGATGGCTGAAGGAAGGGGAGAAGAAGATAGGAGAAGAGAAAGATTGACACAGTAGTAGGAAGGAGTGAGAGGGAGCCTTGGAGGGAGGGAGGGAGAGTATGATGTTGCCGAAGGGAGGAGAGACTACTGAAATTGGAGGGAAAGGCTGGAAGGAGAAGCTTGTGCTACACCATTGGCATAGAGTGCAATTTCTCAGAAGTCTCTTTCCACACTTCTAAGAAACGAGATCACCGAAATAACTATATCTATATAAATATTTATGGTTCTTCAAATTTTACCACCTAGTTCTATTTCTAACTTCTCTTTGTATTAATGCAAATTGTATATATCATTCATATTATATTGTTCTATTTTTTATTATTATTTTAGAATCTAGTTAGATGATCTTGTTAAGCTTGTTCCACATTTTCTACTAAATTTTGTAAATAAACATTTTATATAACTATTATTAACCCTGAGTTTTTCATAACCTTGATACATCAAAACATCGAATGGCTCTTACTTGCCAATGGGGTCATCTCGAATATGTAATATATAATTCTGGTTATTACATATACAGTAATGATTCATGACCATATTTTGTTGAGGTTAGTTGGGCTCAGGCTTGAACCTAAGCTTGTGGTTTGCCTTAGTTCCTGGCCTGATCTAACTTATTTCATATCATCTGACCATCAATGGGCAATCTATCAGTTGAGCCCGATAAGAAGCCTAAACTTACGTCATGTTTAAGCTGCATGTAGCCTGATAATCAGGCCCATTTGTTGGACAAATTGACCTCAATGGGGGGGGATGTGTTCCTACCCCTATCCTGGATCATAATGGATTCAAAACACTCTACATATGTGCCACTACAGCTATCATAATCAGCCTGTTTGCTACCTCTATGAACCGGCTCAGCTGGGTCTTTTGGACAGGTTGTATTTGACTTGATTGCAGTTTATCTGTGGTACCATTTGCTAATTCATTAAGCCAGCTAGGTGAAGCTCATCGGGTAGGTTATACCCAGCCCACTGTCACCTAAAAAACAGGACTATAACAAGGCCATATTTCTGATCCATACTCTTGCCTGATTACGGCCCATTTGATACTTGGTTGCTGGCCCATCAGGCTAGCCAATGCATGTCCATTAGTCATGTCGTGCCCAATCTCTTTTCAGCCCATCTAATGGGTCAAGATGCTGCCCATTTGGCCGTCTTGATAAGACCCTTTGGACAGTCTATGTCTAGCCTATTTCCATGCCACTGTTACCCCAATAATCACATTGCAATAAGGCTATATTTTAAGTCAATGTCATGCATGGTTTGTAGAATCGGCCAATTCTCGGGTTGGATCAGACCCTACGGATCTGATACTTACCCGAACTACCGATCCGGCCTAGATTTCGAGGTGGATCGTCCGAAATCGGTGGATGCTCAACCGATCCACCTAGATCAACTCGGAAATCGATCGATCCCGACTAATTCCTAGGAACCCGGAAACGTCCGGAATCGATCCGATTTCGGACCCGATTCTAGACATTTTTCCAATCCGATCCCTCCCAATAAGGGGGGATCGGACCGATTCCCTTCCTCCCACCCCTCATTCTCACTTTCTCCCTCCCCTTCAACATCTAAGGCTCCCCCTAGAGCTCCCCCTCGGCCCAAGTAGCGGTGATTCAGCGTTTGTAGCGGCTGATCCCCCCTAAACAGGTAATTTGAGGGGGGCTCCAATCCCTCCTTCCCCCCTTCCCCTTCCCCTTCCCCCCCTTCCGACTCCCTTCCCGCGGTAGGCACCCCTTCAGGGGTGCCTCTAATCGGCTAGACAGCCCCTCCTTCGGGGGTGATAATCTGTCGAGTCACCATCAGACCCCCCTCCCAGGTGTTAATTCACCCCTAAAGGGGGTCTAATCACCCTTCCGGGGGTGATAAATAGTCACCCCTGAAGGGGTGGCTGTGATGAACCACCCCTTTGGGGTGGTTTTCTAATTTTTTAACCCTTAAAGGGAGTGATCATGTTGTTAAGTTGTTTGATTTTTTTAATCTATTTATGTGGATGAAGATAACATGCCGGACGAAGAGTAAGGTGTCGTGAAATATCACGACATTGGATAGCAACATGGCCATTTACTTAATGCAGGAAAGAAGAGAGTTAGATGCAAATGATGTCAGAAAGACATAAATGAAGGTGTATATCGTCTTAAGTAACATATAGCTGGTATGGGTGATAATGTCAAGAAGTGTGATAAGGTCTTAACTGAGCTTATGGAAGAGATGAGAGTTTACTTAATTGGAAGTGCATCACAGGGGGAGGTGAGAATTGGACACAGACAAGAACTTCATGACGAGTTGCTACGTCGGAGAGACACTTATCTTATGTCGGGAAAGAGTAATAAGGAAAAATAACAAACACATGTGTCCAAGTTGATTCATCATTTTCAGAAGACGAAGAGGAGGCTCAGGTGAGAAGAGCCATGAATGCTAGTAGGGCTTAGGCCCGTGAAGATGAAGAAAGAAGAAGAGGGGCAAGAGGTTTGGATGCCTTTGCCAGACGTTTTGATGTAGGGGAGGTCAGACGCCCTATTTGAGAACTTGAATTTTGTCGGACACATTCAGTTCGACTGACAGCGGACACTGCCATGTATAGGGAGAGTGACATAGGCCAAAGGGGCAAGCATTCAAGGGAGTGAAGGCCATGAATGGGGTTGTAAAGAAAACCTTGAAGCACATGGTTAAATTCTTTCTACACGCAGGTATATGTAATATGAAGATATTAACTTTTATTATTCATATATCCTGCATTTTTGAGATTTGTGTTAACAAGGATGTCTTCTTTTTGTTTTGGTTGGTGACTTGATGTAGGTGTCCCGGCACATGCAGCCACCAGTTCTTATTTCCAGACAATAGTAGATGCCATTGGTGAAGTTGGGCTAGGGTTGAAAGCTTCCACGTCCAAGTACATTTATGAGATTGGTTTGGATGAGAATGTCGATGAGTTGACCTCTTAGATAGATGGATTCAAATCTATTTGGAAGGAGAGGGGGTACATTGTAATGTGCGATGGGTGGATTGGAATTACAAGGAGATCACTTATCAACTTCCTTGTGTATTGTTCTGAAAGTACCGTATTCTTGAAATCTTTTGATGCATTAGGCCAGGTGAAGAATGCGGATTACTTAATTGGTTTGATGACCAGTGTGGTGGATGAGATAGGGGAAGACAATATTATGCAGTCTGACTAACAACGAGACATCATATAAGGCTTAAGGGAAAAAGCTTATGGAGGTTAGACCACACTTGTTTTGGGTGCCTTGTTGCGGCACATTCTATTGATTTGATGTTGGAAGACATTTGGAAGGATCCTACTGTCAAGTTCTTGGTTAGTCAAAGACAACTGATCACGTCATTCATTTATGGGCATCCCAGACTATTGTATATAATGAGGCAACACACTGATGGTCACAATCTAATCAGACCAGGTCTCATTAGATTTGCCACGCATTTCATTACGTTGGAGAGCTTTTATAGGTATAAGGCTAATTTGAAGAGGTTCATATTATCCATTGCATATCAGGAGTACATGGATACTTACAGAAGCTCTATGGATCAATATAATGTATTTTTGACGATGGAGTTGCCGATTGAGGACAACATATTGTGGGAAAAGGTACAATACTACATGTCTGTCATATAACTCTTAGTACATGTGCTTAGGTTGGTGGACTCGGATGATAAAAATCAAATGGGGGTACTTGTATGGTGCTATGAACAAAGCCAAAATGAAGATTAAAAAAACATTATAAGAGTTATAAAAAGTGGTGGAAGGTGATAGACAACAGGTGTGATAAGACACTTCACCACGATATCCATGATGCCTGTATAATTTAATTCGTTGTGTTCTGTTTTATTGTTATACCAATATGTTAATACCTTAAACATTGGATTGTGTTACAATTTATAGGATATTTCTTAAACCCAAGAATACAATATGGTGGGCAAGTGTGTAATGATGGTGAGGTACTAGCAGGCACACTATCAATCATCAAGCGTCTCTGTAGGACTCCAGAAGATAGAACATCTACTAAGGTTGAAGTGAGTACTCCTTACTTAGTAAGCATTGAACTTTAATGTAAGCAATGGACTTAACATTCTTTCTTTTGGTTTTTCAGATGACTTCATACAGACATAAGATTGTAGTCTAGAGAGATCTAGATTTGTAGTACTTACATGACAGAGTTTCTCCTAGTAAGCTATCTCAACTCAACATTTAAAATATAATAAATATTGTTTTAAAAATATTACACATTTGCTAATTCATACATTACTTGTTTTTTGTAGTTGAGTAGTGGATTCAAGTTACAAATAGGATGGATGGAATCTGCTAGCTAACATCCGTTGCAATTTGGGTGCTAAGTCAGAGCATTAGTTCATCCCAATGTGAGAGGAATTGGAGCACCTTCAACCTCATACACACGTAGAGAATAAATAGATTGAAAAGTGCAAGATTGGTGAAGCATTGAAGCTACTCTGTTGCCATTATAATATGAGATTGAGGATAAAAAATATCAAAGATAGGCAGAAGATATCACAGGAAATATTTACACAATTTGCATGTGGATTATACCAAGAGAGAGCCTAAGCTCAAGTCACTCAGGGCTTGTCATAAGGAGTTGTGGACTTGAGGTATCTATTTCAAGAAGAACATTCACTTGCAGCATGGATGAAAGACAAGGACGTTGAGGGAGAGTCAGAGTTCGACCCGAATGACAAATCATGGACTGAAGGTGAGCTTGACAGCATCCTTGGTGAGGACGAATAAATGTAGGAAGGAGAAGAAGGTCAAGTTCTATGAACAACTCTAATTTTTGATTCCCCCAGACTATAGCTTCTCCAGAGTGACTTCCAGCTCCCGTCATAGCTCCAGCTCAAGTTCTAACCCCCACCACAGTTTCGAGTGGAGTTGCGAGTGTAGGACCATTTACCACCACAAAGAAGGATTATGGCTTATTAAAAACTTTAAAGAAAGTTTGCATGTCAACACAACAAAGTGACGAAGAATAAGAAAATTTGAAGAGGAAGATGATAAATATCAAATGTCGACATCATCTCCTTGATACTGACACCACTCAGCCACTTCCATCAGATGAGGACGAGGAAGAATTTATTCCATTATTTCACCCACACAACAACAACGTATAAGGGGTGGAGGTGGAGGCTTAGGTGAGGGTGGCTCTAACTAGTGCACACACAAGCGGATCAAGTCTTGATGATTTGAGAGAGAGAAGGCATTTCTATTCAAGTGGAATGGGTAACGGACGTTAGACGAAGATGAATGTGTTTAATGAATTTGCATCTTCTTATTCAGATCCTATTGAATATGATTTTAGCCAGATGACCTAGTTTTTTCCTATGGTTATGGGCCAATCATGACTGATCAGAGTCAGTGGAGAATTTAACAAAATGAGGATGTGCAAAATAGAGATCCGGGAAAATTTCATAGTTGGTGGTGATTACATCATTCATCATTGTAAGGCATCGTGACTTGTACTTTTTTTTATTTAGTGGAATCTGTAATGAATATTAATGTTACTTTGTAGTGTATGATTGTATCCACTTGTGTTAAAATGTCTCCTAGACTCAAAGTTATGTGAAAATGTGGAAGAGTGGACAAATATATTGTGTTCTTATTTTATACTTTTTTTTCTCATTTTTTAGATTTTTTACAATTTTTGTGATTTTTTATTTTTTTATTTAAGAAAAAATATTAATCTAGACCGATTCTGGATCAATCCGGTTGGGATTGGACCTATTCGGATTGGATCGGACCCCTCCGATTCCGATCCCGATTGTGCAATCCTTGATGTCATGGCCAATTATTAGCTTATCATGATCCATCTATACATGAATTATTCAAGTCTATCTGTCAACCTAAATAGGCTCAATAATGTCCTATGTTATCCGAGGTGTCCAAGGTGAAGGGAGGTTTGCCTTGCCTAATGCCGTCTCAAGTATATATATAATTTATATATTATTTTATATATATGAGATACTAAGTACATTATAATGTTAGAAATGAAGTATAAATTGCCAGAAATATAAAATACAAGTAACAAACTGAAAAAACAGTAACATGAATTTTGAACAATTTAGTAACATTGCCTTAAGAAAGATTATTTAAACTACAAGTAAGATAATTCAACATATACGAAGGACTAAATAAAACCAATTAATTGAACAATCCAACAATTTGAGAAAAGCAAATATTTAATCTTTATTTTATTTTTATTTTTTTAGGGGGCTCCGACAGGGGGGGTGCTGGGGAGCTTGGGCTGGAAGGTGGACCGGGCAGAGGGATGGTAAGGGACTCATGGTGGAAGGGGGACAAAGTAGGGGAAGGGATGGAAGGCGGTTTTAAGTTAATCAAATGGGTCCATATCCGAAAATACACCCACGAATTCTCACCTGGGTGTTTATGGTGCCCGCAGTGGGCAAAGCAATCACCTCTAATAACAGAGATCATGCCTGGCATCGCAGGCCTGTTTAACAGTCCATTCATGGCTAAATTACAGCTTGCTAGCTAAGCTATGTCCAGCCCATTCATGGCTTATTATCAAAATCACATGTTGACCCTAAATGCTCTTGAATATGCCCTTAAGTCAGCTCTATTTGGAAGCTTATTTGCACTTGCTTAATGTAGCCATCTATTGACATCAATGAGCCTAGATTATAACCTACTGTTGGCACCGTAAATATTCACAAATATTGGGTGGATAGAATAAAATAATAGTAAGCACATAATCATCCAAATCATGAGAAGAAGGCTGTATTTGGCTGAGATACAGGTTCGTGCAGACAGCATACTGTTCAAAAGTTGGACCACTCTGATAAAAGAGAGAGTTGAGCGGTTATGGTCAAGGACTGATTTGACGGGGGTGACTCAATAAGGCTGATCCATATATCCAGTAAAATGTCAGCCCATATTTCCTTACGATAGGCTTGTTCCAGAGGGATCCATATCATAAAGAAAGAATAAATGGTTACCGGTGATAGAAGAATTTCTGCCAAATAAAAAAAAATGGGGGAAAGGTGTCGACCCTTCATCAGACTTCACTCCAAGGCTGACTCTTCCGAGGATGGAAGTCCCGTAAGGAAAGGAAAGTCCTTCTAAAAAGAGTCTATGGGAGTCCTGGAAGGAAGGGGAGTCAATCCCTCTTACTTCGGACCTCCTTCGAGTCCGTTTCCAAGCCGGACACCTTCTTTCGGAAAGTCTCCCGAAGCGGATGGAAAGATGAAAGCCTGTATAAATGCAGGTGCCGTCGACCAGGGGAAAAAGGGGAGGAGAGGCCTTAAGAGAGAGAAGGGGGGGGAAGTACTGCAGCATTGTCTTCCCCTTGCGGCTGTTCCGGCGAGTCTTCCTCTGCCTTTCGGTTGTGCCATTCAAGCCCTCCCCTCCTTCTGAGGTTGCCGTCGAGGCCTCACCTCTCTTCCAATGACATCGCCAGAGCCTTGAAGCTTCACCAAGGCCGTTGAGGTCCTCAAAGAGTCGTGGAGTTGCCGCCAGACCATTGCCAAAGGAAGGGCCTCCCAACGCCTAGTTCTCTTCACTTGCCGCAAGCCGGGCTGGCAGAAACTAGCAAGAGGGAGTGCCGCCGACGTCCGGAGTAGCCGATTGAGGGGAGAGCTTTGCTGGAAGCTGCAGGTGCCGTCGAAGCCCTTTTCGGAGGCCGTCGGAGGGTCGAGGGCCGCCGAGGACAGCGCAGCGGGGCGGGGGAAATTATTTTTCCCCACTTTAGTCCACATCGGCGTGCATGGGCGTCGCGCGTGAGCGGTCAACCGCGTGAGGAGGCCGTACGTGTCCGAGGGCCGCGCACGCGTGAAGAGGAGCCGACCGCGCAGGTGCCGCGGAGAAGAATTGACCCGCGGGTCAAACCATTCTGGTGGGGCCCACAGGGAAAAGGTGTGAAAAAAAAGGAAAAAAGAAAGAGGAAATGGAGGCTAGTGGATGCAGCGGCAATGGGCCGCAGGGGAGCCGTGGAGGCCCAATAGCATGCTGGATGCTGGATGAACAGTGCTGGAATTCAAGTTTTAAAATCGATTTAATTTAAACAAACCGAGGTAAGCATAAGGCCGGTTCTAAACCCACCTCATGGTTTCGGCTTAACTTAAAAGAATTCAAAATAAGGGTAACCAAGAGGTCGGTTCTAAACCCACCTCTTGACCCATAATTAATTCAAAAATAATAATAAAACAAACAATTAATTTAAATTAAATAAAAATTCATTTAATTCAAACAAACCGAGATAAGCATAAGGCCGGTTCTAAACCCACCTCATGGCTTCGGCTCAACTTAAAAGAATTCAAAACAAAGGGAAACCAGGAGGCCGGTTCTAAACCCACCTCCTAACCCTCTTCTTAAGGTAGACATCCAAAGGTCTATAAAAGCAGACCCCAATGTCTTACCGGTTCAGCAAGCAGTTCATCAACTCATGAAGGAGTCATGAAGATCGACATGAGCTAGTGATGCGGGACAGAAGAGGAGGTGCCACCATGCCCGTGTGCGTCGGCGGGCCCGAGGAGGCTGTACCGAGCTGAGGGCTGTCCAAACGGGGCTGACAGGCGCTGAACCGGTCCGAAAGGGCGCTGAACCGACCCCGGACAGAACTGAACCACGTCAAAACGGGCTGGAAACAGCTGAACCGGGCCTGAAATCCACCGAACCGGTCCCCATGGCCACTGAACCGGGCCCACAAGTGCTGAACCGGTCCAAAACGTCACTGAACCGGCCTTAAAACGCCTGAATCGGGGTCAAACAGGCCTGAACCGGCCCTGAACCAGCCGGCCCAAAATAGAGTGAACCGGCCGGTTTAAGGGGTGAACCGACCTCTAGGGGCCTGAATCGGCCTGAATCGGTCTTGAACCGGTCTGAACCGGCATGAACCGGGCTCGAACCTAGCTGAACCGGCCCTGGCCCAATCTGGTCTGTGGACCGCGCAGACGCGAGCCGGCCGCGGCGAACCGGCCAATCGTCGCCCGCGCGGCTTGCTCGCGCGAGCGACTTAACCCCGGTGGGGGTCGTGGCCACGCGGGGCTCGCTCGCGGTGAGGGTGTCGTGGCCGCACGGTTCGGCGCCGCGTACCCCCGTCGGGGGGTCGTCTTCGACGCCTCGCGCGGGCGAGGGCTCCCGCGGGCGTCGTCCGCGGCGGCCGCGTCGGGTGGGAGGTGGAGGCACTGGAAACGGCGCCGGGCGCCGCCGTTGCCGTCGTCGGAGGGGAGGGGAAGGCCGGAGAGGCTCGGCCGCCAACGGTCTCCTTCTTCTTCTTTCCTCTTCGTCTTCGCCTTCGTCGCGTCTTCCAGAACGGAAGGGGGTAGCCGGCAGCAGGGGGGACGGGCGACAGTGGAAGGGGGGTTTGGGAGGCTCCGTGAGGGGCCAATGGGACCTGTGGGAGGTGGCTTGTGGGGGTAAGGAGGCGTCCGGGGGGGGGTCGGTTTAGGGCTTGCACGGTGTCCCTGCGGGTGCGGACGGAATCGGAAGGGGGGGGTCTGTTGTAGGGGATTCCAGCTGGGAAGGGGATCCGTGGGGAATGAGGGGCTGTTGTTAGGGTCGAGGGGAGGTGAGGGGTTGAGGTGGGAGGTCCGGATGGACCTAGGGCAGTGTCGACGGAGGCGTCTACGTAGGTCGGAAACAGGACGGAATAGGGGAAGAAGAGGCACCGGACCTGGCTCCGGAGGTGAGGAGGAACACGGGGAAGGGGAGGGGAGAATCGGGAGCACCCGGAGGTGGGGGAACGACGTCGACGTTGGAGGGGGAAAGGGGGAAAACGGGAGGAGCTTCTTCCTTTCTTCAAAACATCCATCTCTCTCTCATTCACTAGGTTTGAGCTCTTTAAATAAAGCTGGACTTTACAAGATGGACCTCTAAAAACCTTAATTACATATATGTCCTCTAAAGGACTAAAATAAAAAGAAGGACTCAAAGGACTCTAAATATTCAAATAAAATGCATAAAAATAAAATCCTAACACTACGAAATAAAAGAAATAACTACGTCGTTTCTTGAGGACCCGGAAGACGCTATCTCCGAACAAACGGACGATTCGGTCCGTACCGGTCCCCATCAGCTAGTTTCCCACAAGTCTATTAAAGACCGGGACATGCTCAGTCTCAAGACAATGAGATGAGTCCCCACAAGCTTATCAAAAGCCGGGTGTATTCAATCTCAAAACAGTGAGGGATGCCCATAAGTCTATCAAGACTGGTACATGCCGCCCATGAATCGACAAGTTCATCAAGAACTCAAGAGACCGGATTGCTGGTCAAGTTGTAAATCATGTCTCATATTGAGGAAAACAAATGAAAATTCATGTTCGGTGCACATGTTTATGATACAAGGAGAGGACAATCACATGAAACTCCTGGAAGACAAGACAAAAGAAATTTGAAAATTTAAAATCTGAAATCTGAAACCGAACCTGTAAAATTGAAATAAAAAATCACTGAACTTAAAACACACAAAATCTGCAATTTAAAATCTTAGGTCCGTATGTTAGAAATCTGGATATCTCTGAACATGGAGATTGAAATATGCTGAGCCGTAAAAATCTGAAATCTGAACCTAAAACATACTGGTCTGAAATTTGAAATATGCAGAAGATCCAGAAAATCTGAACTTCAAATTTGAGGCCGAAGACTGAAATCTAACAATATGCACAAATCTGAAAATCGGGAACAAAATCTGAAATCTGCACAAATCTGAAGATCTGGAAATGGTGCAGAATCTGGACTCCAAAATCTGAAAATTTTGAAATATGGGAGTCGAGGTCCGAAATCTGAAAATCTAAACACCCAAATCTGAAATTGGAATTTGAAACAAACCTGAAAATCAGAAGTCAGAGCATTAAATCCAAAATCTGAAATTGAAATCTTTCAACAAAATCTGTAGATCAAATTTGTAAAGTTCATAAACCTGCGGAATCTGAAATCAGAAAATCTAAAACCTGCCGAGTCTGAAATTCAAAAATCAGATCACATAAATTTGAAACTTGCAATACCAATCAAAAATTCATGTTCCGAACAGAATCTGTGAGGTCTACAGAAATCTGAGCATTTCAAACTTGAATTACAAATAAAGCAGGGGATAATAAATTCTGAAGCTCAAATTACAAGTCTCAAAACCAGAAGTTTGAATTGAACTCATGACAACTAAAAGTCACCTGAACAAAAAATAAAAAATTCACAGCAAAACAAGTCTCAACAATTCAGCCGCCCATCAAACTCAAGCCATAGTGGACTGCAAGCTATTAAAAGAAAACAAAAAAAATACAAATCAAGCTCTGCTGGAACAAAGGGTGTACTTAAGGCAACAAATTCCCAGATAAAATCCAAATCAAAACAAATCATACTTCTCAAGTCAAATTCAAAATTCAATCTCTCAGACCCAATTGATTAACTTAACCAAATAAATTCAATAAAGCAAACCACAAATCCAAATAAATCTCAAAACAGAACATTAAACCAAACTTGATAACAGATCTGTCAAACAAAACTCCAAATTTAAACAATCTGTCAAGCACCAAATTCAATTCAATTTCAACTAAATAAATTCAAATGGATTCTAATGAAATAAATTCAATTCAAACTACATCAAATTGAACCTGTAAACCAATCTGTTCAACATATGCAAGTCAATTTTAACCAAGCGAATAAAACAATAACCCATAAGCAAAACCCAATTTCTTAAAAAAAAAACTAAATCAGATTTCCAAACAAACCATATGCCATAAGCTAAGCCCAAATCCCATTCAAAAATCAAACAATAAACAAACTGTCTCAAACTCAAACCAAGTTTTAAACAAACAAATTCAAATTAAACCAAACTTAAATCAATAAACAACTCAAACAAATTGATTCAATTAAGATGAACAGATCTAACTTCAACCCAAAGCAAAAGCAATTAAATTCAACCAATCAACTTCAAGGCAAACTTAATAAAACAGATCCAAATTAATCAAACAGATCAAAATTCAAATCAATCCAACTCAATTCAGATTTTTCCAAATCAACTTCAATCAACAAGAGGTTCGGGTTAATCAAATAAACAAGAGAATTAAATCAATTCAATCAAATTCAACTTAAATCAAATCAATCCAAATTAACCAAATTCAAATTCAAATAACTATCTCAAATCAAATTGAATTCAAATAAATCAATTCCAAACAAATTCATCCCAAACAAACTTAAAATCAATCAATTCAAATCAATTAAACTCAAATTAAATTCAAAACAAATCAAATACTTGCATTCCATCAAGTTCATGGGACTGTTTTCTCCTATGTGTGAATGTTTATTTTTATGGATGCATTGTATTCTATTTCCATGGATTGCTATGACGCTTAATCAAGGGTTTTCGAGTAATCTCGATGTAATTAACGTCGGATCTTCGCACCATCCGACGGGGAAAGGTCAAAATTAATTTCAAAGAACCTAACAACCTCAATGTATAGTTTATACATATCATTGACCCTAGTTAGTACTTTTATGGAATATCATCTATTTTCTTACAAAGTCAATACTAAGGTCAAATCAAATCTAATTCAAATCCAAACTGGAAAATGAATTTAAAAAATCCAAATCTTTAAAAACAAGAGATTTTTGAGGTTACATCACCTACATTTCAGGTTTATTAAACAGCTCATTAGTGGCTTAATTATACCCCATGTTTGGCCCATGCAAGAGCTCAATGCACTGGGCAACCTGATCTTGCCTATAGGCTGCACCATGCCAAGGCTATCCATGATTCGTTAATGAGGATATGTGCTTGCCCAATAGGAGCTTGAAAATGCTCCAGGACCAGTCATATATTGCATCCATTCACATACATAAATTGATCAGTGCTAAGCACCATAATACGTGCCATTGTTAAAGTTGTCTAATGGCTGTTAAGGAGTGATCAATGTATAACAATAGTCAAAGCCATTTTTAGCTGGAAGTAATTTTATATTTTTTGTGTTTTTTTATAATTATTATGTCTTATGAATACTTGTAATCAACCCAACTGGTGTTTATGTTTAATACATAACTAAGTCTTGATGCATTTTCATTGGACCACATGGATGGCAGACAGATTCTAAAAATTTGAAAACTTAATGAGTCATTTTGTAAGTGGGATAACTTTCGGTTTTAAAAATTATAGATTTTAAAGTGAAAATGTGAGATTTAAAAAAAATCTTTCACTATATTTGATGCGGGATGAGGGGGACGGACCGGCGACGTGGCGCTGGAGCAAGCTTTCAAGAGGCTCAAAAAATCCTAAAAATGCAGTAAATAAACAAAATCGGGCTTAAACCGGTCAAAACGGGCCCAAAATATGTCGAACCATGCCCGAACTGCTCAAAACGGGCCTGAACCGGCCTGAACCGGCCCAAAACAGGGTGAACCGGCCGGTTTAAGCCCTGAACCGGGTTCTGGACCGTCGAATCGGGCCAAACCGGCCCTGAACCGGCCTAAACCGGGCTGAACTGGCGGTCGGACCGGCCTGGGAGGTGAACTGAATCTGGCCCGGGCGAATCGTCGGGCCGGTCGGGCGAGCGGGGCGAACCGGCTCCGGTTCGCCCGCGACTTAAGCGGGGGGGGGGATTGTGGTCGCTTGTGGTTGGCGGCGGGGGCGGGAGACGCGGCCAGCGCGCGGAGGCGCCGTGTACCCCCCCGAGGTGTCGTCGACCTCGCGAGCGCGAGGGTTCGTCGCCCGGCCGCGGCCGCGATGGCACCGCCTGCAGGAGGAGGAGACGCCGT
This sequence comes from Cryptocoryne crispatula var. balansae, assembly GCA_036172225.1. NCBI lineage: Eukaryota > Viridiplantae > Streptophyta > Magnoliopsida > Alismatales > Araceae > Cryptocoryne > Cryptocoryne crispatula. Next base: position 5,358,479 of record CM069931.1, read on the forward strand.
AATCGGCGCCGGACGCCACCGTCGCCGTCGTCGGAGGGGTAGGGAGCCTCCAAAGGCGCCGTCGGCGCCGTCTTCGCCTTCCTCTCGCCCCTTCTTCTTCCATCTCCGTCGAGGACGACTTCCGGAGGGAGGATCCGGCGGAGAGAAGAACCCGCGGTGGGGGGTGGGGGTTTAACAGGTCCGACAAGGGGCTAGGGCATCCCAAACAGTTGGGGAAAACGGGATGAAGGTACTCCCTACTCCGGGGATCGCCGGAGGCAGGGGTGGAAGGGCGGAGGCGGTTGACATCGTCGAAGATGTCGAAACGGACGGAGACGGAGGTGAACGGAGTCGGTAAGGGTCGAACTCGAACCGGTGAAGGGGGAAGGGGCAAGAATGGCTCGGAGGCTGCTGGACGGAGGATAAGGAGAAGGCACTCTCGCCGGAGGGTCGCGAAGGAAACCGGTCCTCACCGGAGGTGGAGTCGGACGACCTCCATCGTGGAGGGGGTGAAGGGGAAGGGGCAGCCCTCTAGGGTTCCAAAAATTCAACTAAAACTCTCTCTTTTCATTCCAACAATGAGCTCTCTCTTAAATAGAGGAGCTATGTTTACAAAGAGACCCTAAAGATGACTATTTATATACATGTCCTCTTGAGGACCCAAATAAAAGAAAAGACAACAAATAAAAATCAAATATTTACAAACATGTCCAAATGGACGTAAATGCAAATAAACCCCAAAATGGACTGGATCGGATCCCCATCAATATTCTTCTATGTAGAGGTGAAGGAGAAATAGAGCTTCGTCATTACCACTTTTAGTTTTTAAAATCTCACATATTCTGAAGTGAAAATTTGAGATTTTTAAAAAATATATCTTATCATATATCCTAATGTAGAGATAAAGGAGAAATAAAGCTTTTTCATCCCCCCTCCCTCTTTCTCTCTCTCCCGTCTCCGTTGGGAAAAGCCTTCTCTCCTGTCTCCCATCTCTAGTCATTCTTCTTTCTAGTTCATCTACTCCCCCCTCCCCCCTTCTCCAATTCTGCTTCTCCTTCTCTCCTTTGCTGTTCCTTCTGCTGGAGGATGTCCCTATGTCCTGGCCGTCGATTGTCCTCTTCTCGATGCAGCTGGTTCCAGAGCCCAACCCACTGTAGTTGACTCTCTCGCGCAAACTTGTCCTGCTGTCTGCAGGGTGATAACACCGAACTATTGACGCTGCACCTCATTGGAAATCCACGGAAGTCACATCCAGTAGGTCTCAACCTGACAACCTGAAACATCCTGCAGTGTTGACCGAGTGGTCTCCATAGCTCCGTCGGTCCACTCTACCCGTTTCCAGACCATGGTGCAGTCCATGCCACTCCTCCACCTCCAACCGCTTGGGTGGCTCACCCAACCCACTCACACATTTGTCTCCGATGTCACCTCTGGTCTCGGTCTCTTCCGGTGCACTCCCAATCTTCCGGACACCATCACCAACTCGCACATCACCAGTTTTGACCCTAACCACCCTTCGAACTTCTCCCATTCCACATTGACAAACCCTCTCCTGCTTTTCCCTCTTTGGCACAACCCCTCGCAACTTCCCTACTTTCAGGCTCCTGTTCCAGCCTTTTTTAGAGGCCCCACGCACCCCTTTTGTGGCTGACGGTGCAGCACCATGTCCCATTCTACTAGCCTCTCTGGGCCATATTGACTAGAAACTAGGGGTGGCAATGGGTTTTACCGGCCCACAGGTTTGTGGATTAGGCCGACCATGGGTCAACATATGGGACAAAGGTTTTGACCTACGAGCTGTAACTAGGTCATTAATAGGGCCAAAATGACTGAAATGGGCCAAACAATCCTCGACTTTTATGACATTATGACATAACTTAATTAATGATATCATTTCTGTTTATTAAAAATATATTTTTACTAAGCTATTATCAATTTGATAATGTTATTTTAAATAATTAAGTTGATTGAATGTGATAATAATATATTTATTAAATAAAAAATTGGGTTGGGAAGAGTTAACAATACAATGTAGGCCAAGTTGAGTCGGCCCAACCCAATATATATTTTATAATGGGCTTTAATTGGTTCGGGCTTGGGATGGGCTGAGCCTGACCTGTTATCACCCCTACCATCAACCACCCATCTCTCTCTCATTGCATGTCAACCTTGCTGGCAGAGTCCTACAACCCAACAGTGCACCCTTCGTCAAAGGATTCCCTGTCCTTGCTTGTCTTTGTCATACCGCTAATGATCTCCCCTTGACCATATGCCATACAAAACAGCCACAAGCTCCAACCCATTGCGAACCTCCCCTTCTCATTGCATGAGGTCTATGCAACACAGCACCATCGTTGCTCTGTCACATCAGGTCTGCTAGACCACCCAATCCTCTGTTTTAATCATCAATGGTTCTTCATTGCTTGGTTTACCAGTTTGGCCCGACTATGTTTGGTAAGACCAGGTGCTGGATTGGACCTAGTTTACATGGTCTACGCAGTTTGAGGCTGGTTTACTTGGGTTCAAGCTCGTTCTAGTAGGTCTAACTCCGGTTCAGCCAATGTTAGCATGGCTCAAGCCGGTTCAGCTTGGTCTAGACCTGGTCCAGCCACCTCCCCACTATTACCTAGTCTAGTTTAGTTCAGTCCATAGTGGTTCAGCTTGGTTCAACGGGTTTAGTTTAGTTCAACACTGGGTCGGTCTATTCAGAGAACTAATAAGTCCAGGGGAGCCCCCTTCGGGGCTGGGGGTCCTAGGGGTAAGGGGGAATCGGGGTCCGGGAAGGGGTAGAAAACTGTTTTTTTTTGGGGGGGGGATTGTCGGAGGGGGAGCCAATTCTCGGCAGAGGGGAGCCTTAAGGGGAGGGGGGAGCTAGAAATGGGGGGGGGTTGGAGAATAGGGTCCTAGATGGACCTGATTCGGGACGTTTCTGGATTCTAGAGGATCGACTGATTCCCGATTTGATCTAGTAGGATTGGTCGATCTGAGACTGATCCTACCATTTTAGATCGATCCGGCTGGAAGTCCGTGCCGAATCAGTAGTTCGAGCTGGAATTGGATCATCCAACACCAATTCAATCCAAGAATCAGTTGATCTCGATCTAGATTGACCATTTCTACAATCCATGGTTTAGTGGGTTTTGGGTTTGGTTTGACCCATTTCAGGCCCGGTTTAGCGGGTTTCAGTCTGGTTCAATGGCTTTTGGCTCAGTTCAAGTGGATTTTAGCTCAGTTTAAGCTTTGATCAGTCCGTTTTGGGTCCGATCTGAGCTATCTCACCGCACTTTTCAGCTTATTTGGGCCCGCCAGTGCATCTGGATGGTGGCATCTCTGGATGGTGACATCTTCGTTCCTGTCCTGCATCAAGACCTAACCTCACATGAATCAATATGGTAAATTTCCTAATACCTATTGGAAAGCCAAAATGAATTTAATAATAATTCACTTAATTTCATAGGAATAATGGCTTCCAAGCCCTCTCACATCTATATGTACTTCAATTGATGCAAGCAATAAGAATTTTATGTCTGGTGCATGTTCGATGGCATAAGGAGCACGGCATGAACTTGGAAGAATACAAACAAAGAAAAAAAACAAAATTAATAACTGAAACAGTGGAATCAAACGGTATCTTACGCATCATTAAGTTTGGAGAATTTCACAAGCTGCCAAGTCTGAAACCAATCAAATTTTTGAAGAAAGAGGGAAAATCAAGTAAAGGAAACAAAACCAGAATCCCTGATGCATAGTACATTCGAGAGTTTGAAAATTTAATGAAATTGTGAATCTGCAAAAAAGTGGATCTTGCAAAACAGAATAAATGAAGGTGTAGAAGAATTGAAAGCAAATGTAGGAGATGACTGTTCAGATGGACACCGAAAACAATGCCAAATCATAAATCAAAGAAAAATCAGCAATTGGGAAGCTAAAAAGAAACTCAAATTTCTGAATATAAAACTTGGATCTTGGATCTCAAATTCATACATGAGAGGTTAAATCAACAAAAAAAAATTTGAATAACAATCCTTGAATTTGAAACTGTGAGGTCTCAATTCAGACTATAAAGACCTCAAATTTCTCATAACTCAAATGTTGAAACTTGGACCAAGCATTGGAAATCTCAAAACTGGTAACTCTGAAATCAAATGTAGAACCCCAATCCCTCGGGATTCCCAAATAAGAGCAATGGTCAGATCTGGACGTTAAAACTTACTCCTGATATTAAGCTAATCAATGTGACACAAAGGCAGATTTTAATTAGAAATAATCATCCAACATAAAGACAGTCAAACTGGCAATGTGAAAAAAATGTTTGAGAAGGGAATAAACTAAATTCAAAACCAGAAACCTTAAAATCCAAATAAGGATCATCAAACTGCAACTGGAGACCAAAGTCTCAAACCCCCAAGCTTTAGACATGGAATTCACTCAAAACCTCAAAACCTTTAAATTCGAGACATCAAAATCTTAGAAAAAAAAGACAACAAAAAACTCACAATCACAAGTTCTAAATCTGAAACATAAAGCAAAAAATGTGGAATTTCGAACTTTTCAAACATGAAACTTGAGGGTCAAACCTTTTCCCAATTTCAAAAATCTGAAGATTCGAATAACAAAAAAACTCTACCCCTTTTCTAAAATTATAGAAAAAAGAATGAAACTTCAAGTCAAGACTTAAGATTCCAGATCCCCAAATTTGGAAGTAACAACTCAAAACAAATTCTTCCAAATCCTCAATCTTAAAACCAAGAAAGTATGTGAATTTCGACCCCCTAAATTTAAATCCCAGATCCCAGGATTCACAAATCTAAAAATTAAAGTCTAAACTTTTAAATCCAAAGTTCCTAAAACTGGATCCAGGGTTAAAATTTCCAAACATCAAGTCTAAATCTAACCAACTCCAAATCTAAAATCCTCAAATCTATAAACTCACAAAATCCTGAATTTAAATTGAAATTTCTTAACACATAAAAATTGAAAGAGGGGCAGTCTAACCGATTTTTTTTGAGAACCAAAAGCACTAACAAGATTGCAAAATTATTAAGCCAAACGTGAAACCAAGCTTAAGAGAAAAACAAATCCTTAGGATAAAAGACACCAAACCTTAATAAAGTAAACAACCAACTTCAAAACATGCTAAATCTTAAAATGAAATGTTGAATCAATTTAAATCAAAATCAAGACAATTCAAAGATAAGAAAAAAGAAACCAAATTTTAACCAAGACAAAACACACCCCAAAAATGAAATCCAAATAAAACCCAAAACAAATTAAACTTCTAAACAAACTCAAATAAAAAAATCAATTAAACTAAATTGAAAGTGTTCGTATACCAACAAGTTCACGGGGTTGTTGCTCTTAAGTGTTTATTTTGTGGATGTGTGTCTTGTAGGAAATAATTATTATGGCAGTTAATCACGGGTGTTCGAATAGTTGTTCGATGTAATTAACATCGGTACTTTGCAGGTCCAATGAGGAGATGCCAAAAATAAAATTTCAAAAAATCCAACATTCTAAATACATAGTTTTCTATATATCATGAATTGACTAATACTCCTATGAAATACCACCTTTTTTAGTTTTTAAAGCTAAATTTAATGCTAACTAAACGGAAAGATTTGTATTGTGATATTTTTGAGGTTACATCAAAGGCTAACTAAACCAAATGAACCAAAGAAAACTAAATAAACCAAGAAAATAGAAAGTACCCAAAACCAGTAAAACCATTGGCCAAAAAACTGAAAATAAATAAATAAATAAACCCAAAACAAGCAAAAAAAACACCCCAAAAGATAAAATTTACCCATTTCCATAGTTGTTAAGGCAACAAGACGTCCAAGGCGTTGAAAAGTACCAATTCCGCTTAGGCGACAAGGCGGCCGTTTAGGCGTCGCTTAGGCGGTCAAGGCGGTATTCAAGGAAAGCTGGGTCGGGGGTCGTTATACATAAAAATATGCATAAATATAATTATATTTTTTACGTTATAATTGAATATGAGTGTTTTATCTATGTATATAAGTAAATATGATGTGTGTATGAAAGAGAAAAGAGTTAAATAGATTTTTATAAAATTTAAGTATATAACACATTTATAATTATAAAATTTATATATGTGCGATAGTATAAGGGATAGTGAAATATTGTTATAATATTATTAAATGGGGGAGCGCAGAGTAATCGCGAATCGACCTACACGGTCAGGTTGCAGGGGTCAAGGGGGCAGCGTCCCTTGTGGGGGGTTGTCAGGGGGCAAAGCTCTCCGAAAAAATATGTAATAGTATAAGTGATTTTATATATGTAATTATGAAAGTGTAGGTATTTATTTTTGGATAAGGAGTTAATCTTGATAAATTAAGAGAGACAGAGAGAGGGAGAAAGAGCTGAAAGAGAACTTCATTACGCATATAATATATGTTTATAATCATAAATCTCAAATATGTATGATAGTATAAGTGATAGTGAAATATATTAATATGTTCAAACTATCTTTAAATAGGTGTCCTTTATGAGGGGTATGAAGGGGGCAAAACTCCTCAAAATCATTTTTTTAATCATGTAAAAAAACCCAAGTGCCTTGGGCGCCTAGGCGGGCGCTTTGACAACTATGCCCATTTCATAACCTAAAACAAGTTCAATGAAAAAAAAAACAGCAAACAAAAACAATGAAAAAAACTGTAACAACAAACAAAACAAATCAGAAATATGAAACACTCAAATGTTCAAAAAAAACTGGGAATCTGATGTGTCTGGAAACCCTGAAGTTCAGAAATTCTGAATATCTCTAAAAAAACTGAAAATTTTGAAGGTTCCATAAAGCCAAAACACTGAAAAGCTGGCAATTCTGTAAACTGCAGAATCGAGTTAAATCTGAAAATCAGAAATGCAGAAAACGGAAAATTCAGAATCCTGCAAAGTCTGAAAACCTAAATAAATAAAAAAAATCTGTAACCCCAGAAAATCAGAAAACCTAAAAAGCTTGAAAGTCCAAAAATCTTAATCTCTAAAACCTGGAAGTTCCCAAAAGTTCAGAAATCTGCAAATTGTCAAAATCTGAGAATCCTAAAAACATCAGGAATCTGGAAAAATCTTCAAAGTCAGCAGTCTGAGAATTCAAAAAATCAGTATTCTAAAATACCCCAGAACTCAGAAATCTGAAGATTGCCTAGAAATTTGAGTTCAAACACAAATGAGAAACCAGATAAATCCCTAGATGAGAATAAAAAAGCCAAAGAAAATAATAATCTTGAAATTTGAGAGTCATAAATAAATCAAAATATGAAAACTCTCTAAAATCTGAAAATTGCTGCAAGACAGAATGTCAAAAAATTCCTTTTCCAAACAGGAGGAAAAAAATTATAGTTTTGACTACACAATTAGAAAAACCCTAAACCAATCGAGAGCCTTCTAGGCTTCTAGTCTCTTTATATCTTGTGTGGATGAATGATTTCTATGAATGCATTGTTGCTTTGTTATCAAAGGCGACCGCCTTAGGTGCCTAGGCGCCGAGGCAAGATGAGGCAAGGCCTTAGCACCTCGCCTATTGCGACCACCTTAACCACCTAGGTGGTTGTCTTGACCGCCTTGACTGCCTCTAACGCATATACTTTTCCATTTTTCCTATTTTCAGATTTATATTTTGGTTTATTGTTTAGTTCAACTTAAGATCATATCTTGTACGTTGTATTTATTTTCTTTTTAAATCAATGAAATAGTGATCTTGTGTCACATTAAAAAAAACTTGAGATAAACAAGGCAGACTTGAGAATTATTGTTCAATTGTTGTTACTCTCATGTTATTTTAGAATTATTCATATACTTCCATGCTTATTTTAGAATTATTGTCTAATTGGTTTCACTTGACATATTAATATATTTTAATTGGTGTTGCAAAGTCCGGTAACATATAAAAAGGTATCTTTCCTACATTTTTGATGTATTTTCTATTTTTTAGATATATTTCTTACATTTTTAGATATATTTGTTGCTTTTTTAAATGTACCTTTTATATTTTAGAAATATTTCTTGTTTTCTTAGAAGTATTTCATGATTTTTTACATATCTTTCTAGTCTTTTTAGAGGTATGTCTTGTTTTTATTTTCACTTTCAAATAATCCTCAAGTGTATAAAGATTAACAATATATAATAATAATAATAATAATAATAATAATAATAATAATAAAGTCTCCCCAAGCACTTGAGGCATCTGCCTCAAGCACCTAAGGCGAGACCTCCCTCACCTTGGTCACCTGTTGCCTCTAACTATATAGCATTGTTGTGATAATTAATAGAGTGTTGAGTTGTTCGTTGTAATTAACATCGAAATATTGCATGTCTAATGGAGAAAAGTTAAGTAAAAATATGTTTCAAGGAACCGAAGAAATAGCATCAATCATACATGCACGATTTGAGTATTCTAAGTTGTTGGGTCTTCCCTATGACAATACTTGGAAGACTTTGGAACTTGAGTTGAGAGTTCGTATGCATATATAAAACACTGAATTATCTATATTTCTATGGTTTATCATCTACTTTCTAATGATGTAAACCATAACTAAAATTTTTCAATATAAATGGAAAAACGAGGTTTCAACAACCTCCTAACTATCTAACTTGTGGGGCTTAACTTCTGGTGGGACCTCCTACCAATTATATCTAGGGATGGCAATGGACCGGGCCGGCCCGCGGGTTCATGGGCTGGGCCAACATCAAGCTAATACATGGGTCTTCAAATTTAACCCGCGGGCCATGAGCGGGCCGTCCATCGGGCTGTCGGGCCTGCAGCGCTTCACGTTTTTTTTGAGTTTGTTGTTATTTACGTTGTCTGTACAAAAATGTGATACATCACTGTTCGTCGAATCACCGTGACAAGATTTTTGAAATATTGTCAAGAAATTGTAAAACGTGAATTATAATAGAACATAATATATTTTGAGATTAATAAACAAATGGTAATGTTATGATTGTTTTTAAATTTTTTGATAAAATAATATATTAAAATAAAATTTTGGATAGTTAAAATTTTAAACCATCGTGTTTTTTAGAAAGTGATATTTTATAAGGGGGAGAGCATTTATAAAAAACACACATGAAAGACCACAAAAAATTAAGAAAATGTCTAACCTTTTTCCCCAATAAGAAACTCTAAAAAAATCAGACTTTTATCTTGGTTATCAAACATTTAATTTTGACAAGTTTTGCAATAGAACTATTTTGTATAAAAATCATTTTATTGTGTACTAGTACATCGGGCGGTAAACGGAGTGGATACGGAGCAGATATGACATTTCCGTATCCGCTCCGTCTAGCTATTCGAATAATCCATATCCAGTCCAAATCAGATACGAATACAGATCGTATATTATAAGTCGGATAATTTTCGGATTCGAAGCAGATACGAATAATATCCGCTTCGAAATGTTAATTAAATATTTTTTAATTAATATATTTAATAATATACAAATACATAGAAATAAAAGTATAAAATATAAAATTTATCATATATTTATTAACATTAACTTAGTATATTAATATATAATAGAGCATATTTAATCATATTTGTAAATATAATGATTTTAAATATATAATTATATATATTGTGCATATATTATCAAAGATGGATTCAGAGTGGATCTTAAATGGAGCAGAGTGGGTATTTCCGTGTCCGCTCCGATTAACATTCGGATAATATCTATATCCGAATATCCGCTTCGACACATATCTAAAATTAGATATTATCTGCCTAAACGGATATGAATTCGGAGCGAATCTGAATTTTATCCGTATCCATTTACAACCCTACCAGTACACCATATAAATGTTTACTTCTAGCCATTTTTAATTGAATTTTTAGTTGTCAACTTTTTTTTGTTTTTCTATTTTTTTAAACACGGTGTTAACTTTCTAAGAGTCTCATTTTTTTAAAAAAATAAGTTTTTATATTTTAAATATTTATAATTTTAAAAATATCATTTCTATTAATTAAAAATATATTTGAAATTAAGCTATTATCTATTTATAGTGTTATTTTTAATAATTAAATTTATTAAATATGATAATAATATATTTATGAGATAAAATTTGTGTTGAGTTGGGCTGGGCCGGGTCGGGTTGGGCCAAGTTAATATTTTTATGGGCCGGGTCGGGCCGGGCCAATAATGTAATGTGGGTCGGGCCGGGCCGGCCCAATAGTCATTGAGTCGGGCTTTAATAGGGCCGGGTGCGGGCTGGGCCGGGCTTGGCCCATTGACACCCCTAATTATATCTAACTTGTGAGACTGCCCGTTAATTACATGCAACTAGTAAGACCTCTTCCCCACCGGTTATATTCAATTGATTGGGCCTTGCACTAGTTGCATCCACCTAGTGGGACTTTCTATGAAGATTTTGTTGGGATCTCCACCCGGTAAGGGTTTGGTTTGGCAGAGCTCCCACATGTTTATTTATATTATTCTATTTTTTACAAGATTTATGTATTGTAAATTTTATAAGAGGCAAAGGGAAAATGATTGAGTGGTTTGGATGGAATAATATTATCTCAAGTATTAAGTTTAAATAACTTGGTTTAATTATTGAAAAATATAATGCATATGATGAGGGTATTAACCTTAAGATTAAAATTAGATGGATATAGTGGAGATAATGGAATGCGATCGGGTCAGATTTTGTCCCAACCACCCTAATTGGGACCCCAACCCTTCATTGGACCTAGTGTCGGGTCACTTGACCAAGTGCCAGGTCGCGCAACTCAGAGACCCGGTTGGGATCTCACCTGACTAGGTCAGACCAACGGCTAGTCGTTGGCTAGCCATTGGGAACAACTAACCGTTAGAGGGGTTTTCAAAGTCCCAAGGCCCCCAAGGTGCCTCCTCTTACTCCTCACTCTCTCTCAACTCTCTTCTCACTGTAAAATCACTTTCTCTCAAGATTTCAAATAGTGTATTTTCTTTATCTAAAGCATTTCTAGATGGTTTATTTTTCGATTTGTTTCAAAGCTTCTTAGAGAGGAGTCTATCAAATTTTGTTTAATTGTATTACTTACCTTTTTTAAGTGTTATTTTTATCTTTTTTTAACTTTTTACTATTTACAATATTTCTTCTTTACACCATGACACTTAACTTCTGATATGACCCGAAATGATCCGATTTGACTACATTGCAATCTGATATCCATGAAGGAGAGGAAAGCTCAATATAAACATTGTACAATCAATATGTAAACATTTTCAACACAACGTTATGCATTCTTTCCAAATGTTATAGGGTGAGTTTATAAATTATGCAGAAAAACACCAATGTATAAGATTTGAATAGAAATGAATATTTTTTAGTTATATTTTTTTATTTTTAATTTTTTAGCATTTTTTTATTTTTTTGCAATTTCTTACTTTTTATATTTAAAATCAATTTTTCGACCTAGTCAGATTAAGTCACGACCTGGTTCGACTGGGTCCTAGTTGGGCATGACTGACTTGGTCTTGAGCCACGACCCGGCCTTCCTTGGTGGAAATTGACTATATGGGTCTTATGTGATCGTAAAATTTTATTAAAGTTTGACGAAAAATTTTTTGTACATTTTATCAAATGTGTTAGTGTGTCGAACAATGAAGGAAAATGAATTTTCAAAATAAATGTTGTCGAACTAAGATTGCTAAAGGTGTGTTTGGTTAGGATTGTGAAAGAGATTTTAATTCTTAAACTCTCTAATATCGTACATTCCCATCCAAACATACCAGATTTTTCTTGGACTTTTGGATTTGTAATGATTGAGTTTAGATTTTTAAAGAAGAGAGAGATAGACTTATATATTATCTTTTTTCTCAACTATTAAAAGGTATGAATTATATAGATTATCAATTATTACACAGTCTAGATTTTAGAAAAGTGGAGAATGATAAAGATTAATTCATAATTTTTTCTTCCTATAAGTTCAACCAAACACACGCTAAGATAGATATATGAACATACTAGATTACACAAAATAGGTAATGATTATATTAGACACGACAGAGTAGAGAGGCAATTGAAGGAACTCCAGAAAGAAAAGTAGAAAATGTCAAGATATTGGGAACAAAAAAAGAATATGGAAGACCTTAGTTAACTTGCAGAGGGTTAATTCAATATGATTTAGATGATTTAAATATCTTTGAAGAAATAACTTAAAATTGGCTTGAATGAGAAAAGAAAATCTATATTGCCAACTCCAAGTAATTATGGATCAAAGCTAGAGTTAAGTTGTATACTTTTTTTATTCATTATTCATCATTTATTTCTTCATTTTTTATTTCACCAGTTTTTTCTTTCATTTCATTTTATTTCTTTTATGGTTGTATGGTTTGCAAGCTTGGCCGATTTGAATCGGGATTGACACAATGACACCCCTCGACCATAATCTAGGGCGAAATCCGATCCTAGTCTGATTTTTAGTCGGGATCAGCCTACATCAGTGTGGGTTGGCCAATTAAAGGCTGATCTAGGCCAAACCCAAACCTACATTGGTTAATCCAGAGTGATCCAATTGAACTAGATTTATTGAGTTGAGATCAGTCCCGATTGGTCAATCCCAACTTGGAATTGGCCCATTGGATTGGCTGATTCCAACTATACTTAGGCCAAGTTGGATAGTCTTGACTGAGTTGTGCTGAGTCAGTCTAGAATCGGCTGATCTGTCAACAATCTATGGAATGCAATTGATCAAGATCTTCCGAGAACTCCCCCATCTCTGCCCCCATTGCTTCGATAAATGAGATCACCGATACAATGATGTTTATGTAAATGCATTTGATCATTTGTTTTTCACTTCATGTTGCCACCTCTAACTTCTCAGTTCCATATTAATGCAAATCTCTTATATTTTTTATATTTCTTGTCAACATTTTTTTGTTATTAATTCAGTAAATTGACCTTGTTATGTTTTCATATGTTAACAACTCTATTATTACATCTATCCAAAACCTCATATTGGTGGTGTTGTCTTATTTTTTACTTTCTTTTCTATATTAACATTTTTTATGACTATACGTAAAAGTGATTCAAGTTATTACAGTCTTTTGAGATTTTAAAGAGATCTCTTTGGAATCTTCTCTTTATGTTGTTCTAGATGTAGTCCAGATCTGTGTTTGGACCAGTTGGTATCTCTTATTGACAATGATCATCCTTCCTATTTCTTTGTCCCGATTCTCTCAGCAGTTTGTTCCAAGACTCCCAATCTTGATTCTCAGTTTTTTGCCGTCTTCTTAAAAGATTTTCATATCATGTACACTATACACTTGGACTAATTTTTGTGAGTTCCAATCTTTCAAGATTTTTTTTGAGTTCTCTTCAAGATCTTTTTTTTTACAATCACCTTGAGACGAAGTGATGGGTCTGTGGTGTGCAGGGACAACAACCTGATGGGTCTGGGGATCACTGGATGTGGGCTGTTACAGTAAGGGCTCGAGTGGGTGGAACGGCTCTAGGGGTCACCAGAGGATCCGACAGTGGCAGCTGCCATTGGAGACAGTAGCTGCACCTGCGTTGGACATGGGCTGGTGCTGGAAGAAAAGGGAGAGGCAGGGAGCCACCTTCAGGGATTGCTCATCAACTGGTGAGGATGGGGAAGGTGAAAAGCCACCTTCACTTCTGCAAATACACTCCCTCCCTCCCTATATGATGATCATTGATATTATTACACAAGCAATAAATGCATATTGCTAGTCAACTAATAAACAAGTAAATCTTGTATAATATAACTGTCCTACAAAGAAAGTACTCATATCAAAATTTTAAATGCTCTTAAATGTTTGTTTGAAGACCACAAAGTATAAACACAAAAGATTGGGTCAACATTTTTGCTGCGACCAGATAGGCACCATGTGGGCTTGGCAACTAAATTGAGCAAGGCAACTACCTTATTGGCTGCTTGTTTAGCTGTCTCTTTCAAACTTGTGAGTGCTTTGTTGACTAGGTGACACTTTGAGACCTATGAGCACACTGCTATATACAGGACCTGCTATGGTCCATGCCAGTTGACCATAAGAGCAGGCTGTCTGATCCCCTACTTAAGAAGAAAAGGCCCGCGCGTTCTGTTACTACATGTAACTTAGATGTAGCTTCTCTTCAAGATATTATTTTAGACTGACTATTATCTCGAGAAGGCTTGGTAATAGAGTATACTTGATATCGAGTCATATGTAGATTTCACCCAAATCTACATGTTTATATTTGTGAAGCCATGCAAGAATAGTGCATTTCTTGAGGGTAAATGTCTTGTTAAGAAGCACAGTTTCAAAATCATAACTCATGGATGTGTTATTCTAAATTATAGACATTGTCATGTGCATTATGTTTCTAACAAAGGCATTTACATAATCTCTAATTATATTTTTTTTATTCTATGACGTTTCTTCTTCATTCTTTCTTGGATTTATACAACATTCCTAAAATGTATTGATTTTCTTTTACTGATGAGGTTTCTAGAAGATATGCTCTAAACATGAAAGTATCTTTGCTTCAACTATGATCTTAAGTAATCAAAATATATAATTGGAGAAATAGTATTTTCCATCTTTGACGTTTACATTGAATATTTTGTTTCATTACAAAAAACTAATAATAACTGTCACATCAAACTGTATTTTTTTAGGTTTTTATCTTTTGTTGTTACTTCACTGGAAATTTTTTGATTGGCACACATTGCTGCCAAAATAGAGGGGCCAAATGGGCTGCTGCTTTTGAGTTTGATGTCAATAAAGAAAAGGTTGTGTAAGCAACCCAATTATGGCATACATTTGTTCTCACTAAATGATACATTCAAAGATTAAGAAATGTTTTAGTAAATTTGGATTCAATCTCGTGGTTTCAGAAGGCATATATTTGGTTGCTTTCTAAACTTATTTACTGATGTGAATGGAGAAAGAGAAAGCAAGAAGGAATAGAGCAGCAAACTTCTTCCATGTGTTAGATTTATTTATCTCAAAGTATGTCACATGGAGAAGTTTGTTCCTTGAGTCAGATGCTCATGGTTTTTATCTTTGTTGCCTGGAGGGTTGGATGCAGAAGCTAGACACTGTGCATAGGGCTATAAACGGATCTGGGTATTATCTGATGGATCAAGTTAATCGGATATTCAAATAATCGGATAATATCCGTTAACTTGATCTGTCGGATAATAATTTCAGATATGGATAATATCTAAATGTTAAATGCAGCAGTTTTGGAAAAAGGTGATCCGCTCCTTCCTTACATCCAACGGTCCAAAAGATCCCTACATCATCTATACCCAACCGCCACCCAGGTGCCCATGCGAAGTTGCCCTCCCCTTTTCACATTCGCCAGCCTTGCCCTAGTCACCCTTTTCGCATTCGCCCTTCACTGGTCTCTCCAGGTTGCCCTCCTCGCATGGCCGTGCCCCCTGATGGAGGCTACCTTCTCCGCCCTTAAAGATGCTGCTGCCAACCATGCCTCCTCACCCTTCCTGGCATCACACTACTCTTCATCTCATGCACTGCCAGTCATTCTCAGGCCCTAGCCTGTTGCGTTCCAACCTCGCAGTGCTCGGACTGGCAATTAAGGAGGCTCCCAACTCCGCCGAGGCTGCATACATCTTGCCGATGCCCACCGTACATGGCGCATGCACAGTCAATGACAACTTTTCCTTCCTTACTCTTCACAGACCTCACCCTGGCAGGCTCCAATGTCCATCTCCATCCCTCAGCTTCGCCTTGATGTCCTCACTCACTCACCGCATAGTAGAGTCCGACGGTCGCCAGCTTCATGCATCAGCTTCTTCTTAGTGCATCCTCACCGAGGGTTGGGGACCCCGACAAGTAACGACATTCTTGATACAACGATTTTGATTTTTTTTTCTCTTTCCGAAAACATGATCAATGTATAAAGAGGGTTCGATTTTCTCTCTCTCCGTTGCTATCATAGAATGTCTAAATTTTCTTAATGCTAGTGCTTAATGTGTTGAGGCTTACCATCCGATCAAAATGACAACATGCTTGTTTTTTAAGTTTGCATTCATGCTATAGTGGATATAGGTTCTGGCAAAGCGGATATTATCCGTATCCGAGAGATATCCGTTTTTGGATATTTGCTCTGTATCTGAATTCTAACCGGAGCAGATATCTAATATTGGAATTGTCATGCAAATGGGATACAAAAATTGCATATCCACTTCGTATCTGCTCCAGTTACAGCCCTAAGTGTGCATTGGTTATGGATTTTTGGTAGGTAGCATGGGTAGTTAGTGAAATAGCTAGATAAGAATAGGCTCAGACCATTCCACGTTGTCAAAAGTGAAAAGGCCTTAGATTTTGATGATTATGAAACTATCACAATATGTATTTATAACCAGAACTCTGTGGTGCATTCAATTGATAATTCCAAAAGCAATACTTCCTATTAATCAAGAAATCTAAAACCAGAACTGAAATTCATTTTGAAGGTTCAGGTATCTCAGGATCATGATTTTCTTGTCACTGAGAACTGTGGGTTTCATTCTTCTGGTGCCTTGAAGAAGCAGAGATTTAGTAGATCTCAGAAGATTCTTGCTTAGACCTAGCAAAATATGGTATAATAAATGTCTAATACTTTCTTTTAATCTAATAATCCTTCTATAAGTGAGCACAAACAGCTTCATGAAACTAATTAAAGTTCAATATGTTTGAAGTAAGTGACATTTAGCGGTATTGTATCCATGCACTTACCTTTGCAATTCGCCAAACTGGGGCAAAGAAAGCCGTTCGGCCCTCCTGGATTAGGAATGTGAAGGCCTTTACTTTGAAAGGAGACCTGGGAAAGAAAGAACTGTACTATTGACCGACCCTTTCATATAATTATCTAAGGATCTTTTGTGAGGTTGAATAATCTCTTACGATGATTCCAAGGTACCGTTATGCCCATCAAATGGTGGATATAGATCGTGTATGAAGGCTAAAAAGCTCTAATATACCAAGTTGGGAAGAAAAAGAAACAAGGTTCATCTATCTGATTTTGGTGTTCAAAAGCAATAAAGAATATTTCTTTTGGAGAGAATCTAACTAACCAAGACAGGATGTCATTAGGAAAGATGAATTTTTCATCTTCCAGAAGAGAGATGTTGGAATTTCACAGGAGATGGGGGAAATGCTGTGAGTAAACAAAACGAAGGATGCTTTCACCCAAAAATGGATGGATCAGTTCCTTTCCTTCCGAGACTTGATATTGAGCTTGAGACTGCCTTGTGCTGCTACTTCATTTCAGGAAGGAGCTCCATGTTATAAAACAACTTTTGCAATTATTGTCAGCCAAGACTGTCTGGTATTACCATTTATAGCATAAAATATGTTTTATTATGATTGGACCTTCAGTGACCAGTGGCCTTACGAGTTAGTTACACTGACATTTATTGCATAAATCATAACAGCTGACTCAGTGAATGTTCCAGCTCTGATGGTCTGAGGTATGCTATGCCTTCAAGAACAGTTGTTTATGTATATTGAGCCCATCATGCGTACTGCTAGCTCTTGAATTTTTAATTCTCTGAACATCAATCAATGCACATACATACCTTTTAAAATCTCTATATATTTTGTTACAAGTGCTTGCACTTTTTTTGTTGCGTATGTGTAGATAAATGTAACTGATTTTGTTGTCTTGCATGTATATATGCACTCCAAACATAAAATTTGGATTTGTAGCATTGCGAAATTTGCACGTTCTCTGGGATAATTGCTTGGTTAACAATAAACAGGTCATGGACTGTTCATCGGGGTAACCAGAAACAACTCAGGCGAGCCTTAGCTGTAGAAAACAAGGATAATTTGACAAGGCTGGATGCAAATGGAATGAACAACTGAAAGTTTTATGAATGAAGGTTGTATTATTTCATGTTCATGAACAAGGCAACTTGGGTTTAACTTTTGATGCAAGGCTGCAAGCTTGTTTTTATTATCTTACTTGATCATTGGATGATATTGAAAGTATGATTGATAAGAGCCATCCTTTCTTCTTTTTTCATCAACTTAGTAAATGGAAGTTGGACATCAAAGTGAGTGGACGTAACCATTTTAGACATCTATATTGCAGATAATAATGCAATTATAAATTGGACGATATTAATCGATCTTTGTGACCAAATGTTCTGTACACACTTGTATTATTTTACATTAAATGCTAATGTTTCCCCGATTACATCAAAATGCCAAACATTATGACCTTCAGGCCGGTTAAGTACCGAAAGAATAATGCATCCTATCTTTGTTGAATATGATTAGTGGCTAACAATGCTGGTTTAGCCCAATTATATCGATGTGTGGAATTCTGTTTTTTAACTCCCTTGTACATAGAGGGGTTCTGAGGTCTGTTGCATCTTTGCTTGTTTAGTCTTATTTTTTACTTTTTTTATTATTTTTATATTATATATTGCCTACTTGCCTCCCCCCCCCAAAAAAAAGAAAAAAGAAAAGAAAAGATGATGCGGGATGATTTTCTGGCTATTTGAGATTCCTCTAGTAGACAATCTCTTAGGCTCATGAAGAAGTCATTTCACGTTTATCATGCCTTCCATCATTCTATACTGTGCTATAACTATTCCGATAATTCCAATTGGAAGTTCAATCTCAGTAGTTGCCATGCAGATCTTTGACTGTCTCTTTGATGCTCTGACCGGACCTGAATTTTTCAGGATGATGCACTAATTTTTAAGCAAGGAATTGTCTGGAAATGGAACAAATTCTAGTTGGTCATCTCTCTTTTCCCTTTATCATGTCCTCAATTATCACGCCTCAAACAACCATTGCTTTCCATTGACTAAGAGCCGCAGGTACATTCTGATTTGCTATTGGGGCATCAATGTGGATAATTTGAGAGGTAGGTCAATGCAGTTGGTCCTAGATGTCAGTGAAAATCCCTGGGCTTATATTACCCATATAATTGTTTTCTTGGGTAGATAGTCTGTATCTTCCACAACAGCAGAGCAAGAAACAATATTTTTTATATGGAATATTACAAAAGGGTAGCATGTAACTTGAAGTGGTAAATAATGAAATAGGTATGTCGCAAGCTGAATGCTTCTCTTATCTGGATAATGTGTCTTGGTATATGTATTTGTTCGATTTTAATAATAGTCTTCTCAGAATATCATAAACTTGTTGAGTGATTTTGCTGTTTCCTTATCATCTTGAGAATAACCTCTTAAAATATTCTTACATTCTTCATCTTAGAAACTGGACAGACATCATGCTCCTGCTTAATTACAAATTCTCTTGCCGGCAAGTGCTAGTTCAGCTTCAATGGTCTCTTTGGTGATGTTCAGCACTGCTTTGCATAATGTCCAGGATTTCTTCTCATCTGATATGGCACACAAGCTGAAATCTTTCTCTCCAGATTCCACTTGGATTTGTGCTAATTTCATTTTCTCTTGAAGGCATGGTTGCAGTCTTGGTTTATGCCTTCACTGAAAACAGATTACTCGCATAATGGACAGAGAACGACCTCTCAACATGCATTTGAACCGGCAAGCTTTTTTATGCTACACGCAGGAAGTTTTAGTGCTCTCAAGCTAGTGAACCCGTGTCGCTTGGTGCAGAGCAGAATCAGAAGATAGACACAATGATCTTAATGGCTCGACCCCCTTTTTTCCAGCGCAGACTTGCCCATGGATTTCAAATTGTGAAAGGAATCAATCTTCCTTATTAATGTGTGGAAGGGTCGTACTTATGGTTCAGCGAGCATTGGATGGCTGGCTGGATAGCCTAGAGATTCACATCGGCAGCTTTAAAAACTGCTGTCGAAAAGCCCCCTACATCAACACTTAAAAATTGCCTTGAAAGCTCTGAGAGCCGGTGAGAGGAGCACCCACCTCCCCTCCTTTACCACCTTGTGAGCAGTTGGGTGTAAGTGGTGCAGCAGCTCATTACGACCGAACAAGCTCATGAATGACAAGTAATGCGTGGGTGGGGGCTTCTCAGAAAGTAAATGGCATGCAGAGTGTGGATTGGACTGCCAAGAAACTTTTACATGCCCATGGAGGGGGTGGGGTATGACTTTTTCATTTGGGACAACTGGACATAAATGCAAGGGTTGGAAAATGTCTGCAAAGGCCACAATGGAAATGGATTGGTACTTTGTACCGCCGTCACATCAGATGGTATTGCTGGACTGGAGTAGGAAATACCCAGATTCCTCCGGTTCAGCGGTCCGGTCCTTGAGACTGGGAAGGTTTCCCAAAGCTTCAACGACCAGTTTTCAGGCAAGCAAGGGGGATGGTCTTGTGGAAAAAAAAAAGACTGAATCAGCCAACTAAGAATCTAATGGGGTGTTTGGTTGCAAGATAATGAAGATTTTTATTTTTATTTTTGAAAATTGTAAGAAAACTTGTTAAAAGAGGTGTTTGGTAACCATGACAATTTTTTGTTTTAAAAGTGATTTTCTTCTTAAGCAAAAAAAGAGGGTCTCACCTCTTTCTTTTTTCTTGTGGTCCCCCACTTTGTTTGGCCATGTGTGGTAGTTACTCTTTTTTGTAATCACATCCCTCCAAACATGATAATTTTATGTCATGAGTTGGTTCACTTTTTATTTTAATACAATTTTTTATCATGAAAGTGTACAAAAAAATTATCATGCAACCAAACACCCCATAACAGTTACACTGATTTGCACCCTTCCCGTAAGAAGGTTGTTTAGCTTGAGATGCATTCGGAGTCAAGTACACCATGGATTTCTGAGTTCTCTAAGTCAATTATTTTTGTTGTTAACGATAATATTGTACTTATCTATTCTTTTAACCTATTTATATATGGTGTATGGCAGAGATAAATGTTTAATTAATTGTCGACGATGTGGATAATCTTCTCTCTATATCGAATAGGGGAATTGCAAGATGCAGGTCTTTTCGTCCTCTCATATGAGCAAGACAGTCGATCTGTTTTCTGTGAGACCCAATTCGCAAGCGATTGACTTCTGAATTTGCATAGGTGAAACAGATGAAGTCAACCCTTTCGAAGGTGCACACTAGGCTCGTTTTTTTTCCCTCCTTTTACTTCAGAAGGTCGAGTAAGGGGTTATTAGAAGAAGTGGCTTGTATATATGATTAACAGATCGGGTTGATCATCACCAAAGTCTACGCTGCTGACAAGTACTGTCAGGGGAGACCCTGTTCATTTAGAGGCGCTCGTGCATGCGCATGGCGATCTGAATGGCGGGGGGGGGGGGTTTGGGGGACTTGGCACGTTTGTGGAGATCGTGTCTCCAAGGTGGGGGAGACGGAAGCCACGCCGAGAGAGAGGGAGGGGGGCTGGAATCTTGATGGGTACGCTCTCGTATGGGTCTCCGTAGTTAAAGAGAGAGCGTTAATGGGCGCATTCAAAGTAGCGTATAGGAAATTGGAGAGGGAGGGAGGTGGGGGTAATAAAATTGGAACAGTATAGTAGTAGAAGAGAGAGAGAGAGAGAGAGAGAGAGAGAGAGAGGGAAAAGTCGCCCCCCCAGCTTTAAGACAACTACAATAACGACGACATTTATAAAAGACGAAATGAAGGAAGCACTTGAATGTTCTTAATGGGTTTTCAATACTCATGACGTGTTGCCATGGTGTTTGGCTGGCAACAGCAAATCCAGCCCCCGTAAATAGCCCACATGAATGCCCACCTGCTTCACCCCCCGCCGCCCCTGGGATTCTCTCTCTCTCTCTAAGCAGGAAGCAGCTCTGTCTTCTTCTTCCGTGGACAAAGAGGCAAAGCAAAGCAGGATCAGTAGGAGTTCTCTTGTGTTGGTGTGGGCTTGGGGCTTCCTGACGACACCGGAAGGCTCGTATCCTTGACGGTGTCGATGTAGGGGCACCCTAATATCTGAAGAAGTCCTCGCTCAGGTGCGGGAGAAGAGAAGGCTTAATTAGCTGACACTGACAGACAACACCCAGTTGATTTACTGCTTTGCCAGCCCGGTCTCAAACGGCCATCTGCATAAACAGCTAGTTCCTAGTTTGGGAGGACTCGGCTAAAAAAGATAGGATCTTGCCGGCCAATCTTTTACCTCAGAGAGAGAGAGAGAGAGAGAGAGAGAGAGAGAGAGAGAGAGAGAGAGGAGGGGAACATATATATCTAGTGACGTCTTAGCTCATGAATGTGCGCTCAGAAGAAGCATTTAGTTGCATTCATATGCGCCCCGATTCTGGTTATCTGGCGCATTTAGTTGCATTCAAGCACACACATGAATACCTGTGATTTGTCTCGTCATGCACCCAAGCTCGACGGCAACCATCACTCTATCAACTTCTCTCCTCTCTTTTTTTTTTCTGATCCCAGCTTTCTACTTGGCTTTCTTTGTACACACGCTTCCTGAAGGAAATCGCATTAGTCTCCTACTAGAGCCTGTTTCTAGCACCTAAATAATACACTCGATGACATCCTAAGCAGGCGGCGTACGTTTAAGTAAAGCCATCCATCACACCCGCCTCTCTCTCTCTCTCTATGTATATATATACGTACATTCACATATCGATATACATGTTATTCATGGGCGCCATTCATGCTAATTAGTTCAACCAAGACGGTCGGCGCACCATCCCCGGCCACGCCGGCGCCAAAGCCCAAAACACACCTGAGATTTTAAAGGCTAAAAGAATGATAACAATAAAATGAAATAGAGCACCTTGGACGCTTCGAAATTTGAAGACCCTTTCTTGTGCGTGTGAACGATGTCGTAATCCTTTCCTTGAAAAAAGAAAAATTCGGAGCAATCTAACTAGAGTAGATCCCGGGAACAGGAAGCATCGGCTGTCTCGCTCGTACAAATACACAAAACTGGTCATGCGTACCGGCGATGACAAGACTTGCACCGTATGATATTGTCCTACAGATTTACCCTTCGGACCAGTTTAGTTATTTCATGGATCGTGTCAGATTGACATTGTTAAATGACTCGACTTCACAATATATATATATATTTTTTTCTTTTGCATGTTCATGAAGGGACTTAACTTTGATGCTCTGCTGAGCTCCGAGACCTCCTTATATTCGAATAATGTAGGTTTAAATGGGGGCGTATATATTCGCAGCATCAACCTGTGTTTTGCCGTGTCAAGAACTGCAAGAGGTCCATCGCATCGCTCACTTCCGTGATGAATATCCTTCACCTGTGATCATCTTGATCTGAGTGGGATTTAAGTAGCCCTAGCTAGCTATATTTTGAAAGCCGGCCCCCTCTTCTTTTTCTTTTTCTTCTTGATTTTTTCTCTAAACGAAACGTTGGACCAGGTCAACTCCAGAGCTTGGCCCGGTCTCAGACGACCCGCCCGGGGTCATGATCAAGTCAATATTGAAAAGGATGAACGGAGTAAAAATAATTCAAGCCAGGTCAACCTCCTCCTCTGCATATGTGTATCCCGAGGTTGAAGGATATCTTCTTTTAAAAAAAAAATTAGATACAAAATACGTGAGGCTCAACCAAGTATGTGAGACGCGCTTATATAAAAATAATTTTTTAAAAATGCTTCTGATTCTCACCTCCATGGCAAAGAGATCTTGTGTGCCCACCGAGCAGAGAGGCTCTCCCGGACTTCTGACGCGTTCCAGAATATGCTAATACAATTTCAGGGCGTCATCTTGTCTAGTGTGCTCTACTGATCTCTATGCTATATATATATATATATATATATATATATATATATATATATTTGTTGCTCCTGAGTTGAAGGCAGAAATTTGATTGAAAAGTAGGCTTAATTAACACTAACAGGGTGTTTAATTGCAAAAAAAGAAAGTGAGGACTATGCATGACTAAAAAAAAGACGATCACAAAATTTTAAATAAAAAATAGTCTCAACTCTTGGTATGTCCAAAGAAAGAAATCTCTATCGAAATATAAGATTGTAATGATTCGCCAGACATCATTTTTAACCAGCTTTGTGATAACAACGTACGTAAAATTGTGACAAGAAAACCCCCCCCCCCATTAGACACATGCATGAAACAAAGAAAAATGAAAAATAATTTACAACCATGTACATAAAAAATGAATGAATGAATGAATAAAATAAAAATAGGCCCAGATGATAGGCCATGCCATCTTACAAAATAAAACCCTATTAAGCTTCAGAGCCCCACTTGGCTTTGCTTTTTTTTTCAACTCCCTGATATGATTTGCCCACACTGCGCTCTCTCTCTCTCTCTATTTATCTATCTATCTATCTCTGGATTGCAGTGAGCTACCAATACATCTGATTTGCTGGGCGGAAGTTAAACGATCTGACAGCGGCTCAGAGGAGGACCGCTCAGAAGTCAGACCGCCACATGAACAAACATTTGCATCAATCAAATGCCAGATGCGAGCAATAAAAGTCGGCGCAGTGCCGACTCCCGCGATCCGATTCCAGCTGAGTTGACCCACCCAGCTGGGAGCTGAGCTCACAACTTATTCAACCGGCTCCCACCGACTCCTCCTAGCTAGCTACATATCTATCTGCGCCGGCCCCTTCTCTGCTACGAACGCCAATGCATGCGTGCACGGAGAAATATTCAAGAACAGCCAGCGTTGGGAGGCCTCAGTAATTACTTCTCCGGATTTAATCTCGGATGGAGAAGAGGGGGGCAAGTTTCTTCATCTTAGGGTGGATATTTGATTCGGACTGTGCCGAAAATTTTCGTCAGAATCTTGAAAAGCCCGTGTCCATGAGTTTCGAAACGTTTCTAGATCTGATGAAGATATTGTTACATGTTCGTAGTTTCTCTCGACTTTTCGAAATTTCTCTCGGAAGTAGGAAAGCAGAATATTGAAGTCTATTGCATTTTGGTCGGGGCCCGGGCTTTCAAGCAAGTTATCAGAGAAATCCCTGATCCCGATTACTCCCAAGTCAAACGAAACACAATCTTATATATCCTCCCTCTGCAAGCGCCACGAGAGAAAGGATGATACAAGAAAAATCGTGCGAGAGTCGGGTTCTCTTGTGTAGTTCTTGGATCGTCACAACTTCTTGTTGATAAACAGAGAATAATTAATGAAGGAATTGCGCGGCTTCTAATTTAATTATGCGCATGGATCAACGTCGCCTTTTGCCAGACGTGAATCCCAGAGATGTTTGTGTCTCGCACGTTCACAACCGCGCTCCTCTACAAACTGGGCTCTTGCGTGCGTATGCTCCATCGATTATAATGCGATGCCCAAAAGGTCCATATATATTAGCATTCTTTCTTAATTATCAGCGGATATATAGTTATCGCCCTTGAACCAAAACGTTCACCTTCTTTCATATATATCTATATATACTGTACAGCGCGGCGGAGAAGGCGTGTTCAAGAGCACGTACGTATACCATCATCGCTGCGTACCTTCGTGGTTTACAAGTCAGGGAGCTAGGCCACCGAGAGATATAAGAAAATAGAACACCAAGTCCAAGTGCTAGCTCTCCGCAAGAAGAAGGATGTGGGGGGAGATGTCTGAGAGTCTGGCCACCTCGAGAGGCTGGGCTCCTTGCCGAGCTACATTGAATGCCAACCAAGTATATTGTAATCTATCCAATGCTTAGGAAAAAAAATAATAACAATAAATTAAGTTGGGGGGTGGAGTGCGCTTACAACCAACGACTTTCCTCCGCCTAGCTCTTTCTATATATCCCAAAACCAGGATTAATCTTCCTACGTACTGGGTATGGCCGCCGGACTCAGAAGCCAAAATCTCATATGGGGGGTAGGATTTGATTCCCAATATTTTTTCGTTCGTCGGAAGAGTACTGGGCAGGTGTGGATATGCACATCTCTCCTTAGATTAAAATTTCTCTGATGGATCCCTCCTATTAGGCCATTAAGAGCAACCTCAGGTCAAACGAAGGTGCATGTTAATGACACCCCGATGCTTGTCCAATGAGGACCCATTAAAATATTGCTGCCTATATACTATTGAATTGGCTGGGCTATCTAAATAACATTAATTGACTTGACGATGCAGCTGCTGTGTATTTTATCTCTCCATAACCACTCTTGTTTCGGCGTTCAACAATATGCTAGCTAATACGTACGTCCGTGGCTGCCTCCATTAATTGTAACTTACCATGGAATTCCACGATCATTTTCCGCAGACAATTTTCTGTAGCCAGCCAGCAGACTAGCACACACACACACATATATATATATGAAAATATATAGATAGGGATACTTTAGAAATATGACACATCATCTTAAGAATGAGTGACAGCTCTTCCATACAAGCTAGTTTTGTGTGACAGATCTGACTCTCGTATATATTTTGCAAGACCAAACTGTTAACGAGCCTCGAGTCCAATTTGCATGTCATACTTACGTTAGATATATAGTTAGCACGTACTCTACCTGATCGATGTTGTTAACTGTTTAATTGTCACTCGTCGGGGACTACCTCTTTGGCGGACACAACAAGATATATGGGTTTGCAGATCGATACAGTACTTGCGATCAATCTTAGTTATTAAATCCGGTCATCCCAAAGTAAATTGAGTTGAGAATGAAATGGTGAACAAAGGGTTGTGGACGTTGATTGGCTTCCTCGACACTATTCCGAAGACGCCAAACAAAAGAAACCCATGAGATATCTTGTAAAATGAAACTCTCTCAAAGCATTACTTTCTTAAGTGGATTCTTGTTGGGTGGAATATTCCATGGAAATCTCTGGTTTTTCTGGCATTCCACCGATTTTTCATACAAGCATGATTGGTTTTGGAATCATCGTTTGACACATTAACCGGAGATATTATCTCATCATCGGTAAATGTCTCTTTTACCAGTACTTAGTGATAGTAGGAGGGAGGCGATAAACGTGCTAAAACAAAAGAGTAAAAATGTCTTTCTATCCTCAAATTAAAATATTCTTCTAAAGCAGTCTCCTTCCAATTTTTTGAGAGATTCTTGCATTGTATCCTTTTTTTTCTCTCATCTTTCATGAATTCCCTATTGCACACAATATGCTAGAAGTTTGTGAATTTAGCTGCACATTTGACTCGTTAAAGATTTTTAATAATTGAAATTAGTTTTTAAATCCCTTCCAAACGGCTGGTGAGGGCTCTCCTTCGGTCGGCATTTCTCCGTGGTACGAAACATCTTGTCGTGGGTAACGATGGACATAGCCAACGACGTCCATGGGCGCTTGGTTAACCTTCTTGGTAGATATGATGTGACATTAAAAAAATAAGCTACAGGCCGCCTTATCAAGAGGCAAACCTGAAGATGCCAGGAGGCTCATAATAAGCTTAGACCCTACTACGCGTTCTTCGAGAGATAGAGATCCGATCCAACAGCCCTCTCGTCTACATCACTCAATTAAGGAAGAACTGGTTGTCAACTCATCACTTAATCTATTTGCTTGCCAAACCACAACTTGGGTCTCTCCTCTTTGCTACCCACATGCATCTTACGAGGGACTTTAATGTCCGCCGATCTATATGTCACGTATATACATATATTTATAAGAAAGAAAAATTGGAGCCTACGCCAGCTGAAGAGTACGTAGCGCCTTACACTACAATAGTAGTGAAGACCCGGCCAATAAAAGGTCTCCCCATTTAAGGCATTAACTAAACAAACCAGAATTCATTTAATTCTTGTTACTTGCTTGGTTACAAGCTCCTGGAGATCTACTGGTAACAAGAGATCCTACAGACTCCACGTAGATATATGGGTGCGAGATAGCAAAACGGGGGAGCTCAGTTCATCCCACCGCAGAGCAGAGTGGAGATAAATGAAAATATAAGGGTGTATATATCAACGTAAATGAGACGTATTTAACTCTATATTTCTCTATCTTTCAGGTTTTCTTCACGTTATGGTTCCTCCCGTTCTCTCTTTCTAGTTTCTAGAGGGAGAGGGACTTAATTCAATTTCATTTTGGGACCAGCGAGGGACTTAAATCATGGTGATAAAGAAAGGCACAGGACCATGTGACTATAGAAAGAAATTAAACTAGAGCAGCGGATCCGAAACCCTAAGGTACATTCATAATTAACATTAATTTTATCGCGGTGCTCTCGACACGAATATTAATTTTATCAGATTTTAGATCCTTTGCTTTATTCTTCGAAGACCTCTTTGTTAAAATGGAAGTGGATCTTTATATATATGTACGCAAAAGGCACCACATAGCCCGCTGCTGCAGAACACCTTGTTCGGACCTGTTTGACGTCATCAATAGTATGTCCAAGAAAAGGAGCTTAATTTGAGGATGTATCATTTTTATTAATCCCAACAACACAAGTTAATTTGCAAAAAGCACTTTCTTTTACCATCTTTTAATTATACCCCACATAATTAATGGGCAAATATTTAAAGGAAGACGCACCATTAATATTATTCTCATCCTCCTCTTAATACGCATGCAACTACTTTATTTGCATGCAAGCTCAAAAAAATGCGTTTAATTGGGCGAGACCTTACGAATTTAAAAGAAATTAACTAGGGCCGAAGATGCCCACCGTTGCTACGTACCCATAAGGAAGACAGGACATCTAATCAGGGGGAATGGGGGTTATGTGTTTTTTTTTATAATTATCTTGTTTCAAAATAACTTACTTAAAACCAAAATCATTTTGGATAAATAACAGTACATATAATTGATAATAACTTAATTAAAAATATTTTAGATAGATAGAAATAAGATTTTAATTAAGTTATGTTATACATGCTGAGACCTGACCCATTTCAACAAGTATATATTTGTCTGATTGGTGGTCTGCGCCTCAAGGTCCTAATTGGACCAAAACTTTGACCCGTATACGGCCCCACCGTCCGCGGAGCATGGAATCCCGTGGGGCACCAGACCCATTGCCACCCCCCCACAGCTCATTCTATATCACACACTACAAGACGCCCCCGTTCGGCAGAAGAGGCGTGTGGTGAAGAAGATTTCCAAACAGAGAAATTTGTTTTAATAATATTATATTTCTACTCCTGATCAAACGCCGAAGCAATCAATCCAAGGGAATCCCAGCACCCATAGTTGCATTCTAGTAACACCACTACTAATTCCCCCCCTTCTTCCTCCTCTTCTCTGCGTGCAATTCTTGTAATTCTGACTCTTTTACTGCACTCCCCTTCAACCGCACACTTCTCTTAATTTCCCACCAAAGGTAAGCCCATTCTCTCTCTCTCTCTCGCTCGCTTCAGGGGGTCAAATGAAGCGAACTGCAGTACTAATACTCTTGATTAAGGTTGGGATGATACAAAGACGGGGATATATATATAAACGAAGAAGACTTTAAATACAAGCCCAGCTCTCATCCTCATCTCTGTCGCTCTCTCCTTCCCCGACTGCTGTCCCTCTCCCTTCGCTCCGGCTCTCTTACTCTATATAATGGGCTGTGGATAGCACCCCCCAAGAACAACAAATAGAAGAAGCGGCAACGCCAGCGGCAGCAGGCCGGGTTCCTTAGCGGCCGGCTGGAGAGAACCTTATCCGGTCGGTGGTCCTGCTGCTGCCTGCCGGCGTCGACATCAACAGGAGCTCAGAGAAAGGCGCCGGCGCTGCTGCGTCCCCGCCGCCCCCTTCCGGGGTCTCTCCCCCGCGCTCTCTGCGAGCCTCCCCTCCCCTCCCCAGCAGAGGTGACTGCTCCAGCGCATGGCGCCTCTTCCTCTTCTTCTTCCTCCCCCCCCCCCCTTCACCCCTACCGACCTCATCAGCTGCCATGGCGCCTTAATTAGCTAATTATCCTTTGATTGCAGTTTTGATCTTGTCTCTCTGTCTCTCTCTGGTCAGCGAGAATGAGCCGGAATGGGAAGAACCCCAAGTTGGACCTGAGGCTGAACCTGTCGGGTCAACGCGGCGGCCCGTCGAGGGTCATCGCCGCCGGCGGAAGCGTCGGCAACGGCAACAACAATAACCACAACAGCTCTCCCCGACGTCGCTCCTCGTCGTCGTCGTCGTCCACAGCGTCGCCGCCCAGCTCGTGCGTGTCTTCGGAGACAGAGGATCAGCAAGGGCGGTGCAGCAGCAGCAGCCCTGAAGCGACGTCCATGGTGCTGGTGGGCTGCCCCCGGTGCCTCATGTACGTCATGCTCTCGGAGGACGACCCCAAGTGCCCCAAGTGCAAGAGCACCGTCCTCCTCGACTTCCTCAACGATCCCAAGAACGCCCCGGCCACCACCTCCACCACCAAGTCCAGGAAGAAGTGATCATGCATATGCACGCCTCTCCGCCGCCGCCGAAGCAGCAGTAAAACACGAAAAAGACCCACCCCCTTCTCTCTCTTTCTCGCTCTCTGTTGCCAGGTTTCTCTCTCTTGTTAGGTTAATTAATTTCTTCTACTATGTTGAGAATCAGTGGTACGCACGCTTATGTATTAGGAGAAGAGTTGCTAGCTTACTCTCTTAGGGTACTCCTTTGAGAACACATCTTCTCATGCCGAGAGAAGAGAGAGCATGGAGAGATGTGGGGGGGAGAACATCCTGACGGGGAGAGTACTCTAAGGGAGTAAGAGTAGCGTTGCTCTCAGACGCCTCTTCTATCTCTATCCTTCTTATTGCTCTACAATGTAAGAGGGCTCATTCGCCGATCTGCCCAAATTTTCTCTTCCAATCAAGGTTAATTTAATTACGTATGTATACATATATATATATGTGTGTGTGTGTGTGTGTGTGGCAGTGCGTCTTCATCTACGTTTGGATAGGGTCTGCAGATCCTCCCAACTGAGACCACACCCGGAAGCTCACGCTCGGTAATCCAACCACCCGGAGGAGAAGATTCTTTCAGTTTTGGAGAGAGTAGCTTTGAATTTAATTAGGCATCTACTCTCCTTTCAGTTGGAGAGAATAGCTTTGAATTCAGGCGTCTACAAGTATAGGGTCACCCCAGGAGGACATCTATCCTCCTCTCCCCCTTCACCCAACCTCTCCTTTCTCCTTTTTTTTTTTTTTTTGAAGAGGCGCTCTCTCTCTCTCTCTCTTGCTTGCTCGGAATCACAGGAGTCCAGATCCCCCTAAGACGAACTCTCGGCCGCCGCCATGCGGCCCGGGTCCCCTCGACGTCTCCTGTTTAGGGGTCCCGTGACATCTTACCGGAAGGGCGCCGGGTGTGGCTGAGATATATACCCAACGAGAGGCGGCGGCCAGACCGACCACAACCGGAATCTCTTTATCTTACCAACATGATCGAGCACGCGTGTGTGTGGGAAGAGAAGAAGGCTTGCATCAAGATTTGCTATTGGCTACGACTACAGGGTTCGTTTGCTATATACGTCGGAGATTTCTCCAAGACTCGTGTGCCCATCAGATTTGGGGAATTTTTCTAGCATCGATTCTCAATGTGCCCATCTCTCCACTCTGCCGTTTAAGATTTTTATTTTTTTGGTCACATGGTGCAACGGTCAGAGGGCGAGCAGCACACGCGTTGGTGAGAAATCGAGCCCAACTCGATCCACACGGGATCCACCCCCCAGGGGAGTCGTTACTTGCTGGTTAGTCTTTTGAGTAGCAAGAGATTTCTGACCTTCAAATCCCAACCGAATGGGACTGACGAAGTAACCAGCTGGGTGGGTGGGGGGTGGGGTCATTTTTTTTCTCATTTATTTAATTGTGTGTGTGAGAGAGATCGATCGATGTGTCTGACTTTCATTTTTTCTCATTTATTTCATTTAATTTTAAAATCGAATCTATTGAGTCCTCCGACTTTCACCGAAATGTTAATATTTGTCCTCGTAGACAAAACGGGGGTGTATATCTTAAAATTAAAGTCTGATTTTCTCGAGCTGGTCCGACAAAAAACCCATCTTTCAAACATCAAGGCTCAGTTCTTTCGAGACCGGTGTGGTGTGGTGGTCTCACCGGCGAGAGGGGTGGAATGAGTCTTCTCGCCCCCTCCCCCATGTCGACGACGAAGAGCGCTAGCTGCTCCCCTCCGACCGGCCCACACGGAGGGATCCGCACTCCTTCGATTTAATTTGGGAGCTTGCTCCAGCCCTGTAACCCCCGGCAGCTAGACACCCTTGTGGGAGGCTCTAGACCACCGTGTGCGTCACAACGTCACCGCGATGAGTCCGGATCCCCTCAGGAGGGCTCCTTAGGGGGTCCGGTCAGCCCCTCTCACATTGGGGCTGACAAGACATTGACAAGATGGTAATTTGAGGGGGTCAAATCACCATCTTGTCAGTCCCAATGTGAGGGGGCTGACCGAACCCCCTCAGGAGCCCTCCTGAGGGAATCCGGACTCCACCGCGATATATTATGGACATAAAAAAAATTGTTCTCGAGCTGAGAGAGGTGGTGGGAAAACAAAAATAAATGCAGTAGTAAAAATTAGGGGGCGGTTGAACACTGTGCATGGTACCACGCCATATGATGATCAATACAGATTTTTAACGCCACCCCCTTACAGCGGCGACACCCATCGATAGACGGCCCGCACGGCCGCCATATTTCGGCGGCAGCAGCGCATGCGCATACCTCTTGGCATGCCATTTAGGGGCGGCAATGGACGGGGGCCCTGGGCTGTGTTTCGGGGCAGATCTACGAGCCCTCAAACATTATCTGGGCCAATAAAACAGGCCCGCGGGCCTTGTTCCACGGTGATATCCTTGACGGATCCGGCTCGGTATCTCGTGGCGTTGAGGAGTGTTTGAACAAGGGCGAAGATGGGCACGCGACGCTTCTGCTTCCCCCGGCTGTCGGCCGCTGCCGACACTCCCCCAATACGTAACCGAGGTCCTTAAAAGCCATGCGGCCTTTTTTACCTCTTGCTTCCGAAGACTTTTTTTTTTTAAGAGAAAATGAATAGAAGGTCCCTTGCACCTCAAGCGCTTTTATGGTAGGTTCATTTTTACAAAATTTTACCATGCCCGCTCTAGTTTGGAAGGATAACGATAACGTTGGGTGTCTATTACCCTCTCCCAGAAAAGACTTTTTACCCCTTTTCCGCTACGGAGCTAACGTTAACGCCCTTCCATTTCTTTCTAATTTGTGTAATATACAAATGTTCAAGAAATAAGAAGGCATCATCCAGGGAGAAATATGCAACAACATATGCATAAATAAACTATTCTTTTAATAATTAGCTCCACATTTAGTATTTTTTGCGATGAAAAGCTCCACAACTGAGCGTTAAATTAATGCTAAATTTATCGAACCAAAACTCGCTGGGATGTCACTGGGATGTTTTTATAATTTTTTATCATATTTATATTATTTTTTATTTTTAACTTTATATATATTTTTATATTAGAAAGATCGGGTCGGGCCGGGCCAAATTTAATTTTTATGCGGGTCGAGCCGGGCCGGGCAAAAATATAATGCGGGCCGGGCCGGGCCGGCCCGTTATAATTTGATTTGGGCCCGGCCCATTGACACCCCTACGTGTAAGCGGAGGTGCAAACTAACCAATACACTTGATAAATAATTTAAAATTTAACTCGATAAAAATTTGATTTAACTCCTTCATTACATTAAATGAATAAATTTGAACAAAAAATAAAATTCGACTCATTAAACGAGTCAAGTTTGAACATACTTTTACTTGGCTCGATAAACTCGCGAATAACTGAATTAAATACTATATTATATATTTATTTTTAAAAATTAAATTATAATTATTAATAATTATATGTTATCACTCAAATATATTAAATAATTTAAATTTTAAAATATATATTATAATATGTTAAAAAGAACGGGCCGGGCCGGGTCGGGCCGGGCCAAATTTATATTTTTTTTGGGCCGGGCCGGGTCGGGCCGAAATGTAATACGGGCCGGGCCGGGCCGGCCCATTATATATTGGAGCGGGCTTTGTTGGGCCGGCTGTGGGCCGGGCCGGGCCCGGCCCATTGACACCCCTAATGCCATTCTCGGCGTGCCCACTCTCTTGCATCTTCCTTCCTCCGTTTGACGCCACCTTCCGGGCCGAGTAGTGTAGCCAGGAAGTAAACAAAAGAAGATGGATGATCTCGAAAGAGATGGCAGGAGAATATGTCTCTGCTCTAACCATTTTGCTTTCTAGAAATATATTTCTAATTTCCTCCGCGCATACATCAAAAATGCAAAATGTATCTTATTGGAGGGGCGGGATACTGTTGTATGTTCTTTCTTTTTTTTTAAAAAAAACATCTCCTTGGGAGGGATGGGTCGGGTGTGGGATGCACGATTGTTAGAATTGTGGGGATAGTCCCATATTGACTATTTGAGATTTGATATAGTGCTTATATATCCTGGGCCCTTCTACCTTAACACCATGGTTTTGGAGTTTGTAAGATGGTATCAGAGCGGACACTTATCGATCTTTAATACTTGATGATTATCTTGCCTCTTATTTCCACTGCCCACTTTGACAGTGAGGGGGAGTGTTAGAATTGTAGGGATAGTCCCATATTGACTATTTGAGATTTGATATAGTGCTTATATATCCTGGGCCCTTCTACCTTAACACCATGGTTTTGGGGTTTGTAAGAACGATGGACGAATCTGTTTTTGTGTGTGACCGCTTCCTCTGCCTCGTTCTTTCCACCGGGACATGTCCGACGGATGTAGATGTAGATGTCAACTCGTCTAAGTGTCCCCGAACATTTTTCTTCCTTTTCCTTTTACAAATAAATATTTCGTGAGTGGTTCTAGGTTAGCTAGGCACACTTCTCCGACTCCATATGCTTTCTCTTTTCTTCTTCTATATGCAAAATCGAATTCACAAGTTTTTCCGAAGGATGTGGCGACGGGAGGGAAGAGTGTGGCCTATCCCAGGGTTGTTGTATCCCTAAGAGACCGTTGTTGTGAAAATCACACGTTGGTTGGCAAAAGCACTATTAATTTTAGCGACCGCACACTTTGAGCCTAAAAACTATGGTTCTAACTCTATTCTTTTATTTCTGATGATTGTTGTAATTTTTCTATTTCAGAAAGACAATCCAACCATCTTTGAGTTCTATTGATTTCGTTAAACTATTATATTGTTTGTATTAAAAATATACATATTTTATACTTTGCTGAAATGACATAGTTGCTTAATATATATATCACACTTCGTGATTTATATATGCAATGTTTATTCTTAGTTGTAGAAATTTATTTGCCTTCTTGATTCAAAATATTAACAAAATTCTTAAAATATTTATTTACATATCACATTCTCCTATATCTCTCAAAGTTAGTTTAGTAACTAAAGAGACTCTTAATGATAAGCATGATAAATTTGATAGAAAAAAATTTAGGAGATGACAAACTCAAATGCATTTTAAGTTGACCACACTTGGTCTTGTCTTAGCCATTAGCAATAACATGATTGAATGTTGTGAATCCGACACTTCTTAAACCCCTACCCGAAGAGTTCATCTCATATCCAAAATAATCATGAATCTTCTTCAACCAAAGAAATTGATTATCATTGTCTTCGTTAGATTTTAGGAGCCCTATTTAGTAAACTCTATAATCTTTATTACAACTCAAAAAGTGTTAGCGAGTTATGAGACATATTAGAAGCCAAATATAGACTCGATGATGCTGGAATTAGATAGTTTATTTTAATAAATGTAAGTTATTAAAAAATATGTCAATGAATGGTCAAATACATGAATTTGAGAATCTAAGCCATGAATTGAGAACTGCATGATCTCAATCAGTTAAGTCTTTTCAAATTGCATACATATTCTAGATAAGTTACCTCTATTTTAGTTTGATTTCACTAGGATATTGAACCACATACAAGACACCTTTAACTCAACTATTTGGTGCAATTAGAATAGAAGGATAACATAGAGTTAGAGAGAGCTCAACTCCAAGTCATAAACCAAAGGCCAACAAGGTTGATATTAAACTTTTAGATCCTATAAAAAAGCTTTTCCTTCAAAACATAAGAATTTAAAAAAAATAATATCACCTTAATAATAACTCTTAGAACTTCAACTTTTACAAGAAAAAGCTAAATGAGAATGCTAACTTATTACATATGTTACTAACCCATTACACATGTTACTAACTCTTAACATATGTTATCAACCCGTTACATATGTTATTATCTCTTACATACAGATGTTACTAACCCCTTACATATATTACTAGCCCCATACATATGTTAATGACTCCTTACATATGTTAATATTTCTTACATATGGATGTTACTAATTCATTATATATATGTCACTGACCCCTTACATATGTTAATATCTCTTGCCTTGGTTGATGTTGAAAACAAAAATGATTTTTACAATGAAATCAAGGTTTGCATGAAATGATGATGACTAAGCACGTCTTGCGAAATGAGGTGGTTGTTGATGGATTGTCCATTTTTACCAATTTTTTCCAAACTCTAGAACTCTTAACGCCTCCCTTTTTGAGGCACCAAGCTGCATCTATGTACTTCTTTGACCATGGGAGGGGTTTTAAAACCCCCCTTTCTTTTCTATAATGCCCATCTTCAAGGGATCTTCAAGATTTTAACTGTTTTACTGTTTCATGGAGAAGTTCATTCGGCGAGAGTTAAGAAGTTTTTCGAGATTCCAAAACATATCTAGAATTGAATTCCTATGGGAATGGTAAGTTCTTCATATCCTGTAGCCTTGGAACATATTCTTCTCATTCTTTCCTTTTTTGTTTCTTCTTCTTAGAAGATGGGCATTTCATCATATTTAGTTATAATTATATAAATATATTACTTTATTAACTTTAAAATGAGTGTATAAGATAATTTGAATAAACTTATTGTTAATATATTATTTTAATAATTTTAAATATATGAACTTATTGTTCACTTTATAAAATATTTAAATGAATTACAATTTTTAAAATATAACTTATTTCAACTGAAACATGTTGTATACGTGTATTCATATTAAAAATTAATTTAATTAATATTTAATATTTTTAATAATACAAAAATACATATTATTTTTAAATATTTCAACAAAAATATAATTAAAAAAATGTCTTCGCGATTTTAACTTGAAACCTGCCACCGGAACCTATCACCGCTCCAGTTGAAACATGAGTCCGCGCTGACCTTTTTAGTGATTTAACGTTGGACACAGTCAAATGATGTTATTCTCCGAATTAAGCTTTCGAGGGGGATGATTTTGTTTAAAATCGTGTTACCTCAAGAAAACCCCAAAAATATGGTCGTCGTTCGCGTTAAACCTCGCCGCCCGGGGCCTCTTTTCCATCTCCAGTTTCCTGGGCGGCGCGGCACTTGGTCTGCACAGGCAGAGGCCTCATTTCTCCC
Organism: Cryptocoryne crispatula var. balansae; assembly: GCA_036172225.1. Taxonomy (NCBI): domain Eukaryota; kingdom Viridiplantae; phylum Streptophyta; class Magnoliopsida; order Alismatales; family Araceae; genus Cryptocoryne; species Cryptocoryne crispatula. Next base: position 5,395,561 of record CM069931.1, read on the forward strand.
TTTTCTCCATCAGTCTCCGCCTCGTTGCAGTGTCGTCTTATTCGGTTCTTTCGCTATGATCCGGCGGCCATGACTTACGGCTCGGGGGGGTCTGGCTTCGTGGGTATTTGCACAATCTCTACCCATCCGATCGCATTCTCTTTTAGCAGAACATAATCCAATGTTTGTTACCTGTTTCAATCTTGAGAAATCGCGTCCTCTGGCAATTATTCACCTAATTTTTGTTATTTCTCATACGTGCATGTTAGATTTTAATGATTGGGAAGATTCATTCCATAATTCGGAGTGTTTATCCATTTTCGGATTCCATTTCGGTCGTTCATGGTGGAGATGTTGACGCTTGACGGTTTATTTTAAGGGTTTGTTGGTCCTTGACTTGTTTTAGGATGACGAACCCGGTGATTCGCGTTCCTACTTTCTTCTTTACCATCTCTCTAGTCGTGCGTATGTTCTTTTGTACAAATTGGTATTTGGAGCAATCAATTTGTCTCAACTTGGAAAGTTCTGTCTATTGTATGTATAGTACTTATTGCGAGAAGGCGATTGTGATCATCCTAAAATTTCATATGATTATTGAGGGTTGCATAAGCTTTCATTTAGTCCGCCCAGAAGACATCACGATTGATCATTTGGTTCACACATTTATGATGCTTACATACCACTGACTCATGGAGACATATTTCTACTAGGCGAGCTTGACATTGGCATCGACCGTATAATATCTTTATTAACTTAGCATTTCTTCAATCTGTCAAAGGGCTAAAAATTAATAAATAAAAAATGTGAGCTTATTGGGATAAATCTTAATAATGAGCGACACAAGACTATTTTCTACATGCCATGGACCTTATTTTCTATTAAATACATTAGTTTACCTTTATCTGATAAAAGAACCAAGAGCAAAGACTGACAATGTGTGATGCAATCGTTTGAAGGTAAGCTACAAGGCTGGAAGAGTAGAATGTTATCCTCTGGAGGGAGATGGTTACTTTCCAAGACTATGTTGCAAAGCTTGTCACTTTTACTTCATTCTCTGTGTGCCTAAATGCATCATTCACAAATTGGAGAGCATCAGAGCTACTGTTTTCTATAATGGTACTCAGGATAAGAAGGGGCTACATCTAGTCAAATGGAATCATGTTTGTAGACTTACTACGGAGGGTGGGATTGGACTGATTTTCCTTGAGACCTTCAATGATGCACTACTTTCAAAGAGGTTATGGAAACTTAATCAGAATAGGAATACTCTTTGGGCCAATGTTATTTGTTCCAAGTACAATATTGTGATCAACGGGCAACGGATTAAAGATTTCAGGAGTGCTAATAAGCTTTCCATTGTTTGGAGAGGCGTTCTCCAAACTGGGAACATTTTCAACTTGGTAACCTTCATATATATGGGTGATGGAAGAAGAATCTCCTTTTGGGAGGATCAATGGTCTGGCCATGCTTCTCTGGCTTTGTTGTTCCCCTTTTTATACCATATGAGATGCAACCCTAGTGCTAGGAGTAGGGTTAGAGACTTTTGGGATGTGAATTCTAGTTGGTATATGGCATTCAAAAGAAAATTTAAAGATGAAGAATTGTTGAGTTAATCATAAATGCATGGATCACACAAAGGATAAGATGCTTTGGCTTTCCTATGGTAGAAACATTTTTTCAGTTCACACTTCTTTAAAAAGGTTGAACAAAGGCAGGGTGAAGGTCACTTGGTTTTCAGGAAGTTTGAAAGCATCCTGTACCACGTAGGATCAAGATTTTCTTATGGGGGATCAGTAGGGATAGACTCCTGACCAGATTTTACCTTCACAAAATCTTCTCTATTGTGCCTACTTGTGTTTTTTGCGGAGGAAAAGAAGAAAACATAGGTCATTTATTCTTCAAGTGTGGGATCATTAGTTTTATGTGGAAGATTTTATTCAAGTGTTGGAATATCACATGGATGAAGCCTACTTCTACCTTATCCTTCTCGTGAATTTGGCTCACTTTAATCATTGGCCATCTAATGATGTTTTGTGGAAGCTTGCATGGAAAATCGGGTCTAGACCCGGGTCGCGACCCGGGCCGTCGATTTTGGTCGCGATCGGCCAAGTCGCGACCCAGTCGGCCCGACAGGCCCTGTCGTGACCCAGTCAGCTTGACCCATCACCCGTGGGCCAGGTCATGCAACCCACTGACCCCCGGGTGGGGTCGCGTAGCCCCGCCTGCAATGGTCACATGACTGTTGCCAAATGACGACCATTGCCAGCAAAAGGGGGGGCTTTAAGTGTAAGGAATCGTACATTAAAATTTGGTGCAGCAGAAGCGACGATTCCTATGGGTTCCTTTAGAATCCGTCTCAATCAGAACCGAACGACGAAAACCGAAAACCGATCAAATCGGGTTCGAATATACCTGATAGGGATTCATATAATCCCATGGAGAGGAAGGAGATGAGCTTCTCAAGCTCTCCAAACCGTTCAAGCGTCCGGTCTCCAGCAGTATCCACACGAACTTCACCCACAAGCAGGTTCTCCTTCGCGCTGCCCTCGAGAACTCTTCCCGAACGGAGCTCCATCGACCATGGACACCTTCTAAAGAGAGGAGGAGGTAGGGAGGAGGCTTGGGACGTGGTTTTCACCCTTGGCTTGATGGGGTTTGGCTGAAATCATTAGTATTTATAGAGAATTATGGAATTTTTCATAAAAACCCAAAATCTCTATAAATTATGTCCTTGCCCCTGTACTTGTGGATAAGTCATTTTGTGTGTGACCCACTAGGCCCAATAACCTATTTGGTTGAGGCCTAAATAAAATAGAACAATTCTATTTAATTTTAATTAAATCCGTTATCCGATAATGTATTAATCTACTTACCGATCATGAAGGGTACAAGCCACATCCCATGATCCCAAATGGCTATGGGGATAATTTCATCTCCATTTCGAGCCTTTCCATCATCACACTACATGGATATAAACCCTCATCCATCCAATGTCCCGTCGGAAAGGAGTACGGCATCGATCGTCAACTCCTTAGTGTACCGACTCTATAGATCCTCGTACGGGATCGATCAATCGGAAAACTCCTTTTCCAATTATCCTATCTACCCCGGCCGGGATTTAGAGTACTATCCCATAGGACATTCACTCTCACTTACCGAGAGTGGATTTATCCCTCAAGTCCGCTCAATTGCCTCCATCGGATTTTCCTTGTACCCGATCCATCGCTATATAGGACCATCTAAAGTGCGATCCATAAGTCAATGGTCAAAGCACAAGTTCCACCCAACAAGGCATCTTTGGCGACTCAGTCAAAGGTCCAACCATGCAACCGTGATGATAGAAAACCCCGATAGACAGCTTCGGTAAGATACCATCTGGTTTCTAATTCGGTCAGCCGTTGAACTCATTCAACTAATGAGCACCTCGCATGTGTATCTCGTTGTCTCCACACTAATGACCAATGAGATCGGTCGTCCTCATCACGAGAAGACATCACATACACTAGTCTATCCGATCCTTGATGTCCCGTCTCAAGTATCCTACGATCAGAACATTTAGATCAAATACCTCTAGATGATCAATCTCATTATCATGATCTCATCATGATTTAATCATCATTGTATTTGATCAAGGACTTCATTATTATATTCGCATCTAATAAGAACTTATAATGAAGATTTGCCTAATTAATTGAATGAGATATTTCTAGAAATGTCGAATCATATCATATATGATTGGCTTGTAGGGCATACATTTCTATCAATCTCCCACTTGCACTAAAGCCAATCACCCATCTGGCTGATCTATATCAACTCGAGGTGAAGCTCAAACACTCTTCGAGTAACTACTTCGCAGTGGATCCTGCAATGTTATTAACGGTAGATACTTTATCTTTAATTATATCTCTATAAGTCGCAATCTCTCTCGATTGTATGGTATCGCCACAGGTTCTAAACTTCGATGAGACATTGGCTCTACTCCATTGTTTTCTCAAAACAATGATACACTTTCGCAGAAAATTGAGACAATCTCATACCTTAGATGAGAATCTTCATCTAGACTACTTCTCAAGTAGTGTGCAACCAACATGTAAACTTGTTTACATATGTTGTAGAATTTACAGTGTTCTAACACATAGAACTCTTTCACCTCACTGCACCATCATTATTCTGACTTAATATCAAACTTGTTTGGTTAGAAGCTTGTGTTTGTAAAACTACAAGACTTCAAGTCTTATCCTCCGTTGCATAGAGATACATTCTCGCTTCTTAAGTACCAAATGATATATCTCTAAACTATCCAAAGGACTCTCACTGATTTTCTTGATGAATGCTCATAACACTTAGAGCATTAATCATATCATGTACGTAGCATCATATAAACAATAGACCCTATGACAAAGGCATAGGGGCTCTATTTATGTGATCTCTTTATCTTTCAAGAAGTCTACAAAGACAACACTTTACAGAGATCAACTCCACACCACATAGGTAAGAAACCTATCTTGGAGTTTATCATGTCAAACCCTTTGACTATGGTGACTACGTACATTAATTGAGCATTGATTTTAGATCTATCTACATAGATCTCAAAACCCGAATTGTGTTTGGAGGATCAATATGATAGCTAGGTTCACTTATGATAACACACCTACTTCATTCTCAATGAGTAGTATGTCATCAACATAAAATGTCAAGAAAGTAAGAGCACTCCCACTTATCTTGTTGAATACACAAGGCTCCTCTTCGTTCTTAACAAAGTCATAAGATTTAATCTCATTAAACCTTATATATGATCTATGGGAAATTTTACTTTAGTCCATAAATGAACTTAATACACACTCTTCTTGGATGTTATTGGGATTTGATTCCCCATAGTTGTATCATATACACCTATTCCTCAAAATACTTTAGAGGAACACTATCTTAACATCCAATTAGCTTATCTCATAATCATAGAGTGTTACAATCAAAATACGAATGGATTAATCCATGGAATAGGTAAAAGATCTCATCATAGTCAACCATTTGACTTCAATGATATCCTTTTCAACTATTCTCACCTTTGAAGTTATCTACCTTCTAATCCACTCCAATCTATTCTTTAGTGATCCATTTATTCCTTATGGATACTATATCCTTAGGTGGATCTATCAAGTTCTAAACTTGATTAGAATAGATAAAGTTTATATCGGATTTTATTGTCTCTTCCCATTAATGAATCAATATCTCATATTGGTTCTATATAGATCCTAGGATCAATATCCTTATTATCTTATGCCTCATTTCATCTATCAGAGATATGTCTCACATATCTCTTAGGTAGAATGGACACAAGTAAAGACCTATCATTAGTCCTTGTGTAATTATTAACTAGCACCTTAATAGAAGTGTTATTGCTGTGGACCTGGAACATCTTCCATATATACCTTGCTCCCACTATCTTTCTTAAGAAGGAACTTTTCCTTTAGAAATATAGTGAGCTTAGCAACACATACCCTTATACATAAGGGTCGTATATTTAATATCCAAAAGTTTCCTTAGGATATTCCACAAGCCAACACTTCATAGTCTTATATTCCAACTTGTTAGAGTTATACTTCTTCACCAGGTCGGACATTCCGAAACCTTAACTTGCTTAAGGTCAAGTTTTAACCCCTTTTCCATATCCTATATGGAATGATCGTAACGTACTTAGAAGGTACCTATTAAGAACAAGTAGTTATAATGAGTACTTAGCCAAATTAGACAAGAGGAATTTTGCAAAGCTTGTCATTGTTCATATTATGTCTTACATAATATGACTTCTCATTTTAGCTACTCAATTAAGCTAAAATGTGTAAAGAGGTGTCCATTAGATTCTAATATCCTTCAATTATATGTGAATTATGTACTTAAGTATTCCTCTCTTTGATCTCATCAAAGAGTTCTAATACTAGTTCTATTAGTATCTCTACTTCATTCTTAATCTCAGATAAATTCTCAAAGGTCTTAGATTTGTACTTCATAAAGTACATGTATCCATACCTAGAGACATCATCTTTGAAATAATGAAGTAGAAATATTCTTCTTTAGCCTTACTAGATATGGGCTAACATACATCTAAATGTATGAGTTCTAATAACTCATTAACCCATTCTCTATGTCTATATAAAGCTAAAGTGTAGATTGATCTAAATCAACCAATTTCCTCTTAAAAGGAATATTCACACATAACATGAGAGCTAACATATCAAATATGATTAAACAATTCATTAAGCTCTCATTGTTAAACACTTTGCCATTCAATCTATTAGAACATCTATCAATTCCATAGCTTAGAATAAATCAACATTTATTCAAGTAGGAAATCATATAAAGTTCTTGTAGAAGGATATAATAGCAATATTAATTATTAAGACATCTCCATAAGGCTATTAAAGAATTGCACCTCCCACTAATAATGATGCAACTTTTGCACCATTTCATATGTAGGTCAATATCTTCTTTATTAAGCCTTCATTTACTTGTCATCATCTACAACTCCTTGTAGATATAAGATGCATATCTGGTATCTCATACCATTAGATGCATCCATAGTATCTAATATTATGATATATACATATAGTATCTAATACTATTAAGTGTATATTTAAAACAAGTAAGTGCCAATGACTTGGATACATGAAGCTTCTCAAGCTCCACCTTTGCATTATATACAAAACACTTTGTACTTCCTCTTCCACTTTTCATCATCATGAAAAGGTAAGAATCCTGTCTTATTCTCGCTTTATTATCTTGACCACCTTCTTTTACTATTAACTCTCTCCTATTTTTATCTAATGATTTTACTTCTTACTATTGGTCTCACCAACAAGAAGTAATTAAGATGTATTGTTGATCTAAGTTGCCCTTTAGTTAACTCATCAATATGAGCCATGATGGATCTCATATCCATCTATCCATGTTGTCTCTATAATTATGTCTTACAGAGACTAACATCTAATTTAAGGCAAACAATGCATCTTGTCCATGAGATAAGATCTTATCTTTCATTCATATCACTAGATAATTTAGGAGACACCTACTTCTCAAGTAGAATAGTTAATTGGTCAACTATGAGAACAATTCTCTTAGTTCTAAACCAGCCTTAAGAAGTGTGATCCATTAAGCTATATGGCATCTAATATGCCATACTAATGGTGGTTTATAATCGTATTCTACAACTGAGATATAATTTTATCAAAATAACATTGCAAACATTCATTAAAATTAAGATATGGTCTTTTATCCTAATTTATGCTCCCACTAATTTTCGACGAATTTGCATAACCCTCATTATGCAAAGACGGGATATCTCGATGAAATCCTAGTGGGGACTAAGACCCTATTAACTTTATGGTGATGACCTTGTGGTAAGACAACAAATCACCCCATACTTAAAGGTAGGCAACTATTGCCTTGCAACTCTTGCAACTCTTAGTCATTTAGCCTCTAGAGTTATGACCTTGTGGTAGCACAACAAGCCATATACTCTAGTTAGGTCAAACCCGCTTGTTACGTTATGAGAATGGATTCTTCACACAGCCCTTGTGGTAGCACAACAAAGCCATGCAAATGGTCCACCCCAAAGTTCGGCAAATGCCTTAGCCATGATCACCAATCCCTTGTCGTAACGAGTCTCGTGGTAGCACAACAAACCCATCCAATCTAAGATTGGCTCATCAAGACCATAACAACGGATGGCTACGTGAGTCATTCTTAATGTCACACGTTTATCAACCTAATTATGACAATGAGGGATTTTATTTTAGTCTCATCAATAATATGTGCTAAGTATATATAATACCTTTGGAATATCATATATCTAAGGTATAACCTATAGCACACATCCACATATCAAATATGCACAAAATCAGGTGATCATGGTCTTAACTCCTAAGCATGCACCTAAGGCACCCCTATAGGTGCAAATCCTTGCTTCAGATGCTTGAGTTGGTATGCTCCCACTTCGAAGGGTGCTTCTCCAAGTGGTCCCGCTCTCCAACCTTCCACGAACCAGCCTTCTAACTCTTACAAGCGGCTTAAGCGTATTTCCCACAAATGTACATAACTCAATAAGAAACCTTGGTTTTAACCAAGGGGAGTACATTAATGGAGGGAGGTAGAATGTACAATCGATTGTATAGAGAGAGAGGAGGCACACGTGTGCCCCATTTAATAACATAACCAACATAATTAAAAGCAATCACAAGCCAAGCACAATTAAGTCCATGATCACCTCCATACACACACTAACATTCATCACATGAACATAGAGCGCATACGTGATAATTATATAAGATATATCATACATATCAGCATAAAATTATATATAATTTATTTTCGAAATTCTCAATTTCATGCATGTCGAATTTTCATGAAATAAATAACATGAAAATAACATGACAACAACATATAAACAATTCATATGAAATGAACATACAAAACAAAACTATTTAGAACATTCATGCATTCCCAATACTCTGCAAGGTCAAAAATTAATGTCCCAATTTATATTCTCGTAAAATCTCATTTTACAATTTAATTAATTAAGACACTAATAATTTAAGTTAAACCTTTAAAACAATTTTAAAGTTTAACCATGAGTGAATCTATGTAAATAGAACTAAACATCATCTAACATGTCATTAAACACTTTAAAACATGTTAAATAATATTATAGAATTTTTAAGAATTTTTATGGAATTGTATGGCAATTTTTCGGAATTTTCTATGATTTTAAACACTTTAAAAGCATATAAATAGTGTCTGGCGCAATGCGCCGCACATGGCGGCGCACTGCGCCCGTCCGGCGTGCGCCGGTGTGCGCCCTAGCGTGCGCCAGTCCTCCAGCGGGTGTGTGCCGACCGACTGCGCGTAATAGCACTGTTCATCCGGGAGAAAATCCATCCTATAGAATCGGATTTATCTGCTTATCCAGGACTCCTAAAAATCCGAAAAAAATATGCGTTGGAATACTTATCAAATAAGGAATCCAAAAAAGTCGGCCTCATATCCAGGAAAAATCCAAATAGTCCGAAAAATGAGGAAGAAGAGGCGGCGATCACCCAAATTCCGTAGCAGAAATCTCAATTTTGTAACGAGGATAACTCTTTATCCAGGAAGCAAAATATTCTCCAAAAATACAATTTAGAATACTCATCATATGGCTTTTCCAAATATGTATATATCCCTTCAGATAAAAATTCTCTATAAACGGGAAATCAGGAAGAAACAAGTCGGCGCCGCCAGACTCCGCAGAACCCTAGTTAGTTTGAAAACTCAAAAATTCTCATCCTCCGCCGTCGTTCAAAGCTAGATATCAAAGGTAAAGGCTAGGTAATCATATTACCCATCTCCCGAACCTTTTACAAGCCTCAATTTCTTCTGTGGACGGAGATTTCACAAAATCCCCAAATCCGGGTCTCGGTTCGGGCATGACAGAAACACCATCTTTTGAGGCTTCTCCAGAACACTAAAGAGATCCAAACTTCAAAAGGTTTGCGGAGTTAGAAATACCTATATCACGAGATTCTACCAAGGCCAATAAATCTTTTATCTGAGTCATACACAGAATATGGTGGCCTCGTCAAAACAGACGTTTGCACAGATTCGGGAACACATAAATAACATGAAATAATGTCGATTCGACGTCGGTTTCGACCGGGACTTGAACCGGGCTCTGATACCACTATAAGGAATCGTACATTAAAATGTGGTGCAGCAGAAGCGACGATTCCTATGGGTTCCTTTAGAATCCGTCTCAATCAGAACCGAACGACGAAAACCGAAAACCGATCAAATCGGGTTCGAATATACCTGATAGGGATTCATATAATCCCATGGAGAGGAAGGAGATGAGCTTCTCAAGGTCTCCAAACCGTTCAAGCGTCCGGTCTCCAGCAGTATCCACACAAACTTCACCCACAGCAGGTTCTCCCTTCGCGCCAGCCTCGAGAACTCTTCCCGAACAGAGCTCCATCGACCATGGACATCTTCTAAAGAGAGGAGGAGGTAGGGAGGAGGCTTGGGACGTGGTTTTCACCCTTGTCTTGATGGGGTTTGGCTGAAATCATTAGTATTTATAGAGAATTATGGAATTTTTCATAAAAACCCAAAATCTCTATAAATTACGTCCTTGCCCCTGTACTTGTGGATAAGTCCTTTTGTGTGTGACCCACTAGGCCCAATAACCTATTTGGTTGAGGCCTAAATAAAATAGAACAATTCTATTTAATTTTAATTAAATCCGTTATCCGATAACAGATTAATCGGCCTACCGATCATGAAGGGTACAAGCCACATCCCATGATCCCAAATGGCTATGAGGATAATTTCATCTCCATTGAGCCTTTCCATCATCAGTTACCACATGGATATAAACCCTCATCCATCCAATGTCCCGGTCGGAAAGGAGTACGGCATCGACTGTCAACTCCTTAGTGTACCGACTCTATAGGATCCTGTACTCGGAATTGGATCAATTAGAAAACTCCTTTTCCAATTATCCTATCTACCCTGGCCAGGGATTTAGAGTACTATCCCATAGGACATTCACTCTCACTTACCGAGAGTGGATGATCCCTTGTTGTCCGCTCAATTGCCTCCATCGGATTTTCCTTGTACCCGATCCATCGCTATATAGGACTATCTAAAATGTGATCCATAAGTCAATGGTCAAAGCACAAGTTCCACCCAACAAGGCATCTTTGGCAACTCAGGTCAAAGGTCCAACCATGCAACCGTGATGATAGAAAACCCTGATAGACAGTTCGGTAAGATACCATTCAGGGTTTCTAATTCGGCCAGTTGAACTCATTCAACTAATGAGCACCTCGCATGTGTATCTCAGTTGTCTCCACACTAATGACCAATGAGATCGGTCGTCCTCATCACATGAGAAGACATCACATACACTAGTCTATCCGGATCCTTGATGTGCCGTCCCAGGGATCCTACGACTAGGAACATTTAGATCAAATACCTCTAGATGATCAATCTCATTATCATGATCTCATCATGATTTAATCATCATTGTATTTGATCAAGGACTTCATTATTATATTCGCATCTAATAAGATCTTATAATGAAGATTTGCCTAATTAATTGAATAAGATATTTCTAGAAATGTCGAATCATATCATATATGATTGGCTTGTAGGGCATACATTTCTATCATTAAGCCCCCTCCCATCCAGCCCCTTTAAGGCCCCCATGGGGCTCTCTTCCTCCCTACACTTGCTCACCTCACTCTTGCTCACTAAATGCTCTTGATCTCAAATTTTTTGTCTCTTTCTTCTTTAATTACATCATTAGCTCATTAAATATTTGATACTTTTATTTGTTTAAGTTACTTAGCTTATTAGTTAATAGTTAGTTAGTACTTATTTAATTAGATATTCAACTAGTTTATTCGATCCAATCGACCTTTGACTACGTTAGCTATGGAGACTCATTTGGATCAAGTCGTAAGATGGTTTCCCAAGGGGTTGACAAGTATGATCATTATGAATACATGTATCAAGCTTTGTACTCAACTCAAATGACATGAGGAGAGTATATAAACTATCTACAAAATGTAGAACATGTCACATTGGAATAAAGTTCATGAATTATTTGTTTAAATCATGTCATTTATTTTTTTTATTTTTTTGAATTTTTTTGAATTTTTTAAAATTTTATAAAAAAATTAGAAAATAAGGGTCGCGACCCGGGTCACGACTTGGTCGGACCAGGTCGGCCTAGGAGCTGACCGACCTGGTCGCGACTTCCGACCCCCCCTTTCCTTGGAAGCATGTAATTCCAGCTACGCTTTGGTCTATTTGGTGTACAAGAAATACTTGCATTTTTTGAAGATCATTTTGATAATCCAAAGCTCATTTTCCATCTATTGACTAGTGTCTTGGACTCGTCGTTGGCTTACTTTGGGAATACTTAGGAAGCGGCTAAATTCAAGGATTGGTCCTCGAAGTTTACTACTTGCTTTATGTAATGTTGTTTTCCCCATTCTACCACCTTGGTAGTGGGGGCCTCTTCTTCATACCCCCATTTTGTAATCTTTTTTTTTCTGTTTTTTGTTGTTATCTTTTCAAGCATTAATAGAATCTCTGGTCCTTGGACTTTTCTCAAAAAAGGTAAGTTGATTATTTAGAAAAGTAATATTTTGTAAAGATCATAGGGGTTGTTTCTGATGACTTTTGATCAGAGATAGGTAAGAAACTTGGGCTGTTTATTTATTTGGCAGGGAAGAACTCATTTGGATGGTTCTTTGACAACTTGAGAAGTGAATTGAAGGGCAAGGGTAGAGAATGGGAATGGTGGGAAAGGTGGGTCCTCCAACGTCGGGTTTGGGGAAATGAAATTCCTTCTAGAAAATTTATAGTTGAAAATCCGAGGAGGAGGGTGAAAAGAGGTGGAGAAATTATTATCAACACATGATGAAGATTTTGAGTTGGAACATTAGGGGTATCCATGGGAAGGAAAAGATGATGGAGTTGAGGTGCATGGTGAAACAAGAGTAGATTGATATTGTGGTATGCAGGAAAGTAAACATGATTTTAATCTCGAGAAGGCACAAGATTACATATGCTTTGATAGAATAAATGATTTTGTCTTTTCTCCATCCGGAGGAAGTGGTGGAATTGTGGTGATGTGGAGTAAGGAGCTGTTGGAAGGCTCTTTAATTTCTAATAGCAGACACAAAGTTTTTCTTCTCCATCTCTCTATCTCTCTTAATTTATCAAGATTAACTTCTTATCCAAAAATAAATACTCACACTTTCATAATTACATATACAAAATCACTTATACTATTACATACTTTTTCTTTCTTTCGGAGGACTTTTCCCCCTGACAACCCCTCACAAGGGGTGCTGCCTCCTTGACCCCTGCGACTTGACCGCGCAGGTCAATTCGCGACTACTCTGCACCCCTATTTAATAATATTATAACGATATTTTACTATCGCACATATATAAATTTTATAATCATAAATGTTTTATATACTTAAATTTTATAAAAATCTATTTAACTTTTTTCTCTTTCACACACACGTCATATTTACTTATATACATATATAAAACACTCATATTCAATTATAATGTAAAAATATAATTATATTTATGCATATTTTTATGTATAACGACCCCTAACCCAGTTTTCCTTGAATGCCGCCTTGACCGCCTAGGCGACACTTAAGCGGCCGCCTTGACGCTTAAGCGAAATCGGTACTGTTCAACGCCTTGGGCGCCTTGACAACTATGTTCCAAAGAAAGAATATGTCAGTGATATTTTTGACCTTAGGCCAATCAGTTTGCTTAATTACTCTTGCAAGGTTATTACAAAATGCTAGTTTCAAGCCTTCAAGGCTCAAGGGTTGTTTAGATAGCTTGATTTGTCCTACACAGTCAGCTTTTACTAAAGGTAGGCATATCTTGGACTATTTCACGGCGGCTTGTGTTAGAGTCAGCTAAAAGTGCTTATTTAAAGTCATGCAATTGATGGGCTTTAGTTATACTTGGATCAATTAGGTGAAGTGTGTGCAAACTTCAGGGGTGGAAGAAGTGGCTGCAGGCAGGTGAATTTTATCAAAGTGTGTTCTTCAGATCGTTCCCTTGTATTACTTTTCTATTTTTAAATTTTCAAAGGGTTTAAGCAAGAAACTCAATAGCATACATTCTGATTTCTTCTGGCAAAGAAAAGGGGGGAGCCAAGGGGCTTCATTTGGTCATTTGGAATCATGTTTGCAGGACTGGGAGGGAAAGATGAGTCAATATGTTACCTCTCGAAATTTGTAACAGTATTGACTAACTGGACGTGGGGATTGAGCTAAAATGTTGATACTACTAGGGCCAGAATTATATTTTTCTAAACATGGTTTGAAATTGAATAGAGAGGACATTATTTGGATTGATAATTTTAGTATTAGAAGCAGAATCTCAAGCATCTGGAAGGGCATCCACAGGGCTTCTAGCGCAGTTGGAATCGGAATGGCAGAATTTCTAGTGCAGAAACTCCCACACCAAAACATGCTGCTTCTTAGGAAGGTAGTTCAATTACAACCACTGTTGGTTGTTCGAAAAAAATGCCTGGTGCAGAGAAGTCCTCTTACAGGTGGCTTTCCTTCTCCTGTTCTCTATAGCTTCAGATGTTAACAGCAGGGTGAAAAACTGCTGCATTGGTTGTATAACATTGAGGGTACCTGGTGTCCTCTTTTCAGAAAAAAAAAAGCTTTGGGATCATGATTTGGAGCAATGGATAGACATGGTTTCACTTCTGAGCACATGTGCCTTGAAGCCTGACAGTAAGATACACTCCATTTTGGACGCATGTTCCCTCTTTTCAGGTTGGTTTTGAAACCCCCTTTCTCAATGAAACTAAAGGTTCTTCTATCCCTCTTTTCAGTTATTATTTGCTTAATTGTATAAGTTTAAACCAATGTTGATAGGTGTCTTTCTTTGTAGCTGTGTAATGGCACATAATTTGATCATATTTTACATTTGATGCACATCACTACTGATATTTTCTCATCCAATTAAAGATTCCTCTACCAAGATACTATCAAGAATTATCTTTTATACTTCTCCACTTTGGATATATTTGTTAGGTATAATTCCAATTTGCAATTATAAGAAGATACATATAACGTGTCTATGTACATAAAATGTCACTAAACTCAATTTTTTTATGACACTTCACCTCAATAACTTCATGTCTATCAATGTGAATGTGATATCAAACTTCTCATTGTCATAAGTGACAAATATATTTACATCACATGACTCAATTACTAAGTCTATGTTCAAATATTGTACTCAAATAGGTCAAATCTCGGGGGTATGGAGCCTCATTGCATCTTGCAACATCATTCTTGGACGATACATCCTTTTAAAATGTCTCATTTTATGGTCAGCCATTTATTATTCATATCTCCTATTCGTTTCCCAAAAGTGTCAAAAAAATGCATTGTTTACTTTGCATCTAAATAATATTTGAAAACTTTATTACTACTTTCACATCTCTGTACACTAATGGGGTGTTTGGTTGCATGATAACGAAGGTTTTTGTTTTAATTTTTAAAAATTGTAAGAAAACTTGTTAAAAGAGGTGTTTGGTAACCATGACAATTTTATGTTTTAAAAGTGATTTTCTTCTTTAACAAAAAAGAGGGTCTCACCTCTTTCTTTTTTCTTGTGGTCCCTCACTTTGTTTGGTCATATGTGGTAGTTACTCTTTTTTGTAATCACATCCCTCCAAACATGATAATTTTATGTCATGAGTTGGTTCACTTTTTATTTTAATATAATTTTTTATCATGAAAGTGTACAAAAAATTATCATGCAACCAAACACCCCATAAGTATGCCAAATATAAACATAGATCTACATACACAATGGCTTACTTTTTTTTTCTCTTCTCAAACAAAATTGTTAGGCATTCATTTTCATAAAGTTTATATTTTGACAACAACTCCTCCCATGTATGTAAGAACGATAGAGTCGTATGCACACTCCTTAATGTCTTTCTTGAAGAATGGAGATATATTGAAGACAAGCGTAAAGTGTTTATATACATTTTAATACATGTCATATATAAATTTTATGAAAAGTTCTTAGCAACTCCTGCAATTGCATCACACTAGGAAGGTGGAGAAAAATCATTTAAATATGTAAATTGTTTCATCGTAGGGTAAACCAACACCAACACCAAGATAAATAGTTTATTTATGATGATTAACTCCAATAAAAGGAAAAAAGGGTTACCATACTTGTTAATTTCATGTGTTGTGTCAAAATATAACACATCATTAGACCTTTTATAATCTAAACACATTCTAGAATCTATCTTAACTATGTTAGTTGATAAGATCATGCTCATTAACATGCAAGGTATAAGTAAATGAAATATTTATCTATGGTGAAAAATATTCAAGAAGACTTCTAGTATTAAACTCCAACATTGATTGTTATTTTTTAGTTATTAAATAATTTATCAAATTATTTCTCATGAATCAAATATTTTTTTTTGCTATCTATTTAGATAGACATAAGATAAAATAGTTAATTACCTTAGTCGTATCTTAATATTTCCCAAATATCTACCACAACTTAACTTTTTTTAACTTTTATGCGAGATCTTAGCATATGTGATTTAGATGAAATTTCTAATTAATGATTATGTTCCATATCTCACTGGCTAATCTTATGCCTCCTATTAATATTTAGGAAAAAAGTTATCTATGGTAGACACATTTTAACTATGTGAACAACCACATTAGTGCATCTTGAATCCTTCTTTCTTCATCTTTGTTTACAACATATAACTTTTTTTCTTTTATAACACTTTAGTCTGTCATTTAGTCAAGTCTTGTGAAACAACAATGTTGTCATAATTTGTACAGAAGTGTATATTAATTTGTTCATCATCTATATGACACCTATAATTATATGGAGTTGGTTAGTAATATATAAATGGTATTAGTAAAAAATGAAAATGGTTAGTAATATATGGAAAGAATTACTAATATATATGGATTGTGTTAGGCCCCGTTTGATTGAAGTTATTAACATATGATGATTCGGTCAGACATTTGTTCATTCAATTCATTTGATAAATTGCATCACTTAAAATCTGGATACGTACATCTTAACTTGGCAGCCACCATATGAATCAACAAGTGACAGTATGCATTCTTTCTCTAACATGAACTCCTCCTCGCTATTGCTCCTGTCTAATGCATATGCTCGTAATAATATGCATTCTTTCTCTAGATCTTATGTTCGTAGATAGAGTTTGCCCATACACGTTTGCAACGAAGATGGCTTTAATATTTCACTATCATTTATTTTATGAATAATATATTCTTTTTCTAGTTCTTCTCTGCACCCAAGTAGACTTGCCCACACATGTCAGCAAGAAAGATACCTATAACATCTCACTATTATATATTTTATAAAAATAAACCTTAACTAATTTTATTAACATTTATAAATTATTACTATAACATAAAATACATATTAGGTTAGTTCTTAAAATAGACTTCACGTAAATAATATATAAATTTTAAGTTTAAAAAAATATTACACAAATTATTAAAATAGACTTCTCAATACTAATATCTAAGTTAACTAATTTTTTCCATATGTTTATTACTGATGATTATTCTTATATTTAGATGTTACTTTGTCACTATTAAATTATACTCACATTCATATATAAGTTTTTTAATCAAATGGTCTTAATCTATTCAGTTTTAAGGTTCATATATCATAGTAAATAGCCTTAGTCATTAAGATTTCATATATCTATATTGTTAGAAAATCAAACCATAGCACCTGAAGTGTTCAATTCCTCAAATTTCATAATCGTTGTTTCGATCAGAATCAAAAAAAGTAATCCCTCGAGATTGAAAAGGATTTAGCATTGCTATGCTCTCCGAGCCACTCAAGCATGCAATCTTTAATACTATCCACTTGTATATCCTCTATAAATGGGTTCTCCTACGTCGGCCTCGACGTCTTGTTCTTATCAGAGCTCCATCATCCCATGGTATCCTCTAGGGTGGGAGAGGTGCTGAAGAGAGGATGACCACAAATTTTGCACCATTGGTTCGATAGGGATTGTGCCGTACTTCGTTAATATTTATAGAACTTGGAGTTTTCATAAAAAAAACTCCTCAATTTTTTAAATTACTTCTATGTCTATATACTTATGGATTAGTTCTTATTTATGTGACCCACTAGGTCTAATAGTTTATTTTTGTTGAAGCTTATTTAAAATAACAACTTATTTTAATTCAAATCAATTATCCAATAAAAAATTTAACGCCTTCTGATCATTAAAAATACAAGTCACATTCCTTGATTATAAACAACTTTAGGAATGATCTCATCTCCATTGAGTTTTTCCATCATCAGTCACCGCACAAATATAAATACCTGTCCATCTAATGTCTCAGTATGATAGAGATACGACATTGACTAACAATTCCTTTTGTAAACTAACACTTTGGGCTCCTGTACTCAGAATCAAATCGATCGAAAAATTCATTTCTAATTATGCTCTCTAACCTAGTTAGAGATTTAGATTACTATCTCATAGACATTCTCTCACACTTATTGAGAGTGGAAGATCCTTTGTCCTCCACTCAATTGTCTCCACCAAGTTTTCTTGTACATGATCCATTAAATGTACTAGGCTATCATCTTAGTAATCCATAAGTCAATAGTCAAAGCACAGGATATGCCCAACAAGACATTTTTAGTGACTCGGGTCAAATGTTCAACCGTACAACCGTGACGATAGAAAACTTTGATAAATAGTTAGTTAAGACACTATTTACTGTTTTTAAATAAGTCAATTCAATGAACTCATTCCACTAATGAGTACCTATATGTGTATCTTAGTATCTCCACATTAATGATCAATGAGATCAGTCATCCTCATTATAAAAGAAGATATTACATACAATGGTCTGTCCAGATCCTTAATGTCCCGTCTCAAGGATTTTATGACTAAGAACATTTTGATCACATATATCTATATAATTGATCTCATTATCATGATCTCGTCATGATTCAACTTCCGTTGCATATGATTAATCACTTCATTATGATATATGTATCTAATAAAAATTAGTAATGAAGATATGCCAAATTAATTAAATAAGTTATTTCAAGAAATGTCAAATCATATTACATATGATTGGCTTGTAGCACATATACTTCTATCAAACTCTTATTTTCACTAAAACTAATCACCCATCTGCCTAATCTCCATCAACTCGATGTGAAGTTGAAACACACTTTGAGTTACTACTTTAGTTAATAAATTTATAATATTATTTAAAAGAAGATAATCTATCTTTTATTATATCTCTCTGAGCTGCAACCTCTTTGATCAAATGATATAGAGGCAGAATTGTTTAAACTTCTTATAAGACTTCTACTCCATTGCAAATGGAATAGCACATTGTTTTCACAAATTCAATGGCACAAGATTAGAGACTGGAGGAACAATCCCATATCTGAAAAGAACTTTTTCATTTGTAACACTTACTTTGCAGTTTTGCAGCAGATATATACTATGCATTAGTTGTAGAATTCATAGTGTTTCCTTACTTGGAACTCTTTCAGCTCATTGTACCATTATTTAGAGTAAACATATACCCCTTATATTGTTGTGCTATCAAACTTATTTGACTAGAAGCATGAGTCTGTAAAATCATACAACTTTAAGTCCTATTCTCTATTTATATGTGATAGAAATGTATGTCACATAAGTGAATTATATTTGATATGTTTTGACATTTCTTGAAATATCTTATTTAATATAATGTATATCTTCATTACTAATACTATTTAAATATATATCATAATGAGATTCTTGTTCATGTGCAATGATGATTAAATTATGATGAGATCATGATAGAAAGATCAATCGTCTACAAGTATATGATTTAAATATTTTTGTCATAAGATCTTTGAGATGAGATATTAAGGATATGGATAAATTAGTGTATATGATATATTCTCATATGATAAAGATGACTGATCTCATTAGCTCATTAGTCATTAGTATAAAGACACTAAGATATACATACAAATGCTTAATAATCAAATATGTTCACTAAACTAATCGATTTAGAAACTTTGAATGGCATTTTACTTAACTGTTTATTAAAGTTTTCTATTATCATGGTTATATGGTTAGACTTTTAACTTGAGTCGTTAAAGATGACTTGTCAGATGTACATTGTGCTTTGGCTATTGATTTATGAATCATCGATACAATGGTTTAGTATAGTTAATAGATCAGGTACAAGAGAATCTTGATAGAGATAATTGAGAAGATAGCAAGGATCGTTCACTCTTGATAAAAAATAGAGAATGCTTATGAGATAGTATTTGAAATCCCTTGCTAGTGTATAAAGAATAATTGAAAAAGGAGTTTTTCAATTAATCTAATTCCAAGTATAGATCCCAAAGTGTCAATTTACAAAAGGGATTATAGTCAATGACATATCTTTATCCCACTAGGGTATTAGATGAATGAGGGTTTATATTTGTATAGTAACTAATGATGGGAAAACTTGATGTAGATGAGATCATTTCCAAAGTCATTTGAGATCATAGGATATGGTATGTACCCTTCATAATCATAAAATACTTAAATTTGTTTTTGGATAACTAATTTAATTTTAAATAAA
This sequence comes from Cryptocoryne crispatula var. balansae, assembly GCA_036172225.1. Classification (NCBI taxonomy): domain Eukaryota; kingdom Viridiplantae; phylum Streptophyta; class Magnoliopsida; order Alismatales; family Araceae; genus Cryptocoryne; species Cryptocoryne crispatula. Next base: position 5,415,767 of record CM069931.1, read on the forward strand.
TTTTATTTTAATTAGGTTTCAGTTAAATGAACTATTGAGTCTAATGGGTTATGCATATAAGGACTCATCCGTAAGTAAGGAGGCATGAGCATAATTTATGAAAATTTTGGTTTCTATGAAAATTTCAATTTCTCTATAAATATAAATGAAATTGGCCAAACCTATCAAGTCATGGGAGCCAATTTTGTGGTCAACCATCTCTCTCTCTCTCTCTCTCTCTCTCTCTCTAGAGCAAGTTTTTTATGATGCAGCTCCATCTAGGAATAGTCAAAAGGTTTGATGCATAGGAGAACCTATCTACAAAAAAAATTCATGTGGATACCACTAGAGGCCGTGCACTTGGGAGGTTTGGAGAGAATTGAGTGTCATATGCTCATTCTTCTTCGGTCTTAGGGATTGGTAGAAACCCGTAAAGGTATTTTCGAATTCTGTTTCTCAATTTTCATCATTTAGTTCTGATTAAAACTATGATCATGATATTCTAAGAAATTGTCATTTCCACTGTACTAATATTTTTTAGGACTATTCATTACAATGGTATTAAAGCCACTTTGAAGTTTCTTTTGAAACTGACATCAAATTGACTCTGTTTTATGTATTTTATGCATTCCCAAAATCGTACAAACCTCTATTTTGATGAAGCAACAATAAGTCATATGTGATGCAATTTTGAGGATGGTTGGCTTTGATAGATTCTCATGGCATAGGGCTTTTGAACACCACCCTCCATTCATTTGGATCACTTGAAGTCCAGTGTGACATCAGAAAGATGGTGATTTGATATCTTGTGTGTCGACCTTTGGAATTGGGAATCTTCATATTCTTCTTTTGAGAGTCTTTTGAAGGCATTTGAAGATAGGAAATATGATTACCTATAATTCCCTTGAAGTTTTCAACATCGAACGACTATGAGGGCAGTGTATTGGGCAATGTTCCAATGAGATTAGCTTCTACAATGTCACCCTATTTTTACCTTTTCTCGAACTAAAGAAAAACAAAAAAAAATTGGGGGGGGTATTGCCAGATTTGGAATTCTCATTTGATAAGGATTCAATTTTCTATTTTTTAGGATTGTTTTCACGTTTGGAAGGGGTTTTGAACCCACCCTGCTATTTTGGATTATGCTTTTCCTTATCAGGTAGAGAAGGTAGTTGTTACCAGATTTATATAACCTTATAAGCACCAACTTTGTGGATATGGGCCTTTTTGATGCGGGTCAATGCGGACCCTTTGGTTTGATTAGGTTCAGGTGTGTAGACACACGCAGATGCACATAGTGTCGCACTATGCCACAAAACTTAACAAAAAAATTCAACCGACACTATGTGCCAGCCTGCTGCAAGTGGATTTCATTATCAAGTCTGCCCTAAACATGATTAGATCCAATAAAAAATTTATTTTTTATTTTAAATAGTTTGAAATCAAAGAAAATTATGAAACATTGCCAAAAATCCAAAAAGAATTATAAAATTATGTAATAAATTATTAAATAGTTTAATGATTTATTATATGATTTTAATTTATTTTGTCATTGAATCATTCATAGTTATGTTTTAACATTATTTTAAACACTTAATTAAATTAATGTCTAAATTAGTTCTATAAAATGTGATTTTGTATAATAGTGATTAGGACATTAATGTTACACTTAGTACAATTTTGGGAATTTGTGAATGTTATAAACTATTTAGAGTTGCTTTTTTATTCATATAAATTGTTTATATATATCATTTCATTCTATGTATTTCATAAAAATTATGACAACCATGAAATTGAGAATTTCAAAAGTTATAAAGTAATTTTGTGGTATAAATGTTTTATCATATAGTTATCACGTATTTGCACTATATACATGTGATATTTGATGGTGTGAATATATGGAGATTATTGACTTAGAATTAATGTCACGTGATGATGTTTAATTTTGTGGATGTGTTATTATTGGGGCTTGCATGCCTCCTCCCATCTCTTATCAATTCTGATTGTAATTCTACCTTGTTTTTTTTGTATACTTAGCTTGGTTAAAACAAAAGTTTCTTATAAAGATATGTATATTTGTGAGTCTGCGTATCCTTAAACCACTTGTAATGACAAAGAGACTGATTCATGGACGAGGTGAGAGCGGGATCACTTGGAGTAGCGTTCTTTGGGAAGTGAAGGCATATCTGCACTGACATCATATGCTAGTTCACTTTTTGATGCATATCGTTTTGGCTCTGGTGTTGCATAATTAATGTTAAAGACCATGATCGTCATCCATTTTAATTTCTTGCATATGTTATATGTGATTATGTGTTATTTTATATACATTATATATATTTAGCACATATATTGATGATGTTAAAATAAAATCTCTCCTCATTTAAATTAGGTTGATAAGTGTGAGACATTAAAAATGACTCATGTAGTCTTTTTTGTTATGATCTTGATGAGATAATCTTATATTAGATGGGTTTGTTATGTTGCATGGCATCGTGTGTAACCACAAGGGCTATGTTGAGAATTCATTCTCATTACGTAACAAACGAGTTTGACCTAACTAAAGTATTTGATTTGTTGTGTTGTCACAGGTCATAAATCTAGATGATGAATATGAATGAGAGTTGCAATGGTTGCAACTGACAAAAGTTGTCTATTTATTAATCATGGGGTGATTTGTTATGTTGCCATAAGATCATCACTATAAAGTTAATATGATCTCAATCACATTATGATATCATTGTGATATCTCATATTTGCATAATGAGGGTTCTGTAAATTTGTTGAAAATCAGTGAGTATAAATTAGGATAAAAGACTATATCTTAATTTTTAAATGAATGTATGCAATGCTATTAATTGAAATTGTATCTTAATTATTTAATTAGATAATAAACCACCGGTGGTGTGACATACTAGATATCAACAAGCTAAATGGGCCAAACTTCTTTAACTGGTTTATAGCTATGAAAAGTTTTCTTATGGTTGACTATGTAACTAACCTATTTAAGGAGTTGGTGACTCCTAAACTATCTAATGATGTGAGAGAAGATGAGATCTTCAACTCATAAAGGAGATACATTATTTGTCATTTATTTCATGTTAACCTCTATATGGAAATAAGTTGCAGAGACAACATACATATATAGATGTGAAATCTATCATGGCTCGTATAGATTGTAAGCACCCGAAACGGGATATCCGTAGATCTCCCCTCTTCTGGCCCCTACGCTTGCTTTGGGGTCTTGGTGGATGGGATGTTAGTGGTTGTGGTCGTCAGGAGCCAGAGGCCCCAAAATATAATAGAATGAAAAGAAATGAAATGGAGAATGAAAGTGACCGTCGTACCTTTGGAAGCGGGGAGATTGTTGGGTTCCAACTTCTCCTCTTTCGGCCGGCCGAAAGAAGAGAGCTTAGTGAGTCCTTCGTCTTTGATCCGGTTGAAGCTCCGCCTCGGCCGGATTTACCTACAAATGTCCATATGAAAACATAGAAATAAGTGAAAAGATCATTAGTTCTCGTGACAGTGTAGAATCATGCTCAAATTCAAATGTAAACATGAAAGAGGGAAGGAACTGACCGGATCGGGACTAAATCCCAACCCCTATTTGGAAGGTTTAAATATGCATGAAAATGCAAATGAGTGGCTTAATGCATGCTAAATAACATGTTAATGAAAGTTAAAATGAAAGGGGGGAGTAAAAGATCGACCGGAAAGGTAAATAAACTCAAAAAATGCAAAACAGGGTCTGCCCCTGCTATTGCCCCATATATGGGGCGCCTGCTGCAGGTGTCCCCTTGATGGGGTGCGTTGACCAAAGTCAAAGCGCCCTATTTATGGGGCACCAGGGACTGGTTTCAGCAGATTTTATTTCCTTCTTCGCGGCGTTGCTCCGGAGTGTAGGAAGACCTCCAAGATGAAAGAAGGACTTCTTCAAGCAGCCAATACTCAAGTGAAGCTAATGGAAGAGTGTTTTGGCACTAGATGTAAGGGAAATGGAAAGTAGAGGCCCTCAAAGTCGGAGAAAAATCATATTTCTGAAGAAGGAAATTGCAGGTTTTGGGGGTTTTTGGGAGAGGGTTTTGGAACGGTTTGAGAACTTGGAGAGGGGTTGTAAGGCCTTGGGAGTGTTGTGGTGGATGAGAGGGTTTGGGGGACGCCCTTGGTGTGTCCTAAAGCCTCCAAATGGGGGTCCTTTTATAGGCAAGAAGATGGCAACTTTATCTGCAGAACTGTCCCATCGATTTGTCCAGTCAGTCAGACCAGGTGCAGGTGCCCCATAAGTAGGGCGCCTGGTGCCCTATATACAGGGCGCCAGGTGCCCTATATACAGGGCGCCTGGTGCCCTATATACAGGGTGCCAGGTGCCCTATATACAAGGCACTTTGACCCTGGTCAACGCCTATTGATCTTCTTCGAAATGCGCCGAAAAGCTTGATTTTTCTGGAAAACTTGGTTTCCTTGAAAGGTTACTCAAATATTACTTATGAAAACAAGAATTTAAGCTCTTCAACTAGGCCAAAATTGCGTGTCTACATAGATGAGCTATGTAAGGAAAAAAATAGAAAATAACATGTCTCTAATACTTCTTTTTGGTGAGACCAATGGAAAAAAGAAAATTTATTAGAAAAGAAGTTGATTTGCAGTAAAAGCTAATAGTCAAGAAGGTGGTCAAGAAAATATTACCCAAATAAGACTAAGGATAATACTTTCACTACCATGATAATGGGATTTGGAAAATAAATTGCAAATTGATTTGTAGTAAAAGCAAAGGTTGAGCTTGAGAAGTTTCAAATATCTCATTCATTGAAATTTACTCGTCAAATATATACACATCTTAGTATTAGATATTATGTGTATATCATGGTATTGGATAACATCTGTGTATCTCATCGTATTAGATATTGGATATACATCTTATTTTTGTAAAAGTTGTAGATAATGGCAAGTAAGTGAAGACTTAATAAAAAGGTTGAAGCATTACTCATGGGAAGATACAAACCTTAAGTAATCTTCTAGATATGTCCTAATTTTAAAAATTGTTATTATAACATTCTATGGTCAAGAACATTGTCTAAATTTTCTAGTTAAAAAAATGTTGATTTATTGTGAGCTTATATAAATGATAATTGTTCTTTGACTATAAATGACGAAGTGTTTTCTAGTGGGAGCTTGATAAATAGATATGAAAGCTCTCATGATATGTGTGAATATTTTTCCTAAGAGAAAATGGGTTGATGTGGATCAATTTATTCTTTAGTATTATAGACTTGGCTATATTAATGAGAAAAAAAACTTAAGAAGTTTCACAAGTATGGAAACATTAAGGTAAATGATTTTGAATCATTACCCACTTGTGAGTCTTGTCTCATAAGAAAATAACCAACTCTCCATTTAGTGGGCATGGAAAGAGAGCCAATGAGTTATTAGAACCAAGGAAGGCGGAGTCGGGGGTCGGGACCGGGTTGGTCGGGCCAAAAATCAACCCAAGTCGGTTGGGGTCGTGACCCGGGTCGAGCTGGGGTCGGGAAAAATAATAATAATAAATTTATTTAAATATATTAATCGGGTCGGGGTCTCGGGGCCGGGTCGGGGTTGGTTGGCCCAAAAACCGACCGGGTCGCCGACCCCGTATACCATGATTAGAATTACATATTTAGATTACGTTGGCCCATGTATATTAAGACTAAAGGTAAATATTTCTAGTTTAATTCTTTTATAGATTATTTCTTTAAGTATGGATATATGTACATAATAAAGTACAAATTTGAGACCTTGAGAAATTTTAAGGGTTTAAGAATGAAGTAGAGATCAAATTGGAAAGAGTATTAGAACTCTTTGATTAGATCGAGGAGAAGAATACATGAGTATAAAATTCACATATTATTTAAAGAATAAAAAAAAAATTTCTTAAAGGACACTTCCTTAGATTTATTGCTTTATGGAGTAGCTCAAAAGGAGAGACCGTACTCTATTGGACATTGTACAGGCAATGACAACCTTTGCTAAATGGTATGTCTCTTTGGGGCTTAGCACATAATATAAATATTTATATTCTTAACTAGAGTACCTTCTAAGTCTATTCCAGCCACTCCACATAAGATAGGGAAGGGGTAAAAGCTTAGCCTTAAATTTTTTAAGATTTTAGAATATCCAACCTATGTGAAAATGTATAATTCTAACAAGTTGGAATATAAGATTGAGAAATATATGTTTGTGAGATATCTTAAAAAAAACTTGTGGATATTGATTCTACCACCCATATGGATGGTGTCTATGTAGCTTAGTGTGCTGTAATCCTAAAGGAAGAGTTTCTCCTTAAGGAATGCAGTCGGAGCAAGTTATATTTGGAAGATGTTTTAGTCTAACAACCTAAGGACAATTCTACTAAAGTACTAGTTTTTAGTTAATCACAAGCAATTCGTAGGTCTTCATTTGTGCCCATTCAACCTAATAGATATGCAGGACATATATGTGCAGGAAGAAGTAAGGCACAATATAGTGAAGATGATAATCCAAAGACCTATGAAGAAGTAATATGAGATATTGATTCCAAAATGGGAAAAGATAATAAAATCCGAAATAGACTCCATCTATTTCAACCAAGTCTGAAACATAGTAGATCCACATAAGGGTATAGTACCCAGAGGGTATAAATGGATCTTTTAAATAATAGATTGAAGTGAATTAGAAGATAGATACCTTCAAAGCAAGATGGTTGAAAAGGTATCGTCTAAGCCAAGGAGTTGACTATGATGAGACCTTTTAACTATTGTTATGTTTAAATCTATTTAGATTTTGATTGTTGCACACTATAACTATGAGATATGTCAATTGGATATTAAGATGATATTTCTTAATAGTAATCTTAAGGAAGAGGTGTATATGATACAGTCTCAAGAATATGATTTTAAGAGCATTCAAAAGGAGTGTGCAAGTTGTTAATGAACCAAAGCAAACTTTCTATAGATGGATCATAAGATTTGATGAGATTAAATCTTACAACTAATAGAAATATATGTCCTATAAGTCAATTATATATGATATGATTTAACATTTCTAGAAATATCTCATTCATTTAATTAGGCAAAATTTCATTACTAACTCTGATTAGATGTGTATATCGTAATGAAATTCTCGATCACATGTGTAGACACGCAAATTTTGCCTATTTGAGGAGCGTAAGATCCATATTTTCTTAGAAGGTATTCGAGTTTTCCGATAAACAAACCGGATCTCCAAGAAAACGGCTCAAAAGCGAACTCTGGGGGCGTAGATGACCCGTCTATCGGGTCGCCCAGGCGACCCGTCTGACAGGTCATCTGCCAAATCGTCCGTTCTGAAGGTGGTAGGTGAGACGTCAAATCCGGACAAGTACGGGAAGCGACCCGGTCGGCGGGTCGCCTGCCAGAATAGTGTACGGAGTGAACGAAGTGACCCGTGAATGGCGCACGCTCGTCCGGATGGTCGGAATCGATTAGGCGTAGGCTACCCATCTGACGGGTCGCCTGCCACTGTAGCAGACCCCGGACGACGGCGACCAACTTTCAGCGCACGCGCATTTAATGCATTTATGGTTTCGCAGGTGACTCGTCAGACGGGTCGCCTGGGCGACCCAGCAGACGGGTCGCTTGCAGATTCCGAAAAGATTTTTTTATGTCTGAAATGCCCCTGTGACCCTTTTGCCTATAAAAGGGACCCCCTAACCACTTTTTCAAGGGTTGGAAGAGTGTTAGAAGGGAGAGAACGTCCCAAGCTCCCAAGAGAGAGCCTTAGAGAGTTTCAAACCTCTTCCATTCCCTAATTCTCATTGCCCAAGAGATTGAGAGCTTCCCACTTCCATCCACCTCCGTAAATCGACGTTCTTCATCCTGTTTCTTCATCGGCATCCATTTCGAAGCTTCTCAATCTCCTACAGCAAAGGGGGAATCATCATCCACGTCCTAGGAGCTTCCGGGAGTCGTCATCAAGCTGCTAAAGCCATCCAAAAGCAGCGCGGGAGCCTCCGGTAGTAAACCGGCTTTTGGTGCAGGAAGTGACCCGCCTGTCGGGTCGCCCAGTGACCCCGCCGGTCGCCCGGGACTCCCGGATTGCCGTTTTTGAAGCTGAAACCCGTTTTTCTTTCACCACTTTCTAGCATTACTTTGTTTCCATGTTTTCCATCATAGATCATCACATTTACATGCATATTTAACTTAGTAACATCATATATCATCATCCAAAAATACATAAAAAGGGGGGTTGGGAGTTATTCCCAATCCGGTTAGTCCACTTCCTTTTGCGGTTTTAGTTCACTTCTTTTGCAAGATGCTTCACTATCTTAGTTCTAATCCACTTTCACTTGTTTTCGTGGCTTACTTGTTTTTGTAGGAACAACTAAAGTGCTTCAAGCTCTTTCTTCTTGGCCGGCCGAAAAGGAAGAAGATGGAACCCATAATCTCCCAACACAATCTCTCTGCTTAGGTACGTTCGGTCATTTCCTTTAATACTTACATTGTCTCTTTACCTTTACTCTCGGAACCCGCGGTTCCTAGCGACCACAACCCTACACCACCGGCGAAACTAGGGCTGTAAACGGGTCGGATTCGGTAGCGGATTCACCAGAATCCGATTCCGATTCCGATAAGGGTTAAGGGGTTCCGATTCCGATTCCGATAATTTCGGAATCACTATGTTTCGATTTCGATCCGATTCCGATTCCGTTATCGAAATCAGAACCGAATCCGATAAAATCCAAAATGCATATTAAATATTAATTTTTATTCAAAAGCGAGTCAATAATTTACATATAATTAATAAATTTTGATATAATATTCTTAAAATTTTATTTTTATTATTTTATCAATTTATATATTATATTTTATAAGTTATTTAACTTGTTTTATTTAATTTTATTTATATATAATTATTTTTTTATCGAAATCGGATTAACGGAAACGGAACCAACTGATTCTGATTCCGATTCCGATAAGCTACCGGAATATCCGATTCCGATTCCGATAGCTTATAGGATACAGAAACAAGTTACAAACCTGTTAATTTTTATCGAAATCGAATCGGAATATCGGAATATCGGATTCCGTTTACACCCTTAGGCGAAACCGAAAGGAGAAGCGGCACTCATCGTTCCAACACGGGGGAAGAAGAAGGACCGGGTCCGGATCGGGAGTTCCACAACATGTAATGATGATTGAATTATAATGAGATCATGATAATGAGATTAATCATCTAGAGATATATGATCTAAATATTCTTAGTCATAAGATCCTTGAAATGAGACATCAAGGATCCGATTAAACTATTATATGTGGTGTCTTCTCATGTGATGAGGATGACTGATCTCATCGGTCATTAGTGTGGAAACATTGAGATACACACACAGGTACTCATTAGTCGAATGAGCTCACTGAACTGTCCGAATTAGAAACCATGATTAGTATTTTACCAAACTGTCAGTCAGAGTTTTTTACCATCACGATTGCATGGTTGGACATTTGATCTGAGTCACCAAAGATGCCTTGTTGAGTGAAACTTATACTTGGACCATTCACTTATGGATCACCATTTAGATGGTTCAACATAGCAATGGATTGAGTACAAGAAAACTTAGTGGAAGCAATTGAGCGGTCAATAAGGGATCATCCACTCTCAGTAAATAAGAGTGAATATCCTACGAGATAATATTCTAAATCCCTAACAGAGTAGAAAGAAAGATTGGAAAATGAGTTTTCCAATTGATCTAATTACAAGTATAGAATCCTATAGAGTCAGTATATAAAAGAGTTGATAGTCGATGATGTACTCTTTTCTGACTAAGACATTGAATGGATGAAGTTTATATTCATGTGGTAACTGATGATAAAAAATCTATCTTAATGGATATAAGATTATCCCCATAGTCGTTTGAGATCATGAGATGTGGCTTGTATGCTTCATGATCGGTAGGCTGATTAATATGTTATCAGAAAACATGTTTAATTAATTAAATAAAATTTTTCTATTTTATTTAGCCTCAACCAAATAGGCTATTAGGCCTCGTGAGTCACACATATAAGAACTTACCCATAATTATAGGGGCAAGGGCATAATTTATGAAGATTTTAGATTTTTATGGAAAATTCCAGATTCCATATAAATGCTAATGGTTTCAGCCAAACTCTATCGACACAGATGAAAATCACGCCTTTAACCTCCTCTCTACCTCCTCCTCTCTTTAGAAGGTATCCATGGCTGATGGAGCTAAGTTCGAGAAGAGTTCTTGAGTTTAGTGCAAAGGGAGAACCTGTTGTGAATAAGGTTCATTAGAGACTAGATGTTTGAACAATTTGAAGGGCTTAAGAAGTTATTCTTTTTCCTTTCCATGGGATTAGATGGATCCTGATCAGGTATATTTGAACTCGTATAGATCGATTTTTATTGTTGTCTTTCGGTTTTAATTAAAACAAGATCAACATGAACCCATAGGAATTGTCACTTCCACTATACCGAATTTTTTAGGATGATCTCTTACAGTAAAATTGTTAAAAATGAAGAGTTTTGTGTGTATAAGAGGAAAAGTGGTAGTGTTATTAGCTTCTTGACATTTTATTTAGATGACATGATATTAATTAAGAATGACATAGGTATGTTTTCATCATTGAAAGTTTACCTATCTAATTACTACTCCATGTTATGATTTAGGTTAAGTATCATATGTAGTAGGCATCATGATCTATAGAGATAGATTTAAAAAGATGCTTGGTTTGGCCCAATCAATGTACATAGACACCATAGTCCAAGGATTTGACATGAAAAACTCCAAGATGGAGTTTTGCCTATTATATATGGGGTTTATCTCTTCTGAAGAGAGTACGAGAACATAAGTAGAATCCCCTATGCCTCAATAATATGGTCTATTATGTATAATGTACTTGGCCTGATGTGGCACATACTCTAAGTGTTATGGGCAATCATCAGGTGAATCCAGGTGAGAGTCACATAAGTACTAAGGAAGTATTTATAGTTGTAAGGAATCATCTTAGAAAATATTGGTGCAGTAGAAGCAACTATTCCTTTAAATATTATAATCATCGTCTCAATCGAAATCAAACAACAAAAATAGAAAATTCAAATTTAAAAATACCTTTATAGGATTCTACCAATCATCAAAATTGGAGAAGAACAAGTATAAGACACTTGATTCTCTTCAAGCCATCCAAGCGCACGACCTCTAGCGGTATACACACAAACTTTTTCTGCAGACAACTTCTCCTCTATTGGCTTTCTTGATTTCATAAGATTTGACTAAATTCAGTTATATTTATAGAAAAATTAGATTTTTTTCATAAAAACCTAAAATTTTCATATATTACACCCATCCCCTTTTACTTATGGATCAATCTTTATATGTGTGACCCATTAAACCTAATAGTTTATTCAGTTGAATCCTAATTAAAATAATAATTTATTTTAAATTAAATATATTATTTAATAATAGATTTAATGACTTTTAGATCATACAAGATATAAGTCACATCTTATAATCCCAAACAATTTTGGGAATGATCTTATCTCTATTGAGTTTTTTCATCATCATTTACTGTATGAATATAAATATTCATTCTTCTAATGCTCAATCGAATAAGGATACGACATTGATCGTCAATCCCTTAGTATACAGACAATTTGAGATCTTTAACTCAAATTTAGATAAATTGGAAAACTCAATTTTCAATTATCATCTCTACTTTGTCCAAAGATTTATAACATAAGCATTTTCTCTCACTTACTGAGTGTGAATGATCCATTGTTGTCAAGTCAATTGCCTCTATCGTGTTTCTTTTGTACTCAATCTATTAACTATACTGGACCATTATATTGATGATTCATAAGTCAATAGACAAAGCATAAAATACGTCTAGTAAGACATTTTTGGCGACTTAAGTCAAAGGTCTAACTATACAATGCGATAATAGAAAATCTTGATAGACAGTTAGTTAAGATAACATTCAATGTTTCTAAATCAGTTGGTTTAATGAACTTAATCTATTAATGTGCACATGTATGTGTATCTTAATGTCTCCACACTAGTAACCGGTATGATCAATCATCTTCATCATATGAAAAGGCTTCGCATACACTAGTCAATCCGGATCCTTAATGTCTCGTCTCAAAGATCATATGACTAGGAACATCAGATCACATATCTATAGATGATTGATATAATTATCATAATCTCATCATGATTCAATCATCATTGCATATAATCAATGACTTCATTATAGCATATGCATCTAAATAGTGCTAGTAATAAAGATATGTCATTTAATTGGATAAGATATTTTATGAATGTCAATGATTTATAAGTCAATAGTCAAAGAACTAAGTTACACCCGGTAAGACATTTTTTTGTCTTAAGTCAAAAGTTAACCGTGTAACTGTGACGATAGAAAATATTGATAGATAGTTAGGTAAAATACTATTTAAGATTTTTAAATCGGTCAATTTAATGAACTCATTCCACTAAAAAGCACTTATGAGTGTATCTTAGTGTCTCCACATTAATAACTAATGAGATAATTATCTTCATCATATGAGAAGATATCACATACATTAGTCTATCTGGATCCTTAATATCCTGTTGTAAAGATCCTATGATTAAAAATATTTAGATCATATGCATTTATATAATTGATCTCATTATCATGATCTCATACATTATAATTCAACTATCATTGTATGTGATCAAAGAGTTCATTACAATATCCACATCCAATAATAACTAACAATGATTATATGTCAACTTAATTGAATGAGAATATACATTTCTATCATATACAATGTATTCAAATGCAAGAAATGAATCTTAGATCTCAAATGTCAGATCTCAGTATTATCAAATGCCACCTTAGCAATTTATAAACTACATTAGTAATATGTTGAATGACTTCCTAATATGTAGAGTCGGTTAGTGATATATATATATATATATATATTAGTAATATCTAACTTAGTATTATATGACCATGTTAGTAATATATGAAGCAAATTAGTAATATATGAACTAACTTAGTAATATACGACATGAGTTAGTAATATATAAATTTTATTGGTAATAAGTGGACTGACATAGTGTTATATGGACATGACAGTAATCTATGGACTAACTTAGTAAAATATGCATCAAGTTAGCAAGCCATGGACTAACTTAATAATATATGGACATATCAGTAATATATGGACTATCTTAATAATATAGATAGCCTTAGTAATATATGGTAGGAGTTAGTAATATAAATCGGATTGTCTTAGTAATATCTAGTAATGGTTAATAATATATGAATTGCCTTAGTAATATGTGGATAGACTTAATGATATATTTGCTAACATAGTAATATGTGATAGGGATTATTGATGTATGGGTTACCTTTGTACCGTGTGTGTGTATATAATATATTGACTTGGTAACATATGAACGAAGTTAATAATATATATATTGGGTTAGTAATATACAAACTGACTTAATAATCTTTGAACATCTTAATAATATATGGACCGACTTAGATGTATATAAACTAATTAGAAGTACTTGACTGGAGTTAGTAATATAAATTATCTTAGTAATATATAGACATATTAGTAGTAATATACAGACTAGGTAAAATATGAAGTAGGTTTTAGTAATATATGTAGATCATAGTGACATATAGACTATGTTAGTAATATATGAACTCACTTAGTAAAATATTGAACTGGTGAAAGATGGAATATGTTAGTAATATATGAACGGACTTAGTAAAATACGGACGGAGTTAGTAAAATATGGATGAGGAATATTTTGTATCACAAAATAGTCTACCTTGAAATGGCATAGTAGTTCTTAGCTGATTGATTCAGTTTTTAGCTTGTATATATGTTCTATCCTTCTGAACTTTAGTTCGGCGGAAATCTTAGTTGTGGTGTTCTCTATGCTCTTAAACCTTGCTCAACAGAAACGTCTGTCGTTGTTTTCTTTATTGCCTTCTTCAACGATAAGATGTAAGTATCACGGGTGTTTGAGAGCTCTTTTAATTTTGATACAATCTTTTTTTTTGAATCAAGATTACTTGATCTCTCAATTTTAAATTTAAAATCAGAAAAATAGAACTCTTTTCTGCTTGACAAAAGTGTCATAATCTTTAAAATTTACGTATCAATGTTCTCACGACTATGATTTTAAATTTAAAATCGAGAATCACGCACATTATAAATCTCAATACAAATAAAAATCATAAGCATTTAATGTCAATTAAGAGGTGTGAATGGCAAGGACTCACCTGCTCTGTCGCCCGAGGGAGCTGCATTGTCCGCCGCCCATGGTCAAAAGGGTTCCCAGTTGTCTACCGATGATCTGCCGGCCGTCCGCCGATCATCCGCTGCCCGTGGTTGAGAGGATCCTCTGTAATCCGCCAATCGACTGTTGGTCTCTTCCGCCATTAATCATCCGCCGTGAGTGGAGTCCGACGTAAGGGACGAGAGCATGCGAGAGAGAAACGTGGAAACCGTCTAATTAAAGGGCGCGAGAGAGAGAGAGAGAGAAGCAAGAGCGTCGGGAGTGAGAGACGCAACTCTTTTCCTTCCAAATTAGGATAAGGAGAGAAGTTACACCAATTTTAAAAAAGGAGCTAGCACTCAAAAAATTCATCCGAATATTGTATCTTTCTTAATTTTAAATTAAGGAAAAAAAGGTAAAAAAATATGGAACCAAACACCCTATGAGTATGGATGGGTTCAGTATAATGGAAAATAGTTATAAAAATTAAATAATCTTCGAATAAATGTCAAAATATTTGCGTACATTTTCATAACATAGCTGAAATCGTGATGTCTACAAAGCATTTGAGTAATGATAGCTGTCTTCAGTAAAAAACATTTGCAGCAGTATAATTCCATTTTCTCTGTGCCTCTTCATGCGTACGTGAAACTTCTTGCAAATGCTAGCGTAGATATTTTTTTTATCTTTAATTGTGATAGATGAAAATTTTTGTACAGCAAAGCAAGAATATTTAATTTCGCACGGAAATAATCATGATATTTTTTCATGGGAGTGGTGACCCGTTTAAGTAGATCTCTTTATCCTCTGTCCTTTGATTCCTAGGTGGACGACGCCGGCTCTTCGGCGTTAACAAGGTGATAACTTTTCATCTTATTTTCTTAGTTACTTCATAAGCATGAGAAGATCAAAACATTCATAGACATCTCGGGCTTCTCTCAGGGTATGTTATCACCTTGTTTTAATTGATAACAAAAGCAAATATATATATTTTTTAATACCGGCAGGGCTCAAATTTTGATCTCTCATGAATCTCTCTCTCTCTCTCTCTCTGTATATATATATATATATATATGTTTCCTGCGGTATGAACACGAGGGCTCATGTTTTGATGTCAAAACAAGTTGTTCGTACAGGGAACATGAGATCAACGCAAGGTGATTAATCATAATTCATTGAGAGAAGCCCAAGATTTCAAAGTGCCAAGCTGGTCTCAATTAAAACAAAGATCAACATATATACCCGAAGAAGAGCCTTGCAATATTCACTCTCCTCTGGAAGAACACATGCCGCAGGACATAAAGAACGATCGTGTTTGGTATAGATTCTAGGGGAGAGATTCTTGAACAAATTTGTACGGCCGGTTTCCATGCTGTAAAAATAGGGAAGAGACTCTACAGAGCGGAGAAAGATAGACACGGTTTGTTTGGTGTGGGGGGATTCTGCTGCATCATATTCTTCTCAAACTCTTCAAAAGCTCGTGTCCGTGAAATTTGAGAAATCTTCATTCTCTATATATGCCTCTCTCTCTCTCTCTCCCCGATTCTCAAAATTATTTCCTCTTTATTTTTAAGCACCAAAGCATCGTCTCTTACATTTGAATGGGATTTTAAGTTGTCAGAATTGTTTTGACGAGAATCTCTCCCAATAATCCCTGCCAAACGCAGCCATAGAATCTTCAGAAGCCTCGAAGAATATTTCCAGAGAAATCTCAAACACACGCTACCAACCAAATGAACCGTTAAGACTGAGGAGATCCCTGCTATTTGAAAGCACGTACGCGCGCTCATCCTATTCATAATATATATATGTATATCGATCATCTGCCTTTTCTTCGTTCATGCATCCTTCCTTCAATTCCCTAGCTTATTAATCTCTTCAGCTTTTATTACCAGGAGAGAACACACAGCTAGCTAGCTTATCGACGTGTCGCAGACCTCGGCATATGAACAGGAGGGGGTTGAGGGAGGGATTCTCCTCCGGACCTAATTAAAACACTGAAGAAACCACGTCCCGATATATATATACGATCGATAGACGATATATATATATGAGTGTGGATTTTTCCGGCGGCCGGCCAGAACGGATGGAAGACCCCTTCTTCTTTCTCTTCGTCGTGTCTACTTTCTCATCCCATATATATACCAACCAGAGAATCAGACGTCGGCGGCGAGCTTGCTCTTGATCCACCTGAAGCTGCTCCTCACGGAGGACTTGAGCTTGTTCTCCGCCACGTACGAGTTGTAGGCGGCGACGCGCTTCTTCCTCTTGGCCTCCGGGTCGGCCGACGTCGAGAACCCGCCGGAGTTGCCGCTCGGCCCGTTGAAGCTGTACGCGCTCCCCCGCTCCTCGTAGCCGAAGCCGACGTAGGAGGCGGCCGAGTACTCCTGCAGGAACGACCTGCTCTTCTCCATTAGCACGATCCTCTCTTCTTCTTCGCAAGATCCTGGCCGGATATATGTGCCTGCGTGTGTGGGTGGGTAGGTGGCTCGATCGGGTTCATCTTGTAGGAAGTTTAAGTAGTATCAGCGCACAGCGGTGGAGCTCGGCATCATCACATGCGGTGCTGGGAATTCCCGCGCCATTATCGCGCCACCGCACAAGCATCACCGGTAGGGTCCATGCAAGGCATGGCAGGCCCTCGTGGTGGCAGCCGAAAGTGGTGGCGGTGGTGCGTTCGGCGCTGGAGTCCACACACCACCACGACGGCGGCGACGATGTGGGTAGGTCCCGGCTGCGGCGGGCGGGGGATACTTTTGAGCAGGATATAATAATTAATCTAGGGGGCGACCGCCGTTGATCGTAGTGCTCGAGGAGTCCCGGCCCGCATAATTAAGGAGACGCCCGCGATGTGAGTCCCGGCCCGGCCGCGGCCGTGTTAATGCAAACGGTGGTGGTGTGGTGTGTGTCGGCCGGCGGTCGGCCGGCGATCCGCCCCGACGGCGCCCCGTCCGGCGTTGGCGTCCCACCGCCGCTACTGGTGCTCCGCCTGCACCCGCCACTGCACGCACGCTTGTCTGCCTTGAGGCCCACTTTAATATTGTAGAAGCCAACTCTCTGCTCCGAGCGGGCGGCGACCGCGTCCAGCCATCGGTGTGTGCAGAAAGCGACGCCGCCAGAGGGCGACGGCGAATGAGGATATGCCGAGGTCTTCTGCTGTACCAAAGGCAAATCTCTCCGCGTACGGCACAGTGTTCCAGAGGTGGCTGCCAGTGCCCGCCACATGATCAAGAGTTCGATATGATCCAACTTCCGGTCTGAAAGATCGATACTGGCGCCGACTATTTGTACAAGAACAAATGAGACGAGCACGAAATGGAAAAGTGAGACGAGACGAGACCAATTTAGTGAACAAAGGAGTTCTAACCTCCACCATTTAATCTTGAGTTCGCATCACCTCAGTTTTCGAACGGAGAGAGTAGAAACGGTCACGACTCCAGGTCATCAAGTGATCGATAGTGAGTTAATAAGATGTTAGTATCGGTTCAATATCTTTTGTAACGAGTTAATGAGTTAGTGAACTGCTGTTGAGTTGTTAAGACATCTTATTAACTCATTATCAAAAAGTGCTAAACCGTCACCAACGGATAGAGAGTTGGTAAGATATCAATAGCAATTCTATCTTTTTTTATAGCGCTTTATTAAACTTACTATCGAACTGTCACTTAAGTGGTTTAGGGTCGTGACCATTTCTTATTGGAAACCGAGACTATTCCCTCCATCCGGTGAATGAGGTGATCCGAACTCTTTAGTCTTAATTTAAGTCGATTAGATAACAAAGTCAGACGCACATGTTTCCAAACAAGTCAATGCATGTAAATTGACCTTGACTTAACAAATCCAATAAACTCATTCGGTATTATTGGCTTATGTTAAAGTATAACGTAAGTAGAATTAGGTCTCCCCCGCTAAGTTAACGTATATTACTCCGACTTATAAAGTTTCAGTAGTTTTATTTAAACATCATTAGGGGTTAAAAGTGATCTGATCGGTGGAATCCAACTTTAGCTTTTCATGTGTTAGTTTAAAAATAAAACCCATGCTACCCGTGACTTGTTTGGGTTTTCCTTTAGATTTATCATCACATTTGGCAATGATTTTAGGGAAGAGATTCTTGTGAGAAATCTCTAACAACCTACAAGTCCAACCCAACACACAACAGATTCACACAGACTTCCCCGTAGCAGAAGTAAAAGAGAAGATTTTAAAAAGGGGAAAGGATGGGATAGACAAATAAAATTTGTTAGAAAAATTTTTCAGTTTTCAAAAATGCGTTCTTCTGGAGATTTTGAGAGAAATCTCTATTTATAATATCATCTCTTCTGGAAATTTTTCGAAATATCCTAAGATGACTTAATTTTACAATTAACAATTAAAAGATAAAATTTAAAACTAACATTCTTTATTAGAAGTCAAATTGGAGAAATCTAACTTTGAAAGTTGACAATTGGTGTATTGATTCGAGAATTTGCTTGGCACTCAGGATTGAGAAGGTGCAAATCAACATGTTGAATCACTGCACTTCTTTTCACTTTATGGTGTCGGGTTAATGCTAATAGGGTGCTTGGTTGAATAGCCTTTTGTACAAAAATGTTTCTTTATAGCAAAACATGACATATTATATTAGGCACATCTAGCCACGTTACCCTCACCACTGAGGTTAATCAATAATAATAAAATTATTATTAATCTTAACCACATGAAATTTTTTAATATCGAAGAATTCCATGCGATTGCCCAACACGGTCCCATGCAACGAAGCGACGCAGCAGCAGCATTTTATGACATTGAAAAATAATTTCTTTACACAAAAAACTGTGTCGAAGTAAAATTTAAAATAATTAAAAATATAAAATTATAATTTAATGAGATACGGTAACAGAAACTAAAAATCACATTTGGACGCCTGATCAAACGAAGAAAAGATGGCGTTGTCGCCTCACCAGAACGTAAACAGCATCTCCGTTGCCCATCCTTGTTTCGCAAATCAAAGCACACGAGAGCATATTATGGTACCGACCGGTAACGAAATCACATCATCTCCAGCTGCTCTTGGAAGATGATGATAAGAAACGACGCCACCGAATCACGGTCACAGCAAACATTCATCCAAGTCAAGCAACATTACCCATGTTCAACCAAAAACCAAGCTGGAAGTACGGTAGAGCACTGAAAATCCAAACCCAAACTCGCAGGTACAAAAGGGTCACGATGTCCATAACAAGGGATGTCATCTCTCCTGTCGAAAACTATCGACCAAACCGAGTATAATATGTATGTATGTATGTATATATATATATATATATATAAACTCAAGAAACAAGGCCGTCGTTGAGGGAGAGGCCAGCAAGTTGATCGACGGGAGCATGTGGCTGTTGCTGATGGGCAACATTCCTCAGTACTTCCATAGCTTCTGCAACCTTCGCCTTCAAGGCATCCGGTGACTCCAACAGGTGCAGAACTTCTGTCTGGTCCATCTCCAGCAGCATGCCCGTTACTTTGGCCGCAGCATCACGCTCCAGCTGTTCTACAAGTGGGTAGAGCGACTCGCCCAGCATCTGCTAGTACAAGGTTTCCCGAGAAACAAGGTTCTTCAATCAGCACAAGAAGAGTGTGATTATGAATGAAAACCTACATTGCAGATTATTCTCAGACGATACACATTTTCAGATTGACCCACAGTATGATCCAGGGAGCTGCTGGCGTAATGCAGGCTCCGGAAATTTTTGTCGTTGACAGTACAAGTGTCTCCCAGTATATACAGATTGACAGGGAAGTGCACTAGGAGATTTCTCTCTCGGCTCATCCTTCTTATATTCTAAATGCAAGACAAACCCTTTCCATCCTAATTTTTCATTTCCTCTCAAAAGGATATGGAAAAATCAACTCAGTCAGACTAACATATCGCATGTGAACGTCTGATAATTTGGGAAACAGAAACTAAGTCTGTGACGCACAGAACTTCAAAATTCAAATGGCCGCATAACTTCAATTTAAATGCAATATAGGTTTATAGCCTACCGTCCTCTGCTGTTCAGGAGTAGCATTTGCAAGCGCTGAAGCTAATGCCCCAATGGGAATAGGCTGTGAGATCCTGGTATCACGTAAAGGCAAGCCTCCCATGTCATAAGGAACAGAGAGCATCCCCCCAGCAACTGCTGGCAAGGAAACTTCAGGCATGCTACGCCCTGGGGGATAACTGTAAACTCGTCCTCTGGGAATCATCTGAAGATAGTGACATCGAAAAACATGTGCAAGATAAACAACCAACATAACATATTTACATATCACCAAGCAATGCTAGAGAAATACCTGATGCTGAAGCATGGGCATAGGCTGCTGAGTTTGCGGCATAGGTCCTGCACGTCTCCCCCCTGGGCGCTGAACCTGCTGTCCTTGTTGGACCATTGGAAGAAAGAAGTTCGGCATAGGAGCACCTCCAGGCCTCATCCGAGGTACCAGCTGCGGATGGTAGCTAAACCCAGGCTATATAATGATGATTCCCCATCAGTTTAGAGAAGACCTCTATGTATAGCATTTTCACATAGTATTTACCAAAAGCCAAAAAAAAGAGACAAGAAAGCAATGCATCAAAGGGTAACAAAGGGGCTAGGCATCTTTAGTGGTCTTCCCCAACCTTCAGTATACAAGTAAGATGGGAGGAAAACAGTGCTCGACAATGACATGTAAAACAAATATGTAGAAAAGTTGTACTGTAGTAAATAATACATGGAAGAATGAATAACAAGAAAAAGGTGGCATAACAAGTAAATTTCCAGAATGTTATCGCATGTCTGCATGAGAGATGAAAAGGAGATCGACATGTATGAAGCAAACAGAAGTAAGAAGAGGCAATTCAGTTTGGATGCAACTGTGGAAACATCTAAATAAATAGTATGGTGGTGAGCGGACAGGTATGCCCCTATTGTCCAGCGGTTTGGAACATCTAAAAATATGTTTAGGAGTATCTTAGAAATGAATAAAATGCATAAATACATACCTGAGAAAAAAAAAAGAAAAGTGAAAACAATGAATTAGCTTACCTTGTGTTTTGGTATATAAATAAATGTTTAGGAGCATTATAGAACTGCAAAAAATGTCACGCACCTGCGGAGGAATAAGGGCTGGAGGGCCTTGTCCATAAAAAATTTGCTGTCCAAGGCCTGGACCACCAGGAGGGTACATAGGTACACGAGGACTGACAGAAGGTGGCATAGTAACTTGCCTCATTTGTAAAAGCTGTGCCAAAATGAAGTAAAATGAGGTAACAGTTCGGTAAAATCACCATACCTCAAGGATAGCATAAATCAGGTCCCAAAAAATTAACTTAATGAACAACAAATCCACCGTATCAATTGTCAACAATGAAGTCACATCTTGCAACCCCTTCTTAATATCAAAAGTTACAAATTGTCAATGCAAAAAGTTCTAAAAGCTTAAGGATTTAGGAGCACATCATAATGCCCAAAAAAAACACCCAAACTAAAAATGTTAATCCACCTTACAGTTGAATTGATTAAATAAATCGATGGTATAACATACTAGCATTACCAACATATTCAGACATAACAAACTCCAAAAGAACCCAAGAAAAAACAAATCAACCGCACATAAAGCAATATCATAATGGAAACTCAATACAGACCAATTCAAATTAGTTGATAAGTATAATAAAGCGCCATTAAAGTTGGCCATCTATCGGTAACTCAAATTAAGTCCCCACTAAACTCATTTAATGAACAAACCAAATCGGCAGCCCATAAATATCAGTTGGCACTCATGAATTAATATCTTGCAACAGCTTCATACTTTAAAGCGAACAACTATCATTGCAAAACATTTTAAAAACTAGTAGGGATCTAGAAGCACATCATATGAAAAAAGATACCCCTTGAAACTGAAAATACTAATCCAACCTAGAAATTGAATTCCTTAACAAATTTAATGGTACAGCATTACCAACAATTTCGAGAAATACTATACCCCATATATAAGAAGCCAAGAAATGTATAAAACACAAATTAACCTTACATAATGTCATAAACCAATATCAGCATGAAAACACAATAAAGACAAACTCAAGTTAGTTGGTATCGATATAAAAGCAGTATTAAAGGTGGTGGACTACTAATTTGCTACAAGACTATAACATGGATACCAGAATGAGTATCCCAAACTTGCAAAACAATATAAATGTAACAAGATCATGTTAACAATTTTAATTTTTTCTCAAGATGGTGCCAAAGAAAGGACACCACAATTTGTAAAAAAATGAAGTTAGGGTGTACAACGTGCTAAAGGCACTAAGAAAATACAGCAAGAAAGAACCGCACAAAAGAAGTGGGAGAGAACACCCTTATTACCAAAAGCCCACATCGTCAGTTAACACAAGACATCCATTTATAAAGCCTGAACAGGACATCAGGATTGTGAATGTAGCCCTTCTCAGTGAAGAATCAATGCTTCGCTACAACTACCATACTTGGAATCTTTCACCCCTTAAAATTCCTGGTTGAAAATCCTGTTTTTCTTTTGCATCCAAATGCCCTTAAGATAGCCAGTAGACATCATTCCTACACCATCTTTTCAGTCTACCCTGTTTTCCAAGGGTTCATTTTTAGCCAACCCATTATAATTTTGGAGAACACTTTCTTGTGATACCAATATATACTCATGCCAACAATAAAGGTTTTCCATAACATAGATGTAATACTTCACATCATACAAATGTGTGATTAGCATCTACATTAAATATGTTACAAAATTTGCAATCAACAACATTGTTGCTCTTCCATTTAAGCATGTCCCCAGTTGGTAGTTGGTACTCTATTCCATGCAATCTTCCATCTAAAATATGATTTTGATTGGAGTTCTTGTTTCACACCATGGTTTCGATCTTTGATCTCCAATATAGTACAAGCTGATTCGACAGTCATATCCCCTT
This sequence comes from Cryptocoryne crispatula var. balansae, assembly GCA_036172225.1. NCBI lineage: Eukaryota > Viridiplantae > Streptophyta > Magnoliopsida > Alismatales > Araceae > Cryptocoryne > Cryptocoryne crispatula. The sequence goes on from CM069931.1 coordinate 5,438,980, forward strand.
GCTGTCTCATTTCCAAATTTTTCTATCTGATTATAGGTACCTGGTTCAAAATGCAATAACGATTTATGCATGCCTAGATTTCAGACTCATTGAATTTATTTATTTTTTTTGAATGTCTAGTTCCATGTAGTGTAGTCTCAAGTCAGGTTGTATCAACCAGCTGAACAAACTTTTTGTCTACATTCCTTGACAAACCTTATAAACAAAAAAAAAGAGAACAGAGGAAATCCTTCCTACCATGGATCCTCCTAAAAAGAGATCCTTTGGCCTCTCCCATTTCAATTATGATAGAACGTTGGAAGAAGTCCAAAAGTCAGTTATTCACAGCCACTGATGGAACATTCCTTAAAAAGTTAAGGATTAGTAATCCTTCCACAGCCACTTACCAGAAGGAATTCTCATGCAATATAATGAACGCAAGCACCTCCCACTTTCTTCCTGCCACAAACCATTCCCCATGACAACGCATGGAAACCTCTTCTGTCAGCACTAGTTCCCAAAAAAGTAAATCTAGCTCAGATAATCTCTTCTTGCAACCCCTAAACAATTCTTACATGTTACACATAGTTATCAAGGGGCAAAGTCAAAGTGTCCGCTAAAAAGCCGTTCATACAGTAGGCATGGTAAGATCATATGATCAAAATTTTCTGAGCTCTATAATATATAGACATAAGTTTACATTTCACACAAAAATAAAAATGATTATACTAAAAAAATCTTAATGTGACGATTTGGTAGACTGAAAATTGCAGTTTAATAACAAAAAATGAACATACCAAATGTTTTGGACTTCTTCATAAAAATATACAAAATTTTTAATCCACAACATACAATAAGCAATCCATATTTTTCCAATACAAAAAATTATAGTAAGCAAATAACAACTATAAAAAATGCATTCTGCGGTAGATAATAATGACAAATGTAACATATAGACCCAACAAATTTAAGTAGAATAAAAGTATAACTAGTTAATGTAACCTCAAATTTCTTTTATTAAGAAAATCCAATGTTGTTTCCTTGTTGGAAGAAGAATTTCTTTTATTTGGGTCTTAGCTTTGACAACTATAAAAATAGATGGTATTCCATAGGAGTATTAGATAATTCGTAAAATGTATAAAATATATGTTGAGGTTGTTAACGTTCTTTGAAAAAAATTTATTTTAACATCTCCCTATTGGACTTGCGAAGTACCAATGTTAATTACATCGAACAACTATTAGGACACTCTTGATTAACTAGCATAGCAATTCATTCGTAAAAAACATACATCCACAAAAGTCAACATAGGAGAGCAATGTCCACATGAACTTGATGAAATGCAAACACTTCGTGTTTTGATTTTAGTTTGTTTTGATTTGGGTTTATTTAGAAGTTTGATTTGTCTTGGGTTAAGACTTGGTGTCTTTCTTATCTTTCGAAATATTTGATTTAATTTCAGTTGATTAAAGTTATTTGAGAATTTGGTTTGTTTTGTATGCTTATTTCATTAAACTTGATGCCTTGTGAGATTAAGGGTTTGTTTTGATTGATTCCTCTCTCTTTTTTGAGTTGATTTGGATTCTATTGGGATGTGTTTTAATTTTTGTAAAGATTTCATTAATTTTTTATTTTGGGGGCTTTGTTTTGAGGTTAATTCTTTTGTGTTTTAGTTTGATGCCTTTCAATTTGTTTTTTTTCCAGATTTGATGCATTCTGAGGAGTTTGATTAGGATTTGAGTTTTTTTTGTGAATTTTCGGAATTTAAAACTTTCAGAATTTGAAATTATGAGTTTCAGTTTTTGGATTTTCAGATATGAGAATTTGAGTTTTGTCAGTTTTAGATTTGTTTGTTTGAAAGTGTTTCTAGATCTTGGATCCGGTTATTCACACATTTCAGATTTTCCCTGAGCTGAAAATTTTAATGATCATTTGAAATCGATTTGACCGCTTGATGCGGGACAAACCGGCTAGGCCGGGCTAAACCGAACGGAAACGAAGTAAACCGGCGCTAATCGCCCTAAACAGAATTAAACGGACCCAAAATGGCCTAAAACGACCCAAACCGATCAAGACGGGCCCGAACCAGGCCGAACCGGGCCCAAGGTGGTCTGAACCGGGTTAAACCGGCCCAAAACGCACCGAACCGGCCTGAACCGTGTGGTTCAGGTGCCGAACCGGCTTGAACCGGCCCGAACCGGCCGGTTCAGGCCCTGAACCGGGATGAACCGGGGTGAACCGGCCTTGGACCCGGTTGGACCGGGTCTGGCGACCGGTCTGGCCGCGAACCGGCCGTCCGTGAACCGGCGCCGGCCGCGCGGTCGCGCGAATAACCCCGGGGGGGTCGTGGCACGCTCTGGTCGACGCCCCCTCGGTCGCGTGGCCCGATCGGCGCCGTCGTCCGAACGCCGCCGTGGCGGCATCGCCGCGGTCCTTCGCGAGCTCGCGTCCGGACAAAAAGCCCGCAGCGCCCGCGGCGTCTTCGCGGCGTCGTCGTCCGGACGAGTCCCGCGCGCAGTCGGCGGAGCAGGGGGCGGCAGGGGAGCTGCGCCGACCTCGTCGTCGTCTCCTCCCGGACGCGGCGTCGACGTTGTCTTCATCCGGGCGGGTCGCGCAGTGGGGCAGGGAAGTAGGGGCGGCGACGGCCTCAGCGCCTCCATCATCGCCTCGTCCGGCGGCCGCAGCACGTATGCGGCGGAGCAGGCCGAGCACGAGGGCGGACGTCGCCGTCGTCCGTAGGCGTCGCGCGGCTCGCAGGCGGGGCAAGCGCAGGGCGTTGTCCGGCCGCAGGCGTTGTCCGACCGCCTCTGGCGACGGCGATGGAGCAAGGGGGGGAAGAGCAAGGGGCAGTCGGAAGGAAGATCCAACACCGTCAATGTCGCCGACGGCAGGCGAGGACTGAGCAGGCGAAGGCGGAGCCGGAGCCGACAGGAGAGGGGGCTGCGGAGCTCACCGTCGCCGTGAGAGGAGACCGCAAGGGGGGGAGGGCTCCGGGGATCGCCGGACCCTCCTCTCGCCTCACCTCCTTCCCTCTCGTTCCCGCTTCGTCTTCTCCCTTCGCCATCCTCGCACGAACGAAGCAGAGGGGTTTTGGAATCCGGCCCGCCATAGCCGTCGGGGATGAAGATTCCGAAGGAGGACCAATCGCGTTGACGTCGTCGATGGAACCCGGGGAGGAGAGGATGAGAAGAAAGGCACGGAGGCCTGAGGATGAGGAGGGAGGGAGAATGGCCACCGCCGGGCCCGGAGGGTGGAAGGGGAAAGAAGACATCGCCTGGAGGGGTGGAGAGGAAGAAGACCGGGGCAGAGCCCCCTACTCGGGACACCACCCGAAGGTTTCCAAAAATTCAATATCACTTGTCTAACTATGTACATCGGTTCTCCTCTTATAGAGGGAGAGGAGAACATTTAACAAAAGGACTCCCTAAGAAGACTATTTACAAACTAGTCCATTTAAGGACTCAATTAAAAAAAAGGCTCAAAAATGTCCCCATCACCGCTGGTCCTTTTAACTTCTGTTAGTGTTTAGTACTTAAGAGATACGAGTAGGTAAGAGTTGTGAATTTGACTTTAGATTAAGTTTTTTATTTTTATTTTAAATGTTCTGATTTAGATCTGATAATGATTTTCCTCCTCTTCTCTTTTTGTTTTAGGATTTAAAGGTTCTGACTTCTGAGACTTAGAATCTTTAGCTTCAGATCCCAGATTTGATGGCTTTAGGGTGTGTTTTGTTTTATGTGAGTTGTGTTGAATTGTCTTCAGTTTTAGTAACCCTTTGGCCTATTATAGATTCATTTTTTTATTATTAGCGACCTGTTGAGAAGTCACATGCATGTTTATCTGAGTGCTATTTAAAGCCCCAGTCCTGAGAGCTCACTGAACAGAAGATGCCCCCAGTCCAAGTTCCATGATTAAGGGCCCTTCATTGACGGATTTAAGATTTTGTTTTCTTACATTTACGGGGTTGAAGTATGACCCTGCCTTTAATGGGATTTTCGGATTTTGAGATGTACAAGTTTTATAATTGGAACCTTGGTTCCATCTCAGCTTAATTTCATTTTTGAAATCCTGATTTTTAGTGGGCCAGACGCTTGAAACTTTTCTGTTTCAGACTTAAATTCCAGATTCACTCAATTTCGAAGATGATTATTATTATTTGAATTTCAAGTCTGGACCATTTGGCTTTGGCTGCAGATTTAAGTGATCTCTAAACCCACATTTGAATTGCATCCTTAAAAAACATCAATGTCAATTTGAAGTCCCTGGGACCGATCTTTCTATACTGGTTCAGTCTTGGCCTTTGTGAGGGAATTTTAGTTTCATTAGTTTATTCTCGAGTTTATTCAATTTATTTGTCCCTTAACTGATTTTTGATATTATAGGGTATTTGGATACGTTTTTCTATCTATTTTCTCTCTCAAAATAAAAAACAAGATCAAAAGATAGACAATACTATGTTTGGAGCGACCTACCTAATTTTTGGGAGTACATGATCAGCCTGCATATTCTCTCTTGAAATAAAAAGACCATAGAAGCTGTTTTTTTCCAAGGGAGATACGGTGGCCACCCATTGAGGAGTTGTCATCGAATCCCATGGTGCACCAAAACTTCAGCACTTTGCTTCCTCCTCATTCTTATTTTTTTTGAAAGTCCTTATAATTAGTGATGTTATTGGTATTATTTTTTTTACTAATATTATATGTTATCAAAATTTTAGTGATAAGACACATTTCATATTTAAACTACTATTTTTCTTGGATCTTAAAATAATAGTTTTCATGTGATTAAATTTTTAAAAGAAGCAAGAGATCAATATACAATTTACTTTGCTAACTCAAATAATGTTAAGTCATGACAATATTATTAGCCTTCGCAAATAAACAACCTATAACAAAATACTCAGCGGCCATTGGTGCTACAATTATTTTTTAAATATTTTTATTTTAAAATTAAATTTTGTACACAACTTGTATAACATGTGCACACATATTTATCTTTGTATATACAATTTTTATATTTTGTATACAAATGGTGAAATGTATGTAACATCTTATATTCATATAATTATGTACAATTAGTATATACAATTTTTTTACTCATTAACCATTGAATTTATGCAACTTATTATGTACATAGATTTACAATTCATACATCTTTAATAATCATTCAATTGTTACATGCAAATTGCAATTGCTTGCCTATGCAAATGTTCATCATAGGTTTCATCTCTTTGAATTAAAATTGATGTTTGAGCCAAGGTAGACAGAGTCGAGAGTGGATTGGTTGGCCAAAAATAGATCCCAATCAGCCAGAAGATGACTTGCGTACTCAATAATTTTATGAATAGTATTCATCGTGAGAAAGATGAGGTATGAGTTAAAATTGAAATTAAAGTAACTTGACATTTTATATAGAAATTGTGTTAGACATAGCGTGTATGCATATATTTTAAAAAATATTTTTTTATTTTAAAAATATGGCCAAACATAACTCTACAATTTTTGAAAATTGTGACAACTTTACCAAACGCACAAGCTCTAAAATTGATACAAAAATAGAAGATGGTCTTTATTTTAAAAACAAAACTATTTAAATTATAAAAGAGCAACCAAACACCCTATTAGCCTCCAAGAATGTGGGCAGGCATGAGTACATTAAAACTTGTTTAAAAAAATATCCCTCCAATAGAAGACCATCTGCCAGATGGAACCATGGATTGCAGAATCGGTCGATCCGGATCGGGATCGACCGATTCTTGGATCGGATCGGTACCTACCGATCCGATTCCTATCGGAATTAGCGATCCAGCCGGGAGTCCCGGCTGGATCGGCCGGAATCGATAGGATCGGTCGATCCCGGACCGATCCACCCGGATCGATCCCAAAATCGGTCGATCCGGACCGATTCGCCGGAAAACCGGAAGACCCGGAATCGAACCGATTCCGGGATCGATCCCGTCCTCTTTTAACCTCCGATCACCCCCTATTTGGGGACGATCCGGACCGATTCTCCCCCCCCCACTTGCCCCATTCGGCTTCTTCTCCTTCCCCCCCAGGCGCCTTGGAGATCTTGGGCTTCAGCATCCCGCGGTCCAGCATTTGGAGGGGCGGTCCAGCCCATTCAAGGCTTGGGGAGGGGGGAGCCCCCTTGGGGAGGGGCGGGCCACCCTAAACAACACAAGGTTTGTAAGGGGGGGGGTTTCGATCTCCTCCCCCCCCCTTGGCCCCCGGCCAGCATGGCCCCCCTGGGGGGGATTATTTCACCCCCCAATGGGGGTGATTAGCACCCCCGAGGGGGTGACTGTTTTTTACAGTCCCCCCCCCCCTAGGTGGGGGGGGCTGCAGCATAAAATCCCCCCATTGGGGGGGGATTATTTCACCCCCAATGGGGGTGGAATTGCACCCCCGAAGGGGTGATTAGCACCCCTTCAGGGGTGGTGGACCGTCACCCCTCGGGGGTGACTGTTTTTCCAGTCCCCCCCCCTGGGTGGGGGGGGGGGGGGCTGCAGCATAAAATCCCCCCATTGGGGGGGATTATTTCACCCCCAATGGGGGTGGAATTGCACCCCCGAAGGGGTGATTAGCACCCCTTCGGGGGTGTTCAACAGTCACCCCCTCGGGGGTGACTGTTTTTTACAGTCCCCCCCCTAGGTGGGGAGGGGGGCTGCAGCATAAAATCCCCCCATTGGGGGGGATTATTTCACCCCCAATGGGGGTGGAATTGCACCCCCGAAGGGGTGATTAGCACCCCTTCGGGGGTGTTCAACAGTCACCCCCGGGGTGACTGTTTTTTACAGTCCCCCCCCCTAGGTGGGGGGGGGGGGCTGCAGCATAAAATCCCCCCATTGGGGGGGATTATTTCACCCCCAATGGGGGGTGGAATTGCACCCCCGAAGGGGTGATTAGCACCCCTTCGGGGGTGTTCAACAGTCACCCCCGAAGGGGTGACTGTTTTAGGGTTCCCCCCCTAGGTGGGGGGGGGCTGGAATTGCTTGGCCTAATATTGTGTATGGTTTTGTGTTGTAGATAAGATGTCGGACGAGGAGCATGGCACCGGACCCGCAGAATTTCGTGACATTGGATGGCAACATGGCCATCTCCTTGATTCAGATAAGAAGAGAGTCAGATGCAAGTGGTGCCAAAAGAGATGAATGGAGGTGTGGATCGGGTCAAGCAACACATAGCCGGGACGGGTGGCCATGTAAAGAAGTGTGATAAAGTACCGGCTGAGCTGAGGGAGGAGATGAGGGCATATATAAGCGGAAGGGCATCGCGAGAGGGAGGTGAGGGTGGTCGGAGAAAAGACCTACATGACGAGTTGCTAGGTTGGAGAGACGCCGATCTTATGGCCGGAAAGAGCAAGAAAGGGAAAGGGCCAGCACATGAAAGGGTCCAAGTTGGTTCTTCATCTTCATCAGATGAGGAAGAGGCCCAGGGTAGGAGAGTTGTTCGTGAGAGTAGGGCTCAGGCGCGTGAGGATGAGGACCCAAGGCGAGAAGCAGGAGGTTCGGCTTCTAGCCCATCTGATGTGGAGGCGGGGACACGCCCTGGTCGAGAGCCTGAAATTCGGAGGACACATTCTGTTCGACCGATGCCGGCAGGAGACACTGCCATGGATAGGGAGAGTGGGAGAGGTCAGAGGGGGATAAAACAAGCATTTAAAGGGGTGAAGGCATCGGCCAGGGCGACGAAGAAGAAAGCCCTTAAGCATATGGTCAAGTTCTTTCTACATGCGAGGTAAAGATTTGTTGAAGTTGTGGTTAGCATTTGCTTGTCGATATGAATTTCTTATTAGCTTAGCTATTATTAACAACCCTCTCTTTTCCCTTATCTTGTTTTTGAATTTGTAGGTGTCCGGCACATGCGGCCACCGATCCCATATTTCCAGACTATGGTTGATGCGATTGGTGAGGCCGGGATGGGGTTGAAAGCCCCTACATCAAAGTATATATATGAAACAGGCTTGGATGAGGAGGTCGATGAGTTGACCTCATGGATAGATGGATTCAAAACCATCTGGAATGAGAGGGGGTGCACTGTAATGTGCGATGGATGGACTGGAATCACAAGGAGGTCACTTATAAACTTCCTTGTGTATTGTTGAGGGCACCGTATTTACGAAGTCGGTTGATGCATCGGGCCGAGGTGAAAAATCACAGTTACCTATTTGGCTTGATGAACAATGTGGTGGATGAGATAGGGGAGGCCAACATTGTGCGGTTGTCACGAACAATGAGGCCTCATATAAGGGCCGGGAAAGAAGCTAATGGAGACTCGACCTCGCTTATTTTGGGTGCCCTGTGCGGCACATTCTATTGACGATGTTAGAAGATATTGGTAGGGATCTAATGTCAAGTCCTTGGTCAACGAGGACAACTTATCACCTCGTTTATCTATGGCCATCCACGACTTTACATATTATGAGGCGGCACTTGAAGGTCATGATTTGATCGGACCGGGTCCCACAAGATTTGCCACTCATTTTATTGCATTAGAGAGCACTATACGGTACAAGGCTAGTTTAAAAGGTTCATTCTCTCCACCGCTTATCGGGAGTACATGGATACATACGGGAGATCCTTGTATCGGTATGAGATCTTGCTAAAGATGAAGCAGTGATAGAAGATAACGAGGTGGTGGGAGAAGGTGCGGTACTATTTTGTCTGTAATAGAACCTTTGGTGCGGGTACTTAGGTTGGTGGATTCAAATGACAAAAATCGGATAGGTACTGTATGATGCTATGGATAAGGCTAAGTTGAAAATTAAAGAGAAGTATCCCGAGGGTTACGAAAAGTGGTGGAAGGTGATTGACAACAGATGGGACAAAACCCTACACCCACGACATTCAAATCTTTGCGGTATAATTTAGTAGTGTAATATGGTCGTGATTACAAGTTATATTTTGTGTATTACCCCACCGTCTTTAAACTAATGGAGTAATAACGTTGTTACGGGATACTTCGAACCCAAGGATACGGTATGGTGGCCAAGTATGTAATGATGGTGAAGTATTATCGAGGGCACTCTATACGTAATTAAACGACTATGTAAGACCCGAAGACGAACGTGCGGCGAGGTTGAAGTAAGTAATACGTTTCATATTAATTAAACTTTTAACTTTATCTCGAAGAAGATAAACTGTTTTAGTTTGTGTTTTCGGATGGCTTAAATACGAGCCATGAATTGGGGTGTACGGGGATCCGGATTTGCGGTACTCGCGTGATAGGGTCCCCCAGTAATATGCTTACCCGAATTAATGACTCTTTAGTTACTTGATTTATTTTTACATAACGTTACGATGCATATAATTGTCTTCTTTACAATTACGGTGAGTGGTGGATTATGGTGACAAGCAGGCTTGGATGGAATCCACTCGCGGCCGTTGCAATTCGGGTGCTAAGTCGGCATATCGTCATCCCGAGTGCGAGAGAAATTGGAGCACCTTCAACCTTATTCATACGAAGAGGAGAAATAGGTTGAAGACGAAGGTGGAGAAGCTTGTCTACTTGTCATTACAACATGAAGGCGAGGATAAAGAATATCAAAGATAGGCATAAGACATCGAGCGAGAGATTTGCACGGTTGCGAGGTGGATTGTACGAAGAAAGAGCACGAGGCCCAAGCTACTCGGGGCTTGTCCCGGGCGGATGTGGACTTGGAATATCTATTCCGAGAATAACATCCACTGCGGCGTGGGTGGAAGACAAGGATGCGAGGAGAGCCGCAGTTCGACCCGAACGACGGATCGTGGGCGAAGGAGAGCTTGACGGCGTTGTTGGTGATGATGAAGACATGCGGGAAGTTGAAGAAAGTCAAGTTCGTGCACGGCTCACTTCTGATCCACCCCGGACTACGGCTTCTCCGAGAGAGACATCCGGCTCCGCCCCCCGGCCGCTACAGCTCCTGCTCGGATTCCAGTTTCGGGTCCTTCTACCACCACCACCACCAAGAAGACTGGTGGATTATTTAGGGTTTTAAAGAAAGTATGCTTACCTTCACAGCAGGCAAGTCAAGGAGATCCTACATTGAAGAGGAAGAAGATAAGTATCAAACGGCGACATCATCTCCTTGACACGAGACCACTCCGGCCACCTTCCTCGGATGAGGATGAAGAAGAATTTGTGCCACCCACACAACGGCGTAGGGGGGTGGAGGTGGAGGGGGGTGGCGGCAACATAGGTGGAGGCGGCGCCTCGGCCCTCGAGGTGCGGTGAGGGTGACTCTACTGGTAGTGCTCGGACGAGTGGAGCAGGTCCGGATGATTTGAGTGATAAAAGACACTCGTGTTCGAGTGGCAAAGGGCGGCGGACGGTGGACGAGGTTGAATGTTTTGACGATTTTGCATCTTCTCATCCGAGCACCGCCTCGGACGGTGAGCACCGGCTATCCACCTCCACCATCTTTTTACCTCCACCTCCGACGATCGGGGAGTTTATGAGTTCTGGGACATGGCCGGTCTTTATTTTCTTATGGATACGGGCCGATTATGAGCCGTGACCCTAATCAATGGAGATTTGCGAGGAAAATCGGAATGACCGGGACGAGAGATCCGGATCCAGATCCATCCTACTCCGGACGTTACCATAGTTGGTGGTGATGCATATGTATAATGTATTTCTTTGTTTATTTCACGCAATGTAATATGAGTGGTAAGAAGAATGTGTTGTACAATTTGTGGAGTTGGGTATGATTGTTTGTTTGGTAAAAACATGTATCTTATTTGATGCGTGATGTGTTCTATTGTGTGATTGGATATGATATGTGTTCTATATGATTGATTGTTAATTTGTTATATGAATGAGTGTTCCCTATATTTTTTTCACATTTTTCCTGAGTCCTATGTATTTTTATTGATTTTTTGGCGATTTTTCCATATTTTTTCGAAAAGCAAAAAAAAAAAAAAAAACCGATCCAGACCGATTCTGGATCGGTCTGGCTCCAAGAGAATCGGCCTGGATCGGTCCGATCCGATCCGATCCGGATCGGACCCCACCGATCCAGGATCCAATCCCGATCCGGCGATCCTTGGATGGAACCAGATGAGCCACCCTGTTTATGGCAGTCAGCCAATATATGTTCTTGACCACTTCTGACCATAAGTCAAATGGTTAAGAGTCCACCTTCCATAGGAATTGCACAGGAGAGCTGAATTCATGGCCTGAAGAGAGTTGAAACTTTAGCCTCCTTCCTCCCAAGGTTGGCAAGTGTTCTCCAACCTGACTTGATGGCCCCTTTATTGCAATAGTTGTTGCCTTCTCAAAAAAAAAGACAGTTCAAATTCCCTCGAGTTTCTTATAGAGCCCTCTTGGCACCTTAAAAATCAAAAAGTTGATGCTTGATAGCACTGAAATAACCAAAAACCTTCCTACTGCCTACTGACATAAGGTTAACTTTCCAACCTTGAAGCTTTGCATCAACTTTCCTGATGACTTGATCCAAGTTTGCATTTTTTAAGTGCCTTCTCAAACAGGAGAAGGCCCAGATATTTGATGGAAAAATTACTCATGCAGATGTCCATGACAAATAAGGAATAATATATTAAAGAAAAGGTAGGAGTAGTGACAATTGTAGACAAATTAAAATAGGGGAGATTGAAATGGTTTGGACCATGGTATGCCGGGTCGCGACCCGGGTCGCGACCCGGCCCCGACCCGGTCGGGTTTAGGCCCGACCGGCTCGGTCGCGACCCGGTCGGGGCGACTCCCCCGGCCGGGTCGCGGAGTCGTGGCCGGGTCGCGCGAGTCGCGCGACCCCGGCCGGGTCGCGCGCGACTCGGTCCGGCAACGGTCACTGGACCGCTGCCGACCGTTGGCAACGGTCTCCAACGGTCTCGAGGGGGGCGCAGCCCCCCATTCAGCCCTCGGGGGCTATTTAAAGCCCCCGGCGGGGCTCTCCTTACTCCCACCCCCCCCCACTCTCACTCTCAACCTCTCATTTCGTGCTCTCATTCCTCTCATTTCTCAAATTTTCTTTTCTCATTTACTTAATTATTTCATCAAGCATTTCATTAGTTCATTTAGTATATTTATTTAATATTAGTTCCATTGATTAGTGGGTTAAGTAGTTTATTCTTTTTAATACTTATTTGCTTACTTGCATAGTTAGTTAGCTAGTAGATTAGTTAGATATTTAGTTTAGTAGTTACTTAACACATCATTAGTTTGTAGGAATATTAATTACTTACTTAATCCTATATTTAGTTAATCATTCAATTTAAATAAATACAAATATACTTACATTAGTAGTCACTAATTAAGGTTATTAGCTATTTAAATAATTAATTACTTACTTAAGTAATTATTTACTTAAAAAATGTCTTCTCCAAGCCAAACAACCCAAACTACGCGACCGGAGTGATCCGGCTTGGCGTTGCATTGCAATTTGATCTCCATGGCGGAGAGAAAAGTGCAATGTAAATATCACAATAAAATAATATTCGGTGGTATTTATCGTTTAAAATTTCATCTTCAGCAGCATGAAGGGAAATGTTCTTCCTTGCACACGGACTCCGCCGGAGGTCGTAGCTCAATTTCGTAGGCACCTACAAGCGATGGAGCAAACGAAGGGAACTAGGCAAAAGACATAAAGAGACCGTCCGAGAAGAATTGCAAATCAGGGAGACGATCCGTACAATATTTACGGAACCGGACAAGAGAGGCCGAATATTTTTGCAGACGAAGAGTACGAAGCTATGGGAGCTGTTACTCATAAACGTTGTTGATTATTCTATTTTAAAGGATAATTAAGTAGCCTTGATACTTAAATGTTTTTTAAAAAGATGAACTCTCACGAGGGATGGAAGCAAGTCGAAGAGGATTCGCCGAGGAAGAGTTCTATAGACATACCGGCCGAATGACGGGTCGTGCGGTCCGAAAGGGAGTGGTCGAGGTAGCGGAAGAGGATCCAACAACCAACCGCAAGATCGTGTTCATGATCTCACACAAGACGACGACCCGGCAAGAGGTCCCGTGGATCCCGTAATCACGACCACGACAACGTCAAACAACAATCACGACGGCGATGAAGAACCTCAAATTATGTAAGGATAGGATCGGGGCCGGCAACGCGGCGTGGTTCTTTCAATTACGCATTCGGCAAAATGCCGCGAAGGGACCATACTACGAGAATACGATCGACACGATCGCGTACGTCGGGAGGGGAGTGCTCGGGTCCAAACCCAAAGGAGATATACAATGTATATCTTCCTACGGAGGTGCAAGAAAACAAAGAAGTACGTTGGCAATGCTATTCGAACGCATCTCAGAGAACGAGGTTCGTACGTTAACGACCGACGGATGGACCGGTAATTAAATTTTCTTTTACTCATTCATATTGATGTATTAACATTCTTTTCGGGTATAACTTAGTTAACATCTTATACTTAACTGTGTATTACTAGGAAGACTATGATCAATTTCCTAGTGTACAACAAGCCCGCACGGTTTGAAGTCGGTCGACGCATCGCATGCCGGTAAAGAATGCAGTATCTTTACCAATCGACAGATGGAGTGATAGAAGAAATAGGAGAGAGCCGGGTAGTTCAAGTAGTCACGTACAATGCGGCGGCATACAAAGCGGCTCTGGCCGGGGATGCTTATGGTCAAAAGACCAAAGTCAGACGGACACCCCGTTCCGCACACTCTTTTAGATTACGTTGGAGGATATATGCAAGGATCCTCAAATGAACATGTGGTAGTTAAGCTAGCCCATTTTATTTCTTCATTTATTTATAACCACAACTTTGTCCTCGCACTTGGCGAGGGAACACACCAAGGGGCGAGAGTTGTTACATGCTACGGCAGTAACCCGGTTCGCCTCCCACTATATTTCCTTAGAAAGTTTATCGAGTCAAAGGAGAGCTCTAACTCAAATGGTCATTTCACCGTGTCAGATAGTTTGATGGCTGGGGATGTAACCCATCGGATAGAGAAAGGGGAGAAAAGTAGAAGAGACAATGGAGAGTGAAGATTTTTAAAGTTGTAAAGAAGACGTTAGACATCGTCCAACCCATAAGTGAAGGTACTAAGGATAGTTGACGGAGATAGAAAAAGGCATACGGGGTATTTATACGACGCGATCGAGAGAGCCAAAGAAGAAATCTCCAAGACCGTGTCCGACTTCGCCAAGTGGTGGGATATTATATATCGTCGCTGAGCGTACATTACATCAACCCATACATGCAAAGCAGTATATTTTCTTAAACATTTACTAATCTTTTTATTAATCAAAGTTGCGTATAACTTGTTTACTAATATACTATTTGTTTCGTAGGTTACTTTTTCAACCCAAGATACTATAGTCCACATTTCAAGGCGACGAACGAGCTATTAGATGACGTGAAGAGCGTCATCCGACGGGCTGTGCGACGACGACCGGCTATTATCTCTCGCAACAAGATGTATGATTACGCAATGCGGAGTTTTCACTTTGGAACGAGCGAGTTGAACGAGCCGTGATACGATACTAAGTCCGGCACGTAGAAATGTTTTTCATCACTTAATTAATCAAAGCTTACTTAGATAATAATGTACGACATTCAATTTATGTACCGATTGACGTGACGGACCATGGTAAAGTACTGCAGTACGAGGACTTGGCGACGTAGCCATCGTGGTCCTAAGTCAAACCACATCGGCTTCGGGCCGCGAGTGAAATCGTCTACATTCGGCCGATTCACACAAAGCGAGAAAAAGTCGACATCATGAGGCTTCGAAGACCTCGTGTACCGTCACTACAATACGAGGTTAAAGTCGAGGAATTGATAGAATGAACGGCGAACTGTATGGAACAAAAGAGTCGATAGCAGTGCCGGGACGTTCGGTCAACGAGCCGCCAATCAAGAGGAGGATATCGATTTCGATCAAATATTCTACGAGAAGAACTCCTAAGCTTCGGGTAAACGACCGAGAAGTGGTCGGAGAACCGGAGTTCAACCCCCAAGACCGACAATGGGCCGAAGGAGTGCTCGACGATGTCCCTTAGCTCGAAGAATTCCGTATCCCTCCCTCACTGAAGAAAGCACCAGAGGACCGGAGAAGGAACTAGCCAAGGTACGCAAAGTAGGCGAAAAGGTAAACAAGTTACGATCGATCCTTTTGATACCGCAGAGGCCGATACGGTCGAAGACGATCGAGAAGATACGCCGGAGCCGAACATACGAGTGCGGTACCGTACGTCCGAGGATTCGTCGTCAAAGAGTAAGCGCCGATGACGGTGCTCGAGCACGGGGGCACGGACACTTTACAAGGCGTGACCTCGCATCCTCCCATATCTCCTACCACGTCGCTACGTTTTACCCCTCGCCGAGGAAAGCAATATACTCACGCGACCCAAGATACCGATCACGGTAGAAGGCCGCCACAAGGTAGAGGAGGTCATCGTAGCTACGGAGTCGGAGCGAATACCACGATACACCCGACTATGTGTACGATTCATCCTGCAAGGTTCTCGTTCCCTACATACGATCAAGAGTACCGTGGAATGAATTACGCGAGTCAACGGATACTTCGATCCAATCGACCTATAGTTATGGACTGCTTCGATCAAGTCTTAGATAGTTTCCCAGGACAGACGAATACGATCGTCACGCGTATACGTATCGTTTCGTACTCAACCCAAATGACACGCGGAGAGTACATCAACTACCTACAAAGTGTACAACACATCATGTTGGAATAAAATTGATGCATTATTCATTTAAATCATGTCATTTAATTTATCCAATTTTTCTGTATTTTTTCATTTTTTTCGCATTTTTCTTATTTTTTTGAATTTTTCAAAAAAAAAATTAATTAGAAAATAGGGTCGCGACCGGGTCGGCCTGGGGGTCCCGCGACCCGGTCGCGACCCCCGACCCTACCCTCCTTGGTTTGGGCATATTAAATGCAGACCTAAGGAGACACCAATTAGAAAAGTAAAAAAATTTATTAAAATAACAAAAATTAAAAGGAGGTGATAGACCTAAGTTAACTTGAAAGATAATTTAATACGATTTGGATGATTTAAATATCTATGAAGAAGCAACTCAAAGTCAACATGAGTGGAGAAAGAGAATCCATATGGTCGACCCCAAATAATTTGGGACTAAGGTTCATGTTGAGTTGAATTGAGTTGAGTAGAATGCTCACAGCGTAAGAGATCAGTTGAAGTTACTAAGCTACCAAGTTTATGCCGACTGCTTTACTTTTGTAGAAGTTGACTGCAAGCTGGTTGTGCTTTGGAAAAATATAATGAGTGCCTCCAGATTGTTGACTTTGTTTGGATCTGCTGAAGAACAGGGCAGTGTCATTAGGTATTACACATGGGTGGTATGCACATCCTACTTGCCGAATCTTGCTCCTATCCAGCCTAATTGTGCTGCCTTCAACCAGACCATAGTAAGAACCTGAGCAACCAACACAAATAGATAAAGTGATAGCAGGTTCCTTGACGGAGGCTTCTAGTTGCAAGAAAGAACTAGTGTTTTAACATTCACTAGGAGTGAGAAAGAGGCAGTGTAAACATGCGGAAGTCCATTCCTTCCATTTTTTGGTCAAACCTCATGATATTGAGCACCTGAAACAGACAGGACCAATTTTCCTAATCTTCTGATCAAGGGTCATTTCTTGTACTGCCATAAAACAGTCCAGAATAATTCTACCCTTAAAGAAGATAGAATAAGATTCCCCTATAAGTTAGTTGATGTCCAGTTGAAACCTGACCGTTTAAGAAGGTTTTATACCAAGATCCTGATCAGTCTAGGGCCCTGTTGACTAGCCTTCATAGTATATACTACTTTATTCTGAATCGTTTGACAGAAATGTTGACAAATACCCAAGGAGAAACCATTGGGACCATAGATCGCGGAATCGGCCGATTCGGATCGGAATCGGCCAATCCTGGATCCGATCCGATTCTTGGCCGAAGAACCGATCCGGAAAAAAGTTCCGGCAGAATCGGTCGGGATCGGCCGGATCGGTCGGAATCGGATCAGAATCGGAATCGGTCGGGATCGGAATCGGAATCGGAATCGGATCGGTTTTTTTATTTTTTTGCTATTCCAGTCAGATCGACCAGGATCGACCAGAATCGGTCCGAATCGGCCGGAATCAATCCGGAATCGGATCAGAATCGGAATCGGATCAGTTTTTTTTTTTTTTGCTTTTTTTATTACCGATTCTGGATCGATTTTCTTTCATTGGATCGGTCGGAATCGGTCCGATCCGATACCCACCGATCCCGATTCCGATTCTGATCCCGCGATCCTTGATTGGGACCCTATGTTATATCAAAGGCACTTGAGGCGATTGCATAGGATACAAGGTGGCCCCTCCTTGCCTAGAATCAGACAAGGTCTCCTAGGCAGTCCCTCCACCCTACTTTGGGTGGAGAAGACGAGTCCGGTAGACCAGATAAAGGGGGTGCATTTTAAGTTTCAGTTTCAGACCCCCCTTTATCTGAGTTTGTGGAACCCAGTTGCATTCTCCCTGCTCGATTTGCACAGGTTCCCTCACCAGACCATAGTGGGAGCATGTCTCCAGCACAGTTTCTGCTTACAATTGCCCTCCTCTACTACCCATATGCCTCCGGTGACCCTCCTATAGCCCTTCTCTGAAAGACACACCCCTGAAAACCCTTCTACCCTCCATTCGTCTCTACAGCCTAGGGCACCTGAGGCAAGGGAACACTTACTCTCCCAAGGAGCCTCATGCCTCGGATGCCATAGTCTGGGCATACAACCTTGTTGACCACATCTGGAAGATCCACCTTTTAAAATTATGATAGGTTTTACCATCCGAAATATCTTGCCATTTACTGATTAAGCAAAATCTAACCTGATTAAGCAATTGCTGATCCAACACCTTGAACCATGGTGAGATCAGCCATGGCTGATCCCATATTCTGCCGTGTCAGACCATTCCTTGGATCAGCAAAAATCAGCCAAGAAATGGACAATTCTGGGCTAAGATCAGAGGATATGGCTGAACCAGATTAGCCCAGCTGAGATAGGCCAGGATTGGTGATCCTGAGAGCACAAACAGGCCAATCCCATTTTAGAATAGGCTAATTCAGTATGGACTAGGGCCAAGTCGGATCGAGTGACAAGCCAATTCAGGATGATTCCTGTACTTGACCCATGGTTTTCCATCTCGCCGAGATCTCGCGAGATCTCGCGAGAATCTCGGTCTCTCCAAGGTGCCGAGATACGAGATCACCGAGATCTCACCCCATGTAGATTGGTCCATAAAGAATTTTTCTTGGTCGATCTGCGACTACTCTGCGTCCCGTTTATGATAGTGTAAACACATTTAATATATTTCACTATCACTTATACTATCACATGAAATGTGTCACAAGTTTAATACCATATTAGTTTTTAAATAAGATTGTATATAAGTTTAAATCTTTTAGAAGCACAAAGATCATCTTTTTGGTATTGAAAGTGCTTTGTAATTGTTCATTCACATAGTTAATATACAAAATGTGTTATATATTTTCATGTAAATTCATTGATGTACTTCTATTTTTATAAGATATTATGTTATATTTCATGCATATATACATTTTGATCCGAGATCCGATCTCCCGAGATTTTTCCGAGATCTCTCCGAAATCTCTTCTCTTCCCCCCCCCTCCCCGAGACAAAGTCGAGATCCGAGATGGCAATCCTTGACTTGACCGATTCTTAGCTCCTGCCAGACAACCATGATTGGCCCTACAGGGCTCCTCCCTTCCTTACCTTAGGCACATCTTATATCCTTAACAATATGCCTATAAAAGAAAATTGAACTAAAACGTTTAGAGAAATACAATTCTTGTTGCTATTTTCCTCCACTCGGACAAAATGAAAAAAGATAAGTAGAAAATTGATTGCTCAGATTTACCTATATAAGTTGAACACAAAAGATTGCTAGGAGCTAAATAGATAATTTTTTTGGCTCTGACACAGAAAAATAAAACACATCTGGGGACATCAATTATTCAATAGATGGACAAACAGTACCTGAAGCATTGCCCTCCTCTCCTCTTTACGCTGTGCAAGTGCCACAAACAGGGGTTTGTTTGAAATCATTTTCCCATTCATTTCGGATAACTGATGTCAAACAGTCAAAATAAAAAAAATCAGTCGGATGTTGCATCTAAGGAATGTGGTAAATATAATACTCACAGCTCTATTGGCTTCTTCTGGAGTTGAGAAAGCAACAAAACCAGATCCCCTGCTTATCCCAGTAGGGTCCCGCATCACCTGGTCAAACGGAAAGACATCAGTCTCAAGAATACAATGTAAAACAAATAATTAACCTAGCAATATCCAACCTTGCAAGATGTGATTTTCCCAAATTCAGAGAACAATTCTTTCAGTTTTTCATCATCCATGATATCATCCAAATTTTTTACGTAGAGGTTCAAACCTTGATACTTGTCCACAGTTTCTTTCATATTTTGCTCAAATTTTGCTTTTAATTCCAATTCCCGTTCAGATTTCTTTTGAGCTTTCCCAACATACCACTCTTTATCATCAAATTTCCTCCCATTGAGTGCCTCGACAGCTCTTCCAGCATCATCTGCATTCTCAAAATTGACAAAGCCAAAGCACTTTGATTTTCCATCTCCCTCTCTCATAACGACAGCACTAGTAATATGCCCATACTCCCCAAAGATTTTTTTAAGATCTTCCTCTGTGGTGGACTCAGAGAGATTTTTTACAAAGACGTTATTGAACTTTGTGTTGTTTACAGCATTATCTCTTTCCTGTTTACGAACAAAAGGTCCTACAAAAACTTGTTTATCATTAAGAAGCATGCCATTAAGCTTAGTAATAGCATTCTGAGCTGCCTCATCTTGATCAAACTGCACAAAACCATAACCTTTAGACTGCCCAGATGGATCAGTTGCAATCTTGCAAGAAAGAATGTTGCCAAAGACAGAAAATGTATCATGTAAAGCTTTGTTGTCTATAGACTTGTCCAGGTTCTGTCAAATAAAGGAACAGAAAGCAAAAGAAAGAAAGATTATCAGAGAAAGAAAAAATCTACAAATAATAAACATGAATAGTAGTTGAAGGAAAGAAGCACAAAGTCTCCACAATACCTTGATAAATATGTTAGCAGCACCACTTTTACGGATACTAGGATCACGGTTGGAATGCATTATCCTAATGGGCTTGCCGTTAAGAGGAGTGAAATTCAACACATCCAAAGCCCGTAAAGCTGATCAGACATAAAATTATTTAAAAAATAAATCAAATAGGTACCAAACATCATTATAGATGCAAGGAAAATAAAGTGGTGTTGAAGAGAAAAGATGTTGCATCAATCTCTTTATGGACTTAAAAAAAATGCTGGGCAAATGAACAACAATGAGTTTATTTTTTTAAAATGATAATGAGCATCATGCTCGATCATCTTCCTTTTTTCCTCTACCGGATAAGGTTTTACATTTTCCACAAGCCCAAAAATGGGCATTAATCTCCGTGACAAACAGATCAGTCAAACCGAGTGGACACCAGGATTTCTGGAGTCAATCTGATATTTGTGCCAACATTTTCTCATATTCAGTTACGAAAAGAGAGAGAGAGAGAGAGAGAGAGAGAGAGATGTATGCGCAAGAGTTTGAAACGTACAAATGTCTGTGACCGTGCCAAAGCATCCATAGGGCAGAACTATTTTAGAATCTTTACTTTAAGGCACCTATAGCATCTGCCTAGATGACAGTTCATAAGCTACGTGCAAGAGGCTTCTTCAGATGTTAGAGGTGGGTCCCACCTTCAAATTCAAAAAAATCAAGGATAAATATGGTTGAAAACAGAAATTTCATTTGGAGAGGTTTCCACCGCCATGAAATTCATTGATAAATCAGTAATAAATATCTTAAATCAGTAATAAATATCCATAAAATTGGTTAAGCAAGGGACAATAATGATGGGTCCAATCACATGAAATTCAAATAAAAAAAGAGAAAAAATTAATAAATTTTGGCTGGGGGTCCCATAGTTGTCAAGGCAGACATCTAATATAAATAAATATATATGTGTTTATATGCATACATAAAATATATATATAGTATTAAGTATTAACATCTAATTTTAAATATATATTTATATATTATATATACATATACATAAACATCTAATGCTACCGCCAGGCAATGTCTAATGCCTTGTTGCCTGAGCAAAATTAACACCCTTGGACACCTTGGGTGCCTTGACACCTATGGTGGGATCACTCCCACCAGCAAGGAAATGCATAACCCCTAGGAAGTGCATCCATTCATTCCTAAAGTAAGGATGGTGGGGCTTGACCGCCACCAGCCACTCTCAACTCTATAACTAGCTCATCAAAGGCTTATTTCCACATGAAAAACTTTGCAAATGAGAAGAGAGAAGCTTTAGCTTGAAGTTTGAATCCCATGGTAAGAAGAAAGAAGTGCCTAAGGCACGGGAAAAAAACAAGGATCAAGCCTTAAAGGCAAGACAACTGAGCTGAAAATTCATTTCATGCTAAAAACTATGCTAAGATATTGAACTTAGTTCGTATCTACCATATACATACTCTAAATATGTCAATCACGAGAAATGAACGGAGATCAACATGTTAATGGTGCAAACCTAATATAACCACCTAATCTCATCCACAACCACGCCATAAGACTAAGAATGTGACAATTTTTGAGTAAGGTTGAGAGACCAAATTTTCCATTGATTGCAAAATGAAATGAAAGATACAACAAGGAAAAGAGAAAGGGGTTCCCTACACAAAAGAAAAGAAGAAAAACAAGATAAAACAAAATGCCAAGACGATAGGAAAAATGCAGAGTTACACAAAGTAATAAGACAATATATTAAATTTCTCTATGATAGTAGAATCTCCTCTTTGAGAGTAAGCCCAATCCTTCACATAAGCCACCATCAGTTGAAGAAGACATCCAGGATTCTCAAAATGTTCCTCAAATATTATGTTATTCCTGGTTTTCAAGATAGACCAAAGCATTGTCAACAAAATGAGCTTTCAGACTAATAGGTCCAAGGGCGGTGGATTAATAGCGGGCCAATTTTGCAAGAGAGGGCAAATTGGTGGGTTCTGACCACTGATCTTCCTGAAAAGGATAGACCATGAGAATGATGATTCCACACTCTACAAAGAGATGATACCATAGTTGTCGAGGCAATCAAGGCGACACAGTACCGCCTTGGCGCCTTGGCGATAAGGCGAGACGGTAGGCAACGCCTTTTTTTATATAGTAAAATGAATAAAATAACAAATATATATGTAAAAAATGATGCAAAATAACTTTGACACCATGCAAATCAATTAATAATGTGGGAAGTGCATAGTTGCATAGACTAAATAACTTGACAAATTAGTTAATTTTACTATTTAAATTCTATTAACTATTAGTAAACACTTAAGAAATTATTTAAGCGTAGCTATTATTTCATCAAAATGTTAATTTATAGTCAAATTAACTATTAGAACTAGTAGTTTTTACTCCAAAACAACTTAATTATGTGATATTGACACTTAATTAGCATTATTTATTATTAAAATATATAAAATAGTTATTTAAGGCAATGGGAGCCTAGGCGCCCATCCATTGAAAACAATGGATGATACAAAGTTTCAATCTTTCTACCATAGAAAACACAGACCGAGAAAATGTTTGGCAAGATATTGTGGAGATAATTCCCAATCGGGAGGCAATTCATAGCAAGCTTCCAAGCATTTACCCGATTTTGATTGGAACAGGAGACCCCATACACATTTATGCTACGCCACAGTACTTCCACCCCTCCCATAGCCTGGTTATGCAAGGTATACCTAATAGAGAAGGTATATTTGTTGCATGGTAACCACTCCAATTTACCCTCCTTATCCTCAAAGCATTTGCAAAAGTTAAGAATAGTAAGCAAATTGGAGGGATACACTGTTTCCTCGTCCTTAAGGCTCTTATGAAAGAAATACTCCATTTTGCTCTGGCATTCCAACCGTTGAAGACATTTGCATAATACCCTGTTTGGTTACATCTTTAAGGTGTTTTTTATCTTAAATTTAAAAATAGTGCCGATAGATGGAGTCATCTACGTTTGGAACAAACTCCCCAATGCTTAGGAGAACGTGTAACTTCTCCGGAAATAAACATGGTAAGACATGTTTTTGTTGGAGAGAAATGCAGAGACAGGTGTGGAAGACCTCTTATTGCTTCCCAGCAAGTATCAAGCATGCATGTAATATATCCGACAACTCATGTATATAAACAAGATATGATCATGGATAGGATCTTATCGACATGGCGTGCTCGCGAAAAAAGAAATGGAGGACTGACATGGTGTTTGATAGAATCAAGGATTCCGGAATCGGATTTCCGATTCCGATTCCAGGAATCGGCCAGAATGGGAAGGGAATCGATTCCGGATCGGTCGGAATCGGTTTTTTTTTTGAATTTTTTTTCGTCAAAAAAATTCAAAAAATTCAGAAAAAATTTTAAAAAATAGGAAATGAGTTAGAAAATTTTTTAAAAATAAGATTAGCATTCATCCACAGGACCACATCGAATAAATACTAATGAACTCTAATTGAAGTTAAGGACATATTCCATTGATTCAAAAATCAAAAAGTTGATACATCATGAAAAAAATATAAACATTTACATGATAACAATCTACTACCAATATCTAGGATATAGATATTGGTCTTCCTCCTCTCCCTGCTGCTGTCGACGCTCCTCCCTGGTTCTCAGTCTTGTATACTGTCCGGGACCATATCCATATGAAAATAATGTCGATGCCATGCTATCAAGGTCGTACGGATCGGACTGCGGGACGACCGGGACGTAAGCAGAGGATGGTGGAGCTAGTGGTGTAATCCACTGCTGGTCAGCCTGGCCAAATGCTGGATACTGTGGCTCCTGTATATAAGAATCAGGTGTATCCGAATCCAGCGTGTAATACGGCTTTGGATGCCGTGAATCAAGAGACTCGGCTGCTGCTGATGGCTGCGTCGTAGGTATGCACTCATCGTCATCATCACCTGAGGAGTGAGAAGAAGCCTGCGTGCTGTCATCTGGGCTGACAGGACGCCTGACCTCTAGCTTCCTTCTCTTCACCTCTTCAGCCATCTCTGAAGTACCAGAACCCAAAATTTTTTTCAACTTTGCAAATCCTCTCATTTTCCGTGCAGTCACTTTTGTTTTCGTTTTCCCCGGACTGCGAATGGGCTGGGTAGCGGCGGCTGGAACTAGAACTGAGGCTAAAACTACAGGTGGCTGCTACATAGCTGCTGGGGCAGAAGAAAGTCCTCCTGTGGGAGATCTCATAATATGTAGCAGGCGGGGATGCGAATAAATAAATGATGTGATCGTCTGTGCCTGCCTGACAAGAATGGATACACCCTCCTCCTTGCCTACATCCTCTAATATGAGATTGTGTGAACCTCTTTTTTTCTGCGTCTGTTCTTTAGAAAGAAAGACATCTCCGGACCTTTCTAGGAAAATATGTGATATCCTAAGAATATTAGGTAGTCCGGTGATAGTTTAAAAAATATTAGAACCGAGGTTCGGGTTCTTTGAAAATTTCGTTTTTTGACCCTTCTCCGCCGGATGGTGCGAGTATCCGGCGTTAACTTACATCGAGCAACGGCTCGAACGCCTTTGATTAACCGTCGCGGCAACCTGTTTTCGGAGACATACACATCCACAAAATAAAGTAAAGAACTCAAAAGGGCAGCGGCCTTTTGGGTCCGATCAGATGCAAACCGATTTGCTCGGGTTTGTTTTATTTGTCATTTTTTTAGATGACTTTGATGCTTTCTGATTTCTGAGTTTCATCTGTTTTGAATTCAGTCAAAATCTGATTTTTTATTTGAGGAGGGATTTAGGATTTCACCGAGCCACAAAGGGACTAGAGCGAATGGATTATGATGGGACAGAATGGGCCTGCACAGAGGGCTGATTTGGAACCGGTCCTAGGACCTGAACGTGGGCTGAGCAAGGGCAGCTTCGGACCTGCTTAAGGGGTCTGTTCAGATGACTTTGAATAGACCGGTCGGGGATCTGTTTGAGATGTCCTTGATGGGCTGAAACCGGGTCACAAAGGGACTGGTTTTAGGCTCTGGATATAAGCTTGCAGGTGGGCCGGAATATGGGCCTGTTTGAGATGCCCTGGATGGGCTACAAATGACCTATGTAGAAGGCCGAACAAGGCTGAAAATGGGCCTGCAAATGACCTATTAGAGCTGCTCTAAATGGGCTGAAATCAGGTCGCAAGGGGACTGATTGCAGGTTAAATTGGACTGGACTTGGGCCAGCTCTTGGGCCTGACCATATGGGTTCGAATTGGGCCTGAAAAGGGGGCAGCAGGTGGGCCGAACAGGAGGCTGTTCATGGGCCTGGATTGGGGTCCGCGCAGGTGGTTTTAGGTGGGCTGGAACCAGGTCACAAGGGGACCGACTAAGGGCCTGAACAGGGTTCTGTTCTTGGGCCGAACTGGGCTCTGGTTGGTGGTTTCAAGACCTGCAGGCGGTTGGGAAAATGTGGCTGTAAAATCCCATTTCAGAACCTGCATTGTTTTATTTTTTGATTGTTTGAAAACAGTTTGTTTTTTGCATCTGATCGGGCACATTGGGCTGCCAATCGGTGCCCACTTTCATACATCGAATTGACTATGAACTTCATTTCATTGAAAGATGAGTGGGGTACATCGGTGTACAATATGGTTGATCCTTCCCCCAATGTAGGTTCATCTCCACTACTTTGGAAAAATTTTGGCATTACGACGGCATGCCGGCTATTTTTCCAACTTAGTGAAAATTTACCCATCCAAAATAGCCAGCCTTAGCTTAGCCATATTGGGGGAAGGATCGACGGCTACGGGATTCATGCCCGCGCCCCCGTCCGGGTCGTAAGCTACGGGATGCATGCCCGCGCCTCCGCCCAAGGTGGAGTTCCCCCGGTAGGGGTGAAGTCCTTAATTTAATGTTGCTTTCGCATTTCTGATTTTTTATTTGTTGATTTTCTGAAGGCCACTTCGGGCCGGTCCATTCCTTCGGGGTTCAAAGCCGGGCTTCATTTTCATAGGCTCAACGGGCCTGCTTGAAATTCTGCTGCTTTGCTGGAGCTTCTTGATGGAACCGGCTTGGAAGGCCACCCGGCTATGCCCTTGGCCCGTCGTGCGGTTTCCAAGGGGTGCCGGGCTGTCACCTTCAAGCCGGTCTGCTGCCTTGCTGAAGTACGGCTTCTGCAGAACCTGTTTTGGCGCACTTCACCTCTTGCTGTGGCGGCAAAACCATGGGCCAAGGATGGGCTGAGAATGGCCTGCTTTGAGGGACCTGGTTGGGGGTGCGCAGAGGGCATGAAAACAAGGGGCTTGAGGACCCGCCCGGAGTAGACTTGGGCCGTCGTGCGGTCTCCAAGAATCCCCGGGTCATCCGCCCTCACCTAGGGCTCTAATGGGTGCCACAAAGGGGCTGTTTTAGGGCCTATTTTGGGGGTGCGCAAAGGGCTGTTGGATGGCCTGGTTTTGGGCCTATTTAGGGGGTTGTTCAAAAGGGTTAAGAACAAGGGGCTTGAGGATCCGCCCGGAGTAGACTTGGGCCGTCGTGCGGTCTCCAAGAATCCCCGGGTCATCCACCCTCACCTAGGGCTCTAATAGGTTCCACAAGGGGCTGTTCTAGGACCTGACTTGGGGTCGGTTTGGAGACCTGCACACTGGCTGCCTTGGTAAGCCGTAGAGGGGGCTAAAGGGGTCTGTTTAAAGACCTGAAGATGGGCCAGCATGGGGCTAAGTATGGGCCGAGCAGAGGGTCTGGATAGGCCGAAATTGGGCTCTTTTGGGCATTTCAAGGGGATTCTTCTTGGATCGGAAATAGGGCCAGATTGGGTCTGATTGAGTGACCGAACAAGACCTGTTCTTGGGCCTGCAATGGAGACCGAACTGGGTCCTGCTAAGGGGCATTCAAGCAGACCCAAGAGAAAGGCCCACCTTGGACTGAAATGGGCTGGACCGGGCCTGCAAAGGGGCATCTGGCTGGTACTGGAATCTGATTTTTTATGCATCGCAGGGGGCTGCATATGGGCTGTGTATGGGCTGTTGGTAGCAGGCTGTGTTGGGGCCGGATTTGGGGCCTGAAATGGGTTGTTTTGAAGGTGGATAGGGGCAGGAAAGAAAACCGCCAGAAAGAGGGCCCCTAAGGGGCTACGTGGGAGCCAACGATTCCTTCTTACCTTGTCCTCTTCCCCTCTTCTTCTTCTCCCCTTTCTCCTGGCGGCAGGTATCAGCAGCGGGTGGCAGCAGCAGGTGCAGCAGCAGGGTGCAGCAGAGGCAGCAGGAGCAGGGCGCAATCCAGCAGCCTCCCGGCGTCTTTAGCAGCCAGCCCTTTTGCTGGTGCGCACCTCTCCTTTTATAGGGAGTGGGGGGCAGATGAAAGGCCAGCCTATGTGCTGTACGTGGATGGCTTTTGGCCTTCCCCATGGTGGTTACACCATTAATTCCAAATGAATGGCTGGCTGTCCCTTGATCTCCCTGGCCTCTTCGGTTTCCCCCCTCCATAAACTGACTAATGAATGGGCTGAGGTGGCTGCATGGTGCGTACAGGGCTGCTGAGGTGGCAGGTGGGTGCGCATGAGCCTTGTTCACACTGCTGTTGAAGTGGGCCTGGCCCAATTGGGCCTGGTTTCTGGGCCAGCAGGCTGAGGAATGACCCAGGCCCTCCTATGGGCTGCGCACATGGCCTGAACTTGGCCCAATTGTGCCAATTATGGGCTGGATGAATCCGGCCCCTGCTGGGATGTCCAATTGGGCCCAATTGTGGCTGATTAATGGGCTGTTGGCCCAGCTCCTAAGTCAGCCCCTCTGCTCTCTTTTTTTAAAAAAAAAATGTACGCCAACAGAGATCAATGGAATGTGCCGCACAGGGCACTCAGAAGATGTGCTTCCTCTTCTCCACCAACTTTCTCACAGCCGCCTTATATGAAGGTTCGTTGTCAGTGACAACCTGAACCACATTGTCCTCCCCGATCTCCTCCACCACCGCATCCATCAGAGAAAAAAGGAAGTCGGCATTTTTTATCTTCCCAGAAGTATCTACCGACTTCAAAAATGTTGTCCCCTCAGAACAATACACCAAGAAGTTTATCATACTCATCTTGGTGATACCTGTCCACCCGTCGCACATAATTGTGCAACCCCTCTCCTTCCACACCAATTTGAATCCATCCATCCACTCCTTCAACTCCTGGACCTCCTCATCTAGGCCAGCACCGTATATATGTCTGCTGCCCGGGGCTTGCAAACCCGGTCCAGCCTCACCCACGGCATCCACCATCGTCTGGAAGTAGGGGCTGGGGGCTGCATGTGCTGGGATGCCTACATCAAGTTAAAAAAAATTGGGATCAGGCTAAAATTAACTTTAAGTAAATAAAACATAAATAAATGTCAATTTAAAAGTGATACCTGCATGCAAAAACCACTTCACAATGTGGCGGACAGCTCTCTTTGCAGTTGTTCATGTTGCCTTCACCCATTTCATTGCTTGTTTAATCCACATCTGCCCAGCACTCTGTTTCCTAAATAAATACTCATCACTCGGTGTAAATCGAGTGCTAGTAGAAGTAGAACGGCGGTATGGCTCCTGTCTCATGGGGTCAACCTCTCGGTCCTGAGTAGGGCGAGCCGATGCTGATCGGCCCAAAGCTGGGTCAACTCTGGACCCAGACCCTCCTGCTCCCCTCCTCCTGTCCTCCTCCTCAGCAAATGCACGCTTACTAGCGTGCCTAGCACGTCTAAGCTCGGAGTCTGTGGACTCGTCCTTGCTCTCTGGCTCCGACTCAGCTGGTGCCTTCCCCTTGCCTTTCCCTTTCGAGGTAGGCAAATCGCGGTCCCTCCTCCTCTGGAGTAGCTCGTCGTGCAACTCCTCC